>CM046344.1:8855232-9513944 GCA_025403435.1 Artocarpus heterophyllus | reverse complement strand
AATCATGGGCAGGCTGGGCTGGGCTGGGCCTGGGCCGGCCCGGCCCGGCCCGTCTAGGCCCACAATGGGCCGGCCCATCCCAGCCCATAATGGGCCGGCCCACCGGCCCAAGTTGGCTTGTGATATACTAACCATACCAGTATCCACAGTTGCAAGTGAACAAGTATTTAGTTGCAGTGGTAGAGTACTTGATGAACGGTGTGCACGTATGAGTGACGATATTCTGGAAGCAGTAATGTGCGTCAAAGATTGGGAGGATGCTCGCAAAAGAAGCCAAGAAGTTCAAGATGATTGGGTTGATGACTTTAAAAATTTGAACATTTTTGATACTCCTACTGGGAGTAATACGTTGTAATTAATTATGAACAATATTTTTTTATGTTTTTTTTTGTTTTTAGTAATTTTATAAACATCTTATGTATAATTATCCCGATTGTACTCTTTTTTCCTTACCGAGGTTTTGTCCCACTGGGTTTTCCTTGGAAAGGTTTTTAATGAGACAATCCTAAATAAAATATCCTTTTTTATATTTCCCTTAACTATTCAAACTTTATATTTATTAACTTGTTTAAAAATTCAAAATAAAAAAATTAAAAATTACATGCTTAGATGGACTGGCCCATTTAAACCCATGATGAGCCAAGATGGGCCGGCCTATTTAAGGCCCACGGCATGGCCCGGCACGACCTACGGCACGGCCCAACAGGACCCACGGCACGGCCCGGCACGACCCACGGCACGGCCCATATAAAACTAGCCCGCGGGCCGGGCCGGGCCAAGTTATTTTTAATATGGGCCGGCCCGGCCTGCGGGCCGTGTGGGCCTAAGGAGAACGGGCCGGGCCGGGCCGGGCCGGCCCGTTCTTGCAACACTAAGTCAAACATCACGAAACCATTTTTATTTTTGAAAATGGGAAACAATACCGAGGGATTTTTCTTTTCCACATTGTGTCTTAGACGTTTCGTGAGAAACTTTTCTCTTCCCAAATTCCTTAAATGCCCCTCTTGTCCCTTATCATTCGGGTCGTTTATAAGTTTCCAAAAACCCGGATGAGTCCCAGTGCTAGAGCTAGTCCTCAAAATTAGTTTTTTCATGTTACCATATTCAAATTTATGACAACTTTTTTATGTTTTAGATTCATGTAAGGTTTTGTTAATTTTTAACTGGTGAATATAAATAGCACAAGTTTGACTTGGTGTTTGGCAATAGTGGTATATACTATTTTTTTATTTATAAACAATGTAAAGTTTTTACATGCTACAATAACAATAAAAAAAATCATTATAGTGTAAAGCTTTCATATGCTACAGTAAAAACAGTTTTAACTAACGGTTATAACTATCTTACCAAATACCTTTTGAATTTTCAATATTTATGACTAAATCTAATGATAAAATGTTTTATGACATTTGTTTAAAATTTCCACTACCTCAAGAGAGATATTACAAATAAAACTTTATTTTTTTGATTGTTTAAGGGTCTAAGCCAAAAAGTTTAAATTTAAATATTTTTTGTTATAATATTTTTTCAAACAAAAATTTAAATAAATTTAAATTTTTATTTAACTCGTGAACCAAACAGACTATTAACACATCAATTATTTTTTGACTCGCATTTCTTGAATGTAGAAATACTATAAAAAAATAAGTTCTTTTTTTTACTTAAAATTAATTCATTAGTCATTGCACCCTTTTTAAGTACTTGAAATTAGTATTAAATTTCTTGCTTTTCTTTCTCAAATCCACTCAAGAATAAAATAAAACAAAAAAGAAAAAAAATTGCGGGTTCAAATTCAAATTCGGGCCAATCCATACTTCCGCGTCATTATACCCAAACAAAGGGTCCAATGGTAATTCCATTAAAACCGGGAAGCTTCCAAGAAACTCACTTGAAATAAAATTCGATATAAGACTTGGGAGTTATCGTAAGATTGTTATTCAACGAAAAAGAAAAAAACCTTTAAAGTTTTGCGGATCATAATCGACTCTTTCAGCGATTTGTAGCGAAAATCTTCTCTAGATTTCTCTACAATAGATAGAAAAAAAAATGGAAGCCTTCTCGTCTTTCTTCGATTCCAAATCTAGTTCGAGAAGCCAATGGAATTACGATTCGCTCAGGAATTTCCATCAGATCTCTCCTCATGTCCAGGCTCATCTCAAACAGGTACAACAATTTTCTCGGCTCTTGATCCTTCTCGGTTCTTTAGATTGTGTTTGTTTTCCGAGAAGAGGAAAGACTGAAGATTCTTGCATTATCTTGTGAACGCCTAGGGTTTTGGTTGACTTTTGTTCTGATTCATCGAATTGGTCGATTGATTGTGCTTTGATTCCTGTTTGGAGCTGGTCGGAATAAAACGAAGGACGAGAATTTGTTTGGCAAAAATTAAATTATGTTTTCTGTTGTGATTTTGCGCTAAATTTTGATTTAAAGAAGAAGAAAGGGGATAATTTTATCGATGTTATGTTACAAAAGATGAAATTGAATAAATCATTGGGTTTCTTGACATAACTTGGTTTTGTTTCTTCTGTATCTGTGGAAGAAAATGGCTGATTTTGTTTATTCATTTATTCTCTTTCTTGTTTTGTTTCCTCAGATCTATTCGCGTCCAACGATTTTTTTTATTTTTATTTTTTGGTTTATTTAATTTTAAGTTTGTTTACTCCTCTAGCTTTATGAGAATTTTCTTGTAGCTTTTATTTCTTTTCTTGTCTGAAGTCTGTAGGGATAGATTCTGTTAGGCTTGTACGACAAGTTTTTTAATTCTCTGTTTTTGTGTCTTTAACTTTGTAGGTTTATCTCACTTTATGTTGCGCTTTAATCGCGTCTGCTTTTGGGGCATACCTTCATGTTCTCTCTAACATTGGTGGTCTGCTTACAACTCTTGCCACTATTGGATGTATTGCCTGGGTACTCTCTACTCCGCCTTATGAAGAGGTATGGATCTTGGTTTTTTGATTCTCACTTTGCTTGTTACCTTTTCGGTTCTCTGCTTCGTTTAGTTATATTTTAGTCTGACATTTTTTTGTTTATTTCGAGCAGCGAAAGAGGTTCGCAACATTGATGGCAGCTGCTATTTTCGAAGGGGCTTCTGTTGGTCCTCTGATTGATCTAGCCGTTGACATCGACCCAAGGTATCTGTTGATTAACTACTAGTTACTTTGAAGTCACGTTTTTAGATTGGATTGAAGGTTAACTAGTTTATGCCTGCCCGAATGGCTTGAGCTGGATGACGATTGGAAATATGTTATTTACTCTCGTTATGTCCTCTTAGTTCGTTTATAGGTTAACTTTGTTGATTTTGTTTTATTCACTATCGTTTTCCATAATGATATAGATACACTTCTTAATTACTGTCTTCGAAACATTTTATTTTAGTAGCAAGCTTTTAGATATTGGATGTAGTTCAGGAGGTTGGTGTTGTATCTTGAGTTTTGACTCTTTGTTTTCCTTTGCAAAAATCTTTTATTTCTTATGCTTTGGACGTGGTTGAGATTGTTGACGTGTTTGAACACTCACTGGTGATTTTGGTTGATATATTTATCATATATGTAATATGCTATGCATTTTATGCCCTGAACCTGGATGTTAGATGGTTATGCTGATTATTCAAAATCATTTCCTCTTTGTCAGCCTTCTTGTTAGCGCGTTTGTGGGAACTTCAGTGGCGTTTGGTTGCTTCTCAGCAGCAGCCATGTTGGCAAGGCGCAGAGAGTACCTTTACCTCGGCGGCTTGCTTTCTTCTGGCTTGTCCATTCTTCTCTGGTTGCACTTTGCCTCTTCTCTCTTCGGGGGCTCCACAGCTATTTACAAGTTTGAGGTTAGGTTACTAATCCTGTTGTTTGGGTAATCATTCATCTTTTGCTTTGGTAGTTTTTCTAATACTGTTTTTCTTCCCCTATTTGCAGTTGTATTTCGGGCTTTTGGTGTTTGTCGGCTACATGGTAGTGGACACCCAGGACATCATTGAGAAGGCACACCACGGCGACATGGACTATATTAAGCATGCCTTGACCCTTTTCACAGACTTTGTAGCTGTCTTTGTCCGTATCCTTATTATCATGGTAAGGAATCCTAAATCCCAATTAAGTATCCTACATGTATCAATGTTTTTTTCTTTCAGTAAACTAATCTTGTGACGCTCTCCATGTAGTTAAAGAATGCATCTGAGAAGAATGAGAGGGAGAGGAAGAAGAGAAGAAGAGACTGAACTTGAGTGGAGAAACACGCCTGAGGGGCGAGCATCCTTTGCGATATGAAATTACGAACTTGTGTGTATAATCTTTTTCCCCCCTTCTAGACTAAAAGATGAGAAAACGCTCGAACAAAGAAGTCAATACCTATGACCATATGTAGTTATTAGGTGGTTTTACTATTGTCTAGTTTTGCTAATGTCACTTTTGTGTGATGTAAATCTGAAATCAAACAAATGGTTATGTTCGTATGACTTTTGATTTCACGATATATGTCACGGTTTGGTTTACATTTTTCGTGCACCTCTGCTTGAAGTTGGCCCCTTGTCTCATCTTGATATTTGGACGTTTATTGTTTAAGAAAAATCTTAAATTCGAGTTTCAGCATTTTTTATTTTGATACTTCCGCCCAATGATTCGAGTAAAGGCTGGAAAGGGTTCAAGATGTTAATGATTTGGACTTTGTGGGCATGAAAGACATTTGAAAAGGCTTTAATATTGGAAGACCCATAAAAGAAGAAGCAGAACTCTTGCTATTATGAAGATTTTCGATTCTTATTGCAGACTCAAGTACTAAAGTAAATTTTTTACCATCTGAATCCTTTTACATCTTCTTCGCTTGATAGAATCGCTCGAATATTGCACAAATGAACTCAAAATCTTGGACTGTTTTCCTCTCTTATTCTTTAGGAATACTTGAGTGCAAGAGGAGCCACATGTTGTGGGACTCGCCTAACTCACCTTAATATTAGTCTTAATATTAGTGTTTGATGTTTAGCATCACTTATGTTACGCTATTCTATTCTTTGCCCTAGTGTTCTGCCGAATGAAAACGAATTGCATTTTACCAGAGAACGAATTGCGTTTCAGTTCATCGTTTTAAAATATCGTCATTTGTAATACTTCCACGAACGGAGAAGCAGAAAGTCCGTCACATTCCCCTCAAAAAAAAAAAAAAAAAAAAAAAAGCAAGAGAGAGAGGCACATTATATATAAATATATATATTTTGGCTTATAGTTTAGGGTATTCAGTTCTTTACCCTTTGACTTTGTGATACATTTATCATTCGTCCTTTAAACTTTTAATTGTCACAATCTACTCTTTGGACCTATAAAATTATAGCAAATCACTCTGTTAATAACCATTTTAGTCTTTTTGACCGAAAAATAGTTTATTATTTACATGAATGACATGAAGTGTGATTTCTATATATTTCAACTCGATTGTGGTTAATATTTTTAATTAAATTTTTATTAAAATAGAAAATTTTGAATTAATTTTTTTGAATATAAATTTAGGTTAATAAGTATACAAAAAAAAAACCTTTTTATTCTCTTAACGACTATATGATAATCATATGTTAATTTAGTAAAAAGCTTAAAATTGCTATTAATGTGGGTGATTTGTTATAACTGTGTAAGTTCAAGGAACAAATTATTGAAATTAAAAGTTTATGAGGTAAATTGTAAATATGCGACCAAATATCCTAAGATTTGTTTCATGGTTATTATTTTCAATGATTTTCTCTCCCTTTGTATTTTTCTTTTCTTTTTTGCTTTTACACCGCAAGAAGAAAACTTTAGTTAAGGGTGGAAGAAAGGCCGATGGTATTCATCAAAGTTAAAATTTATGAGTTTTAATTTAAGTAGTAAAAAAACTTTGACATATTATAATAAAAAACAAAAAATTATTACAATACAGAGCTCTTATATGCTATAATATTTTTAATCAAAATTAATTTTAGTTATAGTTTTAACTCATTTTATCAAAATCACCTAATTATGTTTCAGTCTTTCAGGAAAGCAAATTCATATCCATGAGCCAAGTTCTTCATGCATAATAATTTGAAAAAAAAAAAACCAATGGTAATAATTGATGACAATAACAATAATAACAAACAATAACGATAGGGAAAAAAGAGAGTTTGCAGCTATTTTACAATTCCTCAAGCCCAAGGTCTCTCCTTTACGAGACAGAGGGAGAGAGAGAGCAAGTGAGATCCGTTAAACGACGCCGTCTGCCGGTCATCGCGAGCTCAGAGAAACCCTAGACGACCGGCTTTCACGCCCCGTCGAAAAGCCTCCCCTCGTTGGCGAAGGTATTTGGGATTCTCGTTCATCTTTTTGGATCTTCTTTCATTTCTTCTTCGTTGCTGTTCTTGTTCTTCCATTAATTTGCGAACTTAGCTTTCAGAGTATGATGGGCTATGGCGAATCTAAGGAAGCTACAATGGCTTCTGTTGCGAACAATTCTTTCCTCTCTTCACTGAGGACTCTGTTTTCTCGAAAAAAAAAATATTTTCTTTTTGCGATACTTTATCGGTTGCCAAACGAGTGATATTGGGAGAGAAATGTGGGTCTTGTGGAGCTGATGAGTTGAAGTGCAGTTTTGATTTTGCAGGAAATGGATAAGTTACGGGAATTTGGAAGAAAAGCGTTGTTTTACGTTAGGGTTCTTTCTGGGTACGAACAACGGAGAATCCGGGCGTTTAGATTGGAGATGGAGAAGCGAATTAAACAGGTTCGGCTTCCGAATTATCGTTAATCTTCTCGTATTTGCAAGATTATATTGTTAAGTAATGCGTTTGTAATGTTACTCGTTGATTTTGCTTTATAAATGCTAGAATTTTTTAGTTACCAGGATTATCATTTTATGTAATGGAAATGATGAAGTGTTCATGGAGATCATCATCAGACTGAGAATGCTGAAAAAAAAAGAGAGAGAAGAAGATCATTGGTGCCATCATGTCCCTCGTTCCTTTGGTTTATAATGGACATAATGACGCAGAGATCATTATTAGATGTAGATTATTATTTTTAAGCAGGACTGTTGTCAACAATCCTGATGCCAGCATTCCTAGCCTTGATTTGGCAGATACGCCCGAGACTTTTTCTCCTCAGATCGGAGCGCACCACGGGATACTTTGTGAACAGCCCCCTCTGCAGGTCCCGCTGCAGTTATATGAGCTGCCCCCTCTGTTCAATACCGATACCTGTCATCCATAAGATTTGACCTTTATCGGAAATACCTAAAATGAAGGATTGGTTAGACACACGTATATGAAACTCCTTTCCTCTCGAGATAGGCTTCACCAGAACTTTGAGATTTTTGGTTTTTGGTTAATAAGAAAAAGGATTATTGGTGTCATCTTGTCCATCGATTCTTTGGTCTGTAGCAGAAATCCTAGGGCTTATCAATACAGTGGAAAGGATCTAAGCCTTCTACTCAAAGGATCGGCTTAATTTCACTTTTCTCACCACAAGCCTAGTACCTCACGGTCCATTGACCTGACAGGAATGTCACAGTCTGGCTCTGAGTTGCGAACCTTTGATCCGTCCCGAGGAGAGGAGAAAGAAAGACATCCTAGCTGCTATATTGGGAATTATGATCTTGTTATATATATATATATATATATATATATAAATATATATAAATCTTGTATACACAGCCTTTTTCATTGCTTAGCAAATTACTTGTAATCAGTTCTTAGCAAGTTAGTTACCGTTTGAAGAAATTTAAACTGTGTGTGTTTGTTGTACGTTCTGTATGCTTGCAAGCTTTTGAGGTAGGTGGATGATAGTGTTTAATCGTCTGTTATAATGTTTGAGCATAATCTGTGTCTCTGTCCTTAGAATGTACAAAAAGATATTGACAAGCAATTCAGCAGTATATCTTGGGACTAATGCTTAAACATGAGATTTGCAGTTAATTGTGGGCGTCTATGTATTTCATGAGAAGTCATTTCATTTGTGTAAGAAAATTAATGAAGCAAAATGTTGCGTCAATTGTATTTGATTCTTCTATGCCTTTTATTTTTATAAACTTCAAGTTACTTCAAGATAGTTATGTTGGAATGCAAGAGATACTAGCTTTGATAGACGAGCTTCTTTGCTCAAGAAGTGAATGCAATGAAAAGCGCTTATTGAAGCGTGATGTCTCTTAGAAAATGCAAAATGGAACCATGCTTCAGTTTTACTTGTTTTATCTTATTCTGTTTTAGCATTAGCTATTCTTATTTTGTGCTGGTTTTCATTTTAAGATGGCGACTTGTCAATGTGCTTGAATCTGTCTCTCTCTCTCCAGGCAGAAGAAAGGAAAGCAGCTTTAAGAAGGATCCCCGAGCAGGCTATTCTAGGAGAGGTTCGGCGTATGGTTGAAGAGATGCAAACCTTAAACAAGAAGCTAGAAGAAACAGTAAGTTGCAAATATCTGTGGCACAGGATTTTCGATATAGAGTTAATTGATCAAGTTGTTGGGGTACACTATCTTGTTCACCACTATTTTATCAAATCATCTTTGCTAATATTGACCAAGAGTGAAGGACAGAACCAACTTTAAAATAGAAATGCTGAAGGACAGAACCAACTTCAAATAGAAATGCTTTATTTCCTGGTTTCTTAATACGTTTTAACGGCATAGAAAAATTACGAAGCCAAAGGTTTATATACGACATTAATCACTGATGCATGACTATACCACATCACGTATGATCTTTTCTAACCATAATAGTCTCATTCATTTATCCGCTGCCAAAGTCTAATTATTTTATTTTATTTTTGGTTGACGGGTGGTGCTGGTGGCCTCAAAGGTAAGAGTTCAAATTGTTAAAACTGAAAATAGAAGAGACAATAACCAGATAACGAGTTTTCGCTCGTGTGGAAGTATACAAGTTCACCAAAGAAAAGAAAAAAAAACCAAAAACACGAAAACCGCATGAGCAAAGTATACAAGTTCACTGAAGAAAAAAAAAACAAAAAAAAAAACACGAAAACCATGTGCGCTGGTCTGAACCTACCGTCTAGTTTCTCCATGATTTGCCTTTTCATGAATTTAATAGGTTGATGAACATTATAATAGAAGCTCAACAGTTGCAGGATGGGAAATTTTAAGTCATAGTATTTGATGCCCGAAAGTCCCCTAAAGCTTGATTCTAGTCTGACGTTTATCTCAGTAATGGTAATCATCGATCGTCTCGGTTCACTTTTATTTGCAGGAAGCTGCTATTGAAGAGTACTTTAAGCCTCTTGATAGAGAGGCTGAGAGTATAATGAAAATTCAGCTTGAAAGCGAGGAGAAGACAATGAGGCAAATGATGGCAACCTTGCAACAACAGGCTTTGCTCGAGAAAGCCGAGGCCGAAAAAAATGCTGCAAAAGTGCATAATGTAGACACAGAAGTCAGCCACAAGGACTCAGAATCTTCTGCTACGCAACAAGCTAACGCGAGATGATTTCAATATGATAGACTTAGAATCAATTTTTGTAAGAGTGCATTTCAGGGGTTTTTTTTTTTTTCTTTGGGTTGTATAATAATTTATGCTTTGAGATGAATATACATGGTTCTCTTAATAACCAAATTAACTTTGGTCAGATTAATAAGGTAAATCAAGAACGTTTTGTTCTGGTGCAACTGTGATAAGCAATTTTGTCGCTCTATTCATTTCATTCCTTGCAGTAATGTGCGAGGATGATTTGTTCCATGCAACTGTGATATGATTTTTGTTTCTTGTTCAACTAGAGTAAATCACAAATTACCTATGCACTCTGAGTCACTTACAAACTAATTTCATTTGCTAATCTGTCAACCATTCACAAGGGCTCTTTGATGGTTAAGTTATCTCTAAATTTAAACATATTATAAAGGAAAGTAGATTGTTTTCAATTCTACTTGATAAGTATACCAAATATAATGATAAGAAAAATGAAAATGAAAAAGGTGAGTCTAGTTTATGAAAGAAAAAATGCCAACACCTCATTTGTATTGCCTGAATGTTACTTTTGTCCCTCTTATTATATAAATACTCAAAACATCTCTTATATATTTAAAACCACACTCAAAATGTCTCCTGAAAGAGTTAAGCTTTGTATGTAGCAAAATTATCGTTCCTTATCTATATTTAAATGTTATTTTTGAATATAACTTAACTAAAAAGTCAAACAACAAAAATTTTAAAATATTCAAATAAATTTTCCAGCTATTAGCATGACGGATTGTAGCCTTGGAAAGGCAGCTCAGACTTTTTTAATTTTGTTCAAGTTGATTTCTATTTTACTTTGGAGCTGAGCCCCATGCTCGCTAGGTTCTTCTCCTTGGAGATCTATTGATTTCTAATATCTCCATCGTCAAAGGGATGATTTTGGTATTTTTAAAAAGAGATTTAGTTGCTGGCGTGTTAGCCACCGGCTAAAAGGTCTTATTAGGAGTCTTTGTCAATTAACAAGTCAAAAGTTCGAGTCTTGCATTACACATAAAAAAAAGGTATTTATAAAAAATGTAAAATATCTTTCACGATAAAATCATAGAGACAAACATCGATCTAGAGTTTGGACATGGTCTCTTAGTTTTAAATCAACCCAAAACCTTATTTTCGACCCTATAGGCTACTACAACAACAATGGATTGTACTTTTTCTAAGAAATTGCATCATAAAATGGATTGGATATACACAAATATATGCATCTAATGCATCTTTATTAAATAAGTCAATTTAAGAATAACTAGGAGGGACAAAATATAATGGTAAAACTCAATTTAAATAAAAGAAAAAATAAAAGGTCATTTAGACTAGACATTGTATTTAATATTTTTCCGTCATGACCAAAGTCACTAGACAACAGAGAGATAACTTTATCCTTATAGAATACAAACTTACGATTAAATAATGTGCTTCACAATTCTAAGTCACGGACATTAATGGTATGCGGTATGAAAAATAACTTAATTGTAGGACATAGTTTTTAACCATTATACGCAATCTAATTTTTGTTGAATTAGATGAAATGTAATAATTTAACGGAACTTGATAAAGGTCTAACGGATTAAAAAATATATCATACTAATAAAATATTTTTTATCACAAAAAAAATTTAAAAAACTCTCACCTGCTTTTCTTTCTTTAAAATATTTTGGCCTCCCTCACTACCAGTTAGTCAAAGTATATGTCATTCACAAAGCATATACACCATAACCACATTAACATATGGTTTCATTTTTTTTTAATGGATTTGGTTTCATGTGGTGAGGACATAAATTTGTGGAGCGTAAGAAATCTGCTCAAGTAGACAAATAATATGTTCAAATCTTATCAAAATGCCAAAAAAAAAAAAAAACACAGATGTCAAGTAAAGTTTGAATAAAAGAAGATCCATCCACATAGTGTTGCAAGAACGGGCCGGCCCGTTCTCCTTAGGCCCACACGGCCCGCGGGCCGGGCCGGGCCGGCCCATGAATTTCGTGGGCCGGGCCGGCCCATATTAAAAATAACTTGGCCCGGCCCGGCCCGCGGGCTAGTTTTATATGGGCCGTGCCAGGCCGTGCCGTGGGCCGTGTCGGGCCGTGCCGTGGGTCGTGCCGGGCCATGCCGTGGGCCTTAAATAGGCCGCCCATCTTGGCTCATCATGGGTTTAAATGGGCCAGCCCATCTAAGTATGTAATTTTTAATTTTTTAATTTTTTAATTTTTAAACAAGTTAATAAATATAAAAGTTTGAATAGTTAAGATAAATATAAAAAAGGATATTTTATTTACGATTGCCTCATTAAAAACCTTTCCAAGGAAAACCCAGTGGGACAAAACCTTAGTAAGGAAAAAAGAGTACAATCGGGATAATTATACATTAGATGTTTACAAAATTACTAAAAACAAAAAAAAAACATAAAAAAAATATTGTTCATAATTAATTACAACGTATTACTCCCAGTGGGAGTATCAGAAATGTCCAAATTTTCAAAGTCATCAACCCAATCATCTTGAACTTCTTGGCTTCTTCTACGAGCATCCTCCCAATCTTTGACGCACATTACTGCTTCCAGAATATCGTCACTCATACGTGCACGCCGTTCATCAAGTACTCTACCACTGCAACTACATACTTGTTCACTTGCAATTGTGGATACTGGTATGGTTAGTATATCACAAGCCATTTTAGAGAGCACAGGAAAAGTTCTTGACTGTGATCTCCAAAATGACAAAAGATCAAACTTATTGAAATCATGACCACCACCTTGCTCATTGAAAATAAATGCTGCAAAATTTGTTTCCAGATAATTTTTCAATTCACTGCGTGTTGAAGATGTAGACGATGCACCGAAACCAAATCCTGTGTAGCTAATCATACTTGCCCATGAAGAACCATGTGGAACAGAAGTAGTATTTGCTAAAGGTGTAGGGGATATTGTTTGGCCTCCTCCATATTTTTCATTATATGCAGTAAATATGTTGTTAACTTTTGCTTGCACATTTTGAATGGTTATGATGTCAGAATGCACCCTTAATTTTTCCCCTATACCCTTAAGCAAATATTCAACACCAGCTAATTTAACTCTCGGATCCAATACAGCAGCTATGCAATACAACGGTGGAACACGCTCCCAATATTTTTTGAATTTTTGCTCCATGAACTCAACAGATTCCTTAAACATGTCAAAATCTCTATGCATATCGAAGGTTGCAGCAATGTCGTACAACTTATGTAATGCATGAGGAGAGGTAGGATAGTACACACCTGAGAGTTGGAGAGTGGCTTCATAAAAAACCTTTAAGAAATTGTAAAAGCATGAAGCAATTTGCCAATCAAATTCTTGAAGCAGCTCAGTTGGATTCTTCAAGTTGTAATACGCGGTTATGACCTCTTTGTATGGTAGGCATGCATTCAGCATCAAATATGTTGAATTCCACCGGTGTCCTATGTCAGTTGGAAGTTTTCTGGGTTTCATGCTTGCTCTTTTGCAAAGCTTAGCAAACTCTTCAATTCGAGAGCCAGAACTTGCTATGTAACCCAAGGCCGTTCGAATATTTTCCAAATAACCTTGAAAAAATTTCATGTCATCTTGAACACACAAGTTAATAATATGACAAGCACATCTTTGGTGAAAAAGTGTTTCGCCATGTTGTGGTCTCAATGTTGTTTTGAAAAGGTTAATAGCAGCAGTATTAGCAGATGCATTATCAAATGTGATGCTCAAAACCTTTTCTTTAATGCCATAAAAATCAAAAACTTCCATGATGACATCATGAATGGCCTTGGCATCATGCGGATAAGGCATTGGTCGAAAAGCAATTAATCTTTTTTGAAAAGACCAATCTTTATCCACATAATGTGCAGTTACACAGATATAACTAGTTTTGGTACGACCTTCCCACAAATCAGATGTGCATGCAACAGATGCAGTGAATGAATTAAATTCAGTTACTAACTTTCCTCTCATTGAATAAAAAACTTTCATGGTGTCAGCTCTTGTGGTAGTTCTTGAAACACGCCTATATTGTGGATTATAGGCATTTTGAATGTACTCCTCAAAGGCTGGATCATCAGCAAGACTAATTGGTTGTTGAGCACTAGCCAAATATCTAGCATGCCATTCTCTTGCTCTTTGTTGGTCATATGACCAATTGGTAACACTACCATCGGGGCTAAATTGAAGTGTTTGTTGACGGCAATCAACACCACCTACACCATGCTTAGCTTCGCATTTTTTGCGATGCCTCTCTAAGTGACCAGTGCCAGAAGAGGATTTACCTGTGTAGTCTTGTTTGCATACTTTGCAAATTGCGCGCTCTTCTGTTGCACCATGCTCGTTTGTACGTGTTACGAGATCAAAGTAATTCCAAACTGGTGAAGTTCGTTGAATTTTCCTTTTGCCCTTACGAGTGACTTCAGAGGAGCCATCAACTTGAGATAGCAAGTCAACTCTAATTTCTTCCAGTGGATCATTAAATTGTTCTTCTTCGTTGATCACCAAATGTGAAATGTTGGCTCTCCCTCTAGGTGATGATGCCATAGCTTCAATAAAAAATAACAATAAATTAACGTAACATAAAAATTAAATAAAATAATTACACAATAAAATTAACTTATAACAATACAAAATTAATGAACAATAAATGAAATAAATTATACCTTCAAGTTTTTTTTCCTTTCTGAAGAACTCTAAGTAATCTAAAAAACAAGACAATACATAAGATCTTAGAAGTTTGTTGAATGAGTATCTCTGTGAATGTTTTACATTTATTTATAGGTAAAAAAGTTTATTTTTTTATTATTTTTATTTTTAAATCTTTTTTTTTAATTTTTTTTCTTTCAAGTGTGATTTGATTAGACAATTCGCTGAAGACTTAACGTCTTAGATTTGTACATTGCAGGCCTTCCTTTTGAGCCTTTATGTTAGACTTGCCCCTTTATAATTGCATAGGGGAATCTAATGCCATGTTCACTCACGGGTGAATATGACATGCATAAATTATATAATATTTAATTCTTATATGTATTAAATAATATATATATATTAAATGTATAGTATTTTGATGTGATAATACATGACCTATAGACTTAATATCTGATTCTTAGCTTTGCTTCTCCAAAGCAAAGCATGTCTTATATAAAAAACCTAAACTGCCCCTATGTAAAATAAACTTGCATATAAAATTTTTGCCCAGGGGGCTCCGCCCCCTACAACCCCCAGGAGGGGGGTTTACCACCGTACAACCTCTGCGTAGGGGTAATCTACGTCAGGGTAATAATTAAGCTCCACACATACTAACAATGCCTACAAGAAAAAAATTTTAAAAATGCAAAGAAAAGAAAAAGAGCTTGTCAGGCCTATTGCAATGTGATGTGTTCAATATGGTATGTATATATATTATATAATATTTAATTCTTACATGTATTAAATAATATATATATTAAATGTATAGTATTTTGATGTGATAATACATAACCTACAGATTCAGCATCTGATTCTCAACTTTACTTCTCAAAAGCAAAGCATGCCTACAAGGAAAAAATAAAAAAATAAAAAGAAATGAAAAGAGAAGAAAAAGAACTTGGCAGACGTATTGTGGTGTGATTGCATTGGGAAAATCTCATGGCATATTCAATTATTCATTCACGGGTGAATATGGCATGTATATATATTATATAATATTTAATTCTTATATGAATTAAACAATATATATATTAAATGTATAGTCTTTTGATGTGACAGTACATGACTTACAATGAGCCTTACATGACTTATTTGGAGAAAGCCATACTCAGCCATGTTCACCCGTGAATGAACATGAAAAATTATATCTAAATATATATATATATATATATATATATATATATGAAATTGGCCCACAATGGGCCTCTTGTGGCCCTGTATGGGCCTAGATGGGCCAGCCCAACTTGGGCCGGTGGGCTGGCCCATTATGGGCTGGGATGGGCCGGCCCATTGTGGGCCTAGATGGGCTGGCCCAACCTGGGTCGGTGGGCCGGCTCATTGTGGGCCTAGACGGGCCGGGCCGGGCCGGCCCAGGCCCAGCCCAGCCCGGCCCATGATTTTCCATGGGCCGTGCCGGGCCGGCCCATGGGCCAACATATATAGGCCCGGCCCAGCCCACAAGTATTTATGGGCCGTGCCGGGCCGTGAACAGTATCGGGCCGTGCCGGCCCAGCCTATCACTGTATCAGGACGGGCTCGGGCCGGCCCACGGGCCCCGGCCCATTGTTGCATCTCTACATCCACATCCAATTACGTAATCATGACTTTCATCTTTTTTATATATTTTTTCCTTCTTATTCTAGGGGTACCTTTCGGTGATGCCCAGATTATAGAAGCGCTATGCACGACATCTAAAAGGGTTAAACCAAAGGCCCGTTTGTTTTATAAGTTGGGAATTTCCTTTGAAAAAATTAGGTGTCATATCATGTTTTTAACAACATTAATATTTTATATTATTTTTTAAAATTTTTAATTTATACCACTTTTAACATACAATATATCTAAATTACCTTTATAAAAATTCTTACTATCCAATTCTTCCTCTCTCTTCACTCATTCTATGCTCTTCCCTTCTCTGCCCTTGTGTTTCTCTTTCTATTTCTTAAAAATGATGTGTTTCAAATTTTTTTCACAAAAGTTGTAAAAATCAAAAGCAATGCCACGTTGTGTAAATTAATTTGTTCAGTATTTTTTTTATAAAAATTTAAATTTATATTTAAACATTCTGTTTAAATCTGTAAACTAAACGCGGCAGAAATTTGTTCAATTTTTTTCCCCCTTCTGCGGTTAAATAAAACCCATTTTTTATGTTGTCCGAGCAGATGCGAGTGGAGAAGCTGGTGAAACTTGGACCCATACTATTGGGTATCAGGCCTTAGGCCCGGTTTTGCAGATAAACTTCTCAGTCTCTCGGCCCAGCCCATTAAGCTAAAGATAAACTTTAAGAAAAAAAGGTGCTATATTACTTTTAAAAAAACTGTCTATTCATACGACGTGTGTCTCACTTTTACTGATATTATATATGTAAATTGTGCCGCAACTAAATATACGTGAGATTAATAAAAAAAAAAATTTTAAAGATGATGTTTATTTAACTTTCTCTTAAATTTTTTATGAGTGAATTAAAACAGAAATTAGGTGATATGTCATAATTTTTATATGTTTTTGAATTTAGGTCATAATTTTTTTTAGTTCAAATTTATGTTATGTTTTGTCCACTTTGAACTTGTAAATTTGCGTGGCTCAAATTCAGAGTTGCAATATTTGTGTCAAAATCTAGAGATGAAGTTTTTTTTGGCATCCCTAAAAATTTTTCTAATTTAAAACAAAATTCCCATTTTTTTGAACCAAGAGAAAATATCATTTTTTCCTTGAAAAAAAAAACATCTTTATTATAAACCCCTTATTTACAACTTAAAATTAATTTGTAAATTACATATTTACTCATTGAATCTTATATATATTTAGTAAATACAATTGTCCCCTTTGCTTCTTAGGTTCAATTTACAATTGAAAACTTTCTGTAGCGTTCTCTGTCATAAAAATAATTTCTATTCATACCTTTTGTTAAACTTTGTCAGAACATATAAATAGAAATGGCTAAATCTTTGCTGACATTTTTGGTCTTCTTTTTTTTTTTTTTTTTTGGTTCTTTTCCATCAACAGTAGGTACGGTCGTTTAGTAAAACAAGGAAATGGAAGAGAGAGAGAGAATCATTTACTATTTCTGTCTCTCTCTCTATACTTTGACTAATGATCATGTTATTTATTAACATGGTCATCTTCAGTGTCCCCATGAAACCATCATCACCATTTGATCGCATTTTGAAAAAAAAAAAAAAAAAAGAACCATAAGATCATGCACTTAAAAAGGCCAAGTAAAAGGCAGTGGAATCTAACCAAAGATTTCCCATCACAAAATTTCAGTTTATCTTTTTACTCCCAAATAACTTTTTTGTGCCTTTGGTTATAACGTTACAATGTGTTGCTCTTTTCTTCTTCTTTTATTTTTATTTTTTTTCCTTTCTCTTTCTTTTTCTCCAAAAGTTCTAGTAAGATTGTCAAAGAAAAACTAACTAATTACCGTAGTTAGTGCTTTTGATTCTAAAAGTCAGAGAAAAAATATTTTTCTTTTTTTTTTTTATGAAAAGGTAATTGGAAATGCCTAATTTATTCTTTGGCCCCATTCTACCTATGTGTGTCTTATCAGTTGCAAATCCTGATCAGAGCCCACCACCATCTTTGGTTTGTTTTGGCATAATCTGGGTCTTGATAATCATATTTTTATTGGAGAGAAATGTATCTATATGTGTGTATATATATTAAAAAAAAAAGGAAATTCTTATCATATGACTTAATGACCAAGCATTTAGGCTTAATGGGTAGTAGTTAACTTGATCTTGTCTTTATCAATTTGAACTTATTCCAGAGCTTAGCAACTGTTTATGCATTAAGGTCAAGACTTTACCCAATTAATTTGCTGTCATGCATTGTAAAATAAATTTGACAGCATAGTTTGTACGTATAAAGAGATAAATTGGGTCCTAATGCTAAAACGGGGCCCAGAGATAGTTGCCCTCTCAAAATTATTGTAGTTGTAAACAAAGGTAAACATAGATGTAGGGTAAAAAGAGAGGTGAACCCATATAAGAAGCCCTGCTGAGTAGTAACTACATACTGCTAGTGGTAAATATTTATGGAGAATATAAAACGTTATCAATGTTTTGTGACGCGCGGAAGAGAGCCAGTAAGTTTTGAGTAATAAAGATGAAAATAAATAAAATAAATAAAAAAAGATACATAAAACAAGAAAAATAGAGTAAATTTACTCATAAGATGAATAAATATCATTAATTATCATTAAATATCATTGATCGTCACCGTCACGTGAATGCCACTAAGGTGAAAAATTGAGGTGTTATTATCATTCACCATCACGTGAAAGCTAGCCACGAAGCTGGGTAGGTAAGTAACAGTAAATCATATAATTAATATAAATTCAGTGAAAACCACCGTCTTTGAAATAAATGATACGATAGGACTCACAAAGACGAAAACAACATCGTGAAATATGGATAATAATAATAATAACAAAATCACCATAAATTATCATTTACGGAATAAATCGTAATATATATCTAATATAAACGACAACATCGAGACTAGTCGTACAGTATACGTATCGTACCACAGTTTCAGAGAAAATACAATTTCAATCCATAGAGCTAGGTTTTCGATCCTGGGCCCATCCTTCCTTCTAAAACCTAGAAAGGGGATTTTAAAAACAAGAAAACGTGAGTGAAAAGCTCAGTGGGATAATTATTTAAAAACAACAGTTACAGATAAAGATATCATTCATAGACTAATCTCAAGATCTTAACAAAAATAAAAAAATACTTACTTGAATGAAACTTGATAAAATGTCATCGTAAAGGTTTTGGAAATCGAAAAGAATATCAAAATACAATTCTTCAAAATAAAAAACAGAAAAATTCAAAACCTTGAAAACTGCATTTAAAATCAGAAATTACATTTAACAAATATCATTATGTCAGTTTAATTATCAGTATGCCTTTTGACTCAAAATAATCCTAACACAAAGTCATAATTCTCTTTGAAACATTTTGAAATCATTTAACATTAAAAACCGGAAGAAAAATACAATTTTTAAAGTACACAGTTGGCCTACCGAACATCTTGGTCCGCCCTACCGAACCTGCACAGTTCGGCCTACCAAACATCTAGACTGGCCTACCAAACTACTACAGTTCGGCGTACCGAAGATATGAGTCTGGCTTGCCGAACTCATGAATCCGGCATGCCGAAGATCAACATCGGCCTGCTGAACTGAAAAAATCTGGGGACCTGAAACTTTGAGTTTCGGCGTGCCCGAACTTAAAATCCAATTTTAAAACCTGTTTTTCAATTCCTAGATCATGAAAATCATACAGAAAGCATAGAAAATTATAGTATAACAAATTTAAACTATTTTTCCTAAATTTAAACTCAATTTCATAATAGATTTGAAAATCTAAGAAAAATATCAATACTTGTTTAAATCGATTTTAGCTCAAATAAAGCTTAAATTCATTGTAAAACAAGTACTACAAACTCAAATTGAACATTATTTAAGCTCATCAAAGTTTGGATTGCAAAAATGCATAGAAGATTCAAAACGAAAATAAAAATTTTGGAGAGAAAAATGGCTAACCTCAAATCAACGTTTTTCAAGAGGATTTTTGGCTTGAATCTCCGTCTCTTGGCTTCAAATCAACGGGTTTAAAGCTTGGGAATGAAATTTTGTAGAGAAGAGAGAGAGGGAGAGAGAGGGATTTGCAGAGAGAGACGAAAGAGAGCTGAAAGAAAACGGGAAGAAAAAGGAAAGAAAAAAAAAAGGGGGAAAGAGAGAGAAAAATGAGAGAAATAAAAGGCTCAATGGCATTTTCGTAAATGTGAAAAAATGTGGTATAAAAAAATCATTTGGTATTTTAAAACTAAAAATCAAATTTTTTGAATATGACAAATGCAACAAAATTTTAAATAACTGAAAATTAATATAAAAAATTACACTGACACACTTAATAATTAAACTTAACATAACTAAGTCTATTCAAAAAATTCAGGGGAGCTATATGTTTTCAGTGTTTTTACTTTTTTTAGGCTAATTTTTACTTATTACATCAATTATAGAAATATCATTTTTGAGTAGTTGCAAACATGTTTAGTGGGGAATTCAATATTCACATCTGATTCTACTTTTAAATATAGAGTTTAAATCTCCTACTCTTAAAAAATAAAAATAAAAAATCCTTTAAATGATGCCAATTTTAAAGCATGTTCACACAATTTTGATAGTATTTTTTTATTGTTTTCAAACTATTTGGTCATTTAACCTAAATGTGCTTCTTTCTCACAATATCTCCGTAATGGCTCACTACTACAAAAATTATTTTCGAGGGCGGGGCGCGGTCACTTTTAACAACGTATTTTTCAAAACCAATGTTGAATATAAATAGAAACATGGATAGAGAGGCTTAAACATGAAGGATTCGAATTTTATTATCTTTGTAGTTGGTTTTTTATGAGCATTGTTATTTATAAGTTTGTAACGACAGTTTTTGACTGGGAACAATTTTTTTGTTCCTCTAATTTGGGAAAGAATAAAAGAAGGCAGTTAACTAATTATATTTTGTTGGATTTTGGTTTTTCCACATTTGTGTAAGAGTTCACGCAAAATAGTAAGCAATCTCCTTCACGAAAAAACCAAAAGAAAAAGAGTAAGCTCTTAATGCACGACGGCAATTGTCATCAACTTAGTTAATGAGAGTACAACTTCTTGGCTAATGTAATTTATTGCTAAGATAGTATGGAGATTTGGTCTTTCTTCTTTTTTTTTCTTTTTTTTTTTTCTTCTTCAACGGTGAAGCACGACATGAAAAACAAATAAACATCATGAATGCAAACATGCTATCAAAATTATCTTTTTAGTCATCTTTTAGCTTCATGTTGTATTTTTTTTTTTCATGATGTTTATTTTATGTTTTTCCTCTCCTTTGGGTGCCGATAAAACTTGATATGCTCTTTGGAAGGCCACAAATAGAGATGTTAAATGTTCTTCTCACCGTATTTGGGTCTGCCTATTTATTTATCATGTCGTATTGGACGATTTTTTTTATGGTATCAAACCCGATCCACGACCTGTTTATATTCATGACATGCTCTTAACGTATTAGCGTTTCAATTGTGCCCAATTGTAAAATTATAAGTTAACAAGAAACATAAGCATCATACACAAAAACATTTTATTTTGGGTTATTAACACTAATGGCCTCTAAACTTTAGGGTATCTTTCATTTTATCCCCTCAACTTTAAAAACCTTCACCTTATACCTTGAACTTTCAAAACTTCTCATTTTGCCTCTTAAATTTTAAAAATCACCATTTTGCCCTTAATTTTTCAAAGCTCCTCATTTTGTCTCTTAATTTTTTATTTTCATTTCAAATAAATTGAATTAAGTCCACATGATTCACATATAAGTCACCTGTAAGGGCAAACATCAGATTTTATCACTATTAGGTTTTGTTTTATGTTTACACTCTCATTTAATATTTTTTATCTGATCTCATTTAAGAAAAGTTTGTATGCATATTTTCTTCTCTATATTATATGCCGATATCTCATTATATTTAATGCGTAACTCATCTTCTTTAGTATTCAAATTCAGATAGCGACAAACAATATCGACCTATTAAATGAGTTGTGCATTAAAAATATGAAAAGAAATATGCAGAACCTTTATGAAATGGGAGTTCGGATAAAAAAAAATGCTTCAAATAAAAGTGTAAACATGAAACAAAACTTAGGAGTGATAAAATCTTATTTTTGTCCTTACGGGTGACCCATGTGTGAATCATGGGCTGGCTTAATTCTATCTATTTGAACAAAAATTCAAAAATTTAAGAAAAGGTGTGGAGTTTTAAAATTGCAGGGCAAAATGGTGATTTAAAAAATTTAGGGGCAAAGTAAGGAGTTTTAAGAATTCAGGGGATAAAGTGAAAATTTTTAAAGTTTAGAGAGCAAAGTGAGGGAGAGGTAAAGTGATAATTTTTAAAGTTTAGAGGGTAAAGTGGAGGAGACCCTAATGTTCAAGGATCATTAGTGTTAATAACCTTTTTGTCTTATAATAAAGTAAAATATCAAAATTCAAATGAGATAAAATATTGATTAGAAAAAATAGCAATAATAATTCTTATAAGAAAATTACTAAAAGTAGATAACAAAAGAACAATAATCTCGTGCAGTTATTGTGCCCGTATTATGCTCTAAACATGTCGTGCTTTTAACGTATTTCATGCTCAAAAGTCATATCAAACCCGACTAATTTAGTAAATATACTAGGTTAAGCCTATTTAATAATTATATCGTATCGTGTTATGCTTACTTTTTAATGTGTCGTATCTAACTTATTTCATCCGACCCGTTTTAAGATCTCTGGTCACAAATTGTGACATCCGTTGTCAATGATTTGAGATACAGACTGTTTTGTTACCATGAGCACTGTTTTTTTTTTTTTTTCCCCTGTAAACAAATTAGGGGAATAAAAGCCAAAGGATAAATTATGATGAAAGACTGCAAGAATTCTGATACTACTCAACTTAAAGCATTAAAGGTTTGAAAGAAAAATGAATATGATGGAAGCTTCCTACACTATTAACTCGAAAAAGCTAACATTTTCTTGAGTAAATATATAAACGCTATTTCAATAATTTAGCTTAAGAGTTAAGCTTATAGATATTAGAAAATTCGTTTAGAGCTCACAATGTTTATGTTTCACTTTGAAAATTTTGTAAAGGTGAAGGGGATTAGAAAATGGATTGCTTTTATCAATGCAACATCAAACAAAGATGAAATTGAGAAGCTTAAAAATTGCATGTGCTGTCCAATTATTCAACAAACATTATTTCACCCCGAAACTCTTATATATAGGTCTTGATATTGAGAAATGCAATTAATTGAGGGGTCCTCTCAAAGAGAGCCCAAAGTAATAATATTGACAAATACATATATTTATATGGATTTGCCAATAAGGTAAGAAATGGCATAAAAAGGGAAGAGAATATACGGTAAAGCAAATTTATAATTTATTGTTATTGTAAAGTTTAAAATATGGAAAATCATATATACAAATTATGAAAAAAAAAAAGTTTCTAAAAAATAGAAGGCTGGGAGAAAACAATAATTTCAGCCTCACATTGTCCATAACATTTGACGTGTATGAGCAAGAAATTATTACTTTAAAAATATTACACACATGTGAGGTATGGATCGCGGTTTGAACTAAAAATATTGTAAAAATTTAAATTTTATAAGAAAAAACATTGTAGCAAAATTGATTCGAAGAAATTTTTCAATTCGAACCGATGAATCAAACGTTACATAATTTTGTTGTAGTAAGGAGTTTTCCTCTCTCTCTGCTAGAAAAAAGGTTGGTTAGAATGGGGCAGATATTTTGTATCTAAAAAATTGAAAATGAAAAACCCAACTAAGTTTGACTTTCCTTATGAAGACCATCTTTTTGATTGGAAAAATACTTATTTATGCTGTGATGCACTTTAAGGCGTGCATCCTTAGCTCTTAAGAAACTAAGGAGGCACATCTCTTTGACAAGTCTTATTGGATGAAATAAATTCGAGAAACTTTAGACAAATCATCAATGGTACGAATGAAGCCTTTCTTAAGTGCATAAAATTGCAATTTCAATATAGTTAACTTAACATGACATGCCGCAAAAATTGCATAATCAATTTCGTTAATATATAATAAAACATCCCAATTATATATATATATATATATATATTATATGTATGTATGTATAGTTTGCCGTGTTATGTGGTGTAAAAGGCTTTATAAAAATATAATTTGGTGTAGCATACTATACTTCTAGACTTTGTCTTATAATGCTCTGAATAGTTATTTATACATAATTAACAAATAATATCTTATAGACCTCATCGCCTACCCTAACACAGGATGTCATAAACCATTGAATTATTCACCCAAAAAAAAAAAAAAAATATATATATATATATATATATATATATATTAAAAAATTTCCTGATCTTGAAGAAGAAAATTAATAATATTATTACATAAGGAAAAATAATACATGTATATATGTGATTATATGCTTTCTTATGCGCAACCTTTCCTTTGCCAACCCTAATATTGGATTACATAATTAAGTTGTCATTCTACTATTCACAAGAAAGAGAGAAGCAGCTTAAAGAATGTTCTGATTTAGAAGTCCTTAATAACAACATTTTAAACAAATGACCCTTTTTCTTAACAAACTATTCTAAGCAACAAAAAAAAAATGATAATAACAATAAATGATCAACTCTATAAAATTAATATAATACAATCTCTTAAACCGTTAACATGCCAGACAAAACAATGTAATGAGTCTTCTATTTCTATTGCTCATAGCTAAACAAACAATGATCATGATTTCCTTTAAGAACGGTCTTTGATAATTCATTCTCAAAAGTATCGCCCATATGTGGCACTTTAGGTCATTATATGACAATACGACTCAAAGTCTTCACGGAATACGAATTTAGGTTCACGGAATATGAATTTAGGTTTACTGTAAATGAGTTTAAGTTAGAATCGGATTGCACAAATAAATGGTTTATGTTTGAGTTGATATATTAAACATAAAGTGATTCAAATTAACGAGATTAACTATATATCTCATTTACAATCCGATTATATAAAATACAAGATAAAAGTTTGCATGATTCATCGAATAAAAACAATATATATAGTTTGAATTTAGTGATGAAATTTCATTTGTTTTCTTAAAAAAAAATTCAATGATAAACATATATATAAATAAATTGATTATGTCAAATGTGTTAAAATCATGTTAGATAGATTATAATTATATCAATTATTTATTTAACATCTTATTTAAACAAATTACATGGGTTAGTCATGTCAACTTTTATAATAAACATATCATTTTGGATTGATATTTTTGGACACATTTAATTAATTAATCAGTCATATTAGGATTGATGTTTTCTAACATGGTAAATAAAACATATTCACACTAACAAAACCCATTAACATGAGTTACCATCCCTAATCATCCGTGATTATAATCATTATAATCCTTTTTTTTTCAACTATTACAAACTATCATATTATGTATTGCCGTCTATGAGTTGATACATAAATAATGAGTAGGATTCTGTATCTACTTTAGGCGTGTGTGATTGCTTGAAAAACATATCACAACACTAATAATGTATAAGTAAGTTGGTCTTTATTGTGTCCTCTCCTTACCTAAAGAAAAAGGCAATATTTCTTTGAGAGAAAACAATGGTGTCCGTGGTGCCCATATGCTTCGTGGGTAGGTGTGGACCGGCACGAACCATGACGCAACCCAGGCGCTATCGATTAGTCAGCAAAAGGTCGGTGACATCTACTTGCTCATGCTTCTCATCCACCAATTAGGACCCTCCACGTGGCATTGCTATTTTCTCTGTCCTCCTATTTGGTCTAAAGGTGGGTGGTATGAGTGTTGACAACTGCTTCGAAGTATGTTTCTTGATGTTTTTTCACTAAAATTTTCAATTACAGTTACAAAATATAACTTTTTGAGAACACTTTCTGTCAAGATTTTTGAAACTCTGTAACGTATAACTTTTGTGAAGAGTGTTAGCAATATTTTTTTTCTCGTTCTCTTTTATACTTTTTATATTTAGAAAGCCTAATACATAAAATCCACTACCTTTTCTTAACTTTTATAAGGAATTTTAAGGTATTGGGAGAAGAATTTCTGGCATGGGTGCAGGGAATATGATAAGTTGCAAAATTTACATTGAAATTTGTGAACTTTAAACTTTTGTACAAATTATGATAGACTTGCTAATTTTAAAGAAAATGCAATGACCTGAGATGATATATAGAACTAGGAAAAGTTAGAATGGATTTATTGAACGACACATGTGCCGTGAAGCGACCATAGAAGGACCCAGTTTATATATTTCATTTTCTCAACTTAAAACATGAAAATGAACATTTATGAAAAAAGTTATATTTTTGCATGAACCTGTTTTGAACTTTGAACCTGAAAAAGCTATATAGCAAACATTGTGAGTCACGAGCCCACTTGATTGAATATGTAGAAAAGGCAACACAAATTATGTTAAAATTAGGGGGGAAAGAGTAGGCCTACTTTGTTTACTTGTTAGTGCGCCTTTGTATTTGTGTGAGTGTAATATCTAGGTTTGGTTACTTCGAATTTTTTTATTTTGGTAAAACTTTGTTACTTTTCTTTAATTTTGAGGCTTGTTTATTTTTACTTTGATTCTTTCTTTCTTTCTTTCTTTTTTTTTCACGTAGAATTGTGCTTTTTAGATTTGTATAGTTGAGAAAATTACGGCATAATAAGCTATGTTATTCATAGTAAGTTTTTTTGGCCCTTAGGAGTAGTACTTGAGTAGTAAAATATTAATAAGTAAAAAACTAAGATTTGCATAAAATAATATGATGAGGTTTAAAGTTTTTTTTTTTAAAGATATTAATGATCCACACATGAGAGAATGAAGAAAATAAAATAATATATTTGCACAATGCCCGCACATTATTTTTAAAAGTGCCTATAAAATATAAACATGTAGCAAGGAAAACAAAAGGATATGAGATCTCTAACGTGGATACAATTTAATCAATTGCGAGAGGTGGAAGTTTTTATGATCCCTATTAAAACTCATAAAAGAAATTTGGTTTCATCTTTGATATTTTAATTGGTATAATTTATTGACCAAAAGGGGAAATAAATCTTTTGTTGCTTATAAAATGAATAAGATTTTGTTGAAATATTAGTTTGTTTAACGTACCAATATTAGTATCCAAATAATGAAAGTTTATGTGGTCGAAGACAATTATATAACCTGACAATAATTTCACACTTAACTCTCTCGTAAGGTATAGAGTTTAAATCTTCCCACCTGAGTTAACAAAATACAAATTTATCACATATATTAAAACCTAAAGCACATTTTTAATAGAAAACAGAAATAGTTAAGTGGATCAAATAAATTGAAGGAAAAATTAAACAAAAAAAAACCCGCATATATTCCCTAGTATTAGTGCATATTTCAATATTTTCCACTACTGGGCCCTTTTTTTTTTAAACCAAATAAAGTATGAAATGACATAAATTAAAGCAACAGGTGCTAGCACATGTAAGGGTAGAATAGGTTAAGAGGATATCTCATGTTTAAATTTTGAGATTAGCTAGCATTATATATAAGGAATTAAATAAACTTAGATGTTAATATATTTGTGTAGCATATTCTGATCTTAATTTTTTTTTAAAGGCATGCAACGATAATAGGCATAAAGTAATAGAGATCAAAAACAAAAGACCCTAATTATTCTTTCACTTCCTTTTAATTTCTTTGAACTATCTAATTAGTGAAAAATAAAAAAAATAAAACATATACCATTGATATCATTAATTTCATAAATATAATATGACTCTGTAACGCCCCTATGTGGGGGTTAACAGTTTTTAATGAGATAAAATAAAAATAAATAATAAAAGTAAAACCTTAAAAATAAAATTTACCCGGGACTTAAATGAAAACTCTCAACTCAAAAATAAAAATATAAACGATAAATAAACCACAGTTTTAATGTAGCACCTTAAATTTAATAATATAAACTGTTGTCATCATCATTTTAACCCTCAACACATTATAATTACAGTCACAGAAAGTAACAATTGATGCTTACATTATCATGAAGAACATTCTCAACAATTGAAGCAGTCCCAATGTAATATAGCTACATCACTTCCTCAACTATATTTCTCGTAGCCACCTAACACTTAGTGAGTCCTGAAAAGATATAAACATAAGGGTATGAGCAACACTATGCTCAGTAGAGAAAACCATTACTCACCTTTATCATTACCACATTAAAATCTGCATGGTTAGTAAGTTACATCATATTCCAGATTATGAGGTTTATTATGATCACATCTTATGGATACCGTTGTTAATCATTACCAAGTGTCATAATTACACATTTATACAAATATTACCAATCATCATTGTTCCTAGGTATCCATGTTAAATTGAGTATCACTCAACTCATCGAAACCCAAATGGGCGCACTTGATCACCCTATAAACATTCCAAGGGTGTTCCGGTGAGGGGACATCAAGCCCCGAGTCCTCACCAAATCAATTCCTGTACAGTGTGTTCTGGGACTTTCAACCCAAGGAAGCGTCATCGCCTTCCCCCTATTTTACCTTTTAGGGTATTCATGCCCAAGGACGTAACCGTCGCCCTCTTCATGTCTCACAATTTCTCTATATTGAATCATTATCAATAGAGTTAGTTTTCCTAACCATGCTTCTCAATTTATAACATGTGTCAATTCATTATGTTCCTCGCCGTACAATACAAGACGAGTCCATGTCATAGTTTCATATGTGATAATCATATAATATCAGTTCAACATAGATATATATATATTGCGGCAAAACAATCAATTTTAATTCTATAAAAACCTCACAAAAGATGAGTAATAGAATCCCTACCTTTTAAGCTTATCAACAGTCTCTTAATCCTGGAATCAATTAACGTTAGCTCCATACTCCCTTGATCCTAAGGCGTGCATAAGGACAATTAAAACTAAAGCACAACATACAACTACATTCATAAAATTTATTTTAATTTAATCTTAGAATTTCAAGAAATAACCACTGCCCATAGAGGTATTATAAAGTTTAACAATATAAATTTTCTGTCTAGGGCATATACACTTAGACTTCATACATATGCTCCAAAATAGCAACAAACATATACTTAGGTTTAAGAACGCAAATTTGAATAATCCTTTAGTATAAAAGAAAATTTATAAATGAAAGACTAAATTTGTTCATAAGATTCTAACCTCGGATTATGGTTAGTTGGAAGCTTGAAATGGCTTCAAAACAGGTTCCTTTAGTTCGGTATGACTGAAATTCTTGCTCAAATGGAGGTGATGGTGGCTGATTTTTATGGCTGCCTTGAAGAAGTTCTCTAAGTATTTTGCTTCAGCAAAGAAATGAGAAGAAGAGTGTGGGAACCGTGGAAGAGAAAGGAAGAAAAGATGAAGTCTTTGAAGAGAAGTGATAGAAACAATTATAGAGGAGACATGTTGAAGCATGTCACGGAGGAAATAAAGAAAATGAGGGTCAAGAGTAGTTGGAAAAGATATCCTTATGTCTCATCTAAAGACTTTAACACACATAATGCCAATATGACATTTTTGAGATTTATTAGAAGTTCTAAGGCTTTTTAGTAATCATACTAAATAAATATACGAGAATTTTAGAAAATTTAAAAATAGATAAAAATAAATATTATAAAATAAATTTAAATGAAGCAATTTTTTTATACATTAAAAATTAATTTAATTACCTCAATACCCGTTAGGAGAATAACGGGTGTCACAGCTCTACCCCCCTTAAAGAAATTTCGTCCTCGAAATTTCAATTCTAGCAATACTAGTAAAAATTATGATTCCACTATGATTCCAATTCTGAGTCTAAACCGTTAATGTTGTTTGTCCTCCAAATTTAAGTTATCGTATTTCCACTTATTTACTTGCATAATAAATCTTACTCCTAAATCCCTCAATAAGAGTATTTCTGACAAGTTTCAACTTATAACACCGTATAATAGTCTAAGAATCTGATCAGGCATACATATTGACCATACCATGATTCCAGTCCTTCATTGTCCATGGACTGTGATTTACAATCACATTTAAGGAGATTGCTAGAGAAATTTTATATACTTCATCTTTAGCTTCCTTTTCCTTTTTGAGTAAGGAAAAGTCAAATATATTTGATTTCATACCTCAACTAATAAACTAAAACATAATCATAAAACATATATCACAAACACTTATATTCAAAACCATACATTAAACTTATTCATAGAGATATTAAACGGAATCTCAGAGTTGCAGACAAACCCGACATATTTTTCATTAAACAGCTATCCTCATGACACAAACATTCAACCCAAATAATATACTCATATTTCATATGGAATATCCCCATAACTGACTCTGGTACTTCCACATAATATTAACAGAATATTACACATTACAAACATGATACGGATACGTTTCGAGAGTACAAGACACTCCGTATACCAGCTATCCATATCATGCATGCTTATAGGATACAAAAACATCGATAAACAAAAGATCGGACCTTAAGAAGGATGCGTTTCGAGAGCATCAAGTACTCCGTATCCAGCCATCCCGGCATTAGGCTCAATGAATCTAAAAGATTGAACAACAACGTACCACAAGAAACACAGAATACAAGGCAAACGGTTATTCGTAACACACGAAATATGGACACACATGCCTACATGCCAAAGATAAAACAAAAAGATTACAGATGGAGATTCAAATCAATTGGCCGCTCCCGGCTTTCCCTTTCCCATTCAAGCTTGGATGTTGCAGTGTCGGATTCTGGATGTATGATTTGCATTTTATCTATCAATTCCTCAGCTGTTGAAGCAGTGACAAAGATTTGTCTCTCCGATTCTGTAGTGATGTTTTCTTCCACAGCGTAATCTAGAAATTTCAAAAGACCGTCATAAAAACCCTTTACGTTCAGCAGTCCCAAAGGTTTGGAATAAAAGCCCAACAATTGCCCACAAGCAACTATAAATATTTCCTCAAGAGTACCTAGACCACCAGGTAATGCTATAAAAGCATCAGAATTATAGATTATGTCTTTAAAATTTTTAGGGATACTCCTGACTCCTTCTCCCTTACCTATGGCTTCCTTACAAAGGTTTCCTTCAACTGGAATATGAGGCCAAATTCTTACATCAGTAGCGTCACTAGACCTAGCTGCTAGTGCCATATTTACCATCATTTTTATACTACCACCCCCATAGATTATGTTAATCTTCTTGCGTGCTAGGACTTGCCCTAAGTGATTTGCAGCTTCTAAATAAGCTTTATCTTTTCCAAGGCTGGAACCACAAAAGACACAGACATTCTTTATTTTCTTCGTGGACTGGGAGGTAGACATATTTGGTTTATAGAAGTGGTTGCTTAATGTCTGCTCCACTTAGACTTCGGGTTCTACATGAGATTTTAAAGATGAGAAATATACAAAAAGGGCCAAAGAGATAGACGAGTAGGTAATGAAAAGGTAATCCAAAGATTTAAACAAAATCTTGTGCGGATAAGGAAGTAAGATAAGGTGATTGATAGTTTACAGAAAATTTGATTCACTTTTTGAAAAAGATTAGACTCTAATTGTATAACTTTTGACAATTGAGAACAATTCGACAGAAGACCCTCATGACACAACTGTAGACTTTTTGACAAATATACACCAAGTCTAGAAATTTAATATAAACGACAAATATTGTAGAACTTTTGAAATTTGAGACACAATCTTGAAATATCTGGATAAGCTTTTCAAAATTCAAACATATTATTGTACCGTATGTGACGTGTCTGATAAGATAATATATTTTATTATATATATATTTAAGAAAATCATAAATTAAATAAGATATTAACACTTACTGTATCAATCTAATAATCACAATTATTTCAAACACAAAAGCAAATATTCTGAGTAAAAGAAAAACACAAACTGTTGAACATCAGCTAAAACTGCTTCAAATAAGTAAAGACTAAATAACCTTTATAGAGCGATGACTTATTCCCCATCCAGTTTTCTTATGGCTTGGCAAACAGGATCTAGAAATACCATATTCCTGAGGCGTTGTCTTTCTGTATAAAATTTAGGCCAGAGTTTAAAAATAGCTCCTTGAACATATCCACTAGGGTGACCGTGGAGAGGAGGATGGATACTATCCAAGTTCTCCTTTGAAAGTCCATTCCTACAAAACCTTATTTTATCCTCTCTATTCGTAGACATATAACCAGGTGAAGTACATTTACCGTTACAATTTTGTCTTCCACATTTGTTACAAGTGACCACGATGGCACGAGCTCTTCTTTTCATTGCACTACGACTGGTACCTGTTCCTGGTAAACCGACATCTTGACTAAAGTCACTCGGACGGATTTTCCCCTCTATTAACATTCTCACATCACAAGGGATACCAAAACGCATAAGAATCCACAACCGAGTAATTCTAGCCTTGTATTTCTTTCTAAGAATCTTTTGGGAGAGTGATGGGAAATACTTTCTCATGTGTTGGTACTTTGGGTCCATGATGAGATGAAAGAAGAGTAAATAGAAAGGAAAAATTAAGATAGTAAATTGCAGAATCCTAGAATTCCTTCTTCTTTTAGAGGAAAAGAAGAATTTTTAATGAAAAAGAAGAGGATTTGCGATTTAGAGAGAAAATAACAAATTAAGAGAGAAAAAGTGAACTCGGAGAAATAAGCTCCTATGCACAGTAAACGTATATGTAAACAATGATTAAACCACTGTATATGACACGTATAGAGACCACGTGGGAGAGACAGTGTGAATCAAACTGATTTAAGATTTGAACTAGGCCCAAATGTTCTTAGTTGAAAATGGTCAGGTTGTTTCGGGCCTTAACACATTTAGAACGAGTTAAATAACAAATATAAAATTGAAAACCAATTTGTATAAATCTTAAACCCAATTCAAAGTCCACTATAGATAAAGTTAACTATAAACAACAAATCTAATTTAACGACAACAAGGATCTTCCAGCAACTCAAATAATTTTGTTTTAATCAAAACCTTATTGAACAATACATACACCCATATGTTATTCCTAATACTCAACATCTATCAATGGATTCATCATCATTACTACCAAGGGTTTAGAATGCGACTAACCTTGAAATCAATACGATTTACGTCTTTCAACATAGACCATATAAATGAACAAAGACACTTGATGTTACTACTTAAGAACATCTACAATCCCCACAATTCTACTTATACAATATATAATTTTTTTCATATAACAAAACCTTAGGTAACCAAAAGATTCACTGATACACTTAAATACAATGTACGTAACAAAATATTCCAATTTTGAGATTCATGCATTCTAGACTTTACACAGTCTCAACAGACCAAAAGTCTAACATTTATCTCTCTCATGATTCAATACCATGATTTCCAACTTATATCATATTCCTCAAATAAATAGAACTTTTAAGAAAAGATATTGACACTTATGTGCTCCATCGAATCCACACATAATCATTACTTAGGTTTGAATCAATTACGAAAAATTTGGCATATCTACGTCAAACTTTAAAATCAATAAATCAAGCCTTATATTTCTTATTGTTTTTCACGAGACAAAATACTTTTAAATCCTCGTATCTACACGAATTTCTCATCGTTTATACGAATTAGATATGCTTATAGGTCCAAATATTATACGAATCTCTCATAAGCATTCTACTTATAAACTCATTCCATATAATTATCATTCCCTTATAACTATTAATACTTTCCTTCTATATAATTATTGTACTCATATAACTATTGATATTTTCATTCTATGGCCTTTCCATGTTACATCCTTCTAGACTGTATAAATCAATGTGAAGGTTCATTTTGATGATGACAATGAAAATTCAGCTTCAAAACCATCTCAAAAATATTTTTTAAAGTGGTGCTACACTCCCTAGGTTAACCGAACCTAGGCTCTGATACCAAAAATTCTGTAACGCCCCTATATGGGGGTTAACAGTTTTTAATGAGATAAAATAAAAATAAATAATAAAAGTAAAACCTTAAAAATAAAATTTGCCCGGGACTTAAATGAAACTCTCAACTCAAAAATAAAAATATAAACGACAAATAAACCACAGTTTTAATGTAGCACCTTAAATTTAATAATATAAACTGTTGTCATCATCATTTTAACCCTCAACACATTATAATTACAGTCACAGAAAGTAACAATTGATGCTTACATTATCATGAAGAACATTCTCAACAATTGAAGCAGTCCCAATGTAATATAGCTACATCACTTCCTCAACTATATTTCTCGTAGCCACCTAACACTTAGTGAGTCCTGAAAAGATATAAACATAAGGGTATGAGCAACACTATGCTCAGTAGAGAAAACCATTACTCACCTTTATCATTACCACATTAAAATCTGCATGGTTAGTAAGTTACATCATATTCCAGATTATGAGGTTTATTATGATCACATCTTATGGATACCGTAGTTAATCATTACCAAGTGTCATAATTACACATTTATACAAATATTACCAATCATCATTGTTCCTAGGTATCCATGTTAAATTGAGTATCACTCAACTCATCGAAACCCAAATGGGCGCACTTGATCACCCTATAAACATTCCAAGGGTGTTCCGGTGAGGGGACATCAAGCCCCGAGTCCTCACCAAATCAATTCCTGTACAGTGTGTTCTGGGACTTTCAACCCAAGGAAGCGTCATCGCCTTCCCCCTATTTTACCTTTTAGGGTATTCATGCCCAAGGACGTAACCGTCGCCCTCTTCATGTCTCACAATTTCTCTATATTGAATCATTATCAATAGAGTTAGTTTTCCTAACCATGCTTCTCAATTTATAACATGTGTCAATTCATTATGTTCCTCGCCGTACAATACAAGACGAGTCCATGTCATAGTTTCATATGTGATAATCATATAATATCAGTTCAACATAGATATATATATATTGCGGCAAAACAATCAATTTTAATTCTATAAAAACCTCACAAAAGATGAGTAATAGAATCCCTACCTTTTAAGCTTATCAACAGTCTCTTAATCCTGGAATCAATTAACGTTAGCTCCATACTCCCTTGATCCTAAGGCGTGCATAAGGACAATTAAAACTAAAGCACAACATACAACTACATTCATAAAATTTATTTTAATTTAATCTTAGAATTTCAAGAAATAACCACTGCCCATAGAGGTATTATAAAGTTTAACAATATAAATTTTCTGTCTAGGGCATATACACTTAGACTTCATACATATGCTCCAAAATAGCAACAAACATATACTTAGGTTTAAGAACGCAAATTTGAATAATCCTTTAGTATAAAAGAAAATTTATAAATGAAAGACTAAATTTGTTCATAAGATTCTAACCTCGGATTATGGTTAGTTGGAAGCTTGAAATGGCTTCAAAACAGGTTCCTTTAGTTCGGTATGACTGAAATTCTTGCTCAAATGGAGGTGATGGTGGCTGATTTTTATGGCTGCCTTGAAGAAGTTCTCTAAGTATTTTGCTTCAGCAAAGAAATGAGAAGAAGAGTGTGGGAACCGTGGAAGAGAAAGGAAGAAAAGATGAAGTCTTTGAAGAGAAGTGATAGAAACAATTATAGAGGAGACATGTTGAAGCATGTCACGGAGGAAATAAAGAAAATGAGGGTCAAGAGTAGTTGGAAAAAGATATCCTTATGTCTCATCTAAAGACTTTAACACACATAATGCCAATATGACATTTTTGAGATTTATTAGAAGTTCTAAGGCTTTTTAGTAATCATACTAAATAAATATAGGAGAATTTTAGAAAATTTAAAAATAGATAAAAATAAATATTATAAAATAAATTTAAATGAAGCAATTTTTTTATACATTAAAAATTAATTTAATTACCTCAATACCCGTTAGGAGAATAACGGGTGTCACAGACTCTGATATTAGAGGATTTCCATTTCTATTGCAAATTATTCCCCTAATTTTTTTCTTCTCGTTACCCCTTTTTTTATCATGTACCTGAAGAAAAAATGTATATCTTCTCCACCTTTTCATTTTTAGTGAAACAATTAGATGGTGATTATCATTATTATGTTGTGGCTTGGAAACATCTGAAACATAATTCCATTCTTCATGGTGTCAGACAAACATGTTGTAACATGCCATATATCTATCATCATTTTGTTATTTTTTTTTTCCTTGTTATCCGTATTATTTTGTTATCATTTTGTTATCTTTTCCCTTCTCTATTTTCCATTCTAATTAATTTAACTATAGAGGCAAACGTTATGCATTTAATTAATAAAGATGAAAACAAAAACGACAGGCGTTGTTCCAATTAACATCCAATTACTCAAAATATGCACTTTTTTTCTTTCTTTTTTTTACTTTGAAGAACTAAGATTTTCTAACAATGAAAAGAAAATGGTAATTCCCATGCACTATATATATAGATATATATAATGAGGCCAAAATAAGTATATCTTATAAAATGGTAAAAAATCTCGCATAATATACGGGGTTTTTTGTACATCATTATTATTTATTAGTTCTGGACAACACATGATCTCACCAACTGATGTCTAACTATGCATGATGTCGTGTATTTTACTCTCTATATTGGTGTTTAGTCATGCATTAGAGTTATTTATTTTTTATATGTATGCATAAAAATCCTAGTGATTAACCTTGACAAGATTTCTATCAAAAATTGGAAAGATCAAATTAATCAACAGTGCACATTTCAATGGTGCAAACGATATTGTTATCGGGTGTTTTACAGAAAATATTGTTGTAAATAATAATGTTAATATTTTTAAGAAGTTAGTTATTCAAGAAAAATCCCTAATCACAGTTTTCCCATTTTAATAAAACTCAAGAGAATTCTTATTTATTTATTATTGTTATAAATAATCATGTTAATATATATTTTAATTAGAACCAATATTAGTTAAAAATATTGTATCATGTGAGAGCCTTATACTATAGTAACTTTTTATTTTTTACTGTAGTTGCACTTTACACTATTTATTCGTTATAACTAATAAATTAATGGTTTTTTTCAAAAAGTTACCATAGTATAAAGCTCTCACATGAAATTTAACTAAATTAATGATCCTAACCACACTTCCTAAACACTCTATAAATAATTTGGGTATTCAAGTAAATGGGGAAAATGTGATTAGTGTTTTTTCTTGAATAAACTAATTTCTGTAAAATAATAACATTATTATTTTAAACAATAATATATAAATAAGAATTCTCTTGAGTTTATTAAAGTACTAATGGTACTGTGAAATTTTAACTATTTAAAATGTATATCTTGTAATTTTTCTAATAAAATAAAATAAAACAATACACAATTCTTTAATCGCCAAATTCGTAAAATGCCGAGAATGTCCTCAATAATTTGTATTGAGACATTATCTCCAAAATTAGTTAACTAAAAAATCTAATTTGAAAAAAAAAACTAAAAGAAAAGAAAATTTATTGCACTCTCTCTCTTCCTCTAAGCCGCCACTAAAGCACTCTTTAAGGTCCAAAATCGTTCCAACCAATATAAAGAAATGTCAGCAAAATTATTCATTCCAATTTTTAGAAAATTCCATTGTTAAAATTAATTGTGTTCTATTTTTAAGTGATAATAGTTGCATGCAAGCAATAGAGAGCGTTCTTTGCGTTTTAAAAAGCTTCACTGGTTAAGGAATTATTTATTGGCATTTTGAAAAATACAAGGAACACTTTTTTATAAGTTAAAACATAGAGACATTTATAACTTTTCAATAAAAATTTGAAATTTGTCAAAAAAATCATAGGTTAACATGCGTGAAAGTGTGACTACTACTTATAAACTCAAAAAAATGTTGATGCATTACTTTTTTTTATGTATAGTATTGAGGAAAAAAAATAAATCGGAGAAAGTTTTTTTTTGGTGGGATAGATCGGAGAAAAGTTTTGTTTTAAGGGGGAATTCTGTGATACTTGTTTTCGTTTGGCTGAAAGTATGTATCTTTGATTCATCAATAAAGAAATAGAACACCCATCAATCGTCATGTGAGGTTGGTACTTGTTAGTGACAATCGAGGGGATGATCCTTGTTATAATTATGTTCCAAAGGGTATTCTGGACTTTTCAAAACTAAATTATTCTCCCGTTTATTTTTTAAAAGGTCTTTTTTATGATGTATAGGTCGTTTGAAAGAACGATTGAAACAAATAGTTTTGATTTGAGAACTATAACATGTGAGAGCTTTATACGGTAGTAATTTTTTGCTTTTTAATGTAGCATATACGAGCTTTATACTGTTTATAATTATAACCAATGGTTTTAATAATATTCCAAACGTAAACCCATAACCTCTGTTTCTATCCGTTAGATTTAATTAAAAAATATTTTTTTTTACAAATTTAACAGCCGTAAGATGTATATCTATCACTAGATTATTTTTTTAATATCTTGTATATAAAATTTTAAAAAAAGATAGGTAATTTTTTTGTAAGAACCTAAAAAGTACTCATTGATAAGAAATAATTTTAGTTAATAGGATGTTTAAAAGTATAATTTAAGTTATTATTTTTAGTTTGAAAAATATAACACTTAAAAATTTAAAATTTTACAATATAATTTAATTTTATATTATTTATAGTTTAAGTTTGAACAATTTTTTCAAATACTTGGTAAGATTCGCACCGAGGAAGTACCAAAGCCAAAAAAAAATAAAAAGGTTTGAGAGAGAAGTGTGGGGCATTGGTTATACCGTAGATTAGGTATTTTCTGCGCTTTCTGCTTTGATTTATTCGGATGTAAATAGCTATCATTAACTCTCTGTGCCAGGAAGCTTCCTGTGTGTCAGCACATGAGTCAAATCATGCACCTTAAGCTTCTCAACAGTACACGTGTCCCGCACGGTGTGTCGTGTTGCGGCAAGTCCAAATCAAACCCAGAATACACTGGTGTGGGACCCACCTGCTCGTTGGCCTCTTTAGTCATTTCACAAGTCCCTCGTTGTGTAAGTTACTACACCCTAGACCACCACTTTGTGGGAAACCTATAAAACAAGGGAAGAAAAGCAAGAATTTTAAGCCGATCGTGAAGTAACTGGCAGTTAGGAGTTTCGCTTGGGACCCACCAAAGAGTCTGACTAGAAGGGTGTTCAGCAATCTCCGTTAAAAAATAATTGTAGTTATTAAATAGTATAAAATTTTTATATATAAAAATAAAAAAATAAAAAATTATTATAATATAAAATTTTTATATGCTATAATATTTTAAATCACAACCATATTTTCATGGTAGAATTATATGTATACATGGATGTATATGTACTTTTATATAAAATTTAGGTTCCGGCATTTGCTGACGGTTGATAGGGCTGATTCAACATATCTGAATTGTTCATTTTGGGATTTTTTTTTTTTTCCTGCTAGTGCATTTGCTAAAACATAATTTGTTATTTTTCCTTTTTCTTTTTTGAATATAATAAAAAATGATTTCAAATTACTTACTTAACTTTTTGTCCCAAGTAATTTTAAAAAATAAACCGCCATGTTTTTGTGAATATGTTATATTTTTTTTATTGAAAATTTAATCACTCATTGATTGTCTAGTAATAATTCAATATATATAACTCCATCGTAAGAAATAGAGTGTGAATCTTCCACAAAAATAATAATAACAGAAACAAAGAGATAAAAAAATTAATAATCATCTTTAAATTTTCGGCACTGTTTTTCTTTATTATGACTGATTTTGGGTAGGCATGATAAAAGTTAAAGCTCATGGTTGTTGGAAAAAAAGTTGAAGTTCCTATTAAGTATCCTAAAAAAAATATAAATCTTTTTTTTTTTCCCTTTTCTGTGAAGTTTACTAGCTTGGGTCTTGCAAGATTCATATAAATCTCTATTCCAGGCCTACACGATCCAACAAATGAAAAGGGGACAGCTACGATGTTGTGATAATTTATTCCATCTCTTAATATATATATATTTTTTGGCTTTTATTGTTGGACTAATTTAATTTGCCTCTCTTTCATTGGTTTCTTCTTGATTGGAGCTATTAAGAACATCCCATTTTCTTCCCTCAAAATTAAGAACGTGTCAATTGAATCTTTAATCAATGTTGTTAAATCAAATTAGTCCCTCAATTTGTTTCCTTAAGTTTTTCTTAATTATCTAAAGGTAGTCCTACAATTTCTAAAGTCAAGTCACACCTTAATAAGAGTTTAATGCCCTAATTTCACCGGATTTCTTAGCAAATTTTTCAATGTATAGTACATAATTAGTGTTAAGACCTCTCATTTCCCTTCATCCGGATAAATTTGCCATTTTACGTCATTATTTAACTTCTTAGCTCCATGTTTTGATCATAGTGATTTTCTTTTAAAAAAAAAATCTACGGAATGACTAAATTTTATTACAATTTCAAAGTTTAGAGTAAGAAAAATTAAATTTGAAATTCGGAAAAATGTATTTTTTGAAGGTAAAAAATTTATGAAAAATTGCTTGCTATATATATATATATATATTATAAGGGAATAAAAAGAAAATAATTATTATGTTTAAATAACAGAAAGAAGAGATGATCATGTATTGATGAAGGGTCATGTGGTGAGGTCTAGAAGATTGACGTTTTACAGCCACTTGATTTTGAACATGATTTCAACTTTTGGCAGCGGCTGATCGATTCATAAGACGTCAAAATATTTCGACAAAAAAATAAAAATAAATAAAGACCCTTTTTTACTTGGCCAAATCAAGAGTTTAAGGTCAGTTTGGTAACATCGTTTAAAAAATATTATTTCAATTATTATCATGTAAAGTTCTCATATGTTAGCATAAAGTAAAATTAGACAATATTTTAAAACTCTCATATACTATAATAAAATCTTTGTAACTTTTTGTTCTAATCAGCTTGTTAAACAAGCCCTTAAAAAGGACCTCTAAGACCCAGTTAATCAACCCGTTTGGTTGGATATTCGAATCACGGTTTGAATCATTTTTCTACAGTATTTTCTCTCATAAAAATTTAAATCTTCATTCAAATACTCCACTCAAATACTCGAACCAAACGGGTCAATCATGTTACACTGTCCTCGCTCCTTAGTTTAAGCTGACCATCCAAACTAAAAAAAACTCAGAAAAGTACATGGGCCATTGGCTAAGCCAAAAAAAAAAAAAAAAACTTAAAAAATATAAGAAAATAAATTAAGAAATAAACCATGCCACGTGGCATCGAAAGAGTTAAATTCATGGGATATCCACTATGTAACATGGACATGTACTGATTTGTCCTCTCCACATTTTCACCAAATTCCGTAAAAATGCTTAAAAATTTGTTCTACAAATTTTGCAGACAAGAAAAATTTACATAAGAATCAATCAAATTGGATAATATTCACCCTGTACAATTGTTGGAATTTTTTTATTTTCCTGTAATCTTAAATTACTGTCTGTGACTAATGGTTACAATGCCAAATTAAATTGCACAGCTAAACTTTCAACATAATTTTATTCATTTTTTCCCCCCTAGATCAACGGTAAAGAACGCGTTTGTGACTATTGATTGGTCTCCTGGTTGGTGACTTTAGGAAGGAAGCCCACTAAAAATTTATCAACATCATGTCACCACATAAAACCTAAGAATATATAAAAAAATATTTTTCCAGACAAAAAAAAGAATATAAAATATTAAAAATAAGAAAAAAATTTTAAAAAAAATGGGGAAAAAGAATTTTTAAGATAAGAAGACAAATAGGCCCTCCTTTTCTCTTTTTCTGTTTTGGTTGGCTAAGTAATAGCTTTCTCTTTTTTTTTTTTTTTTTTTTTCTCCCCCTCAAGTTTCTGAATATTGGTCAATATCTTTTCCCAAAATTTCAGTGCTTCTCAAAGCCAGATTTTTTCGTTTTGTGTTGTTCATTCATTTATTTATTTATTTTGTGGGGTTTTGAAAAATTTGCATGCACAAAAGTCTTTAGAGTCAAACAGGGGATGTAGGCAATAATATTCCCTCTACCTTTCACTCACATTACAGGTTAAATTAAACAACAGTTTTCCTCTCCTTTTTTTCCCCTCCTTTTATTATTCACATTAAGCATTATATATATTTGAAAAAATAAAAAAGAATTGAATTGAAATCTTTCAAATAACATCAAAATAAAAGCAAAAGAAAGCTCAACATTTACTTCATATACAATACAACTAGGAAGTCACATACACACATATACAATACAGCAACAAAGACCCTCTCTCTCTCTCTCTCTCTTCCATTTCACCTGCCTTTCCACATCCATTTATGAGAGATTCCTCCAATGGTCTTTTCCCTTCCATTGGATTGTAGAGATTCCCAGCTACAAAAACCCATCTCAATCCCTTCATTTCTTGTTGATTTTAGCCTCTTTTTCTCTGATTTTTCTAACACTGTAAAGACATAAGAAAAAGAAAAAGAAAAAAAAAAAACTCTTCTTCTGGGTTTCTTGGCTTTTGCTTTGTTCTGCCGGCAAGCTGTCTCTGGGTTTTTATTTTTTTTGGCTGCAGAAAAAAGAAAAGCTTCCATACCCTGTTGCATATTATGCCATAGAAGAGAATAATCATTTTTTTCTTTTTTGTTTTTGCATATATTTTGATTTTCTCACTCTTTTTTTTTTTTAATTTCTATCAGTCAATAAATTAATTTTTTTCCTCCTTTATTCTTCTATCAATTTTCCTTTGAATTTTGCTCCTCTTCACTTTTGAGGGGAAGAGAGAGAGGCATGGGCAAGCAAGGACCTTGCCATCACTGTGGAGTTACAAGTGAGTTCTTGTTTCTCCATTTTTGTTCCTTTTCCATTTCCAAAACAATGAAAAAAATATTGGGTTTTTTTTTGGGGGCTCTTTAAGAGATAATTCGATTGACTGAAGAGAATTGTTGTGCGAAAGGGAAGAAATTAATTTTTCCTGGGCAAAGGAGTTAAATAGAAAATCTAGAATTATATGAAACTGCTACTGGTTTGTAATGTTTCTGTTTGTATATGAATTCTGAACTACAAGTGTCCTTTGTTTCTTTTTTGAATATCTTTTTGCTCCTTTTGAGTTCTTAATTTGTTTCGTGAATTTAATTTTTCCATTTACTCATTTTTAGACCCCTTTTTTGCTCCTCTATTGATTGGTGTTTTGACTCTCATTCAAGACTCAACATGTGTCTCACCAGTGCAAAAATTTGAGCTCAGGAGTTTTGTAAATTTGTTTATTGCTTTGTTTTTTATGAACCCAGAGCCAAACCCATAATTCAATTTCAAGGAAATGTGCTCTATTTGAAGCGCCCATATTTCAATACCTTAAAATTCCAATGGCTAATGGTCCAAACTACAATTGCTTGAGTAAAAACCTCCCATTTACTTAAAAATTATGTTTGATATGTCCTCTCCAATGGAATGAAGTTTTCTCTTTAGCTTTAGTCTTGCTTTCATTTGGGATGGGAGTTCTATAGCTGAAGTCTTAAAATTGTTGAGATCACTTGCTTGAAAGATTACTTGTGTTGTTGAAATAGTTAAAAGAACTCCAAATGTTTACTTCACTACACTCTTCAATATCGAGTTTGTAGTTTCAAAACTCAGCGTGTGACTAGTGGAGTTCATGTACATCTTCAGTTTAAGTAAATCCACAACCTTGTGTTGAAATTATTTCTGCGAGAAATGCAGTAAACCCATTTGCAGTGACTTGTAAATAAACTCTTCTAATCAAGTGTTCAGAGGTGAAAGGAAGGACACAAGCTTCTCTTAGTTACAAATGATTTTTTTCCCCCTCTCTTTTCTAGAGTATGTTCTCTCAAGTCTCGATAATATAAGCGTAAAAGTTGTGGAAATGAAATAAGAACTGATCACTTGGACATGCTATTGTAGTGACTATTTTTTCTGGCAATGTACAAGCGTTGGAAATGGATAATCATACGATTGCAGCTTGGTTTCTCGAAGAATAGCTGATTTTTTTTTTTTTTTTTGTTATCTTAACATCCCAACTCAAAATTGATTGTTACAACAATTGAGATTGAAACACATTAGTGTTTGATTATGTGTGTCTGCCCCTTCTCTATAGCGCTGTACATGAAATTGTTTGATATTTATCGACTCCTAACAGCCAAAAATTGGAACAGGCACCCCACTTTGGCGCAACGGGCCTCCTGAGAAGCCGGTGCTGTGCAATGCATGTGGATCTCGATGGAGGACTAAGGGGACACTAGCAAATTATACTCCTCTTCATGCTCGAGCAGAGCCTGATGATTTTGAAGAGCGCAGAGTTGCCAAGGTGAAGAGCATATCTATAAACAAGAACAAAGAGGTGAAACCGCTCAAAAGAAAGCAGAATCATGATAGTATGGTGATGGTTGGAGGGATTTTAACTGATTACAACCAGGGTTTCCGAAAGGTTACGGATGAAGATGCAAGTAACAGATCGAGTTCTGGTTCAGCCATATCTAACTCCGAGAGCTGTGCACAACTTTGCAGTGGAGATGCTAGTGATTTGACAGGTTGGATATCTACAAAGATTGAAACCTCATTGATACATAAACATATTATTCTCTTTTCTATTGCTTCTTTATGTTCAAGAGCAAGATGTAGGAGTGGCAGAGATGGTATTAGTTTCCTTGCAATGAAAGACCTGCAATGTTTCTGCAAAATTTTCTTATAATTCTATTATTTTCCGGAATATCGAGCATATAATGCCATGCTTTAATAATGACTTTAATCGCCTTTTCAATTGTTTCTAGTCCTTCGTCTCATGAGGTTAATTTTCGGTTGACTTGAATGAAGATAAGAGGCTCCCATTGCTTTTACTCTATCAGCATCGTGGTTTATTTGTCTTATCTTAGCATCAAGTATATAATATATGAAAGGTGAACTCTTGGAGTTACAAAGTGTTTCTTATTGTTGGTACCTGCTCAACTGGTCTTTTTATAGGTCCAGCACAGTCAGTGGTGTGGGACACAGTGGTACCTTCTAGGAAAAGGACTTGTGTTAATCGTCCAAAACAATCTTCTGTTGAGAAGCTGACAAAAGATCTTTATACCATATTACAAGAACAACAGTCTTCATACTTCTCTCTGTCTTCTGAAGAAGATCTACTTTTCGAGAGTGAAACACCAATGGTTTCTGTTGAGATAGGACACGGAAGCGTCCTAATTAGGCATCCCAATGCCATACTTAGAGAAGAGGAATCGGAAGCTAGCTCGCTTTCAGTCGATAACAAACATTCCTATAGTAACGAGGCTTATTCTCGGTCTGCAACCCTTCATGATAGCAAGGGTGTTACTTTTATTGGTTTGGGAAGTGAAAAGAGTAACCTTTCTGGACAAGGGATGCAACAAGAGCAAGCTAAAAGGTAATTCTTCTGCCCTACTTTTATCGAAGTTTTTGCTTGCATTAGTGTCTTATTACATTCATGTAGAATTATAATCATCGATATAGTCGTCCAAAACATATGACTATAAATCTAATATTCTATTCAAGGCCACAAAATATCCAGGGTTTATGAGGATAATTTGTATGCATGTGCACGCATGTTCTTGCGTCCAGATAAAAGTAGCCCTGTTGCTAATAAGGAACTTGTTATATTTCTCTGTAAGTAATATTTATATGGTTTGGCTTGGCAGAGAGAAGTCTCAGCATGAGATCTTCCAAATATTGGGAAGCCATAATTCACCATTACGTCATATAGATTTAACTGTAAGCTGCTTTTTATGGTCTTTTTGCGAGGCAAATAATTTTTTTAGTCTATTATCAATGGTGTTTGCATGGTTTTCTTGTCAGGAATGTACCTAATTCTTGTTTCTTGTAGGACACTTTGAATTTTGAGGAGTTCATGAGATACTTGACAAATGAGGAGCAACAACAACTGCTAAAATATCTTCCTTCTGTTGATGTTTCTAAACTTCCCGCAAGGTTAGAATTTTCATCATTCATGTTGTTAGATAAATGATGATCGTTTATCCATTATCCGATGATCATCGTATATCTAACAACACGTGCAACTTAGCAACATGTTTGAGGGGTGGCTGTTATTTTAGCCGAGTAAGAGTGTTCTTAGAAGCGGACATATTATCCGATATTCATGGTGGTTTTTACTTGTTTGGCATTTCAGCCTCAAAAGCTTGTTCGATAGCCCTCAATTCAGAGAGAACTTAACTTCCTTTCAGCAACTGCTTGGGGAAGGGGTCTTTGACATCTCCTTCTCAGGGGTGAAACCGGAAGACTGTAAAACTTTGAAGAGGCTTGCTGTATCCAATTTGTCGAAATCTAAATGGGTTGAACACTATCATCTTCTCAAGGTTTTAATACATTCTATATCTATACCTTGTCTGATCATAATTTGTTATGTCAATTGAACCTAGACTTTCATTGTGGCTTATTAACAACTCGTATTTTGGTGCAGAATTCTAAAAGTAGCTCTAGAGCGTCTGTTATGTCTGGACCTAATGTCACAACATCAAGTAATTTTGCAAATGGCAAGAGACCACAAGACAACCAAAATAAAAAGTTTCCAGGTTGGCTGAATATAATTTCTTGTATATTGTCAAATGATGGGAGTTCTTAGGCGTTGATGAATTTCTCATATGATGAAAAAACTTAAAATCTCTCATCTAGTGTATTAAATGTTAAAGAAAAACCAAAGAGGAGAAGTCAACAACAACTATAAATACACATAAAAGACAAATTGAAATTTCTTCTAACATTAACAAATGTTTAGTATGGCCTAAAGGGGTCTTAAGATGCAAAATCTGCTTCTTACAATTCAAAATTGGAAGATATCTTGTGGGATTTGATATCATTTGCAACCTTCTGGCCATAGTCAATTCTGACTAACTTACGGAAGTTTATTTCATTCACACCATTTTAGCCATAAACTGATTTTGAGAAAGTTATAAAACAAACAAATGGCACGTATTTTCTCTCTCTCTCTCTCTCTCTCTACATGTGCTGCTGTTCTCACTAGTCCTAAAAAATATCAGTTTTTTTCAGTAAACTTCTATAGAATTATACTGGGACTGTAATATTCTGAAGGTATTTTTGCATGTTTCAGAAGTAAAGATTGTGATGAAGAGCCCCAAGAGGGTGATAATGAAGAGTAGCTATGAAAAGAAAGAAGTCATAGACAATGATGGTCCTTGCTTTAGCCCAAGAAGCCTGTTTGCTTTGCCACCTGATGGCAGCTCTTTCTTGCTGGACTCCATCAATTTTGTTGAAGAAAGTTCCGATCAGGATCTGCTGCTGGACGTGCCGTCCAATGGCTCTTTCGCACAAGCGGAGCTTCTTCACCCAGCATTAAGTTTTGGTTCCCAACAGGCAAGCACTAGCAGTAGCTCCATATACCCACATCTTCTCCATCCCTGAAAATGCCGAGCGTATGCAGCATCGATCCATAGAACCATATAGATATTACTATGCCTTGAGCTATAGAATCCATGACTGCGGTTCACATATTTTTGCTTGGTAGGCAGAAAAAGAGAAAGAAAGGAAAGTCTGTGAATGAGGTTTGATAGTTGTTTCTTCTTTGTCCTTTGATCTTTTTGAACTTGGAATTTATGGGATGAATTTGGGTGGGTTTTTTTTGTTGTATAGGTTGACTACAGGTTGTAATATATAGCTCATTATGCAGAAGCGTTGAAATTTTAGGGTTTTTTTTTTTTTGGGAAACTTGCAGCTTTAGTCTTTGCATGTTATGGTAAGCATGAGATAAAGATAGCTTGGTCTTACTTTTCATTACTCCTTAAAAAAAAAAGTCATTAGTCACCAAAATTTCTTAGCATTAAAATGAGGATTACAGGGATGATGATAAGATAATATCCTCATCTTGAATGGGAAAAGGATGCTTATCATAGAACAAGAAAGGAAGGACTAAGTTGTTTCTTAAGACAATATTGTAGGTTGAACTGTTCACCAATGCATTGGCTTCTGAAAGGGAGAGTACTTCAATGTGAGTTGCCTTATCAAATGTATGTTACTCCAAATATTAATAGAACTAAGCCAAAGATAGCAAATTTGGCTTGGAAAAGTAAGATATGGTTGGATATGTTTTGGTTAGAAAACTGGAGGGTATATTCATACAAGTGATGTCTCTATGCAACAACTACAAGGCCTCAAATTTTAATTCAAACCTCTAAGCTTCTACCTTTTTTTTTATTACTATTATTAAGATAAGATGAAAGAATATTAAGGAAATTACTCCCAGAACCATTGACATTAGAAATAGCGTGTAGATAGCAAAGCAAACAAGGAATTTTGAGAAATTTAGAGTTTTTTTCTTTATGGCAACGTTTAATTACCTAGTTGGTTCTTGTTTCTTACATTTTTTCCTTTTTAAGTTGTGATGGTGCCTAATGAGCAATAATGGAAAAGCGAATATCTTTTGGGGGAACAAATATCATTCTGAAAAGCATTTATTCAAAATTAAAAACAAAAATGCCCAAGATCTCTGTTCAATCCCTCCTTCCCTAATAATTCCAGTGGGGACATGAGACATGCGTAAATATATTTGAATTTGTCTCCTGCTTGTGTCTATCATCAGCTTATACTCTCAATGTAACAAGTTCACTCGAAGATAGGCTCTTCTTTATTCCAAGTCTTTTTTTTTTTTGGATTTTTAGAAACAAAATAGGCTACTCCGTTGCTATTAAAACAGATTTTCCAATGGTGGTTGCAAACATGATCTAACAGTAAAACCATATCTAGCTCCACCTAAAGGTAAAGAGTTCGAATCTCCCATCTTCAAGTTCAAAAAAAAAAAAAAAAAAGTTTCCCAATGAGAAAAAGGAAGGCTCTTCTCAATATCTTTTTTTCTCACGAACATTTATAACACCTCGTAAAAAAAAATCCTCATGTTATAATAGTGACATAACAGGCTAAGATTGTCCTTGCTTCGTTAGAGTGGACCAATGACCATAATGTTGTTAATGCAAAGCCGAGGCAGCATACTTGGGAATCACCTAAAGTTAAATGTATAGCTTTTAGCATGGCAAAAGCAAAACATCCTTGTTCAGTCCACACATGCTTCTACCAAAAAAAGTGCACATTTTCTCCTACCCCAACTTCCACAAGAGCAAAGTATGCACTTCCTTTCCACCTGTTTCCTTCTTTGATCGAGTAATTAGACAGCAAACAAAATATAATGGAACAGATGTTAATAAGAGTGGTATTACCATTGTCAAAAACAAGATGTGTTATGTACAAAATAACCTCAACTCTAAACTAAGAACCCCCATTTCTAACTTCTCCAAGATGGCTAATTCAAGCCCAAGATTTTCCATTTTGGTTACAAAATTTATCAGCACCAGAAATTGAATCACCTGCAAATGACACTTCCAATACTCAAGTTACGCTAAAACAACTATTTACGAAAACCCATTTGCAAATTTCCAATCTTGGTTGCTGAATTCGTGGCACCAGAAACAGAGTATCACCTGCAAAAGGACACTTCCTAAATACTAACTAACCGATTATTCCCTAAACATCAATCTACCAACTCTTCTCCTAATTCTTTTAAAATTTGCCGTCCCCAAATCATCACCGTCACCGAAATCAGCTCCCTCCTCTGGCCACCATGCTGGCCGAGGAAAAGTCATGCCACGGCGCTTACAGATTTCAAGAATGCTACAGCTTGAAATGCCATCATCACAATCTTCTTTGGATAGTCTCAACACATCCAACATTGTGACCTCCTCCTCCCTATGACAGCCCTTATCTCCGTCTGCCGCGTTCTCCGACCTCCCTAGGAGGGAGTTTGGCAGCCTGCGACGTGCTGGCAGCAGCAATTGTTCGTGTTCGACAGCCGCTATCTCCTGCGTGGCGCCGGTTCCAACGAACTCTTGGGAAGATGCTTTTTCCTCGCCATTGCTTTGTTGTTCTATGACTTCGTTTGTTCCATTGCCCTTGGCATTACTAGGATTCGAAACGCCGTCGTTTGGTTCACTTCCCAATTCCACAACTTCGGTCAAATGGTCATTATCAGAGAACTCCAACCTCCCCTTCGCCGAGCTTTTTTCGCCGGATTTCCCATCGCCGCCGTCAATTTCAAGATTTTTGTCCGAATCAGAGCTATGATTTGGAAGAGGAGCTCTCTCTGGCTCCAATTCTTCATCAGATTCTTCTAAATTTTGCTCTGAAACTTTCAATTTCTTCAATGGTGACTCGCCAAGACCGTCCTCCAAAGACAATTCCCTCGTCAAAACCCTAGCTCCCATCGATCCTCTCTCCAAAACCTCCGCAGGCGAGCGATCCAAGTCAAAATCGGCGTTTTCCCTCTGCGTCAGCTGAACCTCCAAAAACCCTAGGTCCGAGTCCCGGCTCAAATCCACCGTTCCCGCGCCTTCGGCGTCCGGGCTCCCAACTGCGAGGGCCACCGCTTCACCTCCGCCCTCAGGACTCCTCCGACCAACGTCTCGGCCTTCGAAGTCAGCCGTCGATCGAAGCTCGTTGGAGCTCTGAGCCGCCGACTCCTCGGGCGGGGTGTGGAACACGTCGCGGGAGTTGCTGTTATCGTCTGCCCCCTCGCTTTCCGGCGGCGACACCATCATAATCCCCGTGGAAGCGACCGGAATCTCGCCGTTGGATTCGGAGGACGACTCGTCGTTTTCGGGGTTGTAGCGCTCGGGGGCGAAGGGGCAGCGTTGCAAGCGTTCCTCCTGAGAGGAGGACACGTGGCAGAGAGGGAGGATGGACTCGAAGGGATCATCGCCGGCGACAACGCCGCCGTCCATTCTCTCTCTGTGGCTTCGGAGTTCTAGAAGGTTCGAGATTTTGCGTGGGCTTTGGTTTGGTTTGGTGTTTTTTTTTTTTTTAAGTTTTTTATCTTCTTCTTTACGGTACGAGCATTTGATTGGTGAGGCGGCGGATGAACTTCCCGCGCTTTTTTAATCCAACGGTAGATGATGAATTGATGAAGGGTGACGATTAGGCGATTTATCTCTTTTTTTTTTCTTTTTTTGCTTCAATACATTACGAACGACGTAGCTAAACGATTTGTATAATACTACGTGGCACAGTCTCTGTCAACCCCTCTGGCTCAGACGAGAGAGTACAAACTCTCAACCTTGTTGTCGTGGGTTCGAGCCCTCCGGTGGGCGTTTCAATCTTTGTTTTTATTTTCTATGTTTACCAAAAAATTAAGGCTTTTAATTTTCTTTTGAAAAAAAAGAGTATTTTACGATATATTTTGTTTTTGTCTGTTTGTTTTGCTTTTAGCGTTAAAATTTATGTCGTTTAATTTCCTTGTCGTTAAATAGTTAGGATAAGGTTAATAAAGGATATTATGGGTAGTATAAAAAATTGATGGACCAAAAAGTTTTTTTTGAAAAAAACTAATTTAAACTCGACATATGTATTTTTATTTTAAAATTTAAGAGTATTTTTATTTTAAAGTTTAAGGAAAATTTTTATTATGATAAAACTCAAGAAGCATTGATAAAATTAAAGAGATGCCTTTTAGATTTTTTTCAACTAAATTCAACTTTTTCTTTTTTCAGTTTCCAAATAGAAAGTCAATAAATGTGTCAACAATACTTTTCTTATTTTTTAAAGTAAAAGTGTAACATTAAATGAATCAAAATAGTGGAGTACAACATTAGAAATACAATCAAGTATTTCCTTTAGGCAAAAGTGCTTCTTATCATGAATCATGGCAAAATATCTTAGGGTATAGGCTATGCCATCCGAACGAGAAATAGCACAACAAGGACCATGATAAAAAACACTAACCAAAATGAAGTATCCTCCAAAATAGGGCCTTCAAGTGCTAAAGAACGTGGATTAAGAAATTTATTAACTGTTTAGAAAGGATCACTCTCCACAATACTAATATGCAAGTGTCTAAATTTACCATCTCATTTGTTGTTCATTAATGTTATTTTGACAATTCATGCAATTCCTTATGTATTTTGAGCATTTAGTATTTAATATATGATTAAATTCTTAAATTTAGATGGCGTGTCAAAAGAGTAATGAGAGACAACGAATGAAACAAGAAATGGGGAACAATGGATCTCATTTTGGTCCACAAGTTGTTCTCTACCATAAGCTACAAAGCCAGGCGAATAGCTAACGACTCGACCAATAAAGGAGAGTGAAAGCCAACAACTTTTTAGCCATAGCACCAACCACAAAACCTTGGGCATATTTGATCACACTACCTAACAGAAAATTTGTTGATGATTATGTTGTTAGGGAAAAGAAAAGGTAATAAACTTTTCTTTTTTAAACTAAAGAGTGTGAGATTTGAACTTAAAACTTTAAGGTGGAATTAGGTGTTAGATTTATTGTTAAAATATTTTTGCAATCACTTCTTTATAATTATTATTATTATTGTTATTGTTGTTGTTGTTTTTGTACCTTTTTTTTAGAGTTGTCAAAAAGGACCAGGCCATGTTGTGTCATAGGCCACCTCTTTTGTTTAGGTTCCCAGTCTAATCCACTTGTATTAAAAGACACAAGCTAGTTTAGGCCAACTGTATATTTTTTTTTCATTTTTAATTATTTTTTAATATTAAAGTATGTGGGGTATCTGGACCTCTGTAGGACATACTAGGCTATAGGTTAGGTTGTGCCCTGTTTTTTATCTATCGATTTATTTAGGAAGCATGACTTTCTAGCTTTTTTTTTTTTGGTTAAATTAGGTAAATTGAGTGCCTTTTTTTTAAAAGAAAGAAGGAGATAACAATTTTCATTTCGATAAAACTCGAGAAGCATTGATAAAATTAAAGAGATGCTTTTTAGATTTTTTTCAACTAAATTCAACTTTTTCTTTTTTTAGTTTCAAATAGAAAGTCAATAAATATGTCAACGATACTTATCTTATTTTTTTAAGTGAAAATGTAACATTAAATGAATCAAAATAGTGGAGTACAACACCACTAGACATACAATCAAGTATTTCCTTTAGGCAAAGGTGCTTCTTATCATTAATCAAAGCGAAACATCTTAGCGTATAGGCTATGCCATCAGAGCAAGAAATAGCACAACAAGAGCGAGAAATAGCACAACAAGAAACGTAATCAAAAACACTTAACCAAAATGAAGTGTCCTCCAATATGGGGCCTTTAAGTGCTAAAGGATGTGGATTAAGAAAGCTATTAACCGTCTAGAAGAGGTCACTCTCCACAATACTAATATGCAAGAGTCCAAATTTACTATCTTATTTGTTATGCTTTAATGTTATTTTGACAATTCATTCAATTCTTTATGTATTTTAAGCATTTAGTATTTAATATATGATTGAATTCTTAAATGTAGATGGTATGTCAAAAGAGTAATGAGGGACACCAAATGGAACAAGAAATGGTGAACAATGGATCTCATTCTAGTCCACAAGCTATTCTCCACCATAAGCTGCAAAGCCAGGCGAATAGTTAAGGACTCAACCAATAAAAGAGAGTGAAAAACAACAATTTTTTAGCGATAGCACCAACCACAAAACCTTGGGCATATTTGATCACACTACCTAATGGAAAATTTGATTGATGATTATGTTGTTAGGGGAAAAAAGGTAATAAACTTTTATTTTTTAAACTAAAGAATGTGAGATTTGAACTTAAAATTTTTAAGGTGGAATTAGGTGTTAGATTTATTGTTAAAATATGCTTGCATTCACTTCTTTATAATTATTATTGTTGTTGTTGCTGCTGCTCTTACATTTTTTTTAGAGTTGTCAAAAAGGACCAGGCCATATTGTGTCATAGGCCACCTCTTTTGTTTAGGTTCCCAGCCTGATCCACTTGCATAAAAAGACACAAGTTGGGTTAGGCCGACCGCATATTTTTTTTTTCATTTTTAATTATTTTTTTAATATTAAAGCATGTGGGGTATCCGGACCTGTGTAGGACATACTAGGCTTCAGACTAGGTTGTACCCTCTTTTCTATCTATCGATTCATTTACGAAGCTTGACTTTCTAGCTGTTTTTTGTCAAATTAGGTAAATTGAGTGCCTTTTTTTAGAGAAAGAGGGAGATGACAATTTTAGAAGGGTTTATTAAAATCAATAAACAATACTTAAAACATGTTTTTTAAAAATATGAAAATAAATTAAGTGTTTTCGTATGATTAAAAGGCCGAAAACACCTTTAAAAAATTTACTTTTATCTTCCTTATCTTTCTCTATGTAACCCTAACCATCCCCCTCAAATTAGTGCCATTCACGGCAGTTGAACACCCATTGGCATCGGTCATTATAGAGCAACTTGCAGGGAGGAGGTTGTCGCAAGCAAGTCGTCGCTCATCACTAGAGTCACGGTCTTGTAGAGTAACTATAACGCCTTAACCCCCATGGGGCCCATATGGCGGAACTTTCAATATAGTCGGGTCTTAAACTTGTTACTCATACGTACTATCCTCTTTATGCACCTTGTGGCCGTTGAGAATTTTTTCGCATCCCCAACATGTGAACCCAGGGCCTTGCTCCCTATTAGGTTCTTAAGTTAAGCATTTGGTACCAACATTTGACTTAAGAACTTTATAAAGATAAAGGTCTTAGGTTTAACTATTAGAGGATGCTAAAGAAATCTTTGAGGGATATAAGGTGCCCATAGAGGATAGAACGTATGAGTAACGAGTATAAGAGGCGATTAAACCGAAGGTTCCACCAGGTAGGCCCCATGAGGAGATCTTCTTCTTTGTAAGGTTTTTAAGTTAAATGTTGATACCAATTGATCTTTACAATAACCTGTCGCTGGAGTCGCATAGAGCAGGTCACGTAGAGGAAGTCGTCTTAGGCATTGTTGTCGCGTGTTGTAAAGAGAGAAAAAGAGTCATGTGTAGAGAGAACGATGACATTGAGAAGAAAAAGGGAGGGAAAAAGGGGAGAAAAAACCTAGGCCATATTGAGGGTATTTTGGTATACACAACATCTTGAATATACCTGATATTTGCTCCTAACAATTTTTATAAACACGACATTCCTACAATTTTTTTCCTTTTGAGATTGGGGGTATTAGGAGGTTAAATAACATTTTTTCCCTAAAAATAGTTGAGGTAAATAATACATTTTGAAATAACGATGATAAATAATATGTTTACTGTAAAATACCTTATAAATACATTTCGTAGATAAATCATTACTACAAATAATGTATTTCAAAATAAATATTTTAAAATAAATTATTCACCATAATATTTAAAAAAAATGATGTAGCTGCATTTACGTTTTTGGGGTGTAATTTTTCATCAAACAAAAAAGTATAGTAAATAATACTTTTTAAAATCTAATTGTGAGTGAATAGTATTTTTGAGAATATTTATAATAAATAGTAAATTTATAAGATAAAAACCCAATTTAGAACCAGTAAAAAAATTGACTTTGTAAATTTTCGATTGTTACTATTTACTACAAATATTCTTAAAGCCAACTACTTATTTGAATTATTTAGTGTAAAAAATACAATTTACTTACATACACACATATATATATATGTATATATATATATATATATATATATATATATATATATATATATATATATATATATATATATATAAGGTTATACATGGCCAGACGGCCCAGACCTTTGTCACGTCAGCGTTCCTTCCTTTTTTTTTTTTTTTTGGTTCTTTTCCTTTCTTTCTTGCATTGCTTTTCAAATGGCGTCGTTTGGATTAAGTGAACTGTAAATGAAGGAACTCCCTACCCTATTTTTATCTCATTTCCCCTTCCCTACTACGAACATTAAATAACAAATAATAATTTACTTAGTAAAAAAATTTAGTAAATTTTCTATTACTCAATAAATTTTCTATTATTACTATTTACTGCAAAATTTTTTAAATGTTGCGATTTACTTCAATTATTTAGTGCAAAAAAAGTTATTTACTTAACCTTATTTTTCCTCGTTTGAATTAGCTAATATGAATGCCCCCGGCCTTTATTGCTTTGTTAGATAATGCTATTCATTTTTTAATTTGGCACGTGCATTACAATAATCTTAATTTTGTTAATAATTCCCAATTTAAAAATTGGATTCGAATAGATAAACAAAAAGATAATTGTCTGCATTCACAAAAGATAAAAAAATTATACCTAAAATTTAAAAATAAACTAAGAAGATTTTTGCATCATTTTTAGATATTGATATGTCATTGAATTAGTATCGTATATCATAATGAAATGTAAAACAATATAGGCGTGTATCTCTTTGTCTTCATATATGCAATATAGTTCAGGAAATAAAATCAATCCGTATTTTACTTTTTTTCAGTACACGGTTAATTTCATTTTTAAATTGCGGATACATATCTATCCTTACCATACTGAAACGACTGCCATTATTGGTATCAAACCAATAGCGATTCATACAAGCGAAATCTTCTAATCGATAATTAGGCCAAAGAAAGAACTTTAATTTAATTAGTGTATTTTGATTTATTTTGCTTTTATTCAAAACAGGGCTCTTTACCTTATTTTCATTACAAAAAAATGCATTGCTAGACATACCATTTCTATTCCTAGAATAGAAACAAATTAGAATTCTCAATTCTCTACGATGTCTAGGGGATAAAATAATTTCAGGAACAAACAAATCATAATGATTTTTGTCTCTATTTTCAGTCATCTTTTGCTGTTTTGGAATGAATTCATCAAAATTCTTCGTATCAACATGTACTTTTTCTCGGTACCTTTGATTAATTGTGTGTTTACTTTTATGAACCAACGAAATACCTATAGTTTGATACATAATAAATTGTCCTTCATTTTCTATAGACAGACGAACTGGTTCGATAAGTAATATTCCTTTTTAATCAGTTTTATGAGGGTGAAATTTTTCTCAATCATTAGAAGATCCAGATTTATTTCTCTCCTTTGAATAGAGGCTATAGTAATTTCTCTTAGGTTTATCGGTCTAAGCAGGGAACAATATACTTTGATGTTATCGATTATTTTTTTATTTAAAAAATGGTCCCATCTCAATTGAAAAAGCAAATATCTTTTTAGTAAGAAATCAAACTCCGCTTCCATCTTGGTCCTGGATTGTTTTTTTCATCATTTAAATATCTCCAAAAATAGGGTTAGATTGTGGTAAGACTTTGCAACATCAACATTCTTCCAGTAAATTAGGTGGTTTAGTACCTTTTTATTACTATTGTGTTCTACCACTGTTCTCTCCTCTTTGATTTGTATCATTTCTCCTAGATAAAATGTCAAAATACTCTTAGATAACACATATTTAACTCTAACCCAAAATTCTTAGAAATAAGAGTGTTTTAATATTTATTAAAAGTGGTATGTTTCAAACATTCTCACAGAGGAGATAAAACTGAAAGACATTACCACGTAAATGTTGTTTCTCAAATTGACTTGCATTCTTCTTTCTTACATCGCTTTTAAATGCGTAGCAAATGACGTGGTTTAAATTAAGTGAATAAAGAAAGGAACACACCACCCTATTTTCAGGAACAAAGCCACATACAAATAAAAATAGATAACCTCGCTCCTAAACCTTTTTTTAATAATTTTATATATAAAATTTTATAAAAATTATATTATAACACTTTTAAAATTATTCTTCAATTCCTAAAATTATATTTTACTTCCTTTAAAATTAATATTATTCCTTGCCTTATTAATTCAGTGACGTATCCACTGTCTTACTTCACTATTTTTTCTGAGGGATTTTTAAAAATGACCTTATGGGAAATTTTTTTTGGACAAATGGTCCAAATTTTTTTGGACAGTTTTTGGTACAAAAAAAAGGCTTTTTGGACATCAAAACGGTTTCAGTTTTTTTTTTTTTCATCATGTTGAGGTTCTTTATCCTGCTACAGTCATTTTCTTTATTTTTTTGAAAAAAACTAAGACAGTTTACCTACATTAAAAAAATATATTTTTAGTTTAAAAAAAAAAAGAACCATTTATCCAATTAGGAATTTTTTGGGCCCCTTCATCAAAATCTTCCATTTTAAAATCTTCCATTTTGATTTTTTCTAGCTCTGCTCGAGCCTATTTTCATTTAACTTCCCCTCCTCTCCACCACTTACCCCTTGGGCTTAAAAAAAAAAAAAAAGAAAAAACGGCTTGCCGGTGTTCTCCTGCCCTGCGCTCCTGTCACAAGTCATAAGAAGAGACGACAACTACTACCACTTCGTTGATGCCTTGTGTGTGATTTCTGAATGAATGTCTTCTTGAACTCGCAAAGCCGACCCGAATATGGCGCTTCCTCACTGACCAACCCATCCTCCATTTTTACTCTCTCTCTCCGTTTCCCCATTACTGCTCTTTGGTTTCTTCGCAAAACCCCAGGTGAATCTCGATGCTTTTCCATTATTGTTATTTTTTGTTCTTCGATTCTTCCTTCTAGGATCGGAAGCTAGTTTTTATTTTTATTTTTATTATTATTTTGAGTAATTTTTAGGGGCATTTTTAGCGGTGGTGACTATTAGTGTGTTGTTCGTCTTTTATTATTATTATTATTATTATTATTATTATCTGGATGAAGAATTAGGTCAGAGACTCGGAGTAGTGTAGTCTTCTTGAACTCGGTTTTGGGGAAAAAAAAAAATTAAGAGAGGGATTGCTGGGTTTTATCTTTCGTGTTTTTTGCAGATTGCATTTTCGGTTTTGCTATTTGGTACCTGTTTGGTTGTTTCCATTTTTTTATTTTTCGTTTGTTTCATGACTGAGAAAACGGCCTTTTTCTGGTTCTTAATTAGGATTGAAACGTAGCAATATGTGAATGAAATTGTGTTTTGCAAACGTGTTTGGCAATGGTATTTAGGAGATGTTTTGGAAATCTTTTTTTAAAAAAAAAAGTGAAACTGTATTTTGGTTTCAGATACGAAAACATAGAATAAAGCAAATGGGCTTGTATGGCTTTGGATGAGCAAGTGAAAATAAGCGGAAAAACCCTTTTGTTCTGTCCATTTTTGGTGTCTCAAAACTGGGTTTTTATCCTTTTTTCTTGTCCCAATCCGTTTTACTGTATTCCAAATCATGAAAATGAAAACAAGGCTTCTGCTTCTCTTCTTGTCTTTTATCTGTAACTAAGGATAGATTTGTTTTATGTTTGTTTTTATTGGAATTAATATTTTGTACATTCAGAATGTAACATTGTCTTTAGTGCCTATGACTGTGTCCAAACTCTTGCAGATAATAGGATCCTTGTTTTGGTTGATGCTGATTATGTTTACGGTTTTGTCTGTTTTAGGGTTTCTTGAGCACTGATTGTTTTGGCTTGTGGGTTTCAGAGTTTGTGTATGTTATGCTACAAATAGAAGCATTTAGGACAACCACATTGGCTAATGGTATCCGCTCTGGTAGATTGGAAAAACTGACCATGGAAAATGGGGAGTGCTCTTTCCTTGTTAGTTCAACAAAGTATAAGAGGCGTAAAATTTCTGCTGTTCGTGATTTTCCAGTGGGTTGTGGACGACAAGCTCAACTGGTTGGCTTCAGAGCATCTGAAGATGTAGGCACAGCTTTAACCAATACATGTGAGAATTCAAGTTTTAAAGACGTAAGCAGTGATGGCTTAGAGAATGGAACTTCTGATATGTCGAGGGATTTGCGTCAGGTGGTTGCTGCTAATCTAACAGAGGATATTGTTCCTAATCTGTTAGATCATAAATTTTTATTACCAGCAAGTAAGCCCAGTGCTGTTTCCAATGGCAATTGTTTGAAGAAGCGTGTCACCAGAAAGTATCCTCCTCGGAGGAGAGTTTCAGCCATCCGAGAATTTCCTCCATTCTGCGGAAGAAATGCTCCTCCTGTTGGTAGGGAAGAGTCTTTGGAAACCTCAACAGAGGCAATGGAAGTTGATTTGAAGACAACAGGGGATACTCAAGATGGAGATTTGTACAGAAGTAAATTGAAAAGCAATAACTCCGAAGTAATTAGAGACACATTTCAAGCTAGAGTGCCTGTGGAAGTGCTTGTTTCTCCAAAGAACAAAGTTTTTGGTGAAGACCAGACCATGGGTGACGCACCCTTGACAGGAACTGTGAGGGTTGAAGTGAATCAAACTTTAGGGGATGTTCCACCAAATGCATATTTGAAAGTGCTTACTTCTAGGAAGAACAAAAGCTGCAGTCAAGAGAAGTCCAGACCAGGAATGAATGACAAGAATGTTGATCTAAAGCAAGCAGTCGAGGATGTTCTAGGTGGAGATTCTTACAAGAGTGAATTGGAAGGGAATGTTGCTGGAGTTATCAGGGGCAAGTTTCAACCAGAATGTAATAAGAACGCTATAAAAGACAATAATGGAATATCATCTGAGATGAAGGTGGATCAGGAAGAAAAAGAAAACTGCAATGAACCTCCATTTGAAGACAAGCTTTTCTGGTGGGACCATGAATTTGAGACAGTTGTCAGAAAAGACAATGACGATGTTGAAGGTTCAGAAGAACATGTGGGTAAGGAGATTGTTGTCTACTCCGAGGAAAAAAGTCCAAATGACAAGCATTTGATTGCATCTGGTTTTCAGAACCAGTTGCATGTTGCAGATGTTGGGCGTTTGGAACTTGCACCAATCAGAGTGGTTGTGCATGGTTTGATGGCTCCATCAAATCCTTTGTGGCAGGAAATGAGTGCTCGCAAGTCTAAACTAGCTGCTGGTGTGAGTGGAAATAAAGAGAAGAAACTTGATGTTATTAGTCCGGTAGAATGGCAGAAGATTAAGACTACTGCCAGGAAAAAGGTTGATGGAAACATTGCAAAAGGAATGTCTCTAAAGAAGGTTTCCCCAGAAACTACTTCTCAAGGTCCTAGTCAGCCAGTTACTTGGGATAAAGAGAATTCTCCCCTACGTAATGATTATACAGATCTTCATGTGGTTCCAGCGTCACATTGTAATGATGTCTTTGTTTTTCCTCTTTGTCCAGTTGATTCAAGCAATAAAGATCAAGACAACAATGCCACCGTTGCCCGGCATAAAGTAAGGGAGACATTGCGTCTCTACCAAGCTGTTTATAGGAAGTTGTTGCAGGAAGAAGAATCTAAGTCGAAGGATGGAGGACAGGCTTCCAAGAGGATTGATTTGAAAGCTGCAAGTATGCTCAAAGAAAAAAAGAAATACATAAACAGAGAAAAAATTCTGGGAGCTGTCCCTGGAGTTGAAGTCGGCGATGAGTTCCAGTACAGAGTGGAGCTTCATATTATTGGTCTCCATCGGCCAACACAAGGTGGAATAGATTACGTGAATGAAGGTGGGAAGGTCCTTGCGACAAGTATTGTTGCATCAGGGGGCTATGCTGATGAGTTAGATTATTCGGATGTCTTGATTTATACAGGCCAGGGAGGAAATGTTATGAATTCAGGCAAAGAACCTGAAGATCAGAAGCTTGCACGGGGAAACCTTGCTTTGAAGAATAGTATGCATGAAAAGAATCCAGTCAGGGTGATCCGAGGATGTGAGTTATCAGATGGGAAATCTGACGGGAAATCTAGGACATACGTGTATGATGGGCTTTATTTGGTAGAAAGGTTTTGGCAGGAGGTGGGGCCACATGGTAAGCTGGTTTTCAAGTTTCAGCTTGAGAGAATTCCTGGTCAGCCGGAGCTTGCATGGAAAGAAGTGAAGAAGTGTAAGAAATACAATGTAAGAGAGGGCATCTGCGTAGATGATATCTCGAAAGGAAAGGAGGTAATTCCGATATGTGCAGTGAATACTATAGACGATGAGAAACCTCCACCATTTACATACATAACCAGCCTGATATATCCTGATTGGTGCAAACCTACTCCTCCCAAGGGTTGCAACTGTACTACTCGATGCTCGGATTCTGTGAAATGCTCTTGTGCTGTCAAGAACTGGAGGTGAAATCCCGTTTAACCATAATGGGGCCATCGTTGAAGTGAAGCCCCTTGTTCATGAGTGCGGCCCATCTTGCAGGTGCCCTCCTACTTGTCATAACAGAGTAAGTCAGCATGGTATCAAATTTCAACTCGAAATTTTCAAGACCAAAGAAAGGGGATGGGGTGTGAGATCCCTAAACTTCATTCCTTCAGGTAGCTTTATATGTGAATACCTAGGAGAGTTTCTTTCGGAGAAGGAAGCTGACGCAAGAACTGGCAATGACGAATACCTTTTTGATATCGGAAATAACTACAATGACAATACTCTCTGGGACGGACTTTCAACTGTCATGCCTGGTGCAGTGTCTGCTACCAATGAAGTTGTGGAGGATGCTGAAGGCTTCACCATCGACGCAGCAAAGTATGGCAACGTAGGGAGATTCATCAACCACAGTTGCACCCCAAATCTTTATGCACAAAACGTCCTGTATGATCATGAGGACAAGAGAATCCCTCACATAATGCTTTTCGCCGCCGAGAACATTCGTCCTCTGGAAGAGCTGACTTATCACTACAATTATGTGGTGGATCAAGTTCGTGATTCAAATGGAAATATAAAGAAGAAGAGTTGCTTTTGTGGTTCTCATGAGTGCACTGGTAGATTGTACTGAGCAGACTAGATTGGAAGTCTGGATTATTGGTTAGAAAAAAGTTGATTCAAGCGAGAATTTTTTTGTCAAGCCATTGCTTAGTTTTGAAATGAAATCACTTAGACAGGTCTGTAAAGAGATTGTTTTTTTTTTTAGATGCGTGTTGTATATTCCCATGTTATGCTTTTAGGCTCAAGAGTTGTACATTCCCTTGAAACAGAAGGCAACAGCAATTGTAATTTTCTTTCTCGTTGTCTTGACACGGGAATTTTTTTTTTATTTTTTTGGTGGGCGTTATGACTTCCTATTTGTAGGTTATAATGGCAAAGTATAAAATGTCCTCTGTATTGGCCTTAATCTTCCCTCGGAACCAAAAAAAAAAAAAAAAAGCCTTCATCTACTTGTGTCTCTTTTTAATATTGCTTTGGTCATTCATTGAAACAAAGGGATAGCTAATGTTGAGAATTCTTATACTTTTAGAAGAATTATCCTGTCTTACTTTTGCATTGATGAAACATTAAACTAGCATTTTATTTTGTAACTCCTCAAAGCCTGACCTTTTCTTTTTCTTCTTAAAAAGGGGATCAGTTTTTTTTATTTATATATATTTTTTTAAAATTCTCTCTCTCGGGTGTAAGAGTAGTATGCTAATTTCACATCCGGCGCTGTATTTATTTATCTTTTATTATTTTTTTTAATTAAGGGCGTTGTTTATTAACGTGTGTTTGAGAGAGCCGTAACGTAAAGTTCTTATATGTTATATTATAAAGTTACATGTTATAATATGAAGTAAAAATTTACTATAGTGTAATCTTTTGTATACTATAATATATGGTTTTAACAACATAGTTTTAACCACTTTCTTAAATACTGTATTATTAGTCACCCTTATGACAAACCAACGTGTTTTTAGTGGAGTTTCATCGATCGCACAATCTGAAGCAAAAGGTTGCTGAGATGCTTAATGACTAAATAAAAGTATTTAAACACATGGTAACAAATGTAGAACCATAGCAGTTTTTGGTGTGTGTATAGATATATCACACGACACATAATTGAGTTTTTTTTTTTTTTTCCCTCGGGTACATGTATCACATGCACAAAATCTCTCTCTGTTAAAGTACTCATAATTTAGTATAGTGTAAAATGACCGAACCATGCATATATATTTTTTAAAGATCAAGCAACTGGCTTAGTTGTTGCTGACTCGGAATAGCTAGTAAAAGTTTCATTATACTAGAGCTTCTCACGGAATTTCTTTATTAAGCCAAACAATATAGTACAACATTTTTCATGCAGTACAATGTCACCAAATCCAAATTCCAAAGTACAAAATCCCATCACTTATATTGAGCAACACAAACTAGACCTATACCAACGCCAACCCGGCATGCAAATACTAATACTATTTTCTAATAAAACACCAACCCACCTAGTTAAAAGAAACATTAATTATACTTAAAAAGTAAATAGTAGCTCTACTTCTCTGTGATCCTTTCATGAGTAAAGATGAGATGTGGTAGAACTTACAAAGAAACGGCATACTTAGAAAGAAACGACATCTAATTTAATCAGTGAGCTGAACTTTGGAGTCATAAACAGCCCCAACCTCCCAATTCTCAGGGATGGCATTGGTTGACTGCACCCAATAAGTGTTCCCTGCGCTGCTTGTGGCTTGGAACCTCAAGGTGATTGAGCCTGCTGGTGGGTTAGCCATGTCCCAAACTGCCCCATAAGCTCTACGCATTGGAACCCATTCCTTGCAATCCTCCTGCAGGTTAATTAACAAAAAAGAAAAAAAAAATCATTGACCCATCAATCAATTTGGTCCAATAATGTCATTCAAGTGTATGTTAATAAGAAACCATAAATTGACCCACTTGTCCAAAAGAACCTCTAGTACTATTATTCTCATATAACTTCTTTAGATGTATCATGCAACTCAATTTCAACCATTGGATGATAATTATAATAAAATTATTTCAAATACCGTTGGTTTTTTCTTTTCATTATTGTTTAGTCGTCGAGATTGGGGTTGCATTATACATACCTCACGGAAATTTGTTTCTATTGACATATATCTCAACTCTCCATTTATGCATATTTCACGTGAAATTGATCCTACGATAAGTTTTTAAGTGACAATCGCTAAATTGGCCCCACTGGTTCAAAAGCATTATTGAGAGCTATATATCTCTGTTATATGATATGTTTTGAGATATGTAATATTAATATATGTAATATTAATATATAGGGGCAATACATAATGTCCACATGAAAATTGTACAGTGCTAGCATGTTGTATAGCTACGTACTGTCACATTTTAACTGGTTTCTGCATGAATAAAAATCCACTTTAGATCAATATTTGTTTAGTGAGATCCATACACCTGGACACCACTATAGCATTTTCCCCAATACGTCATATTATATACTGGAGTACATACATACATACATATATATATATATATATAAAATATATGGCATCATATATATAAATAATTTTTCTACGATCCTCCTTTGAAATATGGCTTTTTCATGATATATAAAAGTGAAAAACATAGAATGACATTTATTAAATACAATATTAATGTTAGAGAGACGTAACTTGATTATAATTAAAGTATGATTTTAAACACTGACGTAACGTTAAATTTAAAGCGATGTAACATATTTTTTGTTACATTTTTTAACGTAAATTTTTTGATGTTAACGCTTCTCTAATATTGATATTGATGTTACATTTAATGATAAATATATCATATGTTTTTTATCTATAGATGTTACGTTAATCCCTGCAGAGGACCGTAGAAAACCCCATGTATGTATGTATGTATGGTACCTGCCACAACTCAACGCATGTGATGTCGTTTTGGCCAGCAACATATGTGACGACGAGAGCCAAGTAGCTAGGGTACTTGCTATGCTGATGGACCTTGTACATGACATTGTAACCAGAGTATTGGCAAGAAATCCTTTTGTATTCCACATCAACCACCCCAAAAGCAAACAACTCGGCGGCTACATTGGGAAGTGCCAGCTTTGAATATGCACGTGGGCTGAGGATGAAGTCTGTGTGGTCTCCTTCACCATAGTCAGTCACCACTACGTTCACCCCATCATAGTCGCATAGTTGAGGGTTTGTGCACCTAACCTAAATCATTAGCAAAAGTAAAGAATATATATATATATTTAAACACAATTTGAATACTTTGGTGAAGAACTTTTATCCTCTTTAATATTGTTAGTGCAATATGATTATAGCTCTTGATGTTTAAATGATATGTATTTAGGATTACTTTTATTGTAAGCAATATTAGTTATAGGTGATGCATGCTGTCTATAAACATGCGGCTCTCTTTTTGACACATTATATTGTATCGTATTATATTTTTTAAATACAATGCGAGTTTAAATCTGCGTCTTTCTTATATCGTGTTGATGCCATGCAATAATATAATATAATATCATGTATAGCCTGAGAAGTAAGTAGAAATATATATATATACCTGATAACATGCGCCGCAGCCAGATCCGTTCCTATAGAGTCTGGATACTCCTGAGACTCTGCCATCATTCACGGTCCTTCCGAATTCACCATATCCGCAAGCTCCACCTAAATCGACATTATTTTAGGAGTTATTATTATGAGCACTTTTTGTTAAAATAGAAACGTTATGGTAGTATATATATAAAAAGCAAACATGGCAAAAGTAAAAACTAGTAGCGCGTAATGTAGAAGAATATTTGGACATACGTGGAGTCCCATAGCAGTCAGGGCTACCATAATAGGTTGCTCTAGAGGGTGTAAACTGAGAGGTACAAACTGCAGGGAAGATCGCCATAAGACCAAGCAAAATAAACATTTTCTGCACATTTGCAAGCCCCATTTTTTTCTTTAAATTAATGACAAACTTTTCAACACAAAATGAAAGGGAAACTGATAAGAGACAAGGATATATGAAACGAGAAGGTAATTGTGATAGCAAAAGAAAGCAAGATATCATGTATTTATAGTATAGAGATTTGGTGGTGGCTAGCTTTGCCAAGCAGCCAACTTTTTTCTTCCACTAACTGGGATCAATACTAGTGCTACGGAAAGCTTGAAAAAACGGTTTTAAAAGATTAGATCAATGAGGTGTACGTGCACTTTGTAGACCTGATTTGACTCCCTTAAGACTGTTTCATAACAATTATTAGAAGAGAGAGATAAATATATATATATATATATATATTTTCTAGTATTGGAAACGTGTCGCTAACTTTTGCCTCTTTTTTCTCACTTTTTGCCGTCTCTCTGTACCTGCAGCTAGGTTTTAATAACGTAATTCTAAATGGTGATCATTACATTTAAGACTCAATTTCTCTTTTTTTCCCTCCATTTGTTGTCCGTTTTGGACTAACAAGTCTAGATGTAGCAGAACATTTTTGTTACTTCATTCAAAAATTCGTTGTATATAGATATGATACTCCCAAGTGTTACCTATTTCATCTTTGTTTAGTAACGTCGTTTTAATTATATATTTTTAACTGTTATATTATAAAGATTTTATATGCTATAGTATAAAGAAAAAATAAATTGTAATGTAAAGCTCTCATATGTTACAGTAGATTAGTTCTAACTTCTAACTGCGTTGTCAAAAGCACTTTTTATATAGGAGATTGGACTCATATTTAATAATTTTAACAAACTTTTATTACACATTTTCTCTCATAAAATTTAGTTTAATTGGGTTCTCGGGCTATCATAAAAGAAGTTAATCATGAACACCTATCATTTACAAGTTGCCCTAGAATTGTGAATACTATTGTACACCTTTGGCTTTGAAGAGTTTGGGAGTCCTTTATTCGCCTCTTAAGTTTCGTCACATTGTTTTGAAGAGAATTCGATCATAGGATTAAAAAAAAAAACTTGTATTAAATATAGTTTGATAGTTGATAATTATGCTTATATTATAAAACAAATGCCTCAAAATTCTAATTGTTTTAAAATCAGCACAAGAAAATTAGAAATTCAAAAAACTTCTCCTTTTAAAATCTCGGATTACAGCGAAAACCATCCAATCTAAATCTTTTCTTCATTGTATGAATTTGATAGTGTGGATTTGACTTGACTAACATTCTGTAATCCCTCTCCATTTAAACAAGGATAAATATCTCATACCACTACAATGAGAGTTGAATTAAATATCCAAAACCGTGTCCTCATTAACGGGTCTATGTCAATTTTGAACCGCCATTAAAAATTGTATCAAATCTCAAAAAAAAAAAAAAAAATAGCAACTTTTTTTTAAAGGATATACATATAAGCTATTAAGTCATAAACCAAGGGGAAAATCTCATTGGTTTAGTGGGTCAACACATCAAAGATACGGTTTTATGCATAAAATAATTGAATTAATATTAGACCCACCAAGGCCATTATTGTGTTTGGTTGCAATGCACTTAAAGGAGTCTAGGTAATAAAAGCGTAGGGATCTTTCGTGTCAAATTTCGGATTAGGGTTAGGAGTTAGGGGTTTGAGCACTAAAAATTCTTTCTATGACAAGTTCAATTTGAACTTCTTCATGAGCGTGGTACCAAGTTGCAACCAATCCAAAAAGCTACAAAGAGTTAGTTCCAATTTTGTCCCCTCGATCTATCAAAAGTCCCCATTTAGCTCTTCGATTGCAACATCGTAAATCACTCGAAGGAACCAATCACGTGACTCGTACATGTGTGACTAATAAAGAATAGTTTAGACAAACCAGTCACACTTAAATAAAATTAAAGATCAAAATGAAAAGAAAAAGTGGTACTCTTCACACAACCCTGTTGACTAATAATTTGTATAAAATAACTTTCATTAACTAGGCACGCAAGGGTATTGAAGAGAAGAAAAAAAAAAGCTCTTTTCCACACACAATCTTAACGGCTAAGAAGGTATGCGAGGTTTAAATTTATTTAAAATTATTTGATAGGTGTGATTTGTCCGAAATACATTTCATCAATTTAATAATGCGAGAATTACATGGTTAATTTTGTTTATTTGTTTAACGATTTAGTTACTGAATATGTTGTGACTTTATGATGATAAGAGGTGCGATTTGCAAAATTCTAAAATTCAGGCGCCAAACAAAGATTAAGAGCACAATTAGGGGCCAAACTCCAAACTAACCCAAATACAAAAGAGCATAAAGGCTGTGAAAAAGGATGTATCCTTTTTAACAAATTTAGTGACGGCATATGAGGATATTATGACATGTGTAAACAATGTATGCAAAAGGTGTACAAAAACAAATGTTCAATCAGATTCCAACATTTGAAAAAAAAAAAAAAAGGATGGGAATTGGGGTAGGTGACTCTCAATGCCTGCCGTCCATTTGGTTGCAGTCCAAGCACTTTGTGCTCTTATGAGGGATGGTATTTGTGAGAGAGCAATAACATCATACGAGCTTATTTACAAATTTCGTTAACTTAAAATAAAAAAAAAAACCCGAAAAACTATGTTCTTGTTCAGTATTCATATGGCCCCTTTGTTTTATACGTTGTCATGATTTTTTAAACTTAAATGTTTGAATTGGGTTTGACGTGCGCTTGATTGCATTAATATTTGAATCTAAAATTCGAGTTTTGGTCCTTTTAAATTCACAAGATTTAAATCCAAATACAACCGTATAATATTGTCTTTTTTTAGATTTTCTCTGTTATTGTTGAGGAAAAAATATCATTTCTTTGTTTATATCTGATTGAGATGATTTTTTTCATTGTGTTCATAATGAAGAGAAAATCAATCAAGATCCATGTTGCATATTTTTTAATACCATAAATATTAAAATTTTGTTAGATTTATAAAAAAATCAAAAACATTTTTCACTATCTATCCAAAACATAAATTTTGATTTGATTTCCCATTCAGATTAACACTTTAATTATAAATCCAAATATTAATTCGAATAGCAATTCAAATAACACAATTTAAATCACACAACTCAAATCCAAATATTATAATCAACACAATTCGAATATTCACATTTAAATTCAAGAGATTTTGAGTTTCTTTAAAGTCCTTGGAATTTTTCCTAGTTTTATCCAGCAATCTTGAGGAAAATATTTGGCAAGTAATTTGAACAAATTATCTTTTGTAGAACCAAGTCAAAAGAATTAATACAAAAACTAACCCAACTACTAATTCTTTTCCTTCTGTTTTTCACACAACAGTTGAAAGAAAAATTGAAGTCAATAGCAACAGGGATACAATGGCATTCTTAAAATCCTGAGCCAGATAGTAGATACAGGTTAAGGTCCTCAGTAGCTTATGGGGTTCCCACTTGGATGTACTGCGAATACTCTCCATTGTTGCTACCCGGTATTGGCGCTCGGATATTTTTCCATGCTTGGTGCAACTCTTTTCCCGCTACTTTTAGATGCTCACATTGCACAGAGTTTAATCTGATAAAGTTGGGAATAAATAATAAGATAGCGAGCACCAGGCTAATAAAGAATTACAAATCATATAATACCTTTTATAATCTAAGCCCTTGTTTGGTAATCACTGTTCAAACCGTTTTTGCTATAATGTTTTTTCTCACAAAATTTAAAAGAAAAAAAGGGTTCCAACCATGCCAAACAGACTACAAATTAAGTCTGTAAAGGAAAAATATATATGGTCTTTAAATTTTCTTCCCATTGCCAGTTGGACAGCACACGCAAACTGGTTTTGCATTGGACCTCAAGGAACAGGAAATTTTGACTTTAAAAGCTAAGCTTCTAGATCATCCATGGTTTAGTTTCTGCTGTAACTTGCATCAGGTTATGAACAATTTAAACTCACTAAATAGTAAAGACAATCTGATTATGTGACAATTACGGGAAAGAGTCCCCAACTTAAAAAGTGACCACTACTAAAACGATATATAAACCATGACATCACTCTCCAATATGGGTCATAACCACTTGGAAAAAATAATGGAAGACACTCTCTAGCCAAGGGACTAAAGCACTGGTCCCTTTTATCAACATTTTTTTTAGTTCCTTGAGTCCCTCTCCTACACTTGTAAATTTGGATGAGAAGAAAAGGGTGAAAGGTCATGCCATGGGGACAAAACCATAACCATCAAGCAACAAAAGGACTCACCAACCGACAATGCCTCTTCAGTCACTGTCACTTCCAAATCAAGAAGTCATAACAGAACAATAAAAAAAGGCCAATTCAATAGCACCTTTAGCTAGCTCCTCACCAGGTGTCTCCCTGCCGAATCTTCTGGGGAGAGGGAGAAACCAATATTGGGAAAGGGACTCGATTCATAAAGGAAAAAGAAACCACCTCCCCACTCCAGAATCCCCCGAATCTCAATTCAACACTACTTTTGGAAATTGAAAAGAAAATGCTGTTCTTGTAGGTATTTTTATACTAGAAAGATAAAAGAGACAACCGCACAATCAATCCTGAACTAGCCTCTTCAATTCAATCACTTGCCAATTACAGTGTGGACATCAATGCCAGTAAGGTGGCTTCATTGTTGAAATTAAAAGCAGCGGTGATTACAAGCACTGGTTGTAAATTTGTAATGCTTAAGAGTGAAAAGGCAATTAATAATCCTGTCATAATTATACAGTAACTTGTAGTTGGCTATTTACCTGGACGTTCCTCGAAGTAATGTTGCAAGTCGTCCTACATCAAATAAGTTGTGCTTTTTTCAGGTCCGAGACAACTCCTCTATCTTCAGGACTTCTCTCGGTATACACTACCTGCAGAAAGTCAACAGCATGGTCATTTATGATGGCGGAAGACTAGGGTACTGTTTGATGGCTTCTTCAACTGTTCATTCGGATACCTTGTCTATGATGCCATATTCAACTGCCTCACTGGGACTAAAGTATTTTGGACGCCGGATGTCAGCTTCAATTTGCTTGGTAGATTTTCCAGTATGCTTGGCAAGGAGGTTGACCTTGAGAAAGAATAAAAATAAGCGATAACGCCACGTTAGACTAGGATGCAGCTATTCTTTTGTAAGTTATAGAAATTTTGCACAAAAGCCAACAAATTATTGGACACACTACAATGATAATATCAACCATGACTCAATTCTCCAGAATAATTGAACTTAGATGGAACCAAAATAATTGTCATGCATGTGCCAGCAACATAATCCTGCCAACTAATGAAACTTTTTTTTTTTTTTTTTCAATCCTTCATTATATAACAAAGTTCCTAAGAGTAGTCCTACTTGATTGATTCTAGAAAGAGGCAAGACACAAAACAAAAGAAAAAACTTGTTAAATTTTTGGGATCATGAAAACACCTAGCTGCAAATGAACTTCTAATCCTGGCTAAAATTATTCAAAAAGATTCACAGAAATTACATGCAGGAGATTTTCCAAGCATTTACTAAGCATGAAATGTAGAATGGGAATCGTTAATCTTACCAATTCTGCCTTCACGTTCTTTACTTCCTTTCTTGCATGATCTACGTCTGTTGCTTGACCTTGAAACCTTGCAATTGGCTGCATTAGTAAGAAGTATGAAATTTTCAAGTTTGGCTGTAATATATGTGGACTTGCATTGTGATATCAGAAGTAGGACTTGCACTAAAAAGTATGAAAGCAATAAGATGACAAAAATTAGAAAGAACTAAGAGCAATGGGTCAAGAGAAAAACTGCTTCATCATAATTGTATATGAGGGCAATGCAGAACGGTTTCCCTTTGCACCAGCAGCCAAAAGTAAGGCTGCTTCTACCCAAGCATTGCCAACACACAGAGTAAATATTGGTGGCTTCACATACCTGATGCAGAGGAGAATTAATTTTATTGTAAGCACACAGTAACAGATACTCCCCAAATTCTTTAATATCAGCTCAAATATTAGATAACTAAAACTAAGACGTATAAGCAAGAGCATAACGATTAATCACCCCATAACATCGTAGATAGCAAAAGCTTCAGTCTCATAACCCAACTTCTCACCACCCTGAAAAGTGAGGAAGAAAAAAAAAAAGGTTATTTAAGTCGTACAATGGACAAACAAGCAAACTTTACAAGTTTGGTTAACTAACTGCCTTTAAAGAAAACAAAAGAGTTGTAGTTTAAGTAGAAGCTCAGCGTCACAAAGCAAGCACATCTAAAGCTCACTGACATGCCTACAAGCTGGTAATACTCCAACCAGACTATCTCTCTGAAGTAGATTTTTTACCACGCCCAAGGTCAAAATTAAAACTGGATGTTCAGCTTGGCCAAGTTCTTTCCCTCCTCAAAATTCTAAGAGAGCTATGTTTAGAATTCTACAAACTGACAGGAGAAACCAGAATTTTTTCTGATAGAAATTAGGGATGGAAAATCAAAGGCATTCATATAAGATGTGATATTGGCATATAGCTCAAGAATCATCTAAGCGATCCAATTAGTTTCTATAATACAAGTATACAACGCGTATACTGACTAGACATGCAAAAAGTTCGTATAATCAAGTTATCCAAAGCAATTAACAGAGAATAAAAGACACTGCTAACCTTTGTTGTTCCTGTAGAATTTATGTACAGGTAGATAGGCTTCTCAGCATCTTCGTACTGAAGGTACAGAAATTCCGCTAATATCAGCTCTGTGACCGAAGGAACAAGAGACATGCCCAAGTATACAATTCGATTTTTATACAAGTACGATCCTAAGTCTGGGGGAGGTTGCTCCCATGCACTTCCCTTTGTAAATGGAACAACCTGCAGAATGCACAAAATGAAGTATGATAAAGGATGAAGTTTATCTACAAACATACTTGGAATACAATGTTGAAGTTAATTACAACGTCGTACAGAAAAAGAAAGAAAAAACCCATTGACATCTCAATTGTAGTGGAAAATACACATAATGGAACTTGTTTAAGACTCACAATGGAGGAGCTGAGATCTGCTTCTCATAAAAAGCTCTAACATCAACTCAACGAATGATACCACGCTAATCCATAACATTTTAAATTACCACGTCAACTATAGGAATGTCATATCGCTGCCCACAATTTTTCCATTCAAGAATGTCCTTAACCCACCTCACATTCTTTACAAAGTCAAAAAAAAAAGAAAAAAAAAAAAGGAACAACAGCAACAACAACAACTATTGGCCATTGAGTGTAATCTCCCAAATGAAATCAAGTACATATGAAAACTCTTCAGTACCCTTAACTTGTTTTTATCATGGGAATGTGCTCTCAGTTCTTTGAAGCTCCAATTAACAAAGGGAAATTTGAGTCTCCAGAAATGAAACTTATTAAAAGTTTAACCTTCACAATTAAAAATGAGACTGCAAACATAAAGACCCAAATTTGCCTAATTATTAGCACACTCATTTCCATGTCAACCATTCTCCTTTCAATTTCATATCAATCCTCAAATTCAAGCTTGCATCTTCTCAGCTCCAGTGGTAAGTTTTCTAATTTCGAACTTCCCAAACACAATAAATATTTAAAAAATCAACCACAAATGTAAAATTCCTTAAAAATTAAGCGATTTACAAGCTTTAGTTATCCAAAAAAACTAAACCTTATAAGTAAGTTGGGAACCCTAGAAATTAAAAATAGAAATTCCAGCGCAAAACAGGGAAAACAAAAGAAACTTGCCGGAGAAAATGGCATTGAAGTACCATAGTGACGACGCCTCGTTTGGGCTTGGAGCTGCGAAACGACGCCGGATTGAGAGAGGATGGACGGAGTTCCTGGCCGGAAAATTCGGCGGAGAGGCTGCCGGCGGCAGAAGGGAGAGAGAAAGTTGGAGGAGAGAGAAGCTCGGAGAGCGGGAGAGGACGACGTCGTTTGAGCACGGATAGGAGGAGCAATAGACGTTCGGGAATGGGCGGTGCTAACATGCGCTTGTGGAGCGCGAAGCTCGAGGCTGTGGTGGCGACGACCTCCATGGCCGAGGGCTAAGCCTGCTGCTGTTGAACTGCGACGGAACGGAGAGTGTGAGAAGGAAGGAGAGACTTCAATGGAGAAGAAGAAGAAGAAAGATGAGGACATCGACCGCAAGGAAAATTTGTGAGGAATTTGGTTTGGAAAGAACGATACGTCGTTCTGTTGGAAAGATCCGTGTTGATGTCGTTTGTGTGTTGAATGTTTTGTTGATTGTCGTTTAAAAGTTTATTGGGTCGTTTAATTCTAAGAAACCAAAACTACATGTCGTTTTATCATCAAAGTGTCCTAATCCTGGTGACGTTATTTGTTGCTTATACTTTAGATTCTTGCCCATCTGTGTTAATATTATATTTAACATAAATGACATAATTTATAATTTGTTCTATGGTGTAGCGTGATATTATTCGATGTTATAATATCTTTTGACATAAGTAATTCTCAAGTAATTTAAAAGGGTAATGTTATTTGGTATTTTTATAGAAAAAAGAGTCACGTGATCAGTCACATGTACAAATCTGTTAGAAATTTGACGGAAAGGGGTTTGTTGCTCTTGATTAAGAAGTTTAGGGAGCGTTTCACTAAGATTAATAGGACAGGGACTAAACTGTCAACTACTAAATAGTTTACGGACTAGTTGTGCCAATCACCCTAACAAATATTACATGTTCACATTCAACACCAAAACTAGCACCATATTTAAAAGTAATTTTTCCACCTAAATGTGAAACTTTAGCATTAATATACTAATTGGCATTGCATCAGAGATAAATCATAATCTTAGGTATTGCTTTGGTTCAAGTTTATATGACACGTCGTTTTTGTTTAACAGTTTGCGTTGAATGATTCGCAAACTGCAGAATTCGAATCTAAGTAAGAGGAAAGACATATCGCTCTCTTGATCTTGTTGTCATTTGAGTTGAAAAACAAATGTTGTTGGATGATTAGGAGTTTATTAGGAGTTTTCTTATTGCTCTTTGAGTGTAAAAGGTTTGCTTATAGTTGAGTTGTTCTCTAAAGTCAAGTAACATGTTTCATTTTCTATTGTTTTCCTCTTTGGTTTAAGTTCAAATGACATGTAGTTTTTTTTTTTGCTTGATTTGTTGTCGTTTAGTATTTTATGTAGTTTCTCATTGGGTTGTTCTGTTCTGCTTCTTTTTTTATTTCTGATTTTTGCTTATTTAGTTCGCGTTTATTAATATTGTTTTTATGTTTGTTCTGGTTTTCATTTTGTGGTCATTTCCCGATTTGTTGTCGTTTAGTATTTATTGTAGTTTTACATTTTAGTCACTTGTTTGTTCTTTTATGCTTCTGCTTATTTAGATCTCGTTTATTAATATTGGAATCGTTTGTCTAGAGTGCTAAGGAGTACATTGTTCATTGCGGCTCAGGAAGGTATGACACTCACTGATTCTTTGGGGCTTCTGATAAGGTGTTTGGGAGAGTTGTTAGAACTAAAAATGTTAGTTTAAAAACTATAGAATATAAAAGTTTTACACTATAGTAACTTTTTGTTTTTGTTTTTTTACTGTAGCTGCTAAGAACTTTACACTGCTTGTTTGCTCCAACTGACATGTTAAACAAGTTGTTAGATTAATATCTTGAGATGGATACACTTATAGGGTGTTTGGAAGGATAGTGAGAACCAGTGGTGGGAACAACTTTTACTGTAGCATGTGAGAGTTTTATACTGTAGCATATTTTTTTATTGTTACTATAGCATGTGAGAGTTTTATACTGTTTATAACTGAGATTGTGGTGGGAACTGAGTGGTTCCCACCACTGCCAAACACCCTCTTAATGTGGTTCGTCTATTAATGAATCTCCGTTTTGAGCTCTAGCAGCAGACATCGCTTATGAGATTAATCTATTAGTTGGTGTTTCTTATGGTCATAGTGGCTCCTTTTGTTACGTTATCAAGATACGAATTTTGGCTGTTTGGTAGTATTTTTAAAATAAGTGAAAATAGTTTTATTTTAAAAAATAAAAATTTTTTAAAAATGATGCTGAGAGTATTTTTGAAATTTTTACAAAACGTGTAAAAACATTTCCAAAAATTATTAAAACAAAACCAAAAGGGGCCTTTATATTCTACTATCTAGCAAATTATGCTTTTATGCTGTCTTCTTCATTTTGTTGGACTGATGCTATTCTACCTTGTATCTTATTTATTTCTTTATTATTTTTTAGATGTTTGTAAATTTCATTATGACTTTTATCCTTTTTGATTGGTCTTTTGAACTTAATTTTACATAACTTTAATTTTGAAACCGGTTTTCATAAATCGTGATATTGTTAAAGTTATGTACTGAGGAATACAAGAACTGAATAGTGAAATCTATTCATTTTAAGATTCTTATCATTAAATTGTAAGATTTAAGTTATGTGAGGAACCCGTGTGTTTTGAGATGGATATCTTAATATAAAGATTCTGATAACCTTGAAAATTTGGTGATTATTTGTCTAAAAGGAGCAACTCTTGAGAACGAGAGCTTGCAAACCTAGAAGTTAAACTAACATTGAGTGTGTTTAACAATTTAGTTTCAATTTATTAATTTTAGTTATTATAACGTAAAGCTCTTACATGTAAAAATATGTCAAAATATAACACTTTCATATGTTACAGTAATTTAATTCTAATTTATTAATCTAATTACATTCTCATTCTCAAAGCGCTAACACAACTTGTTTGATCATATTAGGTTACGTTGGTCAAGCATGAAAATTGACCCTGATTTCCCTCCAACAACATCTTACTGCTACTTGTCCTCAGGCCTTTTGAGTAATGAGACAGTTAGCCTGTTCGCTTGATTAGCATTGTTATCTGCCAAAGAAATACAGAGGGAGGGAACTTGCAAAAGCCAAGTACATTGTAAAAATAAAAAGGTAACCTTCAAAAAACTAATAAAAAGGAGATTTCTCTTGTGCTGGTGAAAAAGTATACGGCATTTGTAGGTCAACTATAGGAACTTGGAAAAAGCGATTTTTGATGACATGTAAGTTTAAAAAACATAGCTCTATTGGTAGGAGTCTGGACGGACTCTAAAAATAAATTGTATTTTTGTGTATCTAAGCTACAAGTTGAATTTCATTTTGATTGTTTTAAAATGTTATGGAACATGTCCCTTAAATTATTTCAAATTATTCATTTGATCCATTCAACTTTAAAACTCAATAAAATAGACACGAATTTAAGAATCACGGCTTAACATGTATAACTGTTAAATTAACACTAACTTAAACCTCATGGTGTCTTTATCGATCAAGATTTTTAAAAGGGATAATGGAAGGGCTAATTTGAAACACGTCTCTTTTTTTTTTTTGTTTTGGGTGGGGGGTGGTTATCTGCTCGTCCTTAGGCTGTCCTTTTATTTGTTTAAGAGGGAAGACAAAAGGACAAAAGAAGCACACGACATAGAATTAATTAAAGAATCGACTAATATTATTTTTTTGGCTGTAAATTAAAGATCAATAATCCCTTCCAAAAAAAACGAGAGAGAGAGAAAGATTGTCAATGAATACATTGAATAGTTGGTCAGGGAAGAAAAAAGGGCTTTCTAGTTTCCAGGAAGCTTCTTTGCTTTCTGGGTCTTAACACTTCCTTTACGTAAGTGGTCCTTTTCGGTGTGCTAGAGTTGGGGTAAGACCAAGACTTTATTCATTAACTCAAAAATTTATATTTTAATTTAATTTCAATTTTGACCCGTGAAAAAATTAGTGTTTCTCACTTTGCTCCCCCAATTCTATGACTCAAAATAATATAAAAACTACCCTCGAACTTATAATAAGTTGTAACTTTGATACTTTTATCAATTGGACATTAATTTTTTTGCAGTTTTAATTATATGTTGGTCACATGATTGTTAGTAAAAATGCAATATAGGAGGACGATGATGATGCAAGTATTGCGAACAAAAGGAAGAGACGATACCCATAAGTAGAGCAAGGAAGAATTTGTAATATTTTTTTGTAATTTTAAAAATTTTAAAGTCTGTATCGTTTGAATTTATTTTATTACCTTTTATCAAGTAATCATGTAACGCCCCGAAATTTTATTTAATGATAATGTAATATAAATGATGAATTAGTGTGTCATAATTAATGTTTCAACATTAATTTGATTATTGGGTTGGATTTTGAATTTTTGGCTGTTTTGTTAATTTGATGAACACAAATGATTTTTATTGTTTTAAGATGATGTTTTGAGTTTTAAAACACAACAATTTGTAAAATGTTAAAAATACTCCGTTTTACAAAACCGTGGGCGGCATATGGTTTTCGCATAGTAAAACCACCCATCGATTTTCTCTATTTATTCTCTTTCTCTCCCTCTTCCTCTCTTCACTCTCACGACACACTCTCTCTCTCCCTCTTGATCTCTCTCAGTCACTCCCTCTCTCTCAATCTCTCTCAAAATTTTTGAAAACAAATTCGAATCCAAGCTTCGAGTTAGCAAGGAGGAAGCTCGGAGACGTGATTTGGCGACCGAGAACGCGGATTGAAGCTTCGATTCAAGGTTAGTTTTGAAATTTCTTTTCCAAAATTTTCAATTTTGTGCATTTTTGAAATCTAGGTTTGTTTAAGCTTAGAAAACCTTGGATTTGAGTTAATTGGACTTAGAGCAACTAGAATCTAAGCTTAGATTGAAAGAAAACGGATTGGATTCAAGATTTTTCATTTTTTCTGCTATTTTCTCATTTTCGAATTTTTGAGGATTTCGAGTTTAAATCTTGTTTAAATGAGTCCAAACATGTTCTAGTATGTTTTTCTATCAACTATGATTGTTTTCCATGCCTGGGATTTGAGAAAAACAGGTTAGAATCAAGATTTGAGTTTTGGGGATTGAGAAACCCGTGGCTGAAATTCTGGGTTTTTCCCAGTTCGGCAGGCCGGAGTAGGAATCGACAGGCCGGTGTTCTTCCGATCGGCAGGCCGAACCTGGGGAAGTGTTTGGCCGACCGAACTTTGCTTCCAGCAGGCTGAACTGTGCAGTTCGACCGGCCGAAGCAGGGCGTTCGGCAGGTCGACCGAGGCATGAGAATTTTTGTGATTTTTCACCCGTTTTCACTGTTTTGAATCCTGATTTAAATCCCAACCTTATAGAATGATTTAAATGATACAAATGGCATACTAGGACATCATGAAATGATTTAGTAACATAGAATGTCTTGAACTAGATATTGATCGACTTAGTTGGTATCTAGAATCGTTCGTGGTTCCGCGGAGCAAACGTATAGCGGACCGGGATTTCGGTGTGGGGCACCGGCACAAGTATTGAGGTAGGACTTCTACCCTTCCTTGGTAGCCTAGTTTTAAAATGATTTGGCTTTGAAAAGGATTTCTATTAAAATGTTTTCAACGGTTGTTTGAAAATGGATTTATCAGTTATATTTTTAATATACGTGGATTGAAATGGACTTCATAATGAATGTAAATAACAACACTCGGTAATTGGGTTTTGAATGATGATTATAATAAACATATAAGCATGATGCCATATCAGAGATCGGGTCGTGTAGCGATCGACCTTGGGGGTAGGTCCTGAAACCCAGTTGGGCCACTACGGTGGTAATACTATGGTTTGCCTAGGAAAAAGAAAATGATATTTTCGGTTACCCAAGTAAACTGTTCTGGGTAAGGACGGTCTTACTTAAACTTGTTTATTTATTTATTTATTTATTCAAGGTTTTCTTTAAATAACTCTTGAATAATGATCCGTTTCTTTAAATTAAATTATTTTATAAAACATAGTCCTATTGAGCCTTTCGCTCACATTTTATTTATTTTCCCCCTCTAGATGGTTTTCCATTTAGGTTTAGAGAGAACTCTTCGGACAAGACTCAAGAGCAGTAGAGGATTAGTAAATTTATTTGTGTTATTTAAATCAAGGCATGTAAGAATTTAACTTTATTCGTACTTGGACTGTAATTGTATTTATGATATTGTCAGTACAATGTGTGTGCACAAATTGTGGGTTTGTGGAACCCATACTCGCTATGTTAACCTTTTATATAGTTTTTTTTTTTCTTATGAATGGCTTTCCTTAAATCTTCATATTTTATATTTAATTCAACCCCTTAAACTTTGGATTTTAATTTAATTCTCTTTCAATTAACTTAAATAATTCGCTACGTCATCTCCCGTACTTCGGGGCGTGACAAATCACGTGCTTAGATGTGATTAAAACTGTTAAAAAATTAAAACTTAGTGATAGAAATACCAATGCGACAACTTATTAAGGAAAGGTTTGTGCCATTTTGAAAAGGAAGAGGCCAAATTGAGGCAATCTCTGTTTTCTGGGGTCCAATTTAAAATTGACACTTTTATTTTTATTCCACTTGCCTTCTATATATAAACATAACAGAGGAAGGGAGACACATATCTAGGAAATTCCCAACAATGGCTAATTTAGCCTTCTTCTTCTTCACCATCATCTTCATCTTCTCCCTCACTTCACTCTTTCCAAATAGCAAAGCTTACACAAAGTGTTCCGATGGCGGTCCTGTTATTCGCTTCCCTTTCCACATCCAAGGCCAACAACAAGTGCAACACTCCAAAAACTACCCTGCCAATTTCCAGCTTCTCTGCAAACAAAACACCACCACAATTCACTTCCCATCTTATGGCGACTTGGTCGTGAGATCCATCTCCTACGGCTCCAAAAGGCTCGATCTGACCGACCCGAAAAGCTGCGTTCACGAAGTCTTTCTCAATCTCAACCTTTCAAACACGCCATTCAACTATTACTACCTTGTCAAGGACTACACTTACATCAATTGTTCAACCAAGCTCTCCTCTGCTTTTGCAGAGATACCCTGTTTAAGTGGTTATGGGCATTATGTTTATACGGTTGAGCCTTCAAAAAATGCGCCTAATTCTTGCGAACCAATCAAAACTGTTGCTATTCCTTTTAAGTACAGCCCTTACTTGTCTGATAGTAGTTTTGGCTTGGGATTAACTTGGGGTTCTCCCGGAGACCAAGATTGTGATGGAAAACAAGGCCCTTGTGATTTACTCATTGAAAACATTGGTAGCTTCAGAGCGGGAATTTTCCAAGGTATGCTCTGCTTTGTTCTTTCTTTCTTTCTTGGGAATTATTCCGGAGGGGTAGAAATTTTAGCCCTCCGAATGTATGTTAATCATAAAACTTAATTAAAAATTGACAGTTAAAAATTTTGTCCTAGCAACAAGTCGTTAACAAAAAAATTCTCTAAATTATTCCGTAGGGTTTGTTATCATTGAATAAGATAGTCTTACAGGATTGGATTGGAAAGGATATGACAAAATGTAAGCTAATCTAATCGTATGTTTAGTGATGTGTTATTAAGATATAAACTTTTTTTAAAAAAATATTTTAAAAATTTAGGTCAGATTATAATTTTTTAAAATTAAAAGGCCAAAATCTAATTATTATAATAAAAATAATATTTTGACCTTATATCTTTAATCTCATGCTTTAACAAGGATTGTCTAATCTCCTTTTAAAGGATTTAAGCATAAATTAGATAAGAGCTTATCCAATCTAATCTTTTAACGTTTTCACCAAACAAAGTATTAAGATCTAATCCAATCTAATCTTCCTTTATTTTATACGCCAAACATGCCCATTGTTTGTGCTCTCTTTAGTATTTTTGACACTTTATTGTTAGGCTTAGTTGTTTAGAAGAAGTTATGTTATTTATGGTATATGTAGTGAGATTCTTTACGTGTTGTGGCTGATATGTTATTGTGGAAAGACTCCAAAGGGAACCAAAAAAAAAAAAGGTACCATTACACAAGAAAACAAGGGACCAATTCGGAACAAGTAAAGTAGGCTTAAAGTTGTTTATCAAGGAAGTATTTTATACGGAAACTTAGAACAACTACATACTCCAAGTTTGTGTTGCTTAGAAGGAATTTAGCTTTACACTCCTTTTGGAGAGTACTTTAGTTGGATTTAACCTTCAATTTTAGTAAATAGAAAAAAAAGTACAAGTGTACTAAAGTCTAGCAAAGGACTTAATATAACAAAAAGTTTGTGTTTTAGATCGTCTTTAAACTTAAGCCATATGAATTTAAAGAAATTCAAAAGAAGTAAGAACACTGTATATAACAGGTACAAGATTACAGCTCTATACTCAGCACATAACAAATACATTTTTTAACTATATTATTTTCGTTTATTCTTCTTTTTTTGTTCCTAATTCAAAATTGTCTTAATATCCTCATTAAACAAATCGAGAAAAAGACATGTATGTATTAAAAAAATTTGTCAAGTTCAAGGCCGGCTCTACATAGAGAGATAAATAAAAGAAAGACTTGACCAACGCCAACATGCCCAAATTCCAGTCTCCTTCGCTTTCAACTACCTTGTTGGTATTGTATTATATAAAATAACTACGTGGTAAAATTTTAACAAATAATAATATTAAAATAAAATATCATAAAGTAAAAAAGTAAAAAAAAAAAAAACCTACTCAGGTCAACTGCCTGATAGATTAGTTGGAAATTGACTTTTAAGTTAACAAACCAAAAGCATTGTTAAAAAGCACCGATGATGCTAATTATCATCTCTTAATAAAAAATAAGCCTCATAATGTGCGACTCATATATAAAGCCCATCTTTTATTAGCGATAGTGTTTAATACTAATGATACCTTAGAGGCATTTTTCGTGAACCAATTACAGGAAGTCTTTTCTTTGGGAACAAGTCTTCTTAAATGTCAGTGTCGCGGTGATGGCTGTTATCTTCTAGTATGCTATACTCTTTAGAGTTTTAGCCAAAATGACGTAACATAGGTAGACTTGATTTATTAACAAAAACAAATATATCATACATCCCTTGATTAGAAATTTTCTTTATTAGTTTTTTTTTTCCTTTTTTCTTTTCAACAAATTTGATAAACATGTTGAGAATAATTTTCCTATATCTATACCTTTTTATGCTTGAAATAAATAAGGTTGGTGGTTCTGATCATCTCTTTCAAAAATAGCCAGTGAATTAAATTGAGAATCAAGCCAATCAGTAAAGCGGACTATTTTTTTAAAAATGATAATTTCTTATCCTAATACAATAAAACTTGAGACATTTATTGAAAAATAATTTAAAAGGTCCATTTTCCCACGTATCCCTTTAATCTCTAAGCAGCCATTTTTGTTACGGCTGCGTCTCAAAGAGTGTCATTTCAGTTGGGATCTGATATTTCTTGTTTGTGGTCTGATTGCTTGCAGTCTTGGCGAATATTGGCTTCTCGGCTGCCGCCGGGACAGCGGCATTTTTGGCGATAAAAACGATCTATTACTTGAAAGGACCAGTTTGCCAAAGTGAATCAGGGAATATTATTAATCAAGTTGAGAATGAGAAATATCTGGGAGACTACAAAGCCTTTTTTTTGGATGAAGCTTATGGGGAGAAAGTAAGCAATAGCTGTTGAAGTGTGTTGTATAGATTGTTAGTGGTAAAAGTGAGTTCTTGCATTGCCAATACATATCTGTCAATGCAGAGCCATGCATCGGGCTCCTCATTTGAATTTTGTTTTTTTTTTTTCCTTTTAAATTTTATGTATAAAATCTGATAAAATTTGTAATTCGCTTTATTTGAAATTCTACATAGGTCTATATGTAACTGGTTATATAGCAGTCACATAGTGTGTGATATGTGTTTCTAAGATTATTGGAAATCAAGGCAGTAGTTTTATTATATACATTGCTTTAAGTTTGCTTTTAAATTTTCCTTCTTTTTTTTTTCTTTGCTTTTATTGAAGAACTTTTTTTTTTTCTTGCTGCATAAATTTCTCTTCTTCTGTTTTTGAACACCAATAAAAGAAGTGAAATAGGTATGTTAAAGCCTGACTAGGTAACTATAGATCGTATGAATCAAATAATGAAATGAAATAGTTGAGAAAACTCTTGGTGGGGTTGGACCTTGGAAATGGTTACAATTTCATCAAATGTGGTTTGGTACTACTATTGGAATGCAAATAAGCATGTGCTATTGCTCGAATCCGTAGTCATAGGATAAAATCAATTACGATGGAATCCTTTTATTTATTTGTTCATTTATTATTTTTTTATTTTTTATCCATAATAGTGTGACAAGAAGGCTCGACTTTAAATTTTTAAAGAATGGTAGCATTGAATTTTTTGATTCTTTACCTGATTAGTCAGTTCTATCTCTCAATACAGACAAGGGAAGGGACATAACGCTTTGCTTAAATGAACAGTATCAATACATGCAACCCAGAGATTGCAGGTTTTGCTAGTGTTATAGCTAGATATTTTTTTTCACATAACTTGAAAAATATAAGAAATAACGAAATTTTTATAACATTATAGTGTTATATTATTATTAATTTATTTTTCTTCATGAAGATTAATTCAATTTTTTTAGTTATATGTATATAATATATATTGTTTTCCTGTAAATAGATCAAGTATCTAAATTGGTAAGCTCGATTTCTTGAAGCTTAAGCTTAAAAGTTATTATCGATATATTAACCCTTATATTATTTAGTGGAGAAAATGCATATATTTTTGCTATTGAATCAAGGAGCAGGGCTATAATATTTTAATAACATGTGCAAAAACTGAAATTTTGAAAATCTCAGTAAAACTCAAAGATTGTAAAGAAAACAGAACCAAACTGAAAATCAATTTATATGTATGTCGCAGAAGACATGTAATCCATTGCCTCCTTTGATATTACATACATTCTCACACACACACAGATATATATATATATATATATATATAACTCAAACTCACACCATTACATGGTTATACAAACAGAAACCTCACAGAGCTCGCACACACCAGCACTCCGACCAAACCAAAAGCACTACAATACAACACTCAAAAGACAATTATTTATGTCACAGGTACTTGTCTCTTGTTTATTTTCTCACAAACACACATATTACTAGGCTTTTGTCTCCAATTATTTCTTGGTTTGAGCAAGTTCATGGATCCGCTTTTCTTCAACACTTGCTACTTCTTCACTTCTCCGAAGGGATATTCCTTGCTTTCCTTATTAGAGCCCCCTCCCCAATCCTCTTCGACATTTGTGACTTCGACATTTTTGTTTTCCAATCCAAGGCCATCTATGAACTCCTTTTTCTTCAGTTTGGGGCAACCTTTGACTTCAGCCTTTCTTAGAGATGGCAACTTGAACCCAACAGTAGTTAGCTCAGGCAGTTCTAGCAGAATCAGCTTACTTAGGTTTGGCAATTTGTGCTCCGTCGTGGATGGTTCGCCTTCGAGCAAAGTCTTTAACTTGTCACAGAACTTGACTTGGAGTTTCTCGAGCTTCTCTGGTAGCTGAGATGAAGAGAAAACATATTCAAGCATTGGGCAACAATCGAGATACAACTGCGTAAGGTTCTTGAAGCTCTGATCCTGCACATTCCCCTTGTACAAACTCTTCAAAAGAGGAAGGTTTGAAGCCCATAGAAGGCTGAAACCTTCTCCCAACTTGATAGCTTTCTCTTCTGAGAATAGGAACTCTGTTTTGACACATCTCTCCAGCCACAAGCCTGTCATTGCCTCTAGATTCTCAGCTCCAAGATCTGTCAAACTTGATATAAAATCATCATCGATGAAGGACACGCAATCTGGAAGATTCTCACCTTCACTAAGAACTTTCTCAAGACCATCTGGCAGATTCTTAAATCCGCGAATCTCCAAAAATCTCTTGCAGCTTTCAGGGCAACAAATAGTCTTGAAATAGATATCTTCAAAGAAGCTATTATCTCTAAGACGATAGATGTCCTCATCTTTGCCACTTTCGTTAGAAGGGCAAACATAAATGCGAAATGTGCTGAAGCACTTTTTCCATATGTCGGATTGTTGTCTCAAGAGTTGGAGATTCGCAATGCTCATCGAGATTGATGGCCCACGACTGGCTTGGTGAATGCCAGCATTCTTGAAGATGTCGCATTCTTTCCAATTTAGATTATCCGGTAAGCGCTTTATCTTCTGCCCCCACTCGAGTTGTTTAATGCCTGCCAAGTTAGGAAGACTAAGGCTCTTCAAATGAACCAAGTCTGAGATCCAGTATGGAAATTCCTCCACTTCAAGCCCCCAAAGATGAAGAATGCTCAAATTCAAAAGACTTTTCAGATCACCCGACAGCTCTTTTAGGCTTAAAGCTTTTCCTGATTTAATAAGATCCCCTAGATTGCTAAGCTTCTCGAGAGCTTCTTGTTTCACGAGTTTAGTATCCGAAAGATCCAGCACCTCGAGCTTCAACAGTTCCTTCAATTGTGGCTTTTTTAAGAAAAGACAACCTTTTACAGAGAGGTTCTTTAGGTTGGTAAATTTAGTGAAATCTGAGGATAAAACTATTGAGGTTCCAGAAAGGTTGAGTGTCTGAAGTGATTTACATTTAATCTCAAGTGGAGATGATTTAGCTTCAGGTTTTTGTAGGGACATGGCACCACACATGTTGAGCTCTTCAAGGTTTGATAATAAATCCAAAGTTGGAATTTCTCCCAACTCGGTGCAATTTTCTAGTAGGAGTCGACGGAATTTAGGCGAAGTAGGGAGGTATCGAACTCTTTGAACCTTAGTAGCAGAGAGATCAAGTACCTGAAGAGCACTCATTCCTTGAAAGGATTGCTTTTCAAGCTCTTTAAGAGCTTCGCAACCTGAGAGGTCTAGCACTTCAAGCTTTGTGAGATTACCAAGGATTGGCAAATTCTCGAGCTTCTTACATTCTGGTAGTAGAAGCTGGCGAAGCTTCTTCAATTCCAACGTGTGATCCGACATCTCTTTCAACTCACTGGCTCGCGAGAGGTCAAGAATTTCAAGGCTTGTTAGTTCTTTCACTTCTGGGAGGGCCTCCAAGCACGGGCAATCATTGAGCATGAGCTGGCGAAGGCTTTTGAGATTGGAAAGTGATGGAAGACTCTTAACATTGGTGTTTGACAAGTTGAGACTTTGAAGGCATGCATATTTGTTGAAGCTAACACCTTCTAAATCTTTTAGAGACGACATATGGGAAAGATCAAGTGCCTCAAGTCTAGGCAAGTCGCTAAGAGTTGAAGGTAAGCGAGAAAGGTCGGTTTTGGACAGGTCAAGTATTCGAAGTGCTTCTTTGTTTTTGAAGTGTGGAGAGTAAAACTCCTTGAGCTTTGTACCACCAGGAAGTTCAAGAAATTGGAGGCCATGCAAGTTATCCAAGTGTGGAAGCCTAGTTATTTCGGTACAATGTCTTAATGTAAGCCTAGTGAGACCAACTAAAGGGTTAAAAAATGGTAAAGGTGCAATCTTGGCTTGGGAAAAATCTACCACTCTAAGTTTAGTAAGGCTTCCAAACTTTTTATCTCTAAACTTTGTCAAAGAGCAAGACCCAAACATGTCAAGTACCTCAAGATCGGCAAACGCTTTCAAGCTTGGCATTTCTTCCAAGTTGGAGCACCCTCTAAGGATAAGCCAACGAAGTTTAGTCAAGTTGGAAAAGGAAAAACCCAAAGACTGGACTTGGGATCCAGAGAGGTTGAGGCTACGAAGCTGAGACATTTTTGCAAACAGATCATCTGGGATTTTCGTCAATGATTCGGCACCTGAGACTTCCAAAACGACCAGTGATTCAAGCTTTTTGATCGGATCGATTTTCTCCAACACGTCGCAGCCTCGGAGCACCAGCAAGCGGAGCTTGGATAATTGAGAGGCTTCTCCTTCTCCTCCAATGAAATCCAGAGTTCTCAACCTTGGTTTTAATAGGACAAGCACCCTTAGTTCATTCATACGCTTGAAAAAAGTATTCGGAACTTCCCTGCAAAGCCGAGTTTCATCTATCATCAACGTCGAGACATTCCGCCACTTCTTGGGCCAGCAGACTGATTTTATCATGCCATCCGCGACCGCAATTTTCCCGAGACCCTGCCATTCCTTATCATCTCGGAACACATCAGGCAATCCGAGCATCGCCGTCTCATCGAACCCCTCACGACGATGATCCAGAACCTTCAGAGCCACTCCTTCCATGGTAACAAAGTCTCCGTCTTCCACTTTGAGCAGGCCTCGCTTCTTAAGCTCCTCCCAAATGCGATATCCCTCCTTGTAAGCCTTCTCGATACTAGAGTGCTTAACATCATCCAAGTATCCCTCCATGATCCAGTGACAAATCAGCTCGTTGTAATGGACGCTGCCATTATCGATGGCCTCGAAGAACTTCCTGCTATGCCAGCAGCACTTGATCATCGTTGCATCGCCGCGCGGGAGCGTGTCAAACGCGTAACGAACGAGCAATGTCCCTATCTTCTCCGCTTCCTTGCCTTTAGCAGCTTCTCTCAGAGCATTTTCAAACGCCTCATCTTGATCGTCATCATGGCCACCAGGTTGACTAAAATTGTGCTTCAAGGCTTTTCCCATCACAACCGCCACGGCAGCAGGCAACGGAACGGAGAAATAGTCCTCAAACTTCTCTGAACCTTGTGTTTCTCCAGCGCTACTCTTCAACAGCTTCAGATTTTCGTCTTTTTTCAAAGGCCCAATCAGAAACTCTCTAATTTGATCATCATCCTTCTTGGTACTAGATTCAGTACTGGTACTAGTACCAGTACTTTTTGTAGTGACAAGTAAAATGAGTTTCAATAAGCCATTTTTTCTCAGACGCTGGAGCGACTTTACTCCGCCAATGATTTCCGCTTCGACGTCCATATACTCAGGAACACCATCTAGAGTCAGAACAAAAAACTTGTTCTCCTTCGCCCCCTTCTCTACTTGTTGGATGACCATTATGTCCAAGCTGTCGTCATGATCAGGAATGATGTTGCTATCCTTTTCTGGTGAGCTCTTCTTATCCTCCTGACGATGATCATCATCTGATAACTTATTCTTGGAGTCCTGATCATCATCATCTTCCTTATCATCTTCAAACCCTCCTTCAGTAGGGGGAAGTACACACAACTGACGTGCAATGTCCTCAAGAATTAAGCGGGACCTGGTTCTTGGATCAATACCGTGGTATTTTTTGTTGAGAGAGAGCCAAAGGGTCCCGCCAAAAACACTCTCCTTTCCAGCTTCACGTATGTTTTTGGATATCTTTTTGGATATTTCTCGAGCCAACCATGTTTTCCCTACTCCGGTTCCACCACGGAGAATAATTGTTTTCGTTTTATCATCTTTTTCCGTAAGTAGTTGAACTAGGCGCTCTAAGGAAACAAATAAAAAAAAAACATATCAGAATCAATACATGTTATTAATTTTAAAAAAAGGAAATTGTAACATAACTGCCACTTTTTCAAATCTAATTGTAATAAGGAACAAGTTTTGAAAATGTTTGTAATAAATAACAAACATATGGTGTTAAAAATTTATTTCCTCTAAATAATTACTATTTAGACAATAAATTGACATGATGTATAAATAATTTATTTACTACTGTATTTATTCTATAAGTAATTTTTTAAATAATAAATGAATTATTTTCATTATAAATATTTTCAAAACATTTTAGTTATTTTAAAAAGTTTCAAAAATATGATATTTCCCTCGTTCTCTCAATTTTTGTTTAAATACTTTATACCTACCACAGTGCAATATGTCTAAACGCTAGACGATGTTAAAATCACATCAAATAAATTAAATTATGCATTGTCGACTTAACTTTCTATATAAAGACCAAAGGAGCTCTATGATCGTAGTATGAAAATATTCATACCTAAAGATCTCATAAAACTTATCTGGTCTCTGTTGTTTTGTTTTGTTTTTTTATTTTTATTGTCTTCTAAATAATAGAAGAAAATATCAATTTATACCATAAATACCATTTTTTTCAATAAAGGTTTCAAAATGTATTGATAGAACTGATGTATTTTTAGTTGTTTTGTTTGCCTTGTCTGTAGGGCTGTTAATTACTATGTTTTTCTTTTGGCGGTTTGGCCATTTTGCCATTTTGGAAGGGTAATCTTGGTATTAAAAAGGCCTAATTGTTTCAAGAAATATTTTGAGTCTAATTTTATAAATACAAAAGATGTTTTGGGCATTTTGTATAATAAAAAAGAAAAGAGGATAGTTTTACAAAACGCACAAGATGATTCGTGTATTTTTCTTTCTTTATTTAATAAAATAAATGTGCTTGGTTGACTTGCTTAAAGGTTACCAACCTAGTTGGGAGGTGACAGATCTCTCTACTTAGTTTCAATCTCATCATTTATTGAAGAAAAAAATAGTTATCAAATTCATTCTCCACTAATATATATACATTGTAATTCATGTATATATTCTATGGTGTCTAGCTTGTTTTACAGGTTCCACTACAATTTAAACCTTTTTGAATGTTTCTTTTCATAAAAATTTTAATTTTTGTTCAAATTTTTGATTTTAACATGTAAAAAAACGGACCATATGTTGTAAAATATTTTGCATTACAGATTAAAGAATAAAGCAAATTACTTGATCTATTACAATAATTACATGCTGTGTAAAATAACATTTAATAGACAGGAACATGCGCCATCTATTTTCAACCAAAAACCAAACAAAGGGCCTCCTATATTATTAACTATTCTTAGTTATATCAATGCATAGTAACCAAGCAATACTATCAGCTAATAAATATAAATAAAGAGCGAATAATTCTAGTAAATATATACTAACTAACAGATAATAATTGAATTATTTGGTAAGAGAGAATCAAATAAAAGTAATTAAAACACATGCTAGCCCCATGCAGGGCAGAGTCATAAAATTATTTTTCAAAGGAAGCGTAAGTGAAACCAAAATTTTAAAGAAACATAACCATTTAATTCTATATATATATATATTAAACTCTTGATCTCTTTTTATCTTTTTCTAATCCATTTTTACCTTTTATTCCTTCTTTTAAATGAAAATTCACTTTTTTAAAGTTTATGTATACAAAATTATAAATTCCTACAGTAGTGAAGTTAATTTTTGATTTGATTGAGATTTAAGTTTGAACTATTAGTGTAGTTAAAAGTCAAAATTTAAGATATGATCTAAACATCTAAAAATTTTATAAAATATAAGTATACATCAAAATTTGCAATGCAATAAAAAATATTTTAAAAATATACGTAAAAACCTTTAATTAAAAAATTTTAGGCGCCAAACTAAAAGGAAAAGTGTAAGAAGATCTTTTTGAGGGCTCAAAGTGTAGAAGAGTTCTTCGCCTAGGCCTTGAGCAGCTCGGCCCTTGGCCCCATGAAATTTTTCTAATTTTTTTAAAGTGTATTTTTTTAAAAATTATTATCCTTCTCAAGGGAATTGAGATGGTCTTCCAGCGCAATTAAAACAGTCCGGAGATTCAATTATTGTAAAAAGAAATTAAAAAAAAAAAAAGAAGAAGAAGGGAGACAATGTGAAAATATACAAGGATTTATTTTGTCTTCTAGATCTATTTTCCTCATAAACCAGTTGAAATTACATGGGAGGTTGAAGATACTGGTTGAGAAAAAAGAAGTACGTTCTTATTTTAGTGTACTACTAATAATTCATTTATAAGCTGTTTGAAAAAATGGTTGGAACCAATAGTTTTAGTTTGATAACTGTAGCATGTAGCATGTAAAGGCTTTATATTATAGTTTTAAATTGTAAGATGTGAGAGTTTTATACTGTTTATAGTTATAATTGATAGTTAAAACTGCTCTTACAAACGACTTATCATTTTATCTAAAATAAGTAATTATAGCTAAATTTTGTCCTTATATTTGTTCTAAACGAAAAATGAAATTTTCCTATATTCCTAACAATCAAAATCGAAAGGGTGCTTAATTTGGAAATAACAATTCATATTGCGTGCAGACATACACTCTCGAGACACATATGTGTATGTTTTCGATCAAATAAAAAATTAATTCCCTATAAAATGCTTGAGAAATTAAGTAAACATTTCAGAATATATAATATGCAAACTAATAGGCTAGAAGTATTTTAAAAACAATACGTTAAAGACGAACAAAGATTAGAAAAGGAAAAAAAAAAAAGTGTACGTATTGATAATTTGACACTATATATTGCAAATACCTGGAGTGGGTGCGTCAGATGGCATTGAAGTAGTATCTGGGGATGAAGTAGTATTTGGTGGAGGTGCTTGATCAGAATTAGGTGCTTCGGATGATGGTATTGGAGTAGTACTGGGTCCCTCAGGTGGTGGTATTGGATCAGAAACAGGTGCTCCAGATGGTGGTGTTGGTATAGTATTGGGTGCCTGATCTGGTGATGGTGCTTGATTAGAACTAGGTGCCTCAGATGCTGGTGTTGGTGTAGTAATTTGTGCCCCAGATGATGGTGCTGGATCAGAATTAGGTGCTCCAGATGGTGGTGTTGCGGTAGTATCGGGTGCCTCTGGTGATGGTGTTGGACCAAAACTAGGTGTCCCAAGTGCTGGTGCTGGAGTAGTATTAGGTGCCTTAGGTGGTAGTGTTGCATCAGAACTAGGTGTCCTAGATGGTGGTGTTAGAGCAGTATTGGGTGCCCCAGATGATAGTGTTGCAACAGAACTAGGTGTCTCAGATGGTGGTGTTGGAGTAGTATTGTGTGCCCCAGATGGTAGTGTTGCATCAGAACTAGGTATTCTAGATGGTGATGTTGGAATAGGATTTGGTGCCCCATGTGGCGGTGTTGGAGTAGTATTGGGTGCCCCAGTTGGCAGTGTTGCATCCAAAGTAGGTGTCCCGGATGGTGGTATTGGAGTAGGATTTGGTGCTCCAAGTGGTGGTGTTGGAGTAGTATTGGGTGCCCCATATGGTAGTGTTGCATCCAAACTAGGTGTCCCGGATGGTGGTGTTGGAGTAGGATTTGGTGGCCCAGGTGGCGGTGTTGGAGTAGTATTGGGTGCCCTAATTGGCAGTGTTGTATCCAAACTAGGTGTCCTAGATGGCGGTGTTGGAGTAGGATTTGGTGCCCCAGGTGATGGTGTTGGAGTAGTATTGGGTGCCCCAGTTGGCAGTGTTGTATCTGTACTAGGTGTCCTGGATGGTGGTGTTGGAGTAGGATTTGGTGCCTCAGGTAGTGGTGTTGGAGTAGCATTGGGTGCCCCAGGTGGCAATGCTACATCTGAACTAGGTGTCTCGGATGGTGGTGTTGGAGTGGGATTTGGTGCTCCAAGTGGTGGTGTTGGATTAGTCTTAGGTGTTTCAGGTGGTGGTGTTGGATTGAAGGATGACGCCATTTCTGAAAGTAACTAAAAAACTCCCGAAAGATTTTAAGTATCGTCTTCCCTTAATGCACTTCCTTTCAGTCTTCTCATTTGCATATAATTATATAGCGTTCAGCCAAAGTGACCAAGAAGTTTCCGAATCACCGTTCGAGATTCAATCCTTGGCCTTGTAATAAAGCAAAAAAGTATCAATACTTTGTCCCCATCTTAATTTATTATAAACTTGATACTCGTGCATTTTGATCTGCTTTTTTTTTTTTTTTTGCCCCTTTTATTTTCTTCATGAGGAAGATAAATGGCCAAAATGACTCGCTTTTATAAAAGTTTACAGTAATTTATTTGTCATCTATCACCATTTTTCCCGGACACATTGCAACACACAAAGGAAAAGATAAAGCAGCAATATTCACTATTTTAAATTAAGAATATGTACTTTTATAATATATTTTGTCATACACAAGGTGTCTTCTTTTCAAAAAGCTAAACAAGACAACTCCAATCCAGTGACTAATTATTTCCTTCTTTTCTTTTTTCTTTTTTTTTGTTTTGCTTTGAACTTCAATATTCTTAAATTGATTAGTATATATCAATACTGAAACAAGGAATAATTATTTGGATAAATGCTTTGCCTCAGCAACAAGAAATGACTCGCTTTTGTTATGCTTGGAAAATATCCATCACGTATACCTTCGGTAAACTCTAGCATGGATTTTTCCCCCTTTTTTGTTTACTTGTTTGTAAGGAAATAAGAGACCTCTTTTTCCAGAATATCATATCTTATGTATGCCTTTATTCTTTTGTTGATCTGTTGTTCTTTCCTTTAATTTGTTTTTTTCCCTCTGTTTTGGAACATGCAAACACCCGCCTTTAAAATTTAATAGTGCAATAGACACACCCCCAAGACGGCCCAAACACCGCCTCCCCTTGCCGCATGCCCAAGTACTGTATGCCTGTAAGGGATTGTTCCACCAGGTCAAATTAGGAATCTAATGGTTTGTTTTACAGCTATTCACATTAAAAATTTGTAACAGGTGATATATATTAAACTGTTTCTAGTCATAAATTAGAGCATTAAAGATTTAATCCAAATAGTTAAAACACTTATGCTCCATTGATTGAACAAAAATACATTATTCGTTGTAAATAATTGTCCGCCTCTAAACTTGCGTGTCATAAGAAAAGTGAAAAACTATTAGGGTATATTTGGTGCGCAAGATTAGGAAGGATTAGATTAGATTAAATCTTAATATTTTGTTTGGTAAAAAAATTTAAAGGATTGGATTGGATGAGCTCTTATCCAATTTATGCTTAAAACCCCTCAAAAGGTGATTATGCAATCCCTTGCTAAAGCATAGGATTAAACATAACCTTTATATATTGTGAAAATCTTCAAGGACTTATTTGCAAAAATTTGTCAAATTTAGGGTCAAATTATAATTTTATAAAAACAACAAAATATAATTTTAATGTGACAGAAATAATTTTTAATAAATATATTTCTGCCCATCTAATTTTAAAAAATTACAATTTGACCCAAATTTTTAAATTTTTTTTACAAAAAGGCCACTATCCTAATAACACAATATCAAATATGAGATTGAATTAGCTAAAATTCATCATATTCTTTCCAATACAATCTAATTTAATCCTCTAAGACTATCCCATCCAATGCACCAAACGGGCCCTGAGCATTATAAAAAAGGGTTATTAACACTTATGGTCCCTAAACTTTGGGGTCTCTCTCACTTCGCATCTGAACTTTAAAAATTACTACTTTGCCCATTAACCTTTCAAAACTCCTCACTTTTCTCCTGAACTTTAAAAACCACCACTTTGCTTGTTGAACTTTCAAAGCTCCTCACTTTACTCCATGATCCTCTAATTTTTCATTCAAATAAATGGAATTAAGCCTTCGTTATTCATACATGGGTCATCTGTAAGGGCAAAAATGAGATTTTATCATCCCAAGTTTTGTTTCACATTTACACCCTCACTTAGAGATTCTTTTTAAAAAATAGAACACTCATTTAGCAAGGTTTATATACACATTTTTCTCACCTTTAATGTATAGCTCTCATTTAATAAATTACTATTGTTCTCTGATATTTTCTTATCTTTAATGTGTAACATATCGTTAATGTGAGAGATCAAATAAAAAACTTAAGTGAGGGTGTTCACGTGAGATAAAACTTAGGAGTAATAAAATTTCATTTTTATACTTACGAGTGACCTATGTACGAATTATATAGGTTTAATTTTGTCTATTTGAATGGAAAATCGCAACGGGCAAAGTGAGGAGCTTTGAAAGTTCAAGAGGCAAAGTGAGGAGTTTTGAGAGTTCAGGGAATAAAGTGGTGATTTAAAATTAGGGGACAAAATAAAGGAAAACCTAAGCTTTGAGGGCTATTGATGTTAATATCCTTAAAATATAAAATAAAAGGCATAAGGAAAGCATCATTCGCAGCCATTTAAGAGTAAATAAATATGAAGATAAAGACTTGACAAACTTAACGAAAACTACAATTGTAGCTAGGTCATAGTTATAAGATTCGGCTTTTCATGCATGCATAATATTCTGCATTGCTTTCCGTCATCGTAAACGTTAATTTTTGTCTTCTACACTGGCATGCTTACATGCATTAGACTTATTAATGAAATGATAATTAATTGGAGTAACTCGATATGCCACAAAATTAGATGTTCGAAAAAGAAAAAAAGAAATTAACCTGACAAATATTAGAATTTTCAAATAATGATCTATCAGTATTAAATTACGTCAAGTGATCTATAACGAAACAAGAATGATGTTAGTGCATTATTTTATTTTAATGATCCAAGGGGAAGAAAAAGAAAAAGGCACCAAAAAATTTTCGAGGTTTTATTTACATTTTAATGGATTCTTGATAGTGGAAGAATTATAGTAGTTGAAATTCTGTTAATCAAACACTCTTGATTAATCAACTCTAATCTTTAACATTTCTTCACAAAAAAAAAAAAAAAAAACTCTAATCTTTAACATATATATTAAAAGAGAATGAGTTTTGCATGGCACTCTTAGAGTACTTGAAACTTGAAACATTTCAGCATTTCTTTTTACGAAACATTTTTTTTTCTTTTTGAAACATTTTTCCCCTTATATGCTTCCAAAATGTTTTTTTCCTTTTTCTTTTTAGAAAATTTTTTATTTTATTTTTTGTTAATATGGTTTATACGCGTGGATAAATCGCGTGTTTTTCGACTAGTATTAAAAAAAGGGGAAAAAATAAAAACCCCAAAGAGAACAGAAGGATAGGAAGTAATAGCTGAATATGTTTCAGTTATTTTTGCTTTGTCCTCATTAAAGTACGATATATCAAATTACATCATGTGCAAGAATTCTACCGAAGAAAAAGAAAAAGAAAAAGAAAAAGAAAAAGAGAAAGAGAAAGTGTTCTCCCCTTGCCTTCGACGCCGAGAAAAGTATAGATTTATTTAAAGGATAAAAGTACGAACCTCAACTGGAGCCCATTTTGGTTTGTAAGAAGTTCCCATCTTTTCCTTCTTTCTTTCTTTCTTTCTTTCTTTTTTGAAAAGAAAGTTCGTATCTTGTTAGACACGAAAACTTAAGAAACATGAAAAAGCGCTATACTAATTTCATTTTCTCACTTGAGCCTTTTCCAATAATAAATATATATTTTGTTATTGTCAAAAATGATTAAAGGATAAGAATAATTCTCATTAGTCAAGAGTGAACAAATAACTGTGATCTCCCAATAGGCGTTTGGGGGTTTCTATTGATTTAATATGAACAGTCGATTTATTATTTTTCAATCTTGTCCATCTAGTAAAATTCTATTACCACATATACATGTGTCTCCTTTTAATTCGTTTTGAATGCTCTCCAAACCATAAAAATCCGTCTTATACTCAAAATTTTTAAAATATTATTTTATAGAAACACCTAATAGATAAATTTTAAAATATATTTATAGATATATTAAAATTAGGTATATATTTTAATTTAACAAGAAAGGAAATATATATGTATATGTGTGTGTATATATATATAACCTAATTTGTTACATATACCTCTTCTCCTTACTTAAATTCATTTTATGTTATTATCAAAATGCAATTGCAAGAGCTGGATAATTTTAATAAGATAAATGCCAACTTCAAACTTACATTTCTGATGTTTGTTCTATTGAGAAATTCTTAAAATTAAAATTATCGGTCATCTTAAAAACAATAGGATCATATAAGAAAATAATATATATCGATTAATTTGCTAACAATATTAGTTCTATCTATTTTTATTATTATAATAAAAAGGGTTTTTTTCGTTATGGACATGAAGAATCAGCTATACAACAGAATGTTGATAAAAGATATTTTACTTATATGTATTGAGAAAGACAACCCCAATAGCCTTGATAATGAGGTTTTAAAAGGTATTTTCAAGACATTAAAATCTATCAGAGGCAATTTATAATGTGTTAACAATTAATTTAGACTAAATTTTTGTTTATTTCTACTAATCATAAAGACACAATTGACTTAGATTAAAGATTTTGGAAATTTTTATAACAGAGAAGACAATTTTAGTCCACCGATGTGCATGAGTATTTTAGTCATCAGATTGATTTTTTAATAGTCAGATTTGTGATTGGAAACAATTTTGTATCACGTAATGTAAATTTTTAACATGAAAATTTACTGATCAAACTATTAAAATTCTAACCCAATGATAAAAATACCCTACTTTTCTGGTGAAGCAAATTTGCCTTCTCCATCAAAATAATTTTCTAAATTTTTTTTGTAATTATAAGAAGCCCCCTTGATAAAAATTTCTAGCTTCGTCACTTCCCACTCCCCACCCTTTATCAACAAATTTACTTTTTTAATTATATTTATGTTTCATAATAATTAAAAATTTCAGTTGTACCCTTAAATTTGACTTTAAATACATCTATTTTAAAACAAAATCTCAAATAAAGAAAAAATCAACTATATATATTAAAATATAAATTTAAAACTTTACAGTTGTAAATTTAAAAGTGAATGGAATTTATTACAAACTTAACTCATTTGAAAGGAAAAAATAAAATAAAAAACACAAATAAATAAAAGAAGATAAAAGAAAAATAAAAAGTTCAAAAAATAGTTAAAGTATTAATTTAATGTCAAACTTTAGCTTAATTACGTGCCCCTGAAAAATTTTCTTCGCTCTGCCACTAGTTTCCCCTTGTGTCGATTATCTAAACATCGTCCTTATACTTTATTCTCAAAAGTTATTCCCACACAATTCCGTCTTGAAAAAGGAAAAAAAAATTCAAATCACGATGCCGTTTTAAACAAAAAGAAAATGCCAACAACTAGGCAAGGGTAATATAGTGATTGAAAAAAATGAGAGATCAACAGCTGTAATATGCTCGTTTAGACAGATTATAGGCACCTTGAAAAGGAAAAAAAAGAAAAAGAAAGAGAGATTATAGGCTATGTAATATGAAGTGTAGAACTGTAAATGTTGCTGCTAGTCCCAAATTGGATTTGCTATTTTTCATATTTAGCATGAGAGTAACATAGTGTAACGATTCAGATAAAGATCAAACTAACAGGAGTAAATTACATTGTGCATAATGTATCTCAAACTTTTAATTTTAGTACAATATATTTTAAACTTTAAAATCATTAACAATTAATATCTAATAGTTATTTTTAATTTTTGTTATGTATTCTTTTTTACGCTCTACCCTTAAGAAACTCATATGCAAATTTCGTGACAAAAATTGTCCATTCTTTTTAACACACTTGTTAGCTATTGAACCTTAATTACCAATGGATTTAAAATTCAGGGTGTATTTTGTCAAGATTAAAAATTTAAGGTGTATTATGTAAAAAATGAATAATTTAAGGGTATAACAGTACAATTTATTCAATAATGGAGGCCACTTCTTATTCTAAATCAAAATCTAATATTGAGCTTACTATAGATAGATGTTGGCTATAAAATTGTAAATGAATATGTGAAGCCCCATGAATATTGTTTTAATTTCTTTTTTTATAAACTGTTTGCTTTTTTTTTTTATAAAGATTGTTTTAATTCCTTAATTGAGCAAAATTTTGCCTAGCTAACATAATTTTTAGCACATGATATTCTTAATTATGGCCAGATTTCAACGTAAATATAAGAAGTAATTTCCACCACAGTAACAAGGCCACTATAGAGGGAGTGCCTGCTTATTTATTTTTTTGAGAATCACACTAATACAAACTCATGAAAAGAGTACAAAAACTCGTTATTAGGTACTTAAACTGAGAAAACAAACAAGACAAAAAAGAAAAAGACCAAAAAAAAAAAAGCAAAAGAAAAACAAAACAAATCATTGTTGACTTGATCATCCTAATTATTATTTGACTAATTTCCCTTTATTCTCGGCTGCTAAGTTTTAAGCTTGCACAGTGAGTTTTGCTCTAGCGTGTCCTTCTTTAATCTGGAATTGTTCTCCCAACCCAAAATGTGCCATCAAAAGCCAAACGAAAGTTGCAAGCTCCCCGCCTTTGCTAAGTTGCTGAGCATGCGATTCCGGCCTGCAATGACTCGCCGCGTACGACAACATCTCAACCCAAACACTCGTCAACACCTGCCACTTCTCCTCCTCAAACTTCTTAAGCTCTTTGGCCAAGATACAAGCATCAAACAATACGGATTTGCTCCTATCTCCCTTCACGGTCACCGGCTGAACATCGGTGTTGACCCCAAGTATTGCTTCACACGCCCGTTTTTGCTCCCCCTGTCCCATCCCTTTCCGGACAAAGAACTTCTTCGCCTCAGCGGCCGTGTCCCGGAACCTAATCTGCCCTATCCCCGCCACCACCGACATCATCGTGGGCTGCAAGATGAGCAGATACATCATGTAATTCGACAGTATGTTGCTGAATACTTTATATGCATCTTCACTAGACTCAGTTTTACTAGTAGTGGTACCACCACTACAAATGTTGGAGCGAAATTTCGCCCAACAACTACTTTTACTCTTGTTCTTGCTTTCCTCTTCTTCGTCTCGTAAGCAGAGCTCGGTAGCGATGTGCCATAAGAGAAGGCTCTCGTCATAAGCGCGATCGTCGATGTAGGTAGTTAGGTTGTTGATCTTGCCTTTCTCACACTTAACTTCCTGCAGGCCGTAGGAGCCCCTGGCTTCGTAGATCTGCTTTGAGGTCTCCGCGTCCTCCGCGTCCTTTGCTTTCTTTTTCAGCTCCTCGAAGATAAATTTCCATAGATTTCCAGGCATTGGGGTTCTGGTGGCGTAGTACCACTCGTCCATGAGGCTCCTGGCACCCAGATAGTCAATGACTAGGTTGAATCCGCTGTACGAGTACTTTAGGATTCGACCGTAGACGTATAATATTCCATTAATGAGTTTAATTCCAGGGCTGGAAGCATCACTATATTGGATCCTTTCATCTGGACGTTGTTGGAGGCAATATGATATGAAATTGTACCCGGAAATAGACTCGGACCACCTGCCGTTGAAAATGCTAATTAGTGTAGACAAATCATAGATTTATAGGTTTTTTGGACTGCTTGAAGTAGAAATGTTGTAGCAATTTAAGTTTTGTGACATAAAAACATTGTAGTAAAACTGTTTTGAACCGAAATGAGAGTGACACTTATTCTTTAGTTTGACTAGAGAGTAGAAGTTGCAGTTAAGATGGTAAGAAACAAAGAAGAAAAAAAAAAGGATGTTTACTGTTCTAAACCGTCAAAGTTTTAATAAGCTCCACCAGATTGTTTAATTTTTTTTCCAATTTAATTTAGAAATTTTATTGTGATCTAACGGTTTAAGATTATGTCTCGTTGATATGATTTATAATTTTTTCATGTATAATCCTCCTTTTTTAAAAAAAACTAATAATATTAATCCTTTACACATTATATAATAATTTCTGACCCTTTTTTCATGAGCGCTGAAAGATATATATGAAAGCATTCATTGATTGTGATTTCAAGCTTATATACTCACCTGCGAAATAGTACTTTTCTCCACAACCCGAAACAGCAAGATCTCCATTGACTCGCTTTCGGTTTAAGCCAGTTTGGTCTCTTCAAACCAAGGAAATAACTGTACGGAGGTTTCAAAAACTTATATTTCTTCATCTTCATAAACTTCTGCAAACCGATAACGGTCCAATCGGAGATGACGACCATAATCAGAGCAATGAAATCAAGGATAATGGCGCCGAACAACAGAGTGTACGTAACTCTCACATCGAATACCTGGAAGCCATCCTTATCGGCCTTGAAAAACAGCCCGAGGGTCGCCACAACTGCGGCGAACCCTATGAAACGGAACACGTACCCTACCGTCGTGTGCACAACGACAACCTTAGTGTACAAGGCCTCGTAGATGAAATTGAGCTCGACCTCCAACACCCGAAAGGCGTCATTGGCGCTCCTAACGTCGAAGAACCGCCTGCTCGTGTCGCGCTCGCGGAAGCTGAAGATGGAGTCGACTATAAGCCCCTTAAAGATATTGTACAATTCGTAGGCATGGACGACAATGTCGATCTCCTTCAACTCTTCGCGCGGGATATCCTCGTCGAAGGATCTGACGGGCTCCGGCGTCAACTGGATCTTCGTCGGGAGCCTCGCCTCCTTCTTTGAGGAGTACTCTTCCATGAGCTTCGCGTAGTTGGGACCGGGGTCGGGTTTCTGGAGAAGCGATTCGCGGAAACTGTTCAGGCTCGCGAGGTATAGCGAGCGGGTTCGCTCGCTGTACTTAATGATTCCGCTGAGGAACATCAGGACCGTCGGGATCCATAGTCTGTTTCCAGGAACGGTCTGGATGAAGACGTAGGCGGTAGCCAGAACCTGGATCGCGCATAAAGAAAAATGATAAATATTATTACATGTTAGTGGTATTTTCCGACTAATTATAAAATCTTAATTCGATGCATGTAATAACATTTTTTTAAGAATAAATAAAGGGGTAGTTTGAAATAGTTATTCCCAAGTTGTCCTTTAATTTAAATGTTTGACTTTTTTTTAGACTTAAGATGCAGGATTCAAATTCTTTATTGTTAAATAGAACTGGCAAATGTGGTTTATTACTAAACTATACAACCATTTTACAGTTCTTTTAAATATTTTGTTTAATATTTAGTATTTATTTATGTATATATATATATATATAGATATATGTTCCACCAACTGAATAATATGAAGAAACTTGAGAGACATACTTGTGGGTTAAAATTATCCAATAAAAGATTTACATTTCGTTTACCAGTAAATTATTTATTTACTACCCTAAAAAATAAATTGCTATTTATTTCAAACACATTTCGAAAATATACTAGTTCCCTTTTTATATTCCAAAACCTAATAGAAAAAAATTCATTCGAAGCAAAAAAAAAAAAAAGTAGGTATAGTGTAATCTCTGGAAACAACAACTGACCAATGCATGTATGTTAAACATATGTGTATACTGGCTAGTTAAATTTCATTAACTCATACTCAAAAGGCCTGTTTAATAGAAGAAGAAAGAAACCTGCGTTACGAGACCCAACAAGTGCCTAAGCCAGAGCTCGTTATCCTCACGAGCGAAGGCGGTGATGGTGTCGGGTCCACCGAGGTGGAGGAGAAGGAACGGCGCCCAAAAGGCCTGCAGAATGTCGTTTTGGAACTCCTTGGAGTTGGTGTCGGAGTCGTCATTCTGTCGGCTGGAGATATGGCCGATGGCAAAGTTAGCGGCCCAGTCGGCGAGCAAGTAGGCCGTCCAGAGCAACAATATGAGTACCTTTCTGGAGGTGCGCTTTCTCAAGGGAGCGGCCAGGATCAGGATCGTCTGTAGTCCCAAGCTGAACAGAATTATGCTCCGGACGTTCCATTCTCTCCACAGCTTTCTGACGCTGCTTGGTATTGGAGATACCATAATTATAATTTAATAATTTACTACTTTGATCGTCTCTAATATCTAGCACTGGTTTCTCTTCTTTTTTCTAATTAGTTATTTCTCTCAGACTTTGTTCATGAAAGAAAATATTTGCCCTCATGAATCTACTGATCACAGTATACTAGAGTTGCTAGTTACTTACACTCAGCTTCAGATTGTGTATATATATGTGTGTGTGTGTGTAAACTTTCTCATTAATAGAAATATAACGGATTGCAAATGTGCAATACTCAACCAATTGGAGAATCAGTGCACCTGGTCAAGTGCAAGATGCGTGGTTTTTAACTGAAGGTATGACAATGTTGTTCGGGAGAAAACTTACAGCTCTATAATTTTATTGAACCGTACTGTAAAGCTCTCACGTGCTATAATGAAATATAAAGTAAAAATAAACTACAATGTAAAGCTCTCTCATGCTATAATATTAACAGTTTAAACTCTCACGGTTTCAACTGTTCTCGTCCTAAACACTACGTAATTGTTGCTAATCAAACTATTAGGAGAAAAACCAGCATTATTATTAATTGATTATAGCTAATAAAGCGGATGAAAATGAAAAATAGGGGGTGTTGTAACTTAGTCATGGCTAGTAATTACATTAACTAAATTCTCGCAGGTCATTTAATTGCTACAATTTTGTAGTATTTAGCTCCAAGTTATGTGGTTAGATTTTTCAAAATAGATGATATGATAAATAAATTATGAAAGGGTAGAAAAATTAAATATATTTTTTCTCATAGGATGATTTATATCTATATATATTACATAGATATAGTTGTTACATGCATGGGCAACAATGTAGCATAATTTTAAATTATGAAGGGACAATTCACAAAATAAGAAAATAGAGACAATACATCTAAGGGTTGTTTGTTTTGAATACTCTTTATACTCAATAAACTTAAATTTGGATTCGAGTATAAGAATCTTTTGGATACGTAATTGTTTCCCCTAAAAGTTTGAATCCTTTAAGTATCAAAAATCTAAGTTTTTAGAGTTTTGACTCTCCTTAAAATTTTGATACTCAGATATCTCTGCTATAGTAAAAACTAAAATTCTCTTTCCTATATTTGAGGAAAAAAATCATAATTTTTTCATTTGATATCTAATTGAGATGATTCTTTTTTCATTATGTTCTTAGTGACGAGAAGAATAAATTAAAATCCATATTGTATATTTTTTAGGATCATTAACATTAAGATTTTATTAGATTTGTTAATAAATCAAGAACTATTTTCACTACCTTTCCAAATACAAATTCTAATTTTATTTTATACTTAGATTAAAACATAAACGTACATCCATTTGGATAACAATTCAAATCACTAACTCAAATCTTAATTCAAATCCTACTTACTCAAATCAAATCATTAATTCGAATCCATTTTTATGGCTATGTGCTAGTATTTGTCTTATATATACTACAGATGATATATTAAACAAAAACAGTTGTCACGTTATCACTTTAACGACTTTGGTATATATGTCGTGCTTTTCAAAAAGAAAAGGAGAGCGAGGAAAAAGCAATATGTTTCTAATCTGATCAGTTTATATTTAGTTCTTTTGCATTGCCCAATTTTCAGTACAAGGTATAATTAATTCTATACATCTCAAAATGCGGTATTAAACTGAATAAAGTAAAAGGGGAAAAAATAAAGACATGAACCTAAATTGTAGCCCTAGAAGTTTGTCGGTAGTGTTCCTATCTTGTTGGAGAAGAAAAGCAAAAGCAGTTATTTTTTATAAAAACAAAACATAAAATAATTTTTTGATTCTTGCCGTATGTAATACTGTAATAAACTTATAATTAAACATGTGAAAGTAATGACTCTGCTATATTTATAAAGAAAAATAATTTCCATGAGTTATAATCCGTTACTTTATAAAACTGTAGACCCCAATTTAACATGCATTGTACTTTTTAAACTAGATTTTAGTGTTTTATTAGTAATAGGGAAGGCCGATAATTTCAGATACGACATGATGACATGTTACGAAAACGACACGAGATAAACGGGCTTGAACTGCTCGTTTATTAATTGAGTCATAAATGAGTTGGCACAAATAACGCAAAAAGAAACGGGCTAGATTTGTGCTAATACGTCTAACATGCCTTAACATGTTTAATTAAACGGGCCGTAAATATGTCGACACGGTACAACACGACCCGCTCGTTTATAACACATTTAAACTTAAAAATAAAAATATTTGAAATATTTGTAGCAGGTTAGTGTAAATTAGATATTGTGTTTTTGTTAATTTCTTTATTGGCTTTTTTAAAAAAAAATTTGTTTAATTTTTTAAATTTTAGTTAACTGGGTCACAAACGTGTCATATACGTGTTGTTATCGTGTCAACCTGTCTCGACCTGTTTAGTAATCGTGTTAATCGTGTCGTGTCGTGTTATACGTGCCATAAATGGGTCGTGTTCGTGTTTGTATATCTGGCATATTTATTAATCGTATCGTGTTCGTATTCGGCCTAAGCATGTCGACACAAACACAACACGAACACATTTACTGTCAGCCCTAGTAATAGGACATAACATAATCTATGTGATTAAATAAGATTACTCACCGATGAACAGTAAATAAAGAGCCGGCTTTATACCTAGTTTGTGAACGCATACATACAGTTGCGAGTTGGCGTGCAAATCAATATGTTTTGATCACAACTTGTTCAATTACCACCAAGTTCTTTCCAAGTTGTTATAATTTTTTTTTATTAATTAATCAATTTATGTTTATTTTTTACTTGTTGAAATTTCTTTCTCAGTTGATAGAAGTTGGCATAAAGTAGAACACGCTCGTACTTTTCAGCCCACAAATTTGAACGATGTTGATATGTGCAAAGAAAATAAAAAATATGCATTGAAATTAGTAATTACATATTATACAAGTGCCTGTTGTTTTCACACGTTTTACAATAAGCACGCTCATATATGACCCAGAATCGGCCATTGGTAAAAACTAGGGAATCTATTCCCGATTGTGTCTCTTTTACGTCCTTTTATAATATCATGTTATTTTATCAGCAAAAATATTATGCGAAATCAATGACAAAACCAAATCATTTTATAAGATTCTAAATTAATGGTATGATATTATTAAAGAGATATAAAAAAATACATAAATAAAAAATTTATACGTGAGTTGAATTCGAGTATTAATAAAAAAATTGTAACACCCGAGATTTTTAATACATTAAAAATACATTAAGTTAATGATTATATTAAGACAAAGTACATTTTAATGAAAAATATTGTGTAATAACATGAAAAATTATACAGTATTAGAGTAATACAGTATAAGAATTGGATTGTGTGGACCACAATTTCTTTTATAAAAGTATAAAAAGAAAAGAAAAAAAAAGAAAAGGAAAAATTAGAAAATATCACAAAAATTCGGCTGTTTCTCTCTCTACTTTCTCTCTCTAGAATTCTCTCTCTCTCTCCTCAAATCTTGTTCGAGATTCCGGCGTTCTTTTTTGACACCTCCTGCACCAATGGGAAGCTCTCGATGAGCTGAGTCCAACGAGGTGTCGTGCTACCCAAAAAGCCACCGAAGGGAGCCTCATGCGTCGCCCAAAGTAGCGGTGAAACTCATTTCTTTCCGACGTCATTTCTCCGCCGTCCGACCACCAATCGACGTGATCTTGGTGTCTATGGACTCAACATGAGGAGAGGAACAAGATGGTACCAATTTTTTAGCTTGATTTTGGCTGGAAAAGCTTCACGAGAGCTGCCCCATTGCCGCCATGGAGCCACTGCCGGACCCACCATCTCCGACGGCGGTGTGGCACACTGCGGTGCCAAAATGACTAGAGGGCGACGGCGAGCAAGACCCCTTGGTCAATTACATCGTTCCGCCGCCCTTCGTCGGAGATCAATCTCCCCCATCGTGCACCGCCGCAAGAGGGGTCGAGGCTAACCATTCCGCCGTCGTGGAGCCAAATTGATGGCCCTAAAATCTTCATAGAGGTACGGGAAACGTTTTGCCCATGTCTATTTTGAGAAATGAGCCTCGAAGGACAAAGAACGGCATCTCCGTCGTGCACCATCGTGGGGCTAGGTGGAGCCACCGTTCCACGCGGTGTTGAGCTGCACCACCATAGGGGAAATGCTCAGAGTGACTCGGGGAACGAAAGTCCCAAGTCAATTTCACGATAGCTTCGCCGGAGTTAGGAGATCGGAGTCTCCATTTTTGCCATCGACATTGAGCTTCGATTTGCTATGTTAGAGGCTAAATTGGGTGAAATTGACACCACCAATCAACTCAGGAGGGTCGAATTAGGGGGGTAGGCTCGAGCTCAGCCCTCAACGGAGCCAATCACTGCCGGTCAACGATGGTCAACCGGCGATCAACGGTCGGTCAACGCCAAATTGGGATTTTGTGATTCGGACCTCCGATCGAAGATTCGAGACCCCCTCTCGACTCGTTTCGACCCTCTAAATGCAATGGTGACCTCCGTTCGAGCTAATTCTACTCCAGTGAAAATTATTTGGTACCAATTGCACGTAGATCGAGGCAATACAAACAGTAGTATCGGAGTCCAGAATGACAGTTTCAAGAATGTATGATCCCTAGAAAGCATTCCTAGCCATTCATGGTCACTCGAGGAGCACTGCAGAGGATACTTCGCATACTGTAGATGCAGCAAGGTACAACTGGATCTGCTTAGCTTGGAGTCCAAGTAAGTAGGAATCTCGTCTATAGTATGAACCGCTTTAAAATAAATTGTTTTAGATGCTTTCATAAAAATTTATGAAATGCATGATTAGTGATTATTACACTATTTTATGTGAGAATGAGTTTTATAACATTACAAGGTTACAAAAAACCCATCAAGGGTAAAATCATCATTATCGAGGAAACGGCTAGAACGGAGTCGAACACTCCAATTTAGCATAACGTTCTTAGATGGAAAATGTTCCGTAATACGTTAAGTAACGTAACCGTCATGTGAGACCAGAGATTCAATAAGGGATGTTTGAGTAAACGAGAGGTAAACTGATAGGTTACGAGGTTAAAAGGAAAAGTAACCATGGTGGGTTACAAAGCTAAGTGAAGAAAAGGTAAACCGATGGTTTATAAGGTTAAGTAAAGACAACGGTAAATGAAAGTATACTAGTCAAGTTAAAAGGAAAGAATGGTTAATGCTTACGTTTTATTATCAAGAAAGTTAACTAATAAGTCGGCTGTCGTTTGATCAAGACGCAAAGGCCGACTAATGGAAAGAAAAGGAACGGAATAGAAAACGCTAAAGCATAGTTCGGGTAAGTTTCAAACCTCACCTACAGCATGAAGTAATTGATTTTTAAATGCTTATTTATATGTTTGCAAACGTGTTTGCAATTATTAAGCAAGTTGTTTTTAAAATATGTTTGCATTTATTATGCAAAAAGTTTTAAAGTTCAAGAAAAAGATTTGCAATGAATTTACAATTGTTATGTTCAAAGTCTATTTGCATATTAATATGCATAACGTTTTTTAAAAGTTTAAGTTATGATTTTTAAAGTATTTAAAGTATGTTTTGCATTATGATAATGCAAAATGTTTTATAGTTTAAGTTATAAGTTTCATGATGCATTTGCTATGCAATAAGTTGCATTTATTATGCAATAAGTTTTAGAATAAAAGTTATAATTTGCAAAATGTGATTGCGTTATAGGATGTGTTTGTGATACAATAAGTTACATTTGTGATGCAATAAATTTCAGAGTACAAGTTATGATTAGCAAAATGTGTTTGCATTTTATGTTGCATTTGTTATGCAATAGGTTTTATAGTACAAGCTATGAATTGCTAGTATGTTGCATATGATGCGATTGCATTTGAAATGCTCACTAAAGTTAATAAGAAGGTAACGTAAGGATAAAAAGAAAGTGTCTACCAGCCTCTTTGTTATGAGGTAATAAAAGTAAAGTTAAAGTTTGACCTCCTAGATGTAAGGTACAAGACCTCAATGTTTGATGGTCTCAAGTCTTCCACAAGAGAAGCATCATGTTTATGATCTCATGATTAATGAGTTGGTACAAACACTAAAGTAAAGTAAGGAAAAAGAAGGTTATAAGATAAAGAAAGTTAAAGAACAAGAATAAAGGTTGAGAAAGAAAGAAATATTTAAGTTTATAGAATGTTCATAAAATGCTCATAATTAAAGTTCTTAATTGAGCATAATTGGAATAATGCATTATGAATTTGCTTGTATTTCTTATTATAAAGTATTTACGTTAAATGTTTATGGAAAACATTTAGAGAAATGTTTTATGATAAATATTTATGAAAAACATTTTCATGTTTTCAAGAAAAGGTTTATGAACGATGTTTTAAGCAAAACGTTCAAGAAATGTTTTACGAAAAACGTTTATGTAAAACATTTCAGAAATGTTTATGGAAAACGTTTATGAAAAACGTTTCAAGAGAAAGGTTTTTATGAGAAAAGTTTTAAAGCATGAATAAATGATTTGTGAGTTTATGTTTGAACTTACTTAGTGAAAGCTCATTAAAAGTTTTTCATGCTGTAGGTAATTTATGAGTGACCAGTAGGACCCGTTAAAAGAGCTGGGTGCTGCGGATGACAGATGCAAAGATTTGGGTATTGATACCATCACTGTTTGCTTCTGCTATGCAAAGAAAATGTTTTCCATTGTTTAATGTAGTGTTTGTGAAGTTTTAAGAAAATCAGAGTTCTAATAATTGTATTCAAAGTTTTAAGATACAATTTACGAACTATTTTATGTAATTGTAAAGTAAAGTTTTAAACTATGATTTAATAATTGTTTCTTATTAAGTTTCAAGAAACAATTTGAAATGATTTTAAGGGCAAGTGTTGAGCGAGGTCTCAACTTGAAATGCGACAAAGGTCGCACCAGTTTTAAAGAACGTTTAAAGAAAAAAAAATTATTTCAGTATTTTTCTTACTAAGTAAGTAAGATTACTATTTATGAAACGATGTTTAAGAAAATAAAGTGACTGCCCGAAAAGGCGGGTCGTCATAGGAATATTTAAGTCTTCATAATATAATTTATAATATGCACACAAGGTCCTCTACATGCTTACTTATTATAGCATTCGATGCAAAATACATATTTTGCCTCAGTTTTATAAAAAAATTTATTCATACCATACTTAAAGTTGTATCATTTATAATGCTTGTTTAAATTTTACTAAACTTAAATTTAAATATATGTAGCATTTATAAAAAAGGAAATTTTAAAATATGGCATTTATATATGAAAATGACCTATATTAGATTGGACATCAAGTATAATAGTATTCAACACCAAGTATTGAGCATCTCATGTAGAAAATGTAGATTGGAGGCTCATACAACCTTTTTTCTCTTTCTTTTTAAGTAGCTAGGTCGATAGACTCTTTACTTTAATCAATGAATACTGTTGACCACTTGTTCAGCAGGAAGAATTGCCACATTTTGTACCTGCAAAACAAGCAAAGAATCTAAGGAGCAAGATGGTGTTAGCCAAACGCCTTCCACTACTAAAATACTACATACTAATCTTGAAATTGGATGATGTTATAACCCAAACTCGAGAGTAGTGACTAAATTGAAAGAAACATTTAAAGATTTAAAAAATAAAAAATTTGAAAACGATAGTTGGGCTCATAAAATTATAAAAGCAAATCAAGTTTACCCTGGAATCTTTAATATTAACTAAAAAAAAGATAAAATACAAATAGAAAATTTAAAATGAAGATATACAAAATTTAAATGAATGCTTATAGAATGAGTAAAATAACAGCTACATAGCTTTAATCAAAGTAAATAAATAAAAAATTAAATAATAAATAAAACAAAGTTTACAAACAATCAATTATCGACTAGAAGTGTTCATTCTATATATCTTGCATGCACCAATAAGAAATAAAAATGTAGGGTGAATATACTAGTCAAATGGGGTGGAGTATCAACGATAATCCAAGACATCAAGTAACGATTGACTAACCTAAAAAGGAAAGGAGGGTGAGCACATAGTGCCCAGTATGAAATCCATTACTCGCCTCCTGGTTTTCCTTCCTATTATTATATTATAAAATCCTTATAAAGTTAATGAACAAATTTCCATATCGATATAAAAATTCATGGAGCTCACACTTTTTCAAACAAAACAATAACTCAAAATCTGTAATTGTCACTCAAATGTCTTGATATTATAAAATCCTTATAGAGTTAGGACAGATCTTTTTATTTTTGTTTTTCCCCTTACAATGATAGTAAAGTGAAATTTGATGTACGCTTCAAATGTCTTGATATATGTTTAACGATATTAAAAACAGATGGGATACTTTCAAAATAAACACATAAGAGTAAGAATATAAGTTTATACAAATTTCCCTTGGAAAATAATGTAGGGACTGCATTAAAAGATAACATTACATCCGAAACTACTAACATCTGGAGTACATGACAAAAGGACCAAATTATTATTCATAAACTGTTTGAATATAATTTTTCAAATGATAACAAGCTAGAATCACACAGTATGAATAAATTGTGGCCAGTATAGTAACATCAATCAATTGAAAGGATAATAACAAAAATAAAATCCACTCTTTTATTCTAATATTTCAAGCACTTCTCTTATTCAGAAGAATGCAAATTATTAAGGCTACTTCTTTATTTGAGAAATTCTTGAGGCTTTACATAGCTTTTTTTTAGACTGCATATAGGCTTCTCTAGTTATTCCCAAGTAGCTTGTTCTTGTGCATGGTTCACCCACACTCCATCCTCATCACAGGGGCACATTGTGATCAAAGGGCAATCAACTTTCTCCAAGTAAATCAACCCTGGAAACAACCTTTGCATCTCTTCCCAGTCCATCTTCACCGCAGCCAAGTACTTCAACCGCAGGGTCTGAACCGATTTCCATTCTTTCAGCAATCCGAGGTTTTCATTCCCAAGTTTTCCTCCTCTAACGTAGAGTTTCTTAAGTTTGTTGAGTTTCTCGGGATTCAACCATGTCGGAGTTGTCGGCTTAGGGTAACACTGGAGGTCAAGTTTCTCAAGCTCCCAAGTAGAAGTACTAGCTTCAGAGGATCTTGCTTCATTTGGATTTTGTTGCTTCGATATTGCTTTGTTTAGTTTTTCTTTCGCCAGCCTTGCATCATTTCGCTTTTTTTGCTCTGAACTTGTTTCATTTGTTTGATTACTACTATCAGTATTCTTCTTTTGACTCGTTTCCGCTCCCCATGACAACGTTAGCTTCTGAAGCTTTGGCAAATTTTCGAGATCCTTCAACTCGCTATCCGACGGAAAAGAGTTCTTGCTACTAATGACGCTCAATTTCCTTAGCTTCTTCATCCCTGACAAATTCTCGAGCGTACAAAACTTAGCGGTTTGGGTAGGATGATCGCCGACGATGAAACCCTTAAGAACTTGCAGATTAAGGAGGGAAGATAATCCCCTAGGCATGTGATCTATTAAGTAACAGTCGGAGACGTCTAAATGCGTTAGGTTTTTGAGCCATGATATTTCCTTTGGAAGTTCTTCAAGATTGTGACAAGCTTTGAGATCTAAGATCCTGAGCTCTGTTAAACCTTTTATGGAATCCGTGAGCTCATTAATCCTCGAAATGCCCTGGAGGCTAAGCAGCCTGAGAGACGACATTTTTTTCAACCCTTTCAGGAACTCAGTGCTGTCCACTTCGATATGGTGCTCAGCTGCAGGCACAGAACTGTGTTAATTAGCCCTTAGGTTTTTTGGTAATAAAAATTTAAAATTTTTATAAGAAAAATACTGGGAGCAAATAGATCACATCATATGGTAGTTTAAAATTTATAAATATGATATATAATTTACCTTAATTTGATAAACTTTGGGCCGTTCAGAACTTATTCTATCTTTCTTACTAAAGAATTCTTTGCTTAATTAACACGAACATTTTTTAAATCCTCTTATGATTGAGAATCAAATCAATATATTTGTGTTTAAAATGGAAGTGTGTTAAAATAAAAGCTTAAATAATAAAATATGTAAATTTAACAAAAAAAATAAAATAGAAAAAATTATATGTTATGTTGTGTCATATTTAAAAAAGTTATGTCAAACTATCTTACATGCTTATAAGTAGAGTAGTGTGATATTTATACATGCACGACATTTATAAAAAAAATTATAAAAATTACATTTATGTAAATTCCTCATAATACAAAGATAAATAATTATACAGTGTCATCATTTACCACTATTATCTTTTATTATTTATTTTTCTTTTTTTGATTTATACAATTTTTTATCCCAAAAATTAAAATATTTTTAAATAATATTTATTTATTTAATTTTAATTTAAAATATTTATAATTAATTATGTATTTATATTTTTTTAAAAGTATTATGTTTCAAACTTAATTATAAAAGTATAAGATTGATGGCGTTGAACGACAACGTCACATAAGTAATTTTTTTCAAACTGACCAACTGTAAGATGGGTCAATATGCTTACCTGAGGCCCGCCACGTGCCGAGATAGAGAACTCTGAGGGCCTTCATCTTTAGTAAAAACTCCTCAGCGTTGAGGTCTTTGTCTGTGGCTCTGGCCAACAACTTCAATCTCTGATCAGGAAATTGCTCATTCACATTGAATATCGTCTCTAATTTTTCCGGATCCCATACTGCCTTCTCGGCCGATGACGACAACTTATTTGAATTATGGTCTTTCTTCGTCGACGACGATGGCTGGTTCGAATGATCGATAGCTTTCTCTTCCTCTTTCTCATTCATCTCCGTCGGCGAACCCTTAGACGGCGTTCTTGAAACAGATTCTGGCTGCACTGAAGCCTTATTGCCTCTAATCAATTTCGCCGCTAGATTCCCAATGGCATTATGGTCTTTCTTCATCTTTTCTGCATGAGCGTTGCTTGATGACGACGACGACAGCGGCTGATTCGAAAGATCGGTAGCTTTCTCTTTCTCTTTCTCCTTCTTCTCCGTCAGCGAACCCTTATACGGCGTTCTTGAAACAGATTCTGTCTGATCTGGAGCCTTATTGCCTCCAATCAATTTCGCCGCTAGATTCCCAATGGCATTATGGGTTTTCTTCGTCTTTTCTGCCTGAGCCTTGTTTGATGACGATGACGAAGACGGCTGGTTCGAATGATCGGTAGCTTTTTCTTTCTCTTTCTCCTTCGGCTCCGTCGGCGAAGCCTTAGACGGCGTTCTTGAAACAGATTCTTTCTGAGCTGGAGCCTCGTTGCCTCCAATAAATTTCGCCGCTAGACTCCTAGTGGTATTAAAACTAAACACACCCTCTTCACTGGCAAGCGTGATGATAGCCGAGCGGACGACCGACTGCATCATGTAGGATTTGGTGGTCGACTGCCGCTTCTTTTTGACCGGTTCGATCAAGCCATCCGCCACGAACCGGTTGAGAATTTCAGTAGCGCCTTCCTCGATTGTATCCGAATTCAGAAACCCCTCTCCGGCCCACCAATAAGTCAACATCCTCTTCTTCAGTTCCTCGTTCTCGGCGAACAAAGCGAAGCACAACAAACACTTCTTCTGTTTCTCCTCCAACCCGTGATAAATACTTTCGATTTCTTTATGAGTAGAGCTGTCCTTGAAGATATTACTTTCGTCTAAGCTCAGCATCTTATCTAGATTAGCGCCAGATTCACCACCACCAGTCTGGTCGCTTCTCTTTTGCTTGTCGTGATGTCCCGCGGCACCACCGGGGCTTAATTTCGACGACGACGAAGGAATCTGGAGCTTCAACTTCCTCATCTCCTTGTTGATCTCCTCAAGTCTATCTTTGACTGCTTGGTTGAGTTTATCATGGTCTGGCTGCCCAGGTTTCAGCTGATTAAGCAGTCGGGAGATCTGCTCCTTGTGAACTTCAATCTTGGAACGAAAATCCTCCTCAAAGCTGCTGATTTCCTTCAATGCGTCTTTGATTTGGACGAGGCTATTCTGCACCTTCTCGATCGGTTGAAACTCACTAACTTTGTGAGGAGAACATTCGAGGCGGCTACTGTCTTTGGGCTTTTTGGGGCTTTTCTCTGAACCCCCATTCTGTTTTGCCCAAGCAACTATGGTACTCAGATACTTCCGACAAATTTGCCATTTTGAATCGTTGCTACTGCTGCTTTTTTCCTCCACATCGGCCTTTTTCGACGTTTCTTTGGTGCCCCCTTCGCTAGGACCATCCTTTGTGCCGCTGCCGCCGCCGCTGCGGCTAAGATAATCAGAGATTTCACGTAGCACTTGATCTATGAGTTCGATCAAGCTGGTTTTAGCACTCTCAGATCTACTACTAGCTCTTTCTGTAACTGGAGGATTAGGAGAATTAATGGGTGAAGACATATTTTGGGCATTTAGAGAACTACAGTTTTAATTCATTTTTGTATAATTCTCAACCCCCAAGACTTTTCTTGAATTAGTGAATAGACATGGGCTATATATGGTAAAGATCTGATGATCATCAGGTTCTCTTGTTGTATAATATATGTAATTCGAAAAATACATTGTCGTCTCAGGCAATTTTTCAAGTGAGAAAGATTTTTTTCCTAAGAATATTCTTGCGCAAATAAAGAAACGCATCAGAACAGCTTTTGCTTTCGCTAAAGCTAAAGCTGTTTTAAGTCCTGGCTACGCTTGCCCTCTTTAGATTGTGGCAATGCATTTCCAAAGTGTAGCGTATGAATAATACTAAAAGGTGGGCCACATATTATGCAGCTTACTCTTTATTAGTTGTACACTCAACATCAATGCTGTTTTTAAATATTTTTCACAAATTATATATTTCTTTTTTCCTACTATGAGCTTAAACCAAAAATAAAAAATAAAAACTTGGGTACTAATAATGCTTAGCATCATACTTACAAAAGTACCTTCTATGTGCGTGTCGATATCGTGAAACACGTTTTTTATCGGTGTTCAGCACGTTGGGCCCTCAACATTGTTTTTTTAAACTTACATGTAGATTTGTTGAAGTTGGGAATTGAAAATGAACTACTTTTTGGAATTGGGAATATTTAGAATCGTATTGGAAGAAATTACAAAACTAAGCAAAGTGTTATTCTAGATATGTAAGCCACGCAAGGAATTATATACAAAGGACGTGAAGATGCACGCAGGACATAGCTTATGCCCCAATAAAAGCCCAAGCCTATGGACTAAATTGGGCTCTTTACAGATTACCCACAAATTTAAAGGTTGGATTTATCTATACCACCAAAAAAAATATTTATAAAAAATGCTACTGTCATATCATCAACTAGATTTAGAAGACTGAACATACCCTTAAGTCAATATCTCTCCTTATCACATACTAGATCTGGATCAAAGCCAAAAAAAAAAAAAAAATCATATTAGAATTGTAGAGGAGAGGTGATCCGGTGAGGAGGTTGTGCCGGAGGAGGCACGAATACGGAGCTAGCAGGAGAGTCACCATGGGAGCAACCATTGCCCCAGAAGTGAGGACAGACAATGCTAGAATAGTGGTGCCGACAGGGATCCGTTGGGTGGACGAACGGCCAGTCGGTTTAGCCGTGGCTCCAGCTACATGTTCACCACTGGACATTGAACTCATACATCCGGAAGTGGTCCGACGAGTATGGATCATCGCTGGAATCAGCGTCAGAATCATCACCAGAGGTTTTGTATGGGAGGTATTTCTGCAAGAATGTTTCATCGAAAAACATGTTGGCGGCGAAGAAATCCTAGTAGTGGCAGCTTGTGAGAAGTTTTCTTCGTACGGTCTTCTCGTGTGGTGACATCGGCGAAAGATGAGGTGGTGGAGGAAGGCAACCGGTAGAAAGATAAGCCCATCACAAAACTGTTGTGTGTCTCCAATATGGTTTGTTTGCGATCATGATAAAGAAGGGGGAGAGAAAAAAACTGATGGAGTAGGAAGAAATCAGGTGATAGGGAGGAGTGAAATTAAAAAAAAAAAAAAAATCATGGCCTTAAAGGGTAAAAACATCCATACGGTTAAATTTTTTTAAATAGATGTGGCAGGATATTCAATAGTTTCCTATTGCGTGGCAAAGATCGATCCATCATTTAGTTTTGTGGCATATACATTAAATACTTGACTAAATCGTTTCTTTGCTTATGATTGCATATTTTTGAAAAATGTGTTTATTTATATCACGTTTAAAAAAGTTTTTACCATGCTATTATTTATATTACATATTAAGTTATATTACAAATAAAAATATATGACCTTTATAAAAAATAAATCTTAAAAAATTGTGAAAATTCTAAAAAAAATTAAATAAACAAAAAGTAAGGTAGGCAATGCATGGTTGGGAACTTGTCTAAATTGATGGCCAAATTTTTGGCTAAGACTCGTGAAATAATGGAGGGCCATATTGGTTGTGTTGGAAATTTGTTGAAACTCAAACACCAAACTCTTGATTTTAAGATGAACAATCTTATAATTACAACTCCTCACACTATCAAAAAAACTCATTTAAAGACCTTTGGTACTTCTATTCCTAACTCTTAGAAGTTCTTACTTCTTCTTGATGCAAAATGAGAAAAATCTCCCCTATTTATACCAGTGGCATCTTCTTACCAATGGCTAAGATTGTACCAACACACTTTTGATCTAATGGATACGATTCACTCTCTAAAATTCTCTAGAATTCTCCCACTCTAAAATATGTAGATATTTTTGAAGAATACTCTAGAAAATCTTTCTAACATACGGGTTCATTAGCTAATTAGATTTAGGGCTAATAACTAAATTTTAAGCCCACACATTCATTATTGGCCCAAATCAAGTTTACCTTTTAATGTCATTCCAAGTAAGCTTCTCACCATGATAAAGTCATCATGCTTGAGTGGCTTGGTAAAGATATCAGTTACTTGATATTGAGACTTCACATATTCCAGTTGCACATCCTTTCTTATAATGCACTCTCTTATGTAATGGTAGCGTGTGTCTATGTGTTTTCCTTTTATCATGAAAAGCTAGATTCTTTGCTAGAGCCATAGCCGATTTGTTGTCGACATAAATCGTAGTCGGCTCCTCTTATGACAAACTCAGCTCCTTTAGTAAATTTCTAAGCCAAATTGCATGACAAACACATGATGTGGCTGCTATCTATCTAGCTTCACATGTTGAGAGAGTGATAATTGGTTGCTTCTTTGACATCCATATGAAGGCAATGTCTCCCATGAAGAATATGAAACCCGTGGCGCTCTTTCGATCATCAACATCTCCAACCCAATCGCAATCACTATATTCAACAAGCTTACAATCAATAGAAGCTAAATAAAACAAGCCAAAAATGATCACACCTTTAAGATAATAGAGAATTGTATTTGCTACCTTGAAGTGGTAGTTGTTGAAGTCTCCATGTAACAATTAACAAGATTAACTACATACAAAATGTCCAACCATTATGCATGTTAAGTACTGCAAACTCCCAACTAAGCTCTTGAAAAGTGTTGGATCTATATTTTCTCCCCTATCATGCTTTAAAAGCTTACTCCTTCTTTTCTCAGAGTGATTGTCAGCTTGCAGTCCTCCATCTTGAACTTCTTGAGAATTTCTTTTGCATAGTTTTCTTGGGAAATGAAGATGCATTCTTTCTTTTGTAGTCCTCCATCTTGTAGCCTTTTGAATGTGTCGTAGCTGATAAACACAAGTTATTCGCTTTTGTCATTGAGCTTGCTTCTTTTTTCATCTGAAACATAGACATAAGCGATGCTTCCAAAGTCTCTCAGATGAAAGACACCTGGTTTTCTTCCACTTCATGCTTTTTTTGATGTGTTGCCCTATATGTTTCTCATTGAATAATGATTTGATAGGTAGACAACAGTTGCTACAGCTTCGTCCCAAAACTCTTTCGGTATTCTCTTGCACTTGACCATGCTTCGTGTCATGTTAAGGATAGTTTTGTTCTTTCTTTCTACCATACCACTATGTTGGGGGGATCTTAGAATAGTCAAGGTTGTCGAATTCCATTTTCTTCACAAAATTCTTTGAACTTTTTTTAAATGAATTCTCCTTCTTGATCAGACCTCATTCCCTTTATGTTAAATCCAGTCTCTTTCTCCATGGCTATTTTAAATTTCGTAAAGGCACTAAAAACTTTTGATTTCTCCATCAAGAAATAAACCCATATCTTTCTTGAAAAATCATCTATAAAGAGACTGATTCTCTAGTAAACATCCTTTGCATAGTTGTTCTGGGTGATTGATGCAAATTAAACCTTTTACCATCTCCTTCTTGGATGATATCTCCTGGCCTCCAAAGTTGAGGTGCCCAAACTGAAGATGCCGTAGCCATGATGCATCTTTGTAACAAGTCTTCAGACATTTTGCTATATCATTATAAATGTTGATCATGAATATTCTATTCTTTGATATTAGCATTTTAACAATGAGGTTATTCTTATCTTTTTTAGAGTAAGGTTATAATCCTTCATAGAATATCATAACCTTTCTCTAAGAGTTGTCCTAGACTCAAAATGTTACTTTTCATGTTGGGCATATAGGAAACATTAGAAGTGAACTAATGTCTAACATCTCTCAAACGAATAAGAATGTTACTTCTCCCTTTAACTTCTACTTTGGAATCATCTCCCAAAGAAACGTTGCCTCTAACTATTTCATCTAGTTCAACAAATATGTTTTTCTTTATAGTCATGTGATTGCTTGCACCAGTATCGAGATACCATGTGTCCTTTTGACCTTTATCATTGTTTTTTAGAGCTAATAGCAAAGTCTCATGCTCCTCGTCCTTTTTCTCAATATAATTGGCCCTCTTTTTGACTCTATTAGCTGGAGCTCTATAATCTTTAGCATAATGCCCGAACTTATGACAATTGTAGCATTCAACTTGAGATTTCTTATAGCTCAAGTTGAAATTTCCTCTTCCACGGCCTCTTGTTGAGCTTTCTCCTCTCTTAAAGTTGTTGTTAAATTTGTTGGAGTTATTTTCAAGGCTCCAATCTTGTCCACGTCCACATCTATAACCACTACCTTGTCCTTGGCTACGACTTCATCCTTGGCTATATTGGCTTCTATCATTCCCATGAGACTCATTCTTCTAACTCGGATTAAGCTGTGTCTTAAGGAGTTGTTCCATGAAGTCTTGCTTCTTCTTTTTTCTTTTCTTCATGGGCTTGTAAAGAACAAAATAATTATTCAATTGTCATAGCCTCTAAATCTTTGGTTTCTTCAATGATGGAGACAATGTTTACAAACTTTGGATCCAAAGATCCAAGAATCTTCTCAAGATTTAAGAATCTTCTCTATAATCTTTAAATCATCTATGTTCTCTTCATTTCTCTTTAGTTGATTAGAAACTGCAAGACTCTAGAAAAGTAATGAGAGACTGTTTCAACTTCTTTCATATGCATGACTTCAAACTCTCTTTTAAAATTTGGAGATGAACCTTCTTGACTTGCTCCGCTCCCTTGTAAGAGGTTTGTAACTTCTCCAATACTTCCGTGGCACATGTTGCATTTGAGATCTTCTCAAAACCATCATCATCTAGTGCTTGATAGGTGAGATAAAGAGCTTTGTTGTTTCTCTTTCTTAAATCTTTCAAACTATCCTTTTGTAATGAGGATAATGTCGACTTATCCTTTGACTCCTAGTAGCCTTTCTCTATGACCTCCCAAATGTCATATGCTCTAAGTAGTCTCTTCATCTTGATACTCCAATTGTTAAAGTTGGTCTCCTTAAGTAGTGGAACTTGAAACAATGTTGCATCGTTGGTAGCCATACCTCTTAATTGAGTGAGAATTTGAGAATTCTTACTGCATGGATGGATCTAGAATGCCAAAAATCCTTAGGAGACCTAGTTAAAAATAACAATTTTTGGTCAACAGCCAATAGTCAAAGGTCAATGGTTAAAAAAATGACACGTCCTTTAACATCTGGGTTGAAAATTCTAACGGCTCGTACGAGCACATCCAAACTCAAATTTGGCTGATTTTTTTGATGTTGCGTTCATCTCGTCGAGAACATGTATGCTATGGCGATATGTTTGAAACAAATTTCCTATACTCTCAATCTCAAGAAATCTTTTCTGATGTAGAAGATCAGTTAAAGCCGCATCTATAGAGCATACTTAAAATTTTAAGAAATCTCATAAGCTTGACTCTAATTCCACTTTGTTAGAAATTTGTTGAAACTCAAACACTAAACTCTTTATTTCAAGATGAGCACTCTTACAGTTACAACTCCTCACACTCTAAAAAAACTCACTTAAGAACCTTTAGTTCTTCTCTTCCTCATTGTTAGAAGTTTTTACTTTTTCTTGATGCAAAATAAAAGAAAGCACCCCTATTTATACTAGTAGTACCTTCTTAACCAAAAACTAAGATTGCACCAACACACTTTTGATCTAATGGCTACTCTCTATTATTCTCTACAATTCTCTCACTCTAAAATATCTAGATATTTTTAAAGAATACTCTAAAAAATCTTTATAAAAGATGGGCTCCTTGGCTAATTAGATTTAGGCCTAATAACTAAACTTGGTGCCCACACATTGATTATTGGCCCAAACCAAGTTTACCTTTCAACAGGTCCCATATTGTCCACAAAAGCCAAGTCTTTTCGGCTTTAAATAGAGCTATTCTCCATTTGATGAAGTACGGCAAAGCAATTGAAGCTAGTAGAAGCCGAAGTAAAGAGGCTGAGCAAAGAAAAAAAGAAGAGTAGAGAGAATAAGTGTGAGGAATTGAGTGCTGTGTTGCGTGGTTCAAAAAGTGTTACAGATTTTCTTCTCTTTGTATGTGTTGAGTTGCTTCTATGTTATATTTCAGAGAGAGAATTTAATGTTGTGTAATGATATTGGCATAATAGAAGTTGTTTTCTATCCTCGCGTGTTGGCCTGTTGGGTTCAACAGGAGTAAATCACGCTCGAGGATTTAGCCTTGAGCTTTGTAAAAACTAAGAGGCCATTTTTTTTTCCCCTAAAATTGAGGGCCAATATATGTTTATAAATAATTACACTTTGACCCCTCATTTCTTTATAAAATTATAGTTTGACCTTGATTTGAGTCTTGAACCTTAAATTCCAATTCAATCTCAAGTCTAAATAGCAATCCTAATCTGGACTCTGCAGTCTCGAAACGCGACCTTAACCTTGATCTCCAAACCCAACCCCAACATAGGTTCCAAACTCGACCCTAGACTTTAGTTCTGCTCCTGGATCCCAACCTTAGTCAGGATCTAGACTTTAATGTTTTTTAAATATTGTGTGCATTTTTTATTCAGTCTTTAAAGTTAAATTATACAATACAATTTATACAATTATAGGCTTTTTATTTATTAAATACAACAATGTGTATTGTATTAAGTATAAATTTCGTATTTTAATCATAAGATGTATAAATATTGCCAAATATTGTATTTTTTTTATATAATACACCGCAGAGCGCTAATTCTTTTGTGAATGACTAGTTGTGGCTGAGTGCTTTTCTCACTTGTGTGTACTTTGTTGTTTCTTCTATCAATCTTCCTACAATTGTTTTAATGCTACACAATCAAGTAATAATATAGACTTCTCTGTTTTTTGCTCGTATTAATTCCAAAAAAATGAAATCATTACAAGTGATCCTTGATGTCCAAACTGCTTCTTCTAATTATGTCACAATTTTTCCCCTTTCTTTTAGAGAAAAAAAAAAAAAAAGAAAGAAAGGGTAACTAAGTAAACTAAGAAATATATTATCAGGAAAAAAAAAAGTAAACTAAAAAAAAACTTACTTTCCTAAGGAGGCTACACGTGTCAGTTAGGAAAATGGGTCAAGATTTTTCTTAAGTTGGACTGTGCCTTTTATGTATGAAAGATATGAACAACATGGAAATTGTATTTTTGTGTTTATATATGACTTTGTTTAGGAACTGTAAATAAAAATTAGAACTTCTAATTTTGTTTAGATCTGTTCATAATCATTCATATAATATTTTTCATAAAAAAGGAATAAAAAATATCATATATTTTTCACAATTTATATATTTCTCATAATAATCTTGAGGTACTATTAGCACTAAACATCACAACTAATAAATTAAAGTAATAGTTCTATCCATGTTTATATTATGAGACCTATTTCTTATCGGCGTGTAGTGTTCAGCACGTAGGGCCCTAACATTGTGGTTTAATTACATGTAGATTGGTTGAAGTTGGGAATTAAGAACAAACTACTATTTGGAATTGGGAATATTTAGAATCGTGTTGGAAAAAATTACAAAGTAAGCAAAGTGTTATTCTAAATAGAAAAGGAAAACGAAATGTAAAGCCACGCAAGGAAGTATACATAAAGGACGTAAAGATGCACGCATGATAGGAGGGGTGGGGCAAAGAAAGGTGTAGGCATAAATCATGCTTGAGGATTTAGCCTTGAGCTTTTCTAAAAACTAAGAGGCCATTTTTTTTTTTTTTGAAAATTGAGGGCCAATATTTGTATATACATATAATTACAATTTGACCCTTATTTTTTTTACAAAATTATAGTTTGGCCTTGTTTCGAGCCTTGATCCTTAAATTTTGATTCAATCTCAAGTCCAAACATTGCTACAAATGTGGTCTTTAGCAATGACTTTTTTGCGACTGACATTTGTCTTCACAAAAAATTAATTATTAGCGATAACAAGCCGCCGCAAATATTAGAAATCTATTTACCTTGAATATGTCATCGCAAATAATAATACTAGCAATGATATAACATCTCATACAGTAAATTATTAGTGACTACTTATCGTCGTTAAATACCCTTAAATGTTTTGGATGACATGTCGTCCAACTACCTAATGACACCAAATGAAAATATGGCGTGAGTAAATATAGGGCCAATTTACTTGTATGTTGTCGTAAATAACCATTGAAATACAGCTAGTATTGATATGTTAGAGATTTTTTTATACCTATTTGCGACAATAAGTCATCGCAAATAGTTGAACTTTTTTATATTTCTGTGAAAAATTTGGCTATGGGTTTGGCAGTTCTTGAAATATTTTTTGCAACAACTTTTGAAAATTTTCGTTGCAAAGGATGGGTCTGGAGCCATCTTCGAGTCTTTTTTCTAGTTAAAGCTGAACAACATCGTTTTGAGGATTTTTTATGACGACACTTTATATCTTTTGAGACAACATGTGTCATTGAAAAAGGTTTTGCGCATAAAACAGCCCGCAAAACCTCTTTCTCTCATTTTTTTTGAATTCTCTCCTGTCTCTCCTCTAATTCTTTGTTCTCCTCTGATGTTTTTGCCTCCCAAAAGCTTCAAAAAAAAAAAAAAACTCATTTTCTTGCACAAGTATTAGATAGTTGTAATAATCTCCAAGAAAACTCACCAAAAAAACCCAAAAATCAGGAAAAAAAAATCCCTATTTCTCAAAAAATCTCAATCGGATTTCTTCCTATCGCCATCGTGGTCACTGTTGTATTGTTGCCAACCATTGAAATTCCAACCCCTGATTTAGTGGGTATTAGAAAGTGTAAGTTTTTGGTTTTTTATTTTAGTTTAGAAAGTGTTGAAAAATATTAAGAATATTGTATAATGTTGAGAAATTTATGTTATGTGGTTGTGTTATATGACAAATTTGATTAATGTTGAGAAATTTGGATTGTAATTGTGTATTGAGTTATGTTCTTTGTTGGATATAGGATTGGGTTTTGTTTTTGTTGTTGTGATTGTTATAATGGAATTGAATGGTTTTTGCTGTTGTGATGGTTGTAATTGATATAAGTAAGCTTATGAGGTGGTGTTGGTAAAATCATTTATTAAAGAAAGCTTATAATTGAATTGGATTTTTTGTTGTTATGATTGTTAAATTGAAAGTATGATTAAGTTGTTGATGTTGTTGTTGTTTAAGTTGTTTTAAGTTTTTCATTAAATTAGTTAGAATTTTTATGTTGTTGGTCAAATTTTTATTATTGATATAAGATAATTTATAAGTTGTTTTAATTCTTATAATCTTAAACTTATCATAGTTAACAAAAAGATAGAGAAAAAAAAATTATATAAGTAGTGTAACATTTACAAATAGAAAAGAAATAAAATTCCCCTAAAAAAGAAAAGAATTAAAATTTAAAAAGTTAATTAAAAATATAAATATATTATTTGCAAATAGAAAAGAAACTAAAAATATATATAAAGTTTTCTTTAGATTTAATTAACAACTCTAAAATAATATAATATAGTCTATTATTTTAATTAACAAGTAATTAGTATGAAAAAATAAATTTATTTAAATTATATGAAAATTTGGAGATAAAATTATCATAAAACTTGACAAGATTTCATAAATTAATAAAAAAATTTGTGCCTTTTTTAATAGTATAGTTTAATAATTATTCTATTATTGTTTATGAATTAATTAATTAATTAACATACTGTTTTAATTAATTAATAAGAAAAAATAAATTGAATTTAAAATGATATGTTATTATAAATGGATGAATAATTATAATATTATTGTTTATGAAAATTTAAGAATTAATTTTTTTTAGAAATAATAAGAACAATAAAATTATCATACAATTTGATAAAGTTGTATAAAATATAATAAAATTATTATTGTCTTCGAAAATAGTTTGGTTTGATACGTGACTTCCTTGTCACAAAAATAACACTTGCGGTGCAACTTTGTGTTTGATATACCGCCTATTGCTCAGGCTAACTTGAATAAATAACGACCTCATCTCTTGGGAAATTTCCTTAAGATCTAGTGTTTTAAAACACTAATAGCCATACAACGTACAATGCTTAAAACATTGGTAAAATGTCTGTTGATATCCTTTTTTTTTTAACATCTTCAATATCCGGCGAAGGATTAATTTTTGAAAGTTAATAAAACTAAACAAATGTTCATTATGCGATAATTTTAAATTTTATAAAAGCATTCACGTAAAGAGTAAAAACCTGTTAGATTTTAATGCTCGAAAATTAAAATATTTTAAATAAAATGCAACTATTTTTGTAGAATTTTAAATTTAACTGGATTAGATTTTAACAATCTCTTTCATTTTTTAGAACATCTTTAATACAATGTTAAATTGGTGTATCAATAGCAAGTTTGACTTTTAAGTGTAAAAAATACTCTCCAATATAATGCTATATTTATATTAAATTTATCATATATTAAACTTTGTGTCAAATTTATCACCAAATATAAAAATGATAAATTTAACATTTAATTTCTATTAACTGGTGCGTTGATTTTTTTTGTTTTCAATGATTACAATCTTGTCATTTTTAAGTTCTTTTAATATCAAAAGTTACATTTACAAGTTTTAAGGCTTAATAATTAAACAAAAGATAAACATAATATTAAAAATAACATCATATATTGAAGTAAACAAAAATAAAAAAATATATTATTTTTACATTTTTTAAGTAACAAATATAGTACTAGGATTGTGGCTCAGGGGATGCCTTAATATCAGTCACAAACAACATGACCAAACAGGCCCTAAGTACGGAACGACTTTGGCATTGCAATCTAAAAGCAGCGATTGGAGACTTGAAGAAAAGCTGCTAACCAATGCTGTCTCGATAGATACAGTAAGCTATTTTTAACAAAAACTAAAATAAATTAAAAAATAAATAAATAGATAAATACAGCAGTTGAAGAGAAACACTTGTAGTTTTAGTTGTAGTGTTGGTCCTTTTGCTAGGAAAACTTGTAGTGTTGGGTTGGTTTCTATCAGTTAATGCGTCTCCGTGTACTCAACATCTTCTTCACCAATCAAACACCATAAAAGTCCACATAATTTACATATTTATATAGATCCCCTTCAAAAGTTCTTGGAACCTTGAATTAAAAAAATAAAAAAGCTATAATCCCTCGAAAAGTTCTTGGAACCTAAAAAAAGTTATTCCCCAAATTCCAAATCTCTTATTGAAAAAAAAAAAAAAACACAAGATTATGGGTATAACAATTCCCAGGGAATCCAGTATCATCATCTTTATCCTGGCCTTTATATCGTTTCCAATATTATCACATTCCATACCCTTCATAGTCCTCCACGGTGAGTTCTTATTCCCTGCTCGTTTCTGCTTATTTTCTATCTGCCCTTTTCACTATAATAATCTCTTTCCGTTGTTTTTTTTTTTTTTTTTTTTTTTTGCGTGATGAATCTGATTTTGTGCATAGGGTGTGCTTTCTTCATCTGGGTATTCGAGAATTTTTCTTTACCTGCGATATCTGATAATTTTTCTTAGTATCTGTCGTATATTTGCAGTTGTTTTGCTCAATATTTTTTTTTGCCCTGTTAGTAATTGAGGAAGCATTTTTAAGAGCTATACGAAAGACTTTGATTATGTTCATGAAATTGAAATTGGTGATGCCAGTTACTGGATTTTTTTTTATTTTTATTTTTTTGCATTTATGATTTATGCGCTTTCCTAAAGCACCATGTAGGCGAGTTATGATGTGGGTTTTGGTAGGAATTTAGTTTTCTGCAACTCAGGCTATGTTAATCTACTTAGACTAGTAAGGATTAGTTTAGTGTGAAAAACATTAACTGACATGTAAATCATTGACTTAAGAAAAAACGTAGAATATTATGAGATGGCGTAGTTGAGAAACTTTCGTGTGCTTCATATTTATCCGTTTCTGTACAGAATTTTCAAGAATATGGTGGTATTCCCATGTTGCAAATTATAACAAAAGATTCATAGGCCCAAAAAAAAAAAGTGAAAGATAATTTAAAAAAAAAATGTCACACATTCTTTGTCAAGGAAAGTCCTGATAAAAAGGAAACCAAATAGCATATAGAGCAAATAGTGGTACAGTTGGAGAAACGTTTAAAATTAGTATCTGTGTTTGTTATACTTTTGGATCTTCTACAACTGATGTCAAGCTTCATGTGTAAATGAGATCATACATTTACAGAATGTTTGTATTTGTTTATTTATACATGTCTCAAATTTCATTTTCTAATGCTTAATTATGGCAGGCATTAGTGATCAATGCTCCAGCAAAGGAGTTAAACAATTCACCGAGAAACTTATCCAATTTTCTGGTGCTCAAGGATTTTGCATGTACCATTGCTTCCTGTCTCAAATTTTATACGTTTTATGTAGTCTTTATAATATGTTAAAATGTCTATATTTTCTATGTTTGTCTTGTAAAAACTTTTGCCATCTGCAACAAATTAGAAAATAAAAGGGGCACAATTGCGTACACATGCCATCTGTGGGGAACTCTGCGGGGGAATTCTTCATTTTTCTAATATATTTTGAGGGTTATTTTTATGTTATCGGCATGTATTTTCCGTGTTTTATGACGTTACTTTGTTTGTTTTCCTTCTCTCAGAGAAGTTGGGGATGGAGCATGGGATTCTTGGTTTCTGCCTCTTGAGGAACAGGTTTATGCAGTACCCAAGATTTCTCTTCTGAATATACTTAACATTCATAGCCTTGTCCATTTGTAATTGGAATTTCTTTTTACATGTTTGCAGACCGAAATTGTGTGCAAAAAGGTAGAAATCTCACTTGGATCACTGTCCTTAGATTACGGGCTTGGCTTTTCGAAATTTTTTTCAACTTTAACATGTTGGCAACTACTTAGTTCAGGTTAAGGAAATGAAAGAACTGAGCGATGGATATAACATAGTTGGTCTCTCCCAGGTAAGTGAATGATGCTTTGATCTTTCTGTTTCACGGTTTATCAATTAGATGGTGACTCGATCGTGTATAATGATTTGAACTGTGGTTCAAACTTCGAACCAAACATAGCATTAGTAAAGGATGACTTCATTAGTTGGCTCTTTTGGACAAAGTCCATGGTTTTAACTTGTAGGCTCACTAAGCATAATGCAACTTCTAGACTTTTCCTTGGCAGGGAGTGATATAATGATCAGATGAGCGTAGGATAGTTGTTCAATTAACCTTTTGTTTAATGTTCTTCTGCTTCTGAATTGTTATGTTATCTGCTTTTAACTAAAGGAAAGGAGAAACGAGCTATTGTCCTATGTCAAAATCTAGTGACCATACTAGTCCTCGGCTCCTCATTCTAATCCATTTTGGTTTGACAGGGTAATCTGATAGGCCGAGGTGTATTGGAGTTTTGTGACGGTGGACCGCCTGTAAGATACCGGTGATTGCTATTGTTTTCCACATCGGTTTTCAGTTAGTTACCCAAATGGTTATGATAACAAAAGCAGAATTGTTCGAGTTTATCTGCTTTCTCCGTAATTTATTTCAAAGTAATATTTGAGGGTCCAGAATGAAAGATTCACCTCTTTCAAATGTTGAACCAGGTAAAGAACTTTGTCTCATTGGCTGGACCACATGCTGGTACCGCTTCTGTTCCTCTCTGCGGTGTAAGTCTTATCTGCTTTTTCATTTGATAAATAAGAAATCACTGCGGGACAATCATGTCCAAACATTTTGTTTCACCTATTTTGAATTTTGGTTTACATCGCTGAAATCATTTTTGTGCTTTTGCAGTCTGGTGTCTTCTGCATAATTGCAGACGGACTAATCAAATCAGAGATCTACAGTGACTTCATTCAAGTATACACATATGTCTTTCAGATTTCTCCTTGTTTAACAGTATTATTAATATCTATGTACAGCTAGCATGTCTATAAAGACACAGCGCCTTTCTAAAGTTTGATCATCGAAAATGCAGGATCACTTAGCTCCCAGTGGTTACCTTAAATTACCAACTGTGAGCAGTTTTCCTTTTTTTTAGCCCGTAATGTGCTATACATCCTTGTCTATTTGTAGTGGCTGAAAACTCAACAACCCAAATGAAATTCCCAACACGCAGGCTATTCCTGACTATTTAGAGCATTGCAAGTTTCTTCCAAAGCTTAACAATGAAATCCCGGGAAACAGAAACTCCACGTACAAGGAACGGTTCAGCAGCTTAGAGAACTTGGTGCTCATCATGGTACGTTCGAGATATTTGCTTCTCTAAGAATTTCCTTTTCTTCTTCAAAAATATACCAAGAAATGATTGTCTGATAATCTGTTTCTGGTCCTGAATTTTGAACTGTCAACAGTTCGAGCATGACACCGTGTTGATACCGAAGGAGACTTCCTGGTTTGGATATTACCCAGATGGAGCCTTCAAGCCAATTTTACCTCCACAACAGGTAAAAATCCTTCTTGAGTTCTATCACCTATCTACTAAGATTAGACTGTGCTAAATTGAATATTTTGTAGCTTTGTGTAGCTGAAGCTCTCATTTGAGCTTTGTATCTCAGAGTAAAATAACTGAGTTGAGATTGTGAAAGAAGAGCAACTACGATGACTTCCATTATCTCTGCATTGAGCCTCGTCTTGGATTGGACAACCGATTTGGAAAATTCTCAATTTTTAGAATCAATTTACAGTAGACATTGGACATTATTTGTGCCTTTTAATTTGTTCCAACTTCTAACCATAAGCAGGATCTTACTTTTCTTCTCTTTGTTCCTGTGACAGACGAAGCTTTACACTAAGGATTGGATTGGGTTGAAAACTTTAGATGAAGCTGGGAGGGTCAAGTACATTAAAGTTCCAGGAAATCACCTTGGAATCTCCGAGAGCGACATGAAGAAATATGTCGTGCCGTATGTGGTAGATTCTACAGAGAATGGCAAGATGGAGAATGGCGTGTACAAAGCTCATAAAAGTGATTCAGATCTTAAAAAGACGAAGCAAGTTGTGCCAGAACTTGAGGAGAAACTGTCATCCTCCAGTGTGTTACTTGAAGGATCATCCTCTTATGACTGGCCCCCATCAATCAAGAGTTTCATCGGGGAACTTCTTGGGTTCGTGGAGGATTGATTCATCGCCATTAACTTTGATTGAAACAATATTTTGACGTTTGAACTATACCACCAAATCCATAAATGTTATGTTTTCACAGCAAAAAGAAACATAGCAATAAACACATCCCCATATAATTACATTATAGATCTTTTTACTATGATGTGAATTGAGCAAGGAAAGACGTATTTGTCTGGCATGATATCAAGTCTGAACGACCTGTTTGGTACAGATGGGTATAATTAACTATGGACCTCAATTGTAAGGGTCATTTTAATCTTTTTTTCTAATACTTTCAAGTCCTGCGATTACTGTGCACCTTTTTTTTTTCCTGATGATATATTGATATTGCCTCAGACTCGGTAATCCTGCTGGATAGAGATCAATATTCCCATTACATAAGTTAAGAAAATGCATCAATAACGGGAACTCATAAAGGGGCTCATATTTTTACCATTTCCACAACGTAACGACTCATTTACAAGGTGGGGAAAAACGACAGCTTTCAGTTGTACGTAATGTAAAACACCATTACATGCGTTTTTATGTACGGAGGAATGATTATATAACAATAAACCTCTAGACGACATATATGCAGTCGCAGAGACTTCTCAGTAGACGTGGATGTCCACACCGATGCCTCGCAGATGATCAGCCGTTATCGAGCAGCTGCTCTCCCTATGCAACTTTTCACCCGAAATCTTCTGGTGGGCATGGCAGCGCAGCCATAGGCATGAGATTCTAGCCAAAGCTGCCTGACTGGCAACTCGAACCCGGTAGACCACACTTAGATCTGCCCATATCTCCCTTCCAACATTACTTGATTCGAGACTTGAGTCATAACCATCAAGATCTGACTTTGTTATTACAACTACAGAGCCATCATCAAATGCAATCAGATCCTGAGAAGCTGCTGATCTTGGCGCTTTCATTGTAAGATTGGTCATGGGGCAGTAGATAACAGCATTTTTCACCTTGAGATGGTAGTATTCCTGAACAGCCTGGGAATTACAACAGACAGTATTATGAACGAAACTTCTTAAATGCTAAACAATAACTAAAGAAGCCAAAGAAACAAAATAGATGAAAATCAACAAAATAGTACATCTACGATATATATTTACACGTATCTTGCTTATTTAGATGTGTACTAAGAGAAAAAGATGAGATGTTGTAGGTAGGACCCAAAAAGATTAAGGTTAGTTACCTGCCACTGAGAAGAGGCCAAAAGCACTCTTGGCCGAATCGACTTCACATATTCATAGGCAGAATTAGGTGTCATCTGCTTGTATTGCATCTGCATAGAATTACAAGCTCAGAAAAAACTGGACAACAATTTAATTACCAGGATATAAGAATGTGACATGAAGCTTACCAGATAACAAATAACAACAGTTGTGCTCCGTCCCCGACCAGCTTTACAATGAACATAAGTAGTGTGTCCACATGATGCATTTTCTATGAGATAATAAATCAGATTAGACATATTTCTTAAAAAGCTTGTTCGAAATACAAAAAACTAGAGACATTAATGAAACAACTTCAATAAATTTCATCAAACTGAGAACAAAATAAATTTTTTTACAGGTATACTTAACGGTATAGATATCCAACGAAAAATTATTTATAAGAGCTCTGGTCATAAGGATCTAATATTCGAGCCAGAGTAATGGCTTTAATCATACTTCATTTGTGCATGTCACATAAAAACAAATCCTCTTTCCCGTTAATTAAAATCTACTGCATTTCAGAATGTCTAGTTGACAACAATGACCATCTTTAAAACAGAAGTCCTCCCATCTAAAAAGAATTCTGATTCATATTACTCATTAAAATTGGAGATTTCTTACTGGCTAGCCATATAAAAACAGAAGTGACTCTTTTCAAAAAAAAAAAAAAAAGTGACTTATGTCCCAGATACGTGGAGAACTCCACTTGTTTATGCCAAGATATTAAAATATTGGGTTTCATCCACGATAGCTAAAACTAGGAAACGCAGGTGGGGGAAAAAATGCCTACCATGAATAAAGTCTACAGCATGGGATATATCACTTAGCGATGGTGCAAAACAGTAGTCTCTTGTTGGGATCACCAGATGATCAATACCATGAGCCTGCCAAAATAATCAACAGTACAACTTTAGAACAAAATACCCAAACCCAAAAACCAAGTAACATAACATGAAAAAACTCAGAAAGCATACTACAAAGACAATAGACCATGAGAAAAGGCTCACATGATATAGAGACGTGGGAACCAAGGTCTCATATGGTTCATTAAGAGTGACAACTCCATGAACTCCAAGCTTCTTTAGGCAGGGAACATCAACAGGGAATGGGACAGCACCAAGCAGTACAAACTGAAGAAAAAAAAAACATCACAAAAAATTGTAAAAAAAAGTTAAACTTTTAAAACTTTTTGTTAAACAATAAAATTCCCAATCCGATTTAACATTCTAAGATGGTCTAACAACGGATACAACACAGGAAAAAAAAATAAAAACAAAAGTAATCTGATCAATAATAATGTCTTAAATCTATTTCCAATTAAACACTTCCCAGATGATTTAAGCACAAAAAACAAAATTTTAAAGAAAAAGATGAAACTTACCTCGTCAATCTTATCCCACCAGCGGAAATCAGCCTGAATTTTATTCCTAACGACATTGTAAAGCAGCGTCGGGTAAAAAAGCGCGCGAGCCCCAGCCCCAATCAAAACCCTTTTGGTATCAGAAACAACAATGTTTCCGCCATTGCAATCGCTACCACCACCACCAGCAACAGCCAAAGAATTCCTCTCTCTACCAGCTTCAACTTCCTCTCCCTCTCCTCCCTTCAATTCCTCAATATACATCTCAATTCAAACCAAACGAACGAGAAAGTATTATATATACTCTAAAATTCAAAAAAAAATAAAAATAAAAATTCCCCAATATTTACATACAAAAAAGAAAACCCTAATTTTTGGCTTTATCGATCGAAAATCTACGAAATTAAGAGAGAAAACCTAGAATTTCCAAGACAGAGAGAGGAACAAAGAATCGGGAACAGATTCGACCAGAGAATGCAGAAACAGAAATTTCTCCGAGAAATCGCCCGCATGTTCTTTTGCGATCGGAGGCGGAGATCGCCGTAGGCCAAGAAGTGTGGAAGGGAATTGGGGGACGAATTTGGGGGAATCTGGTTGATGGGAAATTGGGGAAATTGGGGACAGCCTAGAACAAAGAATTGCTTGAATGAGAGGAAAGCCACGAGATTGGAACGTTTCGGCTTAACAATGGAAATTGGAGAGAGAGAAAGAAGAGAGAGAGAAAATTAACGGCAGTGGAAAAAGGATAGGAAAATGAAACGGAAATGGTGTGATGACGTGGCTTTTTAAAGAATATCAGAGGCTTCTGAATTTTAATATTATTATAAATTGATTTTAAATTAATTTAATAGGCTAAAATAGTCCTTAAACTTTTAATATTGTGACAATATAATCTTTAAATTAATTTAATAAGCTAAAATAGTAATAACGGATGCAGTGGCATATAACAGCGTAGTGCCATGATACGACTAGTAAGGTGAGGTAATTGGTAGGGTAGTTAAAGGGTGGTTTTGTTGATCAATAGGGTAATGTGAGGTTAGTGCTGTGAAAAGGAATGTCTTATGGTGAAGGCTTGCCATGATGTTTCCCTATTTAAATTTGACAATGACAAATATATAGGACTAAGTTTGCTATTAAAGATTAATTTATGGACTATTTCAGCCTATTAAATTAGTGTAAAAATTAAATTATCACAATATTAAAAGTTCAGAGACTATATTAGTCTATTAAATTAATTAAAAAACTAAATTATCATAATGTTAAAAGCTTAAAGACCTTTAGAGAGCTATTACCCTTTTCGGATGGGATAGGACTAATTTTGCTATTAAAAATTAATTCAAGAGCTATTTTGTGCATATTAAATTAGTTTAAGGATTAAATTGTCCATAATATTAAAAATTTAGGGACTATTTTAGTCAATTAAATTAATTAAGGACCAAATTAACAGAATATAAAAAGATCAAGGACCGCTAGGCTATTAACCTTTTGTTTGGTGGATGGGTGTGAGGCAAAGTCACCTGACGGTTAGATAAGAAGAGTCAAGGTCGCTGCGTGTGCTTTCACGTGGGTTAGTACTGGAATGAGTGTTTTTAAATTTGGATTTCTTTCTTGTTTCCGTTTCTTCTTTTAGCACCTTTGAATTCTGAGCATTCTGATATTTGATTAATTTATGGATTAAAAACTTAAATGTGATAAGCACATCCTTGTCATATAATACATAAAAATTTTAGAAAAATGCTCCAAAATTAAATATTTTAATATCAATATTTATTTAATTATCTTTTTTAGGTAGCATATTAATAAAAAAAATACTTGGTGGCTGATAGAGTATTTTTGTATATTATCAAAAAATTTTTTTTTTTTTTTTTGCTAGGGATTGTGACGTTTAGAAAGATAGAAGGCATTTTTTATATTTTTTAAAAAATAAAAATAGAAGGCCATTAAAGCCGGGGGTTTTTTGCTTGGGGGCTCATTAATTTTGCCGACAAATTATTATGGTACCCATCGAATAAGACTAACGGAAATTAAATTACAGTAATAATATATTAAATGATAATTATTTTTGCAGATAAAACCGACTCGTGTGTGCCTTTGTTTATGTTGTCTTTTATCTCCTTTTAGTAAAATCATACCACATCAATTAAAATATTATATCATTAGTTATATAAATTAAATACATTTTAAATGACGTGATATGATATTATTGAAAAGATATAAAATAAGACATGAATAATTAGACACAAAAAGTGGGACATATAAGCTAAAATCTATTGCATTGTGAATATAATCTAATACTTCGGGCATGTTTGATACACCGTATTGTATTACATTGTATTGTATTATATTGCATTGTATTGTATTGTATTATATTGCATTGTATTGTATTGTATATAGAAAATACAATACAATACAACATAATATAATATAATAAGGTGTGCCAAACAAGCCCTTAGGGGGCGGAGCCACACACAGATAGAGATGGGCGACGGCCTCTTAACTTTTTTTTTCCTTTAAGATTATATGAAATTTTATAAAAAATTATATTCTGCCATTTTGAAATTATAATTCACCTCCTCCTAAAATTCTATATCCCTGTCATTTAATTTTTTTATAATATTAATATACATTGCGCCCTTAAATTAATTTTCTGGCTCCACCCTTAATAACATTAATTTACCTAATTTCATTATAAGCATTGAATTTGAATCCTCACCCCAGGTTCGAAAAGAAAATATTAATGAAAGTATATCTTGTAGACTATATATTTTTCCTCTGTTTTTCCCTTCTAAGTAGAAATCAATCGAACAAGGTGCCCTCGGAAGGGAAAAAAAATATTTAGACAAAGAAATGCCTGATGTTAGATATTGATAATTTTATAGAACTGGATAATTTAAATGGACGACTTGGATCATCTAAGATCTAACTTCATTTTGAACCTACATGAAAATTATATCTAGATTCATGATATATGTGTGTGTGTGTGTAGTGTATTATCATATTTTATATATCTATATAGAATGTTATAGAAGCGAAGAAAGTATCAAAGTTGATAGAGTAATTCTGAGATAAAACTAAGAGGAAGCAAGGTGAATCTTACTTCATATATTTAAAAGAAAAACTTTACTTTATAGTATCACAGAGAATAAGTTCTTGAAAAGTTCAATTCAGTGCTTTACTCTTAGGTTTAAAAGGAAAAGAATTATAGAGTAAGGTAAGAGCTAAATTTAATTGAAAATTCACTGAAACTGATTTTATTGAAAAAATTAATTGAAAGAGATTTTTTTGGTAAATTAAAATAGAATGCTACTAGAACTGAAAATGCAATTAGGGGTGATTTTTAGCTTGCTATCAAAGAAGCAAGTAAAAAAAAATATGAAACATAAATAAAAAAGAAGAGAAACTTATACAATCTGTCCCTTTTTAGAGAGGTATGTTGAAATATTAAAGGTTCTATTAAGAGATACTAATTTTTCAAAATAATATTTTTTGTGCTCCCAAAATAACGCCTTTGCGTTGATAATTATATATCATTTTAATTTATGGTATATGATATCATTGTATAATGATAGGGCCGATCAATGATAAGAAAATATGAAAAATAATATCATTATGAAAGTCAAAAATGTCATTATACAAACACATTAAAGCAAATATAGAAAACTCATAAACCTCAAACACATTTCCCTCTAAAATAATAGACATATTTCAATTCTACAATCTTCACTTTTCCATATGTCTAATAATACTTAAAACAATAAATTATTATTATATATAAAAATAATTAAAAAAACATCTTCCATATCTTCTTGCATCTTCAAATTTGATGTCAAAAAGATGCATTGTATTAACTAATAAACCAAAAAAAATGAGAATTAAAGAGTAAACTGTCAGCTTTCAAGTTCCCAACTAACAATCAAAAATTCAAGAAAAGAGATGCCAGGATGAAATTTTTTTTTTTTTATAAGTTTAATAATACACTATATCACTATTCAAAGTAAAATATTTTCCCTTTTTTCGTAGATTAGAAAGTATCGAGAGATTTTTGACTAAAGAATTAAGACTGTTACATGTCCTAAGAGATGTTTAACCGGGATCAAAATCGAGGACCGGGACTCTTGATCCATTGGATTGATCACAATTAACATGTCGGGACAGCCAATTACTGCATTATCCCTGTCATCTAAACCATAAGAATATAAGATAGAACATCATCAATGTCCTCTAAACCAATAACTGCTAAACTTCCGGTTAACTCTGGTGTGCGTTCTCACAAAAAGTACAACGTTATAATCATCTTGTTGACAATTTAAGAAATATATTCAAGAAATGTCCGCCAACTAACTCCGGTCAAAGGTGACATTATAAGATGCACCTATTTAAATGGCCCAACTACCAAGTATACAATGATATTCATTTTAGTCACTTTCACCACCGTCCATTACTTCACAGCCAGAATTCTTTCTTGGATAAACAGTTAAGTGATGCTGCGAAGAAAAGGATAAAGTAAAAAAGGTCAAATATTCTTTTGCACCTTGTTTGATTCTTCAAGATGATCATGTGCTTTTTTCGTTCGGGCTCAATCACTGTTCAATTATTTTAGAGTAATTTTCATCAATATTGTTGAGGGAAATCTTCATGATTAGAAAATCATCTGAAGTTCATACCCTCTTAAAACCGAGCACCCGAACAGGTTGGCTGAAATGACCAATCCGACCAGGACAGGATCCGTCCGACCAGGGACCTGTCCGACCAGGGACCCGTCCGACCAGGGACCCGTCCGACCAGGATAGGATCTGTCTGACCAGAGACTTGTCCGACCAGGGACTTGTCTGACCAGGGACCCGTCCGACCAGGATCTGCCTGACCAGGGATTCGTCCGACCAGGGACCTGTCCGACCAGGGACCCGTCCGACCAGGACAGGATCTGTCTGACCAGAGACCTGTCCGACCAGGGACCTGTCCGACCAGGGACCCGTCCGACCAGGATCTGCCCGACCAGGATCTGCCCGACCAGGGACCTGTCCGACCAGAGACCTGTCCGACCGGGACCTGTCCAACCAGGGACCCGTCCGACCAGGGTCTGTCCGACTTTCCCAAAGACCACCACGTGGCACCATCTCAACCCTCCGTTGGGCAATCCTCCTTCTCCGAAGATCGTGACACCTGTCGCTGGACACCTGGGTTACGGGCCAAACCGGTCCATACCCGGATCCAAGCTAAACTCTATAAATAGGAGCATCAACTCCACCACAAAGGTACGGCATTCTTCCCTCGCCTACTCTGCCTTTCCTTAGCTCTTCCCGGTCAGAACACTGACTTGAGCGTCGGAGCGCCCTTGGCAGACACCAAACCGGTGTCCCCATACTCCGAGGCCTTCTCTCCTCTTGCAGATCCGACCAGACTAGGCCGAGCCGGGCAAAACAGGGAACCCGACCACCGTGCGTCCCCGCACGCGGTGTTGTGCCGAAATCAGGCATCAACATTTTGGCGCTAGAAGGAGGGCCCCGCGCCTTTCCAGCAGCCTCAGCTCTTCCCCCCAGACAAGGTCCGAGAAGGTTACGCCGACCACAGAGGCCAGGTCCGAGCTACGGCCGACCAAGTCCTAGGACGAAGAGTCCAACCAGGCTACGACCGAGACCCAAGGTCCAGGACGAAGAGTCCGACCAGGTCCGAGAAGGTTACGCCGACCACAGAGGCCAGGTCCGAGCTACGGCCAACCAGGTCCAGGACGAAGAGTCCAACCAGGCTACGACCGAGACCCAAGGTCCAGGACGAAGAGTCCGACCAGTTCCGAGAAGGTTACGCCGACCACAGAGGCCAGGTCCGAGCTACGGCCGACCAGGTCCAGGACGAAGAGTCCAACCAGGCTACGACTGAGACCCAAGGTCCAGGACGAAGAGTCTGACCAGGTCCGAGAAGGTTACGCCGACCAGAGAGGCTAGGTCCAAGCTACGGCCAAACAGGACCAGGGCAAAGACTCCAATCAGGCTACGACCGAGACCCAAGGTCTAGGACAAAGTGTCTGACTAGGTCCAAGAAGGTTACGCCAACCAGAGAGGCCAGGTCCGAGCTACGGCCGACCAGGTCCAGGACGAAGAGTCCATCCAAGGCTACGACCGAGACCCAAGGTCCAGGACGAAGAGTCCGACCAGGTCCGAGAAGGTTACGCCGACCACAAAGGCCAGGTCCGAGCTACGGCTGACCAGGTCCAGGACGAAGAGTCCAACCAGGCTACGACCGAGACCCAAGGTCCAGGACGAAGAGTCCGACCAGGTCCGAGAAGGTTACGCCGACCACAGAGGCCAGGTCCGAGCTACGGCCGACCAGGTCCAGGACGAAGAGTCCAACCAGGCTACGACCGAGACCCAAGGTCCAGGACGAAGAGTCCGACCAGGTCCGAGAAGGTTACGCCGACCACAGAGGCCAGGTCCGAGCTACGGCCGACCAGGTCCAGGACGAAGAGTCCAACCAGGCTACGACCGAGACCCAAGGTCCAGGACGAAGAGTCCGACCAGGTCCGAGAAGGTTACGCCGACCACAGAGGCCAGGTCCGAGCTACGGCCGACCAGGTCCAGGACGAAGAGTCCAACCAGGCTACGACCGAGACCCAAGGTCCAGGACGAAGAGTCCGACCAGGTCCGAGAAGGTTACGCCGACCACAGAGGCCAGGTCCGAGCTACGGCCGACCAGGTCCAGGACGAAGAGTCCAACCAGGCTACGACCGAGACCCAAGGTCCAGGATGAAGAGTCCGACCAGGTCCGAGAAGGTTACGCCGACCACAGAGGCCAGGTCTGAGCTACGGCCGACCAGGTCCAGGACGAAGAGTCCAACCAGGCTACGACCGAGACCCAAGGTCCAGGACGAAGAGTCCGACCAGGTCCGAGAAGGTTACGCCAACCAGAGAGGCCAGGTCCGAGCTACGGCCGACCAGGTCCAGGACGAAGAGTCCATCCAGGCTACGACCGAGACCCAAGGTCCAGGACGAAGAGTCTGACCAGGTCCGAGAAGGTTACGCCAACCAGAGAGGCCAGGTCTGAGCTACGGCCGACCAGGTCCAGGACGAAGAGTCCATCCAGGCTACGACCGAGACCCAAGGTCCAGGACGAAGAGTCCAACCAGGTCCGAGAAGGTTACGCCAACCAGAGAGGCCAGGTCCAAGCTACGGCCGACCAGGTCCAGGACGAAGAGTCCAACCAGGCTACGACCGAGACCCAAGGTCCAGGACGAAGAGTCCAACCAGGTCCGAGAAGTTTACGCCAACCAGAGAGGCCAGGTCCAAGCTACGGCCGACCAGGTCCAGGACGAAGAGTCCCGGCAGGATATGCTCACAAAAAATATTTCCCAACTACATCAAGACTTCGATGCTGATGACCTCCACCACCAAAGTCTTGGGGGGCTACTGTTGAGGGAAATCTTCATGATGAGAAAATCATCTGAAGTTCATACCCTCTTAAAACCGAGCACCCGAACAGGTTGGCTGAAATGACCAATCCGACCAAGACAGGATCCGTCCGACCAGGGACCTGTCCGACCAGGGACCCGTCCGACCAGGATAGGATCTGTCTGACCAGAGACTTGTCCGACCAGGGACTTGTCTGACCAGGGACCCGTCCGACCAGGATCTGCCTGACCAGGGATTCGTCCGACCAGGGACCTGTCCGACCAGGGACCCGTCCGACCAGGACAGGATCTGTCTGACCAGAGACCTGTCCGACCAGGGACCCGTCCGACCAGGACCTGCCCGACCAGGATCTGCCCGACCAGGGACCTGTCCGACTGGGACCTGTCCAACCAGGGACCCGTCCGACCAGGGTCTATCCGACTTTCCCAAAGACCACCACGTGGCACCATCTTAACCCTCTGTTGGGCAATCCTCCTTCTCCGAAGATCGTGACACCTGTCGCTGGACACCTGGGTTACGGGCCAAACCAGTCCATACTCGGATCCAAGCTAAACTCTATAAATAGGAGCATCAACTCCACCACAAAGGTACGACATTCTTCCCTCGCCTACTCTGCCTTTCCTTAGCTCTTTCCGGTCAGAACACTGACTTGAGCGTCGGAGCGCCCTTGGCAGACACCAAACCGGTGTCCCCATACTCCGAGGCCTTCTCTCCTCTTGCAGATCCGACCAGACTAGGCCGAGCCGGGCAAAACAGGGAACCCGACCACCGTGCGTCCCCGCACGCGGTGTTGTGCCGAAATCAGGCATCAACAAGTATATCTTTCGAAATTTATTATATTTATAAACAATCACATATATATTTAAAATAGTGTCTAGAAATATAATTCGAACCAAAACACTGTAACATATAAGAGCTTTACGTTGTAGAAGTTGAAACTTTATTAGTTTCAATTAGGTTGTCAAAGGAAACCTAAAGCTCCTCTAAAATCAAAAAACCAATTTTCCATACACTATTCAAACACGACATTGAAAAAACTTTAGCTTATGTGTTTTCTCCTTTTATTGCTTAAAAGCAAAAAATAAGTTATCCCAAATAAACAATATGACTTAATTTAAACACGTAATATAAATAGTAATGACTTAATTTTTTAAATATGATATGAATAAACACATTTTTTAAAAATGTGGCATATAACATGTAATTTTTTCTCTTTACGTTCATTAAAATGACTTCAGGGTAAATATAGAGACATTGCAAGCTTTGCTGTTTTCCCTTTAAGAAAAGAAAAGATATGGAATGTCTTAGAAGAGCATGTCTTATTGCATGAAGACACACCCGTGCGGAAATTTTAACCCCACCACCCAGAAAAAGAGGAGTAAATTAGGCATATCTACGTCTTTACTAAGGCTTTACTAACTTTTTTTTCTCTTTAATTCACATCATTTATTCTTACTAAAAAGGTTAAAATATCCCTTTTAAAATAAAAAGTTACAATACCCTTAAATAACAGTTATTTGTCTAGCTTTAAACTATATACTTGAGACCAATAGTATAATAGTATTTTTATATTCATTGGAAGTTACATGAAATGGTGAAACTAAAAACATTAACAAAGAAGAGTCTCAAATTGAACCCAAAAATAGAGTATCCTGGGCCCACAAGACACGAAAATGGGTCCAACACAAGTACCAAATCCACAAGGCCCAAGAGCTTTTTTTAAGTTAAAAAAGAAAAAAAAAAGAGCTCATGAAGAGGAAATATAAAGAAGAATAAGAGTTCCATGATTCAGAGCCAAAAAAAAACTATGATGGTGAATTTACAGTTTCTTTAACAATCTAAAAAAAAAACCCTGAGTAAGCAATCGCAAACGGACCCCTAATTTGATATAAATATGATTTGATCTAACAGTTCGTATATGTGTTTTATTAGTATCCTCCAAAGAAAAACTAAAAATGTTTTATCAAGGAAAGCAACACTAAGAGAGATTATTCTGCATAGTGAAATAGCCAGTTATAGTATGCCAAGCAAAGCAATTTAAATGCATGCCTTTTTTCTTTAAAAAATAAGCTGAAGAACACAGACAGAACCCAGCTCGAATATTAATCTTTTTTTTTTTTTTTTTGGCTGGAAACAAATTTAAATATTTATCAATTTCTAGGATAGAAATGTGCAAGGAACATCCATGGCCGCAAGTTTCTTCCCATCATGACTTGCACATGGGATGCTTTGATCTCCTGCAAAACCAAACAAATAAATATCTTTAGCAAACCCAAGCATAGAGATAAACTTCAAAAACATGTAAATAGAGTCACAACAGAAAAAGGTAAACGGGCAAGTAAGGTGAAAACTTAACTAAAAGTCCTCAAACAAAATAGAAAAACTTTGCACACAGCTACCTTTTGATGTTTTTGAAGTTGGGTTTCTTTTCCTTTGTCTGAAATTTTTGACTTGTTTCCTACTTTACCATATCTTAACAAGTTGTACTTATTCCACCAAAGCACTACTGATGAAATATTCCATTTCATGTCATTTCTTCCAAAGTAGATTAGGTGCAGAGACCTTCATGAATTGGCCAATAATTCAACATCCGTGCCAACATAACATCCCCTCCATAAAAGTTATATAAACATTTGAAAAGAAAAAAAAATCACATATAGTGTTTAACATGCAATTCAAGGGATGCTCGCAGAAAGAGTAAGGAAAAAACAGACTTCAGTTTTTCCGAACCCATCTAGCCAACGATATATCTAAACAAGGAACAGCTTCAAGCATTCTTTTAATTCAACTTGTTCGTACGTTGAAGATTAAGGGCCCCCGTTCAGTTCTTTTTAAAAGATTCATAGATTGTTGCCGATTGAAACAAAAACCTTTCCTTTATGTTTTGCTGTCATGAAATGGATCCTAGAAACTCAGCTGAATACTTATTTCTTCTTGACTGACGATTAAAGCTTAGTAATAAGTAATTGCCACCTGTTTCAGAATCAACAGATAAGAGCCTTCCAAACAGAAGAGAATAGCAATTTAAGGGTCACCTTCAAATCCTAGTTAAATGGTGAATAACCTCCTCGTCTCCAGATTTTTTCAGGATTTCAACTATACTGTCAACATAAGGAGCTCTCAGTTGAATTCCTTTCTGGAGCATTAACCTCACAAGCTTAGCAGCCTCAGCCGTATGTCCCTGTTGGCAAAGCTCGACTAAAAGAAGTGAATAAACATCAGAATTGATGGAAGACCGGAATCCGATCTTCTCAATCTCATCACACAACTGATATCCATCCAAGACTCTCCCAATCAAACAAAGCTCCTTTATAACGATGCTACATGCCAAGCCATCCGGTTTCAACCCGTTATTTATCATCTTCCTAAAGACTTTCTCAGCCTCCTCAAATTGCCCATTTCTTTTTAGAGACACAACAAAAGAACTACAACATTCTCCATAAGAGACACGCCCTTTAACTACCCTATCAATCAACTTAGGAACCTCCTCAACTCTACCCTCTGCGCAAAACCGCTCAATCAAACAACTAACCGTGACGCGATTCGGAAAGCAACCATGAGCTTCCATTCGATCCAAAACCTCCAACGCTTCCGACGTCCGATCTTTCTCACAAAACCTCTGAATTACCGATGTGTAAGCCACAACGTTAGGACTTATTTCCCCACCTCGTTTCTCCATCTCCTCTAATAACTCCAAAGCTCTCTCCATGTCCCCGCTCTTACATAACCCATCAAGAAGAACCGAGCACAAAACTGTATTAGGCTCACAACCCTGTTTTTTCACTCCCTTAAACAATCCGAAAGCGTCATCCAACCGACCCACGTTGCAAAACCCTTTAACCATTTCCACATAAGTGATCATATCCGGATGAAGATCAACCAAGCTCATCTCTTTCATCAAACTCTCCGCAGTGTTCATATCACCCTTTAAACAAAACAACCTTATAACAGAATTGTACATTGTTGTATCAGCACACAAGTCAAATTCAGGCATCTTCCTCAACACCCACAAGGACTCATCAGCTAGATTGGCTTCTTTACACAAATTCAAAACAACCTTAAAAGTTTTAACACTCACAAAACACCTCTCAGCCCTGTAAGCCTCAACAGTATCAGAAATGAGTTTTGGATTTTGACTGACCTTAAACAATTTACAAGCTTTGCCATACATGTAAGAAGTGTGCCTATAATGTGATTGCAGACCAGCCCAGATGAAAAACCTGAGACCCATTTGAGATTGACCCGGATGGCATTTGTATAAGACGTCGCTGACACATTTCGAGTCCAACTTGGCCTTGACTGTTGCTAGGGTTTTCTCTATATCGCCGCCATTTTTCTTCAAGTGATCGTAGATTGTGTCCGCAATTGAAGTACTGGCGAACCGGGCGGTCGAGAATTTGGGGTTTTGGAAGAGAATTTGGGATGAGAAAATCCGAGAGGTTGAACGAAGAGACATGATTTTGTAAAAACAAAAACAATAACAGGATAATGACAGAGAGATCGTTAAAACCAGCCCTGAGATTTGGAGGGATTTCTTTGTCTTCGGAGGTGAACGAAAACAGGATCAGAAACAGAAAACCATCAACTTGGGCTTTGTTAAATGGATCACAAACACGGTCCAGCCCACTAGATATAATAATTGGAGAAATTGTAGCGCATACCATTTTCTGAAAACTCGTTAAAAGAAATAGCATAATCTTAAAATTTGAAAATACAAATAATAGCGTTGATATCTTTTTTTTACAACGTGCAAACCCAACCCATATCTCATAGCATAGCTTAAGGTAAAGTACATGGACCCAAGCCACGAGGCGAGGTTCTCAAAATGGGTCGTTGTTTAGAAGGCTAAGAAACATAAATAGGCTTTTTTTATTTGGTCCAATTAGACTTTTAACTCACTTCAATAAAAATAAAATGGGTATAGAAGAAATTAGAGTGAAATAAAGCCAAAAAGACCAATTTACAAGCCTAGGCCCAATGCTAGAAAAAGCACATTTTTTGGCCCACCTGACATGTCAGCCCCTATGGCCCATTTATTGTGCCAGCTCCTCTGCCACGCCAACCTCAACAGCTCACCTAAGAAAGCCCTACCACAGAGTCTTATGGCTCCTGCCGCGGGAGATGAATTGCCCCTCAATCAGGATGGATCAGAATGGAACCACCCAAGCCTATGGTCTGATTCTTGCTTGAAATGGTAAGACAAAGCTCCCTCTTTTTAGATAGCTCCATGGCAAGTCATCTAAAGTATCACTCCTATTAATGCTCCTAATAAACCCAATCTTGTGCTGAAGACCAAATTCAAACTTAGAAGGGAAACCTCCTGCAACAGGAAGTTGCCACTTATGGCTGCTCCCATAGAACCAAACCTAGAGCCTGAAGTGGAAGACTCTCAACCAAACTAAACCCCTATCTTTTTCTACAAATACCCTATTTCAACATCCTTAAAATTCATTCAGATTACTAAGACAAAGCTAGCTAAACTCCATAATCATTATCTCCTCCATCATCTCCACCACCTCGAAACCTGCATAATCACCATCTCTCTAAGCTAAAGCCACCATGTCATTCCCACTAACTGGCACCAAATCACTTAAAAGCCTCTAAAAATTTCACCTTTAACATCAGGCAATCAAGGGAAGACCATTCCACCATCAAACTTGGTCATTCCTTGTTTGTCGAAAAACTCAAGCTCCATAATTTTCCGGTGAGCTTTAAGAACACTCTAATGCCACACTTCGTCTCATTTAAACCCGCAAACACCATTAAACCTCACTAAAACAAAGCCTTTTCACAACTGAGATGACCCCATGAACAAAGGGAATAAAAAACCGCCATTAATGGGCTGCCAACTTTTCTCTCTCTAGAACCTCCCTCTAAGTTTAACTACTCCACCTATCAAAAGGTACTCTCCTAAGGAGTTGTTTCACTTGCAAGGCATTAAACCCCACCATTTCATCAAAAATACTATATATGTATCAGATAGGCATATTCTCACTACTAAGTACGTAGAAAATTCCTCCATAACTATTCATGTTCCTCTTCCATACTGCTTGCACACTTAGAGGCCCTTTTTGATGAAGTTCTCATCTCCAATTGATCCAAAATCGCAATGAGTCTTGCCCCTCAGACTTGACCATCCTCAAGGTTACTTAGGTTTAGTCGCAATCCAGTTGGGGCCACCATAAGGTGAGCCTAAACACCCTATTTTGGCCACCCCTAATGCAGAATAGCCGTCGCCATCTCACCAGCTCTCATCATCCGACACGCTACCACTTCAACTTCTGACAGGCAACATTAAACCAATAAAAAAATGCCACGAGGTCGGCACTCTCCACATGTGAAGGCCCATGATGAAAGAGGCCTAACAAATAATAATTTGAATAATTTTTTCCTTAGAATCCCTAAACTACCCATTCCTCTCCCTCCCTCCTTTCTCTTTTCTCTTTCACTGGTGATGATGAGATCGCAACAGACATTCAAGGCAGCAACCAATTAGCTTTTCTTGAGGGCCGCCATCAATCTTGGTAAACGTTTCGTTTACATGGTAAATAACTCATTTACAATTGAAAAAAACAGATCCTGCTATATTGGTAAACAAAATATTTACCATGCAAATATGATATTTACCTATTCTTATGTAAGTCAAACAAATTGAATATTATTAGTAAATGTCACGTTACATAGTAAATGGCTTATTTACAACTTATACATGATATTTACCTACTTTTATATATAAGTCAAAGAGATCCAATATTATTGGTAAATAATTCATTTATTATGTAAATGAATCATTTACGACTGGAAAAGAAAAAAGAAACTATTTATGCCGGTAAATAGAATATTTACCATGTATATGTGACATTTACCATGCGAATGGTTGGGCGGTGGCGGCGTCGTCAAAGTATAAAAAAATAAAGAGTATTTTGAGAATTCTAAAAATTTTAGATATAAATTATGCTACTAATTTTCTTTTTTTAAAAAAAATTATCTTAAAATTTTAGATATAAATTATGCTATTAATTTTCTTTTTTAAAAAAATTATAGTATTAATTTTCTTTCTTTAAGATTATAATGTGTTTTTTTCCTCCTTCTCCTTAACAAGCATTAGATTCCAGATGTTATCCTACGCAGGTAAAGCCAACCGCATATTTTTCAGATGAAAAGAAATATTTTCAACAAAGTGAAAGAAGCAGAAGATGCTCAACGGTACATTTTTTTAAACAAAATAAGGTACAAATTCTAATTTTTTACTTTTTTTAGGAAATAATTTTTTATTATTAGGTGAAGGTTCCATATATATATATATATATTATGTTAACCATTGAGGCAATACAATCCTAATATGACCTAATTAAGCATATGTTGACTTGCCAATGTTGTCATAGACACCTTTTAATTAATTATCGGTTTTTTCCCTTCAAATATAATTTGAACATTATGACTTCACGAGATGAAAATCTTAGGGGGCGAGAATTTGTTAGATCTATTGCCTATCTTATAAACTATAAAGTATTATGTAAAAGGAGGAAGTTATCACAAATTTGTACGGTTTCTTAAAAACTGCTTGTTGATTTTCATTTCGAGAAAAAAAAAAAAAAAAAAAGGGTATTATTCTAATGAAACCTAATTTGTTAATCTTAGACATTGAAAAGCGTGGGAATCAGATCCATTGTTTACGAACCTTTCCAACGTGCTTTCCGCCACAAAAATGTGAGAAAAGTAGAGGATACCTTATCACCACATTCATCTTAATAAGGATTTTGTCCTCTTAATTAAATTTCCCCTTTTTTTTGTTAGTTTCACCTCTTAAAGCTGCCCATTAATCACAAAAAAAAAAAAAAGAAAGAAAGAAAGAAAAAAAGAAAGAAAAACGTTCAAAGTGTTCTAAAGATTATCCGCTTGACTCATCATGAGAAAGGAGTGCAAAGGAAATAATATTATTACCAAAAGAACGAGGATTTAAGCAATCTTTATACATTCACTAATCAACGTGATCATGACTTGGCTTTTTCAAATTTTGTTCTTTTTGTTTTTTTTTTTTTTTTTTGATATAAAGAGAGAGAAAATGCTACCTACTTTTGAGTGGGACTAAACCTGACTCGAACCCTCAAATTATATTTTTGAGTGGGAATACCACCTACTTTTGAGGGGGAATGCCACATACTTTTTCTTTCTGTTTTCACTTTCCTTATATGTTTTGTTTGGTGCTTAAGTGAAACTAAATCAATTCTTTGTGTCATTCATGTCCTCAAATTATGCATATAGTATCCTTAAAAAAAATTAAACAAATAGTGAAAGTATTAGTTTGGTTTTCAAAAACCCTAATTACAGGATTATTCTTTACTAGTGTACGAAGCTAAGTAAAACAATACCTTTAACTATTATATATCTTGAGATTTTAATGACACTATGCCCGTAGGGCTTTGTTTTGAACTAGTTTAGATTATGTCTTAATTTGCATGCTATATATTTAGTTTCTATATGGTTTTGATCAAATTTAACGTTACAAAACACTATTGTTTTAGCTCCTTTGAATATATATAACGTGAAGTGTAGTTATTTTTTGTTTTTATCTTTCCTTCCACTCCTAACCAGAGAAAAGAAGATATTCTACAAGCCAAAATGGATGATCAAATACTAGTTAAGCTTAAATGCTTAAGAATGAGTAGTACAAAATAGAAAAAAGGTGTTTTAATTTGGGATATTTTCATAAATGTCATGTTTTGAAACTTATTTATAATTTAAACACGCAATATAAGTAATAGTGTTATATAACTTTAACCAACGTAAAAACAATACCTTCAAGGATTATACAAATTGTGAATTTTTATGATGGTACGCCAGTAGGGCATTGTTTTAAACTATTGGCTATATCAGATTATGTCTTTTGCATGGAATTTAGTTTTTATATATCCGAAGTGTGGTTATTTTATTGTTTTTATCTTTCCTTCCACTCCAAACCAAAGAGAAGAAAAGATTCGATAAACTTAAATAGTTTAAAATAAAAAAGGTGTTTTGATGTGGGAAATCTTCATAAATAATATGATATTTTGAAACTTACTTTTGATAAATACCATACATATATGTTCAAGTGTTACACAGTTTTAGTGTGACATAACTTTTATTATTGTAACATGAATGAACACATTTTTTTTTAAATGTGGCATAACATTAGAATGCAACTTTCTCTTTTAATTTACCACTTGGGAGAAGATAACGCCACTGATACTAATATTTAAATTAGATTGCCTTTCATGTTTTTCTATGACTTTCACCCTCACATTTTTGAATGATAACCCATCTAAATCAGCTTATATTCCAGGCAAAGTCTTAATAAGAAATGTATACACTCGTCAGAGTGTGACAAGGACTTTGTGGTTTTATAAGTAGGAACATGAATATTTATCATCTTTTCTCCCAGCTGAGTCGAGTCCACATATAAATTCCTAACATGAGCATCAAAAGAAAGCTAAAGTGCAATTGCATTGCCGTATTTTATACCAATATCTGTCCAAAATGTTTCCATTAGTGCCTCTCTCTCTCTCTCTCTCTCTCTCTATATATATATATATATATATATATTATGTATATGTATTATATGATAACAGTAAATGCATAGCATCTTCATTCTTCACCAATTATAACGTAGTTTCTTGCTTCTTTTGCCTAAAGACAAGATGGAATAAACAAAATGTTTCAAAGAGCTCAGGAATGGAAGTACTAGTACACTACAAATCTCCGATAGACTTATTGTTCTATTTTTAGTTGTCCGTTTTGGAGTTTTTGTTTGAGTTAATTTGATTTTAAATCCACCCAACTTTACTCAAATTTCATTTTTATCAGCTTTTAAAGCCTCTCAACGAGTCTTTAAGCTGCAAAATTGTCTCAACAAAGCATTTTATTCATCCGACAAATCGTAACAAGGCATAATTTTCTTCTTCCTAATAATGTCATAACATATAAAATTACAACATTAACATCTTCTAAACCGCGTATACTCCTCTCGTGCCTTCTTCAGTCAAGGGGTAACAGTCGTATGGATGAAAAATTTGAAACAAAATTGTATAGATTAGGTGCTTGTTCTTAGACATTTTAAAAGTCATAAATCAAATGAAGTTTATCTTTATGCAAGTTGGGGACTAAAAATAAAATCAATCCCTTTTGTTTTGTTTTTGCATTTTTTTCTTGGAACTTTCTAGGTTAAGAACCTACTAATATTGCATGTTATTGAATATTAAATTTTGTAAAAATCAAAAATTTGTTTTTAGAAAAAAAAAAAAGAAGAACCAATTCTAATTCATACGACAATCTAGAAATTTATTGTCAAGAATTTTTTGAAAGAATGATGCAAATCTTAGTTCCAACCATGCATGATGGAGATGTCACTACTCAATAGGAGAGGCCAGATTATCTTCCTTTTTCAATTATTTGTTCATTTTTTTTTTCATTCCGAGGAATTAAAAGTTGTTTATTATATAGTTTTTAGGTTCACCCAGCTGGCTGCGTGGTCCTTAAGAGCATCTAAAAGCATCCCAACTAGAGAATTGTGAAGCAAAATATAAAAGAAAAGATCCCACCAATTTTTTTTTTAAAATAAAAATCCCACCAAAGTTGCTATAACACTCTAAAATTTTAATTTTTCTCTTTTTATTTTTTATTTTTTTATTGTTTAATATAAAACCCACGAAAAAGCTAGCGTGGGCAGTACAAAAGAAGAATCCTTACCATCTCTACGCAAGCAATTTTGCCCTCTCAATTTTTCCCTTTCCCAAATTGTCCTTGTAGGCATTCCCATAGTTAACCCCCTTTTAACTTTTTTTTTTTTTTTGGGTATGGTATGGTCCAAGGAAAATTCTTTGCTTTACAACTATGATCCTTTCCCTTATGTTAAATCACCAAACCTCAACCAGGTAAAACATTTTTATATTTTTTGTTTTATTTGTTTAGTTGTGAGGAGTTGTCGTATTTTCTTGTATTTCTTGTTCTTCTTTTGGAATGTATAACAGATTGGATTTTGATGCTAATCTAACGTGGCCTAAATCCTGAAGGACCACTAGTTAGTGGCAAAATTTCAACAAACTTTTTTCCTATTCTCATGCTCTCCACTTCATTTATCTATCTACCGAGTAGACAAATGGAAAAAGAACCATTTTTATGTACCATTGCTAGTGCAAGTTTCAATTTGTCAAATTCTAACCGTTTAAGCATACATATTGCATATAAAAAATTTGGTCATTCCCCACTTGAGGAAGATTCTCTCTCTCTCTCTCTGTTTTTATTCTTCTTTAATAGTAATTAAAAAATTTCCAATTTTTTAATTGGTTGACACCTCTTAGAGCTTTCAGTCCAAATTGCTGAATTATACAAAAGAAATCGATATATTAGGAAGTAATATCCAACATTAACAAGAAGATATACCATTAGCAGTAGATTGTTAAATGAAGTAATTTAACAACAATCATAGTCCAAATAGTGGGAATGCTGCCTCATTTTCTCTAATTTTTGTTAAAAATTGTGGAATTCGTACTTTTTTGTTTATTAAGATGCATTTAGATTTTATTCATTTTTTTCCTACAAAAGAGATAAAAGATAAGTAGTGCGTTCTTAAGTCCTTGAATCAATGGCATTTCAAAAATCTACCAGTAATAAGTCAAGTTTCACTAGTCTATGAGCACATAATCTAAGTCATAGGATAGATTCTTATGCGTGATGTGAGACTCAAATTCCTAACCTATTAGTTAATAAAACTTCAAATAAGACCTTTTTATTGCTATTACCATGCAACCACCACCTATGGTATATTATGCATTTCTAAACGTTAGATCACACATCAAAGAGGTATCAAATATTATAAAATTTGACATGTTTTAACTACACAATAAGATAAAATAGTTTTAATCCTCCTATCTTTTTATTATTATTAAATGAATTTGAATTCTTTAATATGTGGTTAGTTAATAAAAGAAGAAAGAACTCTACTCTGGTATGAAAGAAAAGGGGAGAAAAATGAATGCCAAAAATATAGACAAGAAACAAACTTTGTGAAGGATTCGGTTGAATGCGATTAGTCAGTTGGCTTGAAAATCTTATCATGGAGCGCTTATCGAAATGAGCCTGAACCTAAAAATATATATTTACAATTACCTATAAGCCAAAAATATATTTGAACCTCTCTTAAAAAAAATATATATTTAAACCATTATAATTTATTTATCTTGTTTGAATCTGTGATATAGTTTTAAAATACATATATGCTATAGATTACATGTATTAATTTATATATATTTATATATATATATATATGTATATATATGTGGAATTCATAATCAAACTCGTTTCCTCTGTTACGTTCCACTTTCTTTGTCGTTTGATTTGATAGCCATCGACCAGAATATTAGACGTTTAGGGTTATTCTACGGTGTAGGGTGATCCTATCAAGTAACGTGCAGTCAAATTAGATGACAATCATTAAATATAATATTAACATTGAAAATATATAACACAAAAAACTTTAGTCATCTAAAAATTATAGTATACCTCTTTGTTATATTATGTCTTTTACTTCTACATATTATGTTGTGTTAAAAAAGATAAGAAGTGTGGAGTCAAATTTAATGCCTTTCAAAATATCACTCTATGCAGAGGATTTCGAAGATCGACCTTCCCGGTAAAATCGCCATGAGGGTTGGAAGGAGGCCAAGAAGCCCCCCTCTTAGGGGCCCAAAATTTTGCTACAAAGGTGAAAGAAAAGGTGAAAAACACAAAGAAAATACGTTTTTCAGTCCCCCCATACATACTCTTGCATAGAAGTTTTTTGTGTCGCCATGAGGTATTACAGAAACAACACGCCGCCACGCCCTTGAAGCTTCGTGGCCTCACACAAAGAGAAGGCGAGCTGGAGTACACATTTCGTGTTTTTTGGTGGTTTGTTGCTCATTTTTTATAAACCTATAAATAGATAGGCTGGGTTATTTTCTTTGTAGAATGTGTGAAACTCAGAATTTGGGTGAGAGAGAGGCTTAAGAAAAATCTAGAGAGAGTGTGTGTTATTTTCTTATATAAACTTATTCATTATCATAGTGAATTATTCTACAGTGACTGAAAGTTAACGTAATTCTTACATCAAGGGTGAACCACTATAAATTTTATGTGTTTTTATTTATTTTTCATTCGCATACTTTTCATTTTTGATAGAATCAGGACTTCTAATTTGCAACAAAAGAAAAAAAAAAAGAAATTTGCACTCAAGCCAAAAATTGAGAATTAAAAAAAAAAAGGCTATATAAGTCGAAGGGAGAGAGAAAAGAACAGAACCTTCAAAACAAGCTAAAACCAAAGCAAAGCGAAGCATGAAATTTGCTTCTCACGCCCTTCCAAAACTTTCCTCTCTCCGCTCCCTCTTCTTCTTTCTCGCCTCCTCTCTCTCAACTTTTCCTTAACCCCTAAGTCTTCTTTCCTCCTCCTCCTTCTTCTTCGCAAACTTCATTAAAAAAAAAAAGAAGAAAAAGAGAAGAAATCTCTCCATTTCTTCTTCATCTTCATCCATGGCAGCCATAGACTCCTACAGCAAAAAACCACGACAAAAGCATCAAATTTCGGACCAAAAAAAGGACAACCCAACAAAGTTCCACCACAATTTTCTCCACAAAGCCCTTACAATCTCTCTATTTTTAATAATCCTCCCGCTTTTCCCATCTCAAGCACCGGAGTTCATCAACCAGACTCTCCTCACCAGAAGCTGGGAGCTTCTCCACCTCCTCTTCGTAGGCATCGCCATCTCGTACGGCCTCTTCAGCCGCAAAAACGACAACGATGACGACGACAAAGACGACGACAACAACAACAAGTTCGAAAATGCCCAGAACTATGTTTCTCGGTTTCTTCATGTCTCGTCTGTCTTCGACAACGACTCGGAAAACCCTTCTGTCTCCGATGAAAGCAAGGTCCAAACATGGAGTAGCCAGTACTTGAGGAACGAACCTCTGGTTGTTGTGGCTCAAGAGAGCAAAAAAAATGTCTCGAAAAGTGTCGAAAAGCCATTGCTTTTGCCTGTTCGGAGCTTGAAGGAGACGAGCGCAGTTTCCGACTTGGTTTCTCGGTCGTATTCCAGAAGGTTCTTGAGCAACTCCAAGACTAAAAATGGCGGGTTTGGAGCTTTGGAAGATAAAGAACTAATGGAGGAGAAGGTGAAGAAGGAAAGCGTTGTCCTTCCTTCGCCGATTCCGTGGCGATCGAGATCAGGAAGAATGGAAATGAAAGAAGAACAAGAAGAAGAAAGCTTGGAAAGTCATGCTCGGTTTTTTCCAATGGATGAACCCGAATTCAGCCGGTTTGAATCGCGGGTTCAAAGATCTCAATCTTCTCGTTCTTCTCGACCCAATTCGGCGAATTCTTCACCGAAGATATCGCCTTCGCCATCGGCGAAGAAAACATCTCCTTTGCCGTCTTCTTTCTCGCTAGAGTCTCAAGCTAAAATTGCAGAGGGCATGGTGAAGAAGAAGAGCTTTTACAACAAGACTAATCCGCCACCTGCACCTCCACCGCCGCCGCCTCCACCGCCTTTTTACCTTTCTTCAAGCACTAATAAAGGATTCCAATCGGTTTCATCGGAGAAAGAAGCAAAAAAGAAGGTAGGATTTGATCAAACATTTTTCAAGAGTGAAGAAGAAGAAGAAGACTTGGAGGAGAAGGTGTTTATGGAATCTGATCTAGAAGAGTCAGAAAGTGAAGATTATGAGAGTGAAAAAAAATTCTCTCCCAATTTTAACGGAGAAAGCAGTGCAAAAATAAACGAAGAAAGTGGTTCTAGTGGTGTTGCAGATGAAGGCCCAGATGTGGATAAAAAGGCTGATGAGTTCATAGCCAAATTCAGAGAGCAAATCAGGCTTCAACGGATTGAGTCCATTAAGAGATCAACTGCTCAGATTAGCAGAAAGTTGTCAGGGTAAAGTCGAAACATAATAATCTTTTTTTGTTTTGGTTTTTTTCCTTTGTTTATGTTTCTAATTGACTCAAAGAATTATAGTGGCTTTGTTTCAAGTGATTATGATAATACAGAAGATTTTCATGTTTTGTGTGGCCACAAGAATGGCAAAAGTTGTAGTCTTCTTTGAACTCTGACATCTTCTTCGTTAAGGTCATTTCTTGGCATGCCCTTTTTGGGTTAAAACTGAAGGAATTGATCTTTCATCCAATTACAATTTACAACCACAATTGCAAAGGGTTGGTCTAAGAATATTCCAATTTCTAGAGATACAAATTTTTAAAAGGGAATATAGAAAAGGTTGTCTTGGCCTATTTGTTTGAAACAATTGTTGTGTGTACATGCAAAATCAATGAAAGAAGTATTTAGAAAGGAAAATAAAAAAGGTTGTCTTGGCCTATTTGGTTGATACAATCGTTGTGTGCACATGCAAAATGTCGTAGCAAATTGTAGAAACAATAGGATTGACCTTTGACAGACTACTTAACGGTAATGCAAGCAAAATTTATCCTGTCTTCTATCATTTTCTGTAACGCCTCTACGTGGGGTTAACAGTATTGAATAAATAAAAATAATTTTAAATTTCATATTATTTAAATCAATTAAACAATGCCCATAGGCCTTTAAACAAAAATAAAAATAAAAATAAATGTTTTAAATACAAACCACAGTTTTTAGTGTAGCACCAAATATAAATATTACAATCATCATCACCATAGTATAATTCCCAAATAACTTAACACAGCCATCATAAAAAAAATAATACAACTCTTACATGTTGTAAATAAGTTACAAATAAACAAGGTCTTCTAACACGAAAACAGCAGGGTTGTTTTCGCCTATTCCTCTTCCGATATGTTGCATTGAGTTCCACCTGAGAGATAAAGATATGATAGGGATGAGCATCAACATGCCCAGTAGGGAAATCATGACTCACCTTATGGTTTATCCATTACCACATTAAAACTGTATGGTTAATAAGTTACATCATATTCCAGATTATGAGGTTTATTATGATCACATCTCGTGGACACCATAGTTAATCATTACCAAGTTTCATAATTACACATTTATACAAATATTACCAATCATCATTGTTCCTAGGTATCTATATTAAATAGAGTATCACTCAACTCATCGAAACCCAAATGGGCTCGCTTGATCACCCTGTAAACATTCCAAGGGTGTTCCGGTGAAGGGACATCAAGCTCCGAGTCTTCACCAAGTCGATTCCGGTACAGTGCATTCTAGGACTTTCAACCCAATGAAGCGTCATCACCTTCCCCCTATTTTACCTTTTAGGATATTCGTGCCCAAGGACGTAATCGTCGCCCTTTTTGCATCTCACTATTCCTTTGTATTCAATTTTTATTTATAGAGTCAATTTTCTAACCATGCTTCTCAATTTATAACATATGTCAAATCATTATATTCCTCGCTATACAATATACATATTTTACAACATAAAACAACCAAATTTAATTTACCAAAAACCTCACAAAAGATGAGTAATAGAATTCATACCTTCAAAGCTTAACAACAAACTTTTAATCTTGGAATTAATTAACGTTAGCTCCACACATCCTTGACCCTAAGGCATGCATAAGGACAATTAAAACTAAAGCGTAACATATAATCACATTCATAAGTGAATTATGTGTGAACCCATCTACTAGTGCCATTAAAGTTTTTTTTTTATTTTTATTTTTATGCAATTGTTCTTTAAATACCAAGTAAACAATTTTTATCTTAAACACAATATAACATGCATACAAGTAATTTACATGTTTTAGTCTCTAATAAGAATTCATAAATCATTTAAGATAGTATTGAAAAGGTTGCAAGACATTAAGGGACTAGAAGGTGAGCAAAGTTGGGTTTTTGGTTCAAGTTAACAGCTGGTATACCATGGCAAATTGATGATATACTTTTGCAAAAAGGCGAGTTCACTATCTACGACCTACACACGGGTTAACAGGTGGTTTACTTAAGGTAGGCGGGTGGTTTATTACCATTTGCAGGTTTACTAGTTTCTAATCCGAAAATTGAAAAATTCATAAAAATTAAAATACAACTCCGATTTAGGCTCGGGATAGCTTGTTGGGAAGCTTAGGATGTCTACTTTTTAAATATGCAAACCAATTTACAAAATTCATTTTCATTTAACTTCAGAATTTTAAGGAAGAGCCACTGCCCGTAGAGGTATTACAAAGTTCATGGAATGTCAAGTTTTTCTTTAACTCAAAGCATATTATCCTTGTACAAAATCTCAAAACCATTCCAAAATATGCAACATGCATTATATAATCACAATAAATATATTCTCATGAGTTTTATACCAAAATCATTATCAAATTATATCTCTAGCCTTTCTTGTAACTAATGATGAAAACATGCTTAAGTTTGCTCTTTAAGCTCAAAACATTAGAACATCAATCTTAAAGTTATGGAAACCAGTTTTAAACATTCCAAGCATGTTTCTAACATTGTTATCAAACCAAAATAAAGGTTGGTTGTAGGTTGTAACTCAAGACTCAAGTTTTTGTTCATAAATGTTCAAGGATGCATGTTAACATAACTAGAAATTTGTATGAATTTTGAACACGAAAATTATGCATTAAACATATAGAAAACACACACTAAAAACTAAGTTTAGATTAAAGAAACCTACCTCAAAACTCCTTTGAAAAGCACCAAAGTTCGGGTTAAAAATCAAGCTTGAATTAACTCTAAAACCGCATCGACCATGGTTGGGAATTATAATTGTCTTGGCCACAAAGAGAGCTTTGTGCTCTATGTCTTTAGTTAGAAATTGAAGTGAGAAAGGGAGAGAATGAGAAACTAGAGAAGAAGGTGGTGATGGTTAAATAAAAAGATATCAAAATGCTTGAGAGGAAGGGGAAGTTTATGGGAAAAGTTGTAAGAAGAAACAAAAGAGTATTAAAAGAAAATATCATCATGTCTCCCATGGAAACTTTTAGCAATTAATGCCAACATAATTGAGGGGACAATTGGAGTGAGTTATGGAAGAAGATGAGGAAAGAATTAAATAGGTGGTTGAGAAAATATCTTCATGTCTTCTATTAATTGAGGGAAAATTAATTCCATGTCTCCTTCGGAGACTTTAGCAAAATGAGAAGAATGCTACATAATTGAGCATTAATTTAGGGAGACAAGATTGGTAGAAGTGAGTATTGGTAAATTTTGAATGTTTCTTATGAAGGCTTGGTAAGAAAATACTAAAGTGGCATTTTTTTTATTGAAACAACATAGACAAACTTGGTAATTTTGAATACTATAAAATTTTAAATTGTTACATTTTATTCATTAAATTTCACAACTTGATGCCCGTTAAAATACGGGTGTTACATTTTCCAACATTGAACTGCTTCCATGTGCAATTCACACGGTCTCAATATTGAATCAAGATAAACGTGAGAAAATTAAGTGACATGTCACAAATTCAACATGTTTATATATTTACGTCACGTTTTATTGATCTTTGACTGGTTTATTTTGTGGTTCAAATCAAAAACTCAAATTTCCGTACCTTATGTTTAAAGTTGAGGTTTTATATGCATTCAAAATCGGCGGGCCTTACTGTATGGCGCTACTGCATGGAGCACACCTGCACGAGATATTTCGATAAATTCAAGTCGGAATGAATAATATTTTACCGTGTATTCTCTTGAGAAACACTCGCAGAAGGAGGAACTTGTTGAAATAAAAAAAAAATATTCACTACAAAATTTGCCACAAGGAACTTTCTTTGTGTAGCTAGGATAAAGGAATGTTGGAAATTTAATGAGTGGTAAGTTACTGGTAACTGGTACTAAAGTAGTTTACTGCAGAATGTATAGAATTCTTTTTCTTTCGGAGGATTTTTAATAGTGTGTTTGACAAATTAATTTAAACTGAAAAAATAATTAAAATACGCATGTAAAAACTTTAAATTGCTTTTTACTTTACATTATTATTGGTTCAAATCACTATTTCGAACACACTATAAACTTCCGTTAAGTTCCTCGTCACAATTCTTTGGAAACAAGTATACTAAATACCAAATATGTTGTCCTTTTTTCCGTTATAAATTAATCCAATCACAGGCCTGACTTGTGAATCCTTAGCTTCAGCTACTTCCATGGATGTTGAAAATGGTTGATATCAGAAAGAAAGAGCAAGGAATGCTTTATATATATACACACACACATGCATATGCATATATATATATATATATGCACACACGCGCACAAAAGCTTTGTCAACAAGAAGAAATTTATTTGTGATAGGCCAATATTAAAAATTTAAACCGTTTTTCCTAATTTAGTATTATGTAAAATAAATATCATACTGCGCTATTTATTTTTATATTATAAATATACACTGACGTAAAAGCTTTGTCTTGCAAACCGATCCAACATGTAGAGATGGCTAAACATGGTATTTGCCTTCAATAACTATTATTTTAAAAAATGTAACAAGAAGAAATTTACTGATGCTGGTGAATGTTAAAAATTCAAACCTTTTTCTAATTATTATTATCTATAACTATATATAGAAAGTTTTTTTTTTCCTAAATCTTTCCTTTTATTTTCTTTTTTTAGTCCTTTTTTTGGTTGAAATATTCTTTTTAAGTCCTTATTTTTATTTTTTCTTTCATTTTTAGTTATCCCTTCTTCCTTGACTTTCTTTCTTTTTTTTTTTTTCTAATTGTCATACTAAATATTTTTCCTCATTTGCGTCCTTATGTAAAGAACTATTTCCTCTCACATTGTCTACGTATCTCATAATTTTTATACTATCTAATTTTTTATTAATATTTTTTAAAAATCTACTCTATTTAAATACTTTTCTGTAATATTGAAAAGAATAATAAATTAAAGAAATCAATAAACTTAAAAGAGCCATTTACATATTTTAAAAAAATCAACGAATTAAACATGTACATGCATGGCAGGTGCTCTCCCACTAGTATAAAATAAATATCATATTGCATTATTTTTTTCTTTATATAGAGATATTGCATTATCTTACTACAGTAACGAATGAAATATAGCAAAAAAATAGAATATTTTTCAAATAGAAAAAATAGAACACGGTGTAATACTATTAGAAAAAAAGGTGATTATAATAATCACTACCTAAATTTGTAAGATAAAATGTAAAAATTATTGTCACAATTACTATGTAAATTTTGTCCCTGTGCGAAGGCACACCGCCAGTGTTCTAAGGTCCAAGCATATATATATATATATATATATATGTATGTATATGGCCATGAATGTGCAGTTCCAAGCCCGGTTTCTGCTCCATGGTTTGTTTCCGACTTTTGGGCCTTGATTTAAACACTATAAACCCAAAAGCTTTTGGCGGCAGATGATGTATTGGAGTTGTAAATTTCCTATCTCTAACAATTGAAACTTTTTCTGGTGCAATTAATGTGTTTGCCGAAGTTTAAATCGCAAACAGTATAAAGCTCTAATACAAAATATGCGACAGTATAAAGCTTTTACAGGCTACGGTTCAAACTATAAGGTTAACTCTATCACAAACATCCCAAAGCATAATTCCATTTTCGGCCATCAATGATATAAAAATCACCGTTGAGGGGCTATTAGTATCAGACTTCGTATTTTTGCTTCTGGTGCAAAAGTACTTACAGTGAGGCTCTCAAACTTTACCTGAAATGTTCTTGTTTACGAAATACTTGTTTTGGCAACCAAAGGACGCTAACATTGATAAGCTATTCGCAAAAAAGAGCAAAAAAAAAAATTGAGGAGAAGAGGTATGGTGAGTGAGGATCACTAGTTGGCTATTGAAGAAGTAATTCACTCCTTCACAAGTGATTTTAGGTCCTGAGTGAACGATAAATAAATAAATAAAGTAGTGTTTTTAGACGGGCAAGTATTGTATCCATTTATTGGCCAGGTTGGCTCTTGTTGGAAAATGGGCTCCCATCACGTGGGGTTCATTTTTTAGTGAGACGTTGGGGACTCAATCTCGTTAAGTGAAGAACGAATTTGTATCGACGTTTCTCTTGTTTTTGTGTCACAAAAAATTGAACTTCTTCTAATTAATAATAATCACCGACCTAGGCCCTAGCAAAGATATCACATTGGAGAGTACTCTCCTATAAACAGCATATTTAGATAAAATCCATTTGGATTGGCAATGTCATGCAAAGTAAGGCCGGAACCGGGATAGGACATTTGGGTTTGCGTTAGCACTGACCTGAGTAATCAACTGCCAAATTGACAGGAACTTAAGCTTTCTTGTATGTTTGTGGTGATGCTTCAAACAAGGTGGTGACAATGACACTGTAATCACCATCATCATCATTATTATCATGGAGAATCAATGAACAAACAAGAGGCTTAATCGAATAGCCCGTAACTGTTCAACATAATTTTTTGAGGAATGTTATTATATGACCCACTGAAAGTTCTTATTGATAAAATTTATTTATTAGCTATCAAATCTGCATTCAATAGTTGAAAATAAACAAGCTTATCATTGCCTTTAGCGAATCTACCCATGCCTAATTAATTTATTAGAAACCCAAAACCAAAAAAAGAAAAAAAAAGGAACTCCTTCATCGTCACCAATGACGGCAAATCAACCCTCTTCGGTAAACGGTCCCGACCACCCATTCAAAAAACGACGGCGGTCGTGACTACATGGTAGTGACCTACCATGGTCGTGACTAGGTTAGCAAACCATGTTCATCATGACTCGGTTCACGAGCCCAATCGACTGTAGGAGGCGATCTAGTTGAGGATGGGCCGTGCTGATCGACGACTACGCAAATTGAATTGCCTCCTGTGGATCATGTATTTATCGCAACGTTTGTGAGCTGCAACCCATCCACTGGCTTGGTAGGCCGTCTACACAAAATGTGACAGAGTCGCGATTTGGTCACAATCGTGATCGCAAACCCCTGTGACTCTTACGAAGGCATTGGATTGTCGTCATTTCGAAGCCGTCGAGCCCCCCACACTCTCCAGTCCACCCGGCACCCTTAGTCGTCGAGCTGGCCTCGCGAGTCGACAGTCGATCCCCCCCTTCTCCACCCGCCACCCCCTCTGCCAGAAGCCGGAAGATCTCACCATCACACTCTGTTTTTGTTTTTTTTTTTTGGGTTTTTATTTAATTATTTTCTGTTTTTGGAAGTTATGATAATGTATGGTTGTATCTATTTTTGTTTATGTGGGAGTGCAATTTTGGACCGCAAGTCTTTCATCTAATGGCTAAAAATAAAGCCTCATTAAAAAAAAAAAAAGTCTTATCACTAGGAACTTTTAGAGGGTCTTATTTTAGTTTTTTCCTAATTTTTTTTTAGCAAAAAATAAAAAATAAAACCAGTAACTATTTAATATGATTTTTCTTGAATTAAAAAAATTGACCTTGTTATTATTATTTTTTTCCTCTTGTGGGTGGGGAAACATATGCTAGGCTTTGTTTTTTGTTTTTTTTTTTGTTTTTTTTTTTTTTTTTTTGGTTAATCAAAATAGGGAATTGGTCCTATCTTCACACCTCTAGCCTAGCACATTAAAAATAAAATACTGAGAACACAATTAAAATGGTAAGGGAACTTGGCTCATTCTTTCGCCCACTAGTAACCAAAGGACTTAAAGTCACGACATGCTCAAGTCATATTCTGCAAGCCCACTAAGAAGCATAATTGCAACCTTACTGCAAACGAGGGGATTCAGACCTTGGGTGATAGAAGCAAGAGAGCTTATAAGTTGACCTCTTTCCGCTATGCTGGCAGTGCACATATATGTTAAAGTTTGAAAAAACACCTCACTATTACATCCTCGTGTCCTGAGTTGGCCTGCAATTTGGTCTTATAGCAAACTCGTTTCTAATTAATCCTTACAAAGTTATCGACAAAATAAATCAATGACAGTACTACAAGTTTCATAATTTTTCTTGTACAAAACTAAAAACAAATTGTGGTGCCGAAAAAACTGAATAAAACTCTGCTGTGACAAATTGATTGAAAAGAGGAAATTATTTACTATTTTCAACATGAACAGGTCTTCTTCTTTTTTTCTTTCTTTCTTTCTTTGAGACCTTGTGTCAATGCGTAAACTGTAAAGAAAGGACCCCACTATTTGATGGCTGAGACCCATGAGAATGTATTCTGGCAAAGATCAGAATGGAGAACCAAATCTGCTGGAATATTTGTTTTCCATGGGAGACAAGAAGTTGAGATCTCAAAATAGTGTCAGAAGATTTTTCTTCCGCCGCATTTTATAAACTAACCGGATAATTGAAAGAGTGGTTTAAACAAATGTTTTAAACTATAAACAGTGTAAAACTCTTACATGCTATAGTTTTTAAACTCAAACTGATTGTTTAAACTACTCTCATAAACACCCTATAATTACTTATAAGCGTCTTCCAAGGATCACTCATAAATTTCATGCACAATCTCAAAAGAAAACAAGATAATAGGAGAAAGAAGAAACAATATAAATGACAGGTCTCTAATGCCGAGTATCATTTGGCGCTTGTAGTGTCAGCAGTTGAATAACATTTTCATCATCAGTAATTATCAGTAATTATCAAAAATTTAATCATCATTATTGACTTTAAATTACGTATAGATTTATAATAAAGATCTTTCTTTGGTGGGACTGTAGTTGTATATGTTATCAAACTATTAGATCTCATTAAAATTACTTTTTTTTATAAATCCGACAATTTAAAAAGACAAATATCTACTAACATATATCACTTTTTTAGTACCTATTGAAGAAATAGCCTTATAATAAATTAGCTCAAATTCTTACATATAAGCTCAAACATGTATATATATATATATATACACACATATATATATAAGGAAAGAACACACACATAAATAGAGAGAGAAACTCTAGTTGTGATCAAAGACATAATAACTTAAGATCAGATCAAACTAGAACAAATAATCTGAAAACTTAAGCAATTGGTCTTGAATTATCACACGATTGTAAGGATGTCATACCAAGTCTTGCTTTTCAGAAAATGGCTAAGCACAACATGCTCTAAGCTTTACAATTTATTGGCTACTTTCCTACTTGGTGAGCGCCCATTTCTTTTTAGGACTAGCAACAACATTTGTTTACATCCGAACCCGTAACATGAACTACTCCAAAAGTTGCATAGTGACCATAACAAGACAATCTCTACTTATGATGAACTCTTATCGTCAAACCCCATCACATTAATACACCCAATTTTCTCCAAGAATGAAGGGAAAAAGATTAAAGAAATAAAAAATATATATTATAGTTAATTCAGGTGGAAGATTGCAAACTTTGAATTCCACTAGAAAAGCTTTTATTAGAAAACAAAACATTAAGCGATGATTGGGGAATAAATTTTTAGGTCAAAGACTAAAATAATCCCCTAGAATTGGGGACTTGTCTGCAAATTAAAAACGTAGCTTTGGGCCCATCCGTTTGCTAGTTTTTCAATTTAAAACTGCCAATCCCACCATCAAATTGTCAAAATCTGAACCCATCAATAAAAAACCACGAGTCAGTAGCACAACATTTAATCACACACGCAACTTTGTATTTATGGTATTAAATTAAGGAGTCAAAAAACGAGATTCTATGGCTTAATCATAAGATTGATTGAAGCATAAAATATAATTACTGACATGAAATGCTAAAATTAATAAATTGTTTGGAAAAGTTACGAGAACCACTTTTATTGTAGCATATGAGAGTTTTACACTATAGTATATTTTTTTATTATTACTGTAACATATGAGAGCTTTACACTGTTCATAACTGAGATTGTGGTGGAAACTGAATGCCAAACACCCCCTAAGTGAATTCAGAGATAGATTAGAATAAATTGTACTAATTTACAACCAAAGTACCTCTTCCATAACCCTCCAAAAGGTACATTTTTTCTTTGCAAGGTTAGGAAGAAAGTATTATATTAGCACTGGCATTAATAATAATAATCAAAAGGAAAAAGAAGACTAATGTAAAAATAGGAGACATACCCCCAACAAAAGAGGATGACGGGTCAAATAATACAAAATCATAGACCCACCAAATCATATTCCAACGACCACATCTTAGACACATTGAATTGGTGCAGTACTACACAGCTTTTCTTTAGTACCATATTTTTACTAAGATAGGGAGCTTGGACATGTTAAAATGACAAAAGTGCCCCTCAATCGTGCGGATCGTAATTTCAAGACCGAGGGCGGAGGGCCTCGAACGGCCGGTGCGGGATCGGGGCGGCAGATGCAGCCCACGGGCCGATCTGCATCGGCCGAGGGTGGGCGGGTCCCATTGGGACATGATGGGCCGGGACCCGACCCTCTGTCGTGGGTGGGACAGCGACACGCTCACATGAGGGGCACATGGTTAGGGTGGTTGGTGGGGTCATTTGCATGTAAAACTGTGGGGAGAGTTTCAGTGCTCTCAGCTCCTGAACTTCCTTCTGCAACCGCCTATTCTCCTCTGTCAGATTCTCGCAGCACCTCTTCAATAACTCGCAATCAACCTCGGTTTGCTTCAGCTTGGTCCTGTAGAGCAAAATATATATATATATCATCGTAAATAATTCTATTCCACAAGGGCATAACCGTACTTTAACTAAACCCAAACAGATATGCCCAATCACGCGAAAATTACCGACCTTGCCCTTCTATTCTGAAACCATACTTCCACTTGTCGGGCCCTGAGACCAAGCTGCTTCGCCAACGCAAGCTTTTGTTTCTGCCAAAAAACACAAAAAACATTTCCATCAAATCCTTCTGTTTGGCTCCCGAGAAAATATATTCCGAGAAAAAAAAAAGATACTCACCGGATTGAGCGTGTTGTGCTCCTTGAAGCTCTCTTCCAAAATGGCCGACTGGTCCTTGGAGAGCCTGAGCTTCTTTCTCGAAGTCTCTCCGTCTTCCTCGTCGCTGATTCCTCGCGAGCAAGCTCTCTCGATATCGATCTCGTTCTCGTCCCCATTAATGGCTTCTCTCTCGCTCCTCTTTCCACTCACGCTCGAGACCGTACTGTTAGGCGACGACACGCCAACGTCGTCCTCGCAGTCCGCCGCCGACGTCGGCACCCGGTTCACGTCGATTCCCCGGAGGAACGGTCGGGTCTCGACTCGGCAAACGTCGGAGATCCGATCTGTAAGAGATCAACGAGTGAATAAAAAAAACCAAGAAATCGTTCGATTTTGATTTCAAAAGTTCAAATCGCTTTAAAGAGGCTTTAGATCTGAAAGTGAAGAAAAGATATACAAAAAGGAAAGGGAACAAAGTCAAGAAACAAGTGCTTATTTTTGTTTATTTTCGTATGAAAAAGATAAAGCAGAAAAAGAATTATTCATGCTTTAAGAGTGTTTGTTTCTCGGGAAAGTGTAACAGATCTGCATGCAGATCGACTCTCACAGTACCTGAAGAAGGGAAGGCTTGATCATTCCAGGAGGGTTTCTGGAGATTGCTGATGAAGCCTCCAGAAGAAGAAGAATTAGCAGAGGAATGAACAAAGGAATTTGTAGGCAGAAGATTCACCTTCTGATGATGATTATGATCATGATGATGGTGATTGATCTGAGGAAAACTCAAGCTCAGGCTCAAACCAAGATCTTCCTTTTCATACATCATTCTTAACAACCAAGAAAATTACTAGAAAAAGAAAAGAAAAATGAAACCACTCTTTTCTTTCTCTTTCTTTTTCTTTGCTGCTGAGTCCTAGCTTTGCCTTCAGATATACTTGTAGAAAGTGGTTTCGATTTTTTTCTAGAGAGAGAAAGAGGAGAGAGAGAGAGAGATGGGTGTTTGTGTGTGGAGAAGAGAGGGAGGAGTGGGTTTTATAGAAAGTGATGAGGAAAAAGGAAGGGCGAGTGGGGCGGGTGTGAGGGTGTTGGAAGTTCAACGATGACAAGGTGTCAGGAAGCCCAATAATCTTAATCATGGCTCTTGCCCCCCAAAAATAATTATTCTCTCTCCGAAACTCTGCTCCTCTTGTCCTCTCTTTCCAATCCCTGCCTTTATCTTTTCTCTATTTATTTTCCTTTTACTATGGTAAAAAACCAAATAATGAGATTTCTTATACATATCATCACTTGGAAAGAAATATTCCACGTGATCGGTAATTTTTTTGGAAAAAAAAATACAATGATTATATCTCTTTTAATTGTTAGATTTAGAAAAAAATAATTTTAATCAAATTTAATAATTTTAAAACATATATCACTAATAAAAGTTTTCATTGAAAAATTCTTTCTTTTAGGAAAAAATCGTACATTCTATAGTTTATGTTCACGATTCAAGACAATTTTTTTCTGATAATTATTATAAGATGTTCTCATTTTCATTGGTGTGTAATTTTTACAAGTTAATGTCAATGCCATATTCGATTAAAGTTATAAATAATTCGTAGGATATTGTAACGAGTAGTATAATTATAATAATTGCTTATGTGATAGTGAAATAAATAAAATCCAACGTTGTGGATAACATGTTTTCTACACTTTATTGTAACATAATATAATATCAATGTTGCAAATTAAATGATTCACAAATATGTCAAGTTAAAAAAATTTATTATATTTTTCATATGTTGCTTAGTGCTTAGGCTGTTTACTATCTACAAGATAATTCCTTACATCTTAATTTCATAATACATTTTTTTCTCGAAAACTAAGAGCCTATTTAGAGATATAGGTTTGAATCAATATGTTTTGTTTCACGTCAAATTTATCAAATAATTTTTCTAATAAAATTAAAATTATTATAATGTTTTTAATTTAAACTTTTGATTTAAATCTATGTTTCTAAACGAGCTTTAACGTTTATCCCATGAACAATGCATTGGAGGAAAAAGTTAACCAACCATGCCAACTGGAGGGTCTTTGCCTGTACCTATTTTGTAACTTTCCTGGGCTTTTTTCTTGACATGTCTGGTAACATGGGTATGGTCACCCCTTGACTGTGATGTCTTTTGACTGTACCAAAAACAAAAGAGTAGCACTTCAGTTGCTAATTGTTGGTTTATGATTGACATTCCTGTTTGTTAAATTTGTTGCTATTATTAAAGTCTCAACAATTGAGGCCTCTCTTTTTAACTAAATTACACCAGATCATAGTTTTACCAATTTACCTCTTTCTTAATAAGGCTTTGCTCTATGAATTACAAAAAAGATGATCACTTTTTATGGATTCAGGCACAATTAATGAGACAAGTCTAACACCTAACAGTTGTTTAGCATCTCGGTGGTCCCAACCAACAAACAGTGTAAGTTCTATGTATCAACAATAAAAAATAAAAAGTTATTATAGTATAAAATTTTCATATGCTATAATTTTTAAAGCAACATTTTTAGTTTTAATTGCACTCTCAAATACCCGATTACTCTTAACTTAAGCATTGTTTATGAAAAAAATAAAAAAAATAAAAACAAAAATAGGCTTTCTGGTTAGAAATTCTATTATTTAATCCGGTACTAACGAAGGAAGCTCATAACAAAGGGCGAAAGAAGGTCTTTTGCATTTTCTTTGTCAAACTTAATTTATCTTCTAAAAGTATACGGAACTTGTTAGATTTTTCAACAACAATTTTCGTAAATTAAATGAAAAGGGTCCATTTTATTTGTCAATGGGAAAAGTCAATCTTGTTTAATATAATTATAGTTAATAATCATTAATTATGGGGAAAAATTTGTAGAGAGACGCGCAATAATGAAGAGAACCAACTCATGCTTAATTAACATGAGAAAAGTGCCAAGTAGACAAGCAATCATATTTATCAAAGGCAACATTATTAAATCCATACACCCCCCAAAAAATCAATCAAAGCCAGTTCCTCACACTCGAAGACTGATCAGAGAACAGAATATCATTGAGTACACCAAATCACACAGAATCTAGAGCGTTCATTTCTGGGTCCCACACTCACCTGAGCGCATCTCAACCGGGTAACATCCTCAGCAATGATCCAACGGCTGGAAATCGGTTCGACATGTGGGGCCAGTTGGCGTGCCCAGAGAGATAGAGAGAGAGAATTTTTGTTTCATAATTGGGACGAAAGCCAGTGGTTAAGCTGGACAAACATCAAATCAAGACTGGATGGCCATGATTGGAACGGGACAGAAAAGTTCCATCCTCACACTCGTCACCAAGTGGGTCCCACGTTTCCTTTGATTTTTCTAATTTTTATTTGTAATTAAATTAATTATTTTGTTATTTTTATCTTTTGGGGAAAAATCTTTCCATGAGAGTACCACGAGGGATGATGGTCTCCGACAAAAAGCGGTCGCTTTCTTGACCTTGCGTCCCTTGAAACGATCTGCGTTCCATTGCCCAACGGAAACTACCAAGGCGGCTCTAGATCGTGTCTTACACGCGCTGGCAACATTGGATCATAATGTTTCTTCACCTCGACGCTCGAGCGTGATGCCTACGTCTCGAAAAGAGCGTCTGAACCAAACTTCGTGGCTGAGCCATTGTTTGGCCGAAATTGTTAGGCGGCTCGAATGTATATGGCTTTTTTCCATGACCACCTGTCCATCGAGTTTGTGGTGTCTAGAAAGGTAATGGATCCGTTAAGTTAAAAATATTTTTTTTATAGTATATAAAAATTTTATATTACAACAATTTTTTTATTGTTATTATAACATATAGATTTTATATTGTTTATAATTAAGTTTATGATAGAAACCACTCAACCAAGAAATTAAAATAACGTTTAGTATAGTGGTGAGAATTTTTAGCAAGAATTGTTTTTATTGTAGTATGTAAGATTTTTATATTATAGTAATTTTTTTAACTATAGCATATAAGAACTTTACATTATTCATAATTGAGATAATGGTCCAGACTGTCTTGTGTCAAACACCCTATGAGAGTTCATTTACCCAACAAGAAGCAAAAGTTAAAAGCGATTTTACTGCAGTATAGAAGAGCTTTACATTCCAGTCTATTTTTTTTTTTATATTATAGCAGTTAAAATGTTATTTTTTAAACAACGTTGTCAAATTTTCTTTAAATCCTTTTTTCCCTTTATGTGTTGTTTAGGAGAATATTTAAAACTTTGTAATTTTAACTATATATTATAACATATAAAAATTTATACTATAATAAATTTTTATTTTATACTATAATAAAAAATAATTTTATATTATTTATGGCTGAAAGGATATAGTTGAAACTAGGACTTCAAATACTGTAACAAACTCTACTTTTTAATATGAATGCTGCTCTAAAAGCCTTTGCAGATTGCAGCGTCATAAAAGTTGCAATAAATGAGACCAAATAGTTGTGGTGGGGAAAAAAAAAGACCAAACAGTCACAGACACAATTGGGTAATTTTAGTCAAGGTGACAGTCTAAAATGCGTTACACCTATGAGCTTTGCATTATTGACTTTTGTTCGTGACTCTTAAAATGTTTAAATTGTTGATCAACACTTGGACGAAGAGAAAAACATGCAAGTCGTTAGTCAACAATGCATTCGTAAAAATTTGCTCATTAATTTTTTTTAGGTGGAGATTGGAATATAAACTCACGAAATGGGGGCAAATATAGAAATGTTGCTAGTTATTCTTGCAATCCTTTTTTTTTTTACCGGAATAAACTACGTCCTTCACTTGCTATCTACACACTAATAAGTAATGACTCGTGGTTAAAGTTGAAATATGCACGTAACTAAAAAAAAAAAATTATGATAGGAACTGTGCTTTTTGCTGTGTTGTTTGAGTCGTAAGATTAATCTTTCAATAGTCTGATCTATAGTGAGGAACAGTTTTATATCATACACTGTAAATGTTTAACATGAACACTTATTAATCAAACTATTAAAAAAAAACCACAAACAATAACAACAACTATTATTATCTAGTCCAAAGGAAATTATTATGGCAGAGAAGACAACTTTGCTCCATTAGTGGAGTGTGGTGTTGTCATCGTCAAATTAAAGATTTTAACAGTCTAAATTTGTGACTATCTACCTTAAAAATTTTCAACAAATTATACAGAACTGTTTTTAAATCAGACTGTTAAAAAGCTAGTCAGACGACTAAAACCTCCATGCTCTACCGATAAAGCTAAATTATTTTTCCATCAAAAGAATTCCTATGTTTAAGAGGGTGTTTGAGAAGGTATTTAGAATTAAAAAATATAGTACATAAGAGCTTTATGCTATAAGTCGTTTTTTTATGATCATTATGGCATGTAAAAATTTAATAATATAACAACCAAAAGTTTTGACTAAAACTGATTTAGCCAAACATCTCATAATATAAATATTTGAGAACAGATTTAACCGAGTTAAAAACTCAAATTGAATAAAAAAGAAACAATATGAAAACAGAAGCTCTTAGGATCCTAGCTTAATGTCTTACTTTATTAAGATTATAATGCAAGTCTTTTTAAACTAAAAGATATTTATATTAATCATTGAAGTAGTAGATTTCAAGTAGAAATGTCCATGTATAATTTGGAATACAAATATCGGACTGAAGTTTGAATACATCAGATTCGGTATACTAATCAAATTCGACTCCCCTAAAAGAAAAATTAAATTCTACTTTATTGACCATTTATATCATAACATTAATTTTTGTATCATTAATATAGGTTATATTGTAGTTTGTGTTTGAAAAACAAATTAAAACTTTAATGCTATAATATATAAGAGTTTTATATTATAATATATTTTTACTTTACATTATAACAGTTTAAATTTTAGCGCTAAAAACTTAATTCGAAACACTATCAAGTGGTCCCAATAGCGTGATCAAATCAATAATCAATGTCTCGTCATTGTGAAGATATAACCTAAAAGCCATGAGAAGATGATTTCGTTGAGATGAAATCTGAATCCCTACTACAAAACCATCGATTTCTTTTTAACTGAGATTTGTCCCTCAATAATAACAAACAGTTCTCAATTTTGAAATACTGATTGTGCTTAAAATACAAATCCAAGTTCCGAGTAGGGAAATTTTTTAAAAAACAATTCTAGAACGAGTACTTAATTAATTAGAAGGATCTTTGGCAGCCGAGCCAGGAACAGAAGAAGATAGAAGGGTGAAGTGAGAGAGGGGACAAGGGAAAGTGGACTTCACGTGGAGGGAAAGGGTGTGGGGTTTTTGTTTGGCCCCACAGAAAGGAAGAATAAAATAAAATAAAATAAAAAAGAAAAAAAGCGTGGGAAGAGAGAGAGGGGAGAAAAAGAGGGGCCTGGGCCTGAAGTCACGTGGAGGAACATGTGGGTGCCTTGGAACACGTGGAATCGCACGGCCCCCACACCCTCCCTGCGTTGCAGGTGGGACCTACGGTACTGTTGGCGCACACGATCGTGTATGTTCTCTTGTCTCTCCTCCCCCGGACACTTTCTCTCCCTACAATCATTTGAACTCCTACCTGTCCCCACCCAATTCTCTCCCCCCACGCTTCTGCCTTACGCGTGTACACTAAACCCTCGCTTGCTTCAATCATTTCCATTTTTTAAATATATAAATAAATTGCTTTATTTATCTATAATGTGGACCTGACATTTGAATTCTACACTTTAAGATTTTAATAAAATTATGTGTTTCATAATATTAGTTTTAATAAAAAAATTTGATTATTATGCTGTAAAACTATCACGTGTTACAATGTCAAGAAAAAATAAAAACATAAAATTAAACTCTCACATACTATAGTATTTTTAACTAAAATTAATTCAAACTACACTTTTCAAATGCCTTATAAATGTAAACTGATAATTACTCATTCTGATCTTTAAAAATACATAAAAAGAATGATCACTTAGGGTTATAATACTGAATATATATATATATATATATATCAATGTAGACAATATTTAATCATCAAATCATATTAAAATGATGCTAGATTAAGAAATATTATAATTTTAACAAAATTTAACTAAGATTTACGTTTCATATTTTGCTCTATCAGTAAATTTTTTTTTTCACTTTTTTTTCATAATCTATGATAAGGTTGTTATAATTAAAATGTGAAAAGGTTACCATAAATATCATTTCCTAAGTAAATGGCATGATTTTAAATTTTTTGAAATAAATAACATATTGACTATTAATTAATTTATTGGTATTAAAATTTTCTCAAAATTGCAGCAAAATAATAATAAATAAAATACGCAAAACTAACAAAATATTGTCAAGATTTGACATTTTAAATAGGATTTTATTTTTATATTATCAAAGAATTCTCAAACAGTTATTGTAGCATTATCAATTGGAAAAATTGTTTAAGACATAGCATAATTTTCTGAAATGAGTTAGTTCAAATATAATTTGATGAACACGTGGTTTTATTAAGTGTTTGTATATATAACTTATAATACATTATATGTGAATATAATGTGTTTTGCTCATATGTTTTTCTTGGATCTCGTCTAATATCTACATCGACTAACCATTTTGGTTTGGTCTTGACTCTTGATTTTTCAATTGAAGCAATTTAATCCATAAATTGAGCACTACAAAATTTTCAACAACAATAAAACACGTTGCGTGAAAGATGTTCTTCGCAAGTCTTAAAAACTATTGACTATTCCAAAAAATTATTTATGTTACATTAATGAAAGTTTAGAGGAACTTGTGCCAGTGTCTTGACAGAGTTAGCATTCTTTTATTTATTTATTTATTTATTTGGAAATGGTAATTTTATTTCAAACTAGAATAATACAAACACTAATTCAGACACCTCAACAATTTAGCAATTCAACCCCGACAATGAATCAAAACCACCAGCATGTTCAATTGAAACGCTTAAAGGGATAAAACTTGTACCAAGTTCCAACACAGGGAAACTGAAGGGGTATTCCACTTATCAAGCACAAAACGGCTCTTTTAGACTCAACACTATTACCGGTAAATAACTCTGATCAAACAAGATCAAGAGACTAAAAACACTTATGCCTAACACCGCATTGCAAAGCACAAAGACTTGTAAAATATGAAAAAGTTGGGAAACCACCTCCATTACTGCAGCAGAAAAAACAAACAATAAAAATACATTTAACAGACCAACTCCTAGCCCGCGAGATAGCCACTCTCAAATTTGTCTTCTCAACCACCTCTTATGACTATCCCCCTCCTAGTCATAGGGAGCGAGAACTTACCCTCTATGCATAGCAAACCTCCTCCCCTCTGATAAGAACCAAAATGCCAACCAAACTTAAACCACCATCACCACACAAGTGCCTTTCTATGGGGACAGAACCTAAGGCCAACGCTGGACTCCAATCCTTCAAAGCCTCATAGAGAGGCGATGCAAGAAAGGGTAAGGTGAAACCCTAGTAGAGGAAAAAAGAAAAAAAAATAAGAGTCTAAAAATTAAAAAAAAGTATTTTTCAATTGTTAGATCTACATGAAAAAAAAAAAATTGATAAGATTTATTATTAATTCTACTAGAACTGTCAATTTCTTTAAATTTGGAGTAGATACCACTGTTTTCTATTCTTCCAACAACGTCAAGTCACCCACTAATGCCTACCATTACACGTCTCGAATATTTAATTCCAACTTGGTTTAATCAGTCGTCATTTTTAAATTTTTGAGTGATTGCTAAAAATGTTTATGGAAAGCATGTTAGCTTGGAAAACAACAAATTACATGTTATCTCTTAATAAGAGATACAAATTGGACAAAAGTATTGACATGAAAACACTATTCATAATTTCACTTTTTTTTTTCCTTTCATAAATTACCAATACTAGGTTTACACAACATTTCGTGATAATTAATAACCAATGTTACATAATCTTGAATTGACGTTAACCCCTGAAATAAAGTTGATGTTATATTTTTTTTATTGATCTGCTAAACGAGAATAAAACAAATCACCCAATCCGTGAGATCTTTTCGAATATATATATATATATTCTGTATGTATATGTATATTTGTGTAGCGTCATGGAGCGTGGGTCTTTTCTCGCTTTGGCAACCGTTCGTGTCTATTTTTATGCTTTTGGTGCGTATCTCCATCGCCAGGTTCCGATGCAACTTGGTCCCATAAATCTTTTTTTCCAATCTCACTTGGAACCTTCCTTTTGAAATTACGAGAATGTCCATTCCATTGTATTGATTTTTTTTTTCCATGTTATAATTTTAATGATTTGTTAAATCATTATGTAGTACTAGTTAAGAATGAGCAAATGATCACTTTATAACTCATGAAAGCATCACCATCACTAAGTGGCTGTTTGGTTGAGTAGTGGGAACCGTGACTCAGTTATAAACAGTGTAAAACTCTCACATGCTACAATAATAGTAAAAAAAATTAAAAATTAAAAATTACTACAATGTAAAGATCTTACATGCTGCCGTAAAAGTGGTTCTAACCAACGGTTCCCACCACTCTTCTAAACACCTTATAAGTAGGCAAAAATGCTTCAAAGCACCTTTCAAAATTAACCACAAAAAAAAAAAACTTCAGAGCACCACCAGTGCTAAACACACTACAACTAAAAAAATTCAGGCTCATATTTAGGACTAACTTTTATTAGCAGGTGGCAATCAACACCACCAGTGCTTCTTGATTGTCACTCTTAAGTGCTAGTGCATATTAACTCTTATTGCTCAAACAAACGCAGCCAATTTTTAGGAAAATTTAGTGGGAGAATATAAAAATCCTTATAAAAAAGCAACCTACTAAAATAGCATAATTTTGAAGTTGTTAGATTGCATCAAAATCATATGTTATAAAAAAGATGACAATTTAACAAATCTTGGTGAAGATATAATGAGTATAAACTAATAGCAAAGCCAATTTGAAATTTACCTCTATTGAAATTTTGATTTCGATCCAATGTAAAAAAAAAAAAATGTAATTCTATCCGAATAAGTTTATAAAAATAATAACTATTTTCTCACTTAGTAAATAAAAATTCTAACTCTATCCCACTTAAAAATGAGAAGTATTCAAATGAAGTTTTATAAAATTTGAATGTTTTCATGTTTCATATTGTGCCATTGGTAAGAACTTTTTTTGATCGATAGGATGCTTAAAAATCATAACTATGTCTCATGTTTCTCGTAATTCTTAAGTTCAACTTCCACGCTTTGTATTCAGCTAATAAATGTAGTTTTTCTTCTCATCAACTAAACATTGTGTCTATTTTAGAGCAATTTATCATATTCTATCCAGTTTGCCTTTTCTGGTAACGATGAATTATGTCATTTCACCACTTCATGATTTGTGATATGATGCAATTTCCTTTACAATACTATTACAGTTGGACAAAACATGATGATGATGGCCTGATTGTGACTGCTTTATTGTGCAATGTAAGAGAATTATAAATTGCAATTTTTATGATATCATCTACTCCAAATGACTGAAAACTTGTAAATTTGAGTTTAAAAAAAAAAAAAAAAAACATGTAAGAATTTATCTATTTGACATTTTTTTTAACTCAAGGCTAGTTTTTTCAATGATGTGAGCCTAAGATCTCCTCCTTAATTCATCTTCCCCTTTCTAACTAGACTAGCACCAGTTGGTTTAACATAGCTCCGATTAGCAAATAAGTAATTTCTGTTTACACTTTCACTTTCGATTTATACTAAAGAGAGTTTAAATTCACTATAAAACCTTTGATTTTCGATATCTGAAAAAAGAGTTCCCGAAAAACTCAACCTCACAACTAAAAACATTAAACACATGTATACTAAATGAAGCAACAAATAAAATTACCTCGTTTTCCTTGTGAAAAAAGAGGTGTGAAAACACACCCTAAAAAAAAGTCGTGTTAAATACATAAAACAACAAAAGCATTTGAAGTACTTATAAAACATAATAATAAATTGCACAAAATATGATTACCACACATCAATATTGAAATAGGTGATTTTTTTTATATATATTTTGTTCATTCCATTTTGATACCAAATGGATATGCACCTTCTAAGAAAGAAGTTTATCAATCATTTAATGTGTTAAGGCAACTATTAAACCTAATTTTACACTCTGGGAAGAAGAACCCTCCTCAATGTCTCATCTATAATATAATGATATTGACACCTTTGCCAAGGCCCCAATAATGAAGGCAAAGACACTTTATATCCTTAAAAAATATTATAGCTGGCAGACATTGCAATAATTAGTGCCCAACTCTAACAGCACCTTCCCACCGAACCTTGTCCCAGTTAGATTGAGACACATGAATTATGGACTGCTTAGCTAGATCACATTTGGACGCAAATAAAATCCTTTCAAGATATATAAATTTTTTTTTAAAAAAAAAAACCTTTCTTATTCCGTATGCCAAATTTGGTCCTTGAAGAAAGCTAAGGGCCCGTTTGGTTGGATATTTGAATCACGGTTCGAATCATTTTGCTATAGTATTTTCTTTCATAAAAATTTAAATCTTCATTCAAATACTTTACTCAAATACTCGAACCAAACGGACCTTAAAGATCTACATTGATGAAAATTAATGGAGTTCTCTGTTGAATTTTGTAGCTCAAATTAGTCTCTCTATCAAGAACTAGTATAATTGCAAAATATAAATATATATATATACATGTATATATGCAAATATTGCTCGAATCGTGGTAAGAGTCGGAAATACCTATCAAAAAAGAATTACCAGAATCTCACGTCTAACAAAAAGGGTTTTTTTTTTTTCCCCAAAGTAATGAAAGCTTTCTGGCCGTGGAAGTGTAAAAATTAAAATGAAGTAATGTTACCTCAATTATCTTATCAAAGTAAATGTCTCTTTTACACATAGAAGTTTGACCATTCTTTTCGTGGGAGTTGAAAAAATAATCTACCTGATAAGATTGTTTATCAATCATTAAATCTGTGATTTAGATTAATAGGGTGTTTGGAAGGATGGTGGGAATCACTTTTACTGTAGCATGTGATAGTTTTATACTGTAGCATATTTTTTTATTGTTATTGTAGTATATGAGAGTTTTATATTGTTCATAACTGAGATTGTGGTAGAAACTGAGTGGTTCACAACACTGCCAAACACCCCCTAAATGTAACGGTAAAAAAAGTATTCTACCGATGCTTGTTTTTCGGAGGAAAGCCCCAGTGTGAGCAAGATCCTTTTCATCTGCATCCTTAAAAAATAATAATAATAATAATAATATTTCGCATGAGTGAAGAATAGTGAGGCGGTCAACTTGACCTAACTCGTTACCAAATAAGGAAAATAGAGAAAAAAAAATTCCAGAAACAATTGGATGAAAAGAAATATTAAAAAAAGAAACGACTCGCGCCCCGGCACGTGTAACACCACTGGCCAACCTCAAACACAGAATCCTAGGAGCGTGATTCCACGCACTTTAAGATAAGTTGGGAGAAAGAGAGAAGAGGCACGAAAATGATGATCACGATCATGACGATGATCATGATTATGATCATGGGGTTGTGATTAAATAATAGGATTTTAATAATTGGGGGAGGAGGCAGACAAGATGTCGGGTGATGATTAAGGGTGTCCCCACGGGTGCGTGCTAGCTGTCCCACGTGTTCCCCCAGGACGGCACTATTGCCCATAACACATCCTCCTTTCCTTCCTCAAGTTCCACCCCCAATCTCCTCCTCCTGTTCCTATTTTAGTCAAATTCTGGGCCCACTTTTTCTCCTTCTCTTCTACTTCTTTGCCCCGTACGAGGCTGTTTCCTTTCCAATCAATTTTCTATCTCGTCTTCATCCCATGTGATTCGCACGTGAACTGGTCCTTTACTTTTTTTGTTTTGTCTTGTGGAACAATTGCCTTCCCCATTCCACGATTTCATTTACCATATTACCCCTTTATCTTTTCTTTTAAATAAAAAATCTTATAATTAAATGGTTTGTTTGGATAAACCCGGCACTTTATTATGAAAATTAATAGCTCGTTTAGTTCATAAATTTAAACAAAATTTTAAACTTTTGTGAAAAAAAATACTACAAAAAATATAGTTTGAATCTACAAACTAAATAGACTGTAACTAGGATAATATGTGAATTTTATATCTTCTACCAATATTGTTTAATGAATTACCTCTTTATTTAGAGTTTAAAAAACCCAAAATTAAAATGCCTTTCGTGTTTATATGTTTTATGGAATCTTTTTCGTCTCTAAAATACTAAAAGGTCCTCTTTTTAGTAAGTAATGAAAAAGTAGAGCATTCTTTCTCTGTTATCATTTATAAGCATGAAGCAATGTTGTCCATTAGAGCCTTCAATGTGATGTTTTGACAAACAAGTTTATTGTTATGAATGGAGATGAAAAGTGGAGGAAAGCTTTTCTTTCTTTGTTATTATGAAAAAGTAGAGCATTTTTTCCCTGTTATTATTTATAAGCATGTAGCAATGTTGTCCATTAGAGCCTTCAATGTGATGTTTTGACAAACAAGTTTATTTGTTATGAATGGAGATGAAAAGTGGAGGAAAGCTTTTCAATCTTTGTTATTCATTTATATTTTTAATATAAAAATATTAGTTAGTATGATAAAGAGGGTGAGAAAATAGAAAGACAATTCAACATGCCAAAGATATTGCTGCCCTTTCATTTTTTTGATTAAATTTCCCTTTCAATTGAAACAATGCAAAAATTACTTTTATAGTTCTATTATTAATGGGGTGTTTGGTAAATCGGTTTAAACATTGTAGTATGTGAGTGCTTTACGTTATTATTAGATCAAACCAATGCTCCAACTCTGTAAATTTCTATAGATAATTTCACACAAAATGATATTTTAGTACATAAGTTATTAGAAATATTGTTCTTAAAATCCTCAAAAAAATATTGTTCTTAAAGTTAAAAAAGTTTAGAAAGAAAAATAAATTATTTCTAATTTCACTTTCTAACTGCCCTATGCAAATATGACACACAAAATTCAAGAAATGATCCAAAATTTTTTCTTTTTTCTTTTTTCTTTTTGGTTCCAACAAATTTCCCCTTTTTATTACATATCACAATGATACAAATTAACAAACATGCTTTTAGAATAATTGTAAAAAAAAATAAATAAGGTGTTTGGCTCTTAATTAAAATTAACCAATTAGTTCTAACTAATAAATAATGTAAAACTCTTAACAGTTATATTAAAAAAAAATTACAACAGTATAAAACTCTAGTATCCTATATTTCTCATACACCTATTTGTATAATTTCAAAAAAATATATCAACAAAGTTCTAAATTGATAGTGAAATGTGATTTTACCTCCAAAAACTCACACTAACCATGAAACTTTCCTCAGACCGGCAATCCTATATCGATTTTTTTTTTTTTTTTGGTAAAATGCAATCCTATGTTCTAAAGAAAAGCTTCACAATCAAAATCTTGGAGCGCGTGAAATGCACGGCAGGTGAATTATTTGAGGACGAAAGTGGAGACCGTTCTTGTCTAAATTGGTAGCTTCCAACAGAGCGTGATAAATCATGAGCACAATAATTAGGGTATTTAGTGCATTATCTGACAATCCCATCATGGGCCCCACATTACCAACCTAGTCGTTCGAGGTTTAGTCCATGTGAATTGCACGTGAAGGCCGACCCCTCATGCGCGGAAGCGAAATGACAATGTTGGCCCCCATCTTGTTGTACGCATCTGTCTGGACACAGGATGTGTTGCAATGATTTCTTGTTGGATGGAGTTTGCAGGGTTCTCAATTATTATTATTAGTGGGGCCCAGCCTGTTGCACAACTCCACTGATTAGACTTCTCCTTGGCTTAGTCAAATCATGATCTTCAGAAAGATTTTGAAACCCCACCAACGACCTCATCATCCAGCCACACTTGCTCCAAATAGTTTTGCTCTTTGTTTTTTCTTTTTATTTTTTAATGGGGTTGGACCTTGTATTGATAGTACACCTTATTAATTAATAATTAATAGTGTATTATTTGTTTAAGGGTCCACTTGGCAGGGTCGTTTCAAAAATATTATTTTAATTATTATAATATAAAATTTTCATATGTTATATTATAAAGTAAAAAAATATAATAGTATAAAACTTTTATATGTTAATTGCACTCTAATAAAGCGTTTGACAATCATGGTTAGAACTATGATTGTGTTTATTAAATAATGTAAAAAGCTCACATGTTATAATAAAAACAAAAAGCTGACACATTATAAAAGTCTCACATGCTGCAGTGTTTTGAACCATAAACATGGTTTAAACCACGCCTATCAAATACCCTGTAAATTGGTTTTGTTATAGACATAACATTTTCTCTTATAATATTTTAATTATTACATCATTTTTAGTTCAAATCAATGAAACAAGCACCCACATCTTAATAACATCACAATATTATATATATTTATAATGAATATTTTTTAATGCAATTTGACTGTTTAAAATCACACAACAAAACTTTTATTTTCCTACATGATAATGAAAGAAATATCTTTTAATACTTTTACTGGTCAGGTGTTTTTATCATCAAATTTATTTTATATTCTATCAATTTTAATTTCTTTTATATATAAGGTATTTGATAAAGTAAGTTAGAATCATTTTTTAGTTAAAAACACCGTAGCATGTGAGAGCTTTACACTGCAATAACTTTTTATTTTTTACTGTAACATGCAAAAACTTTTTATTGTTTGAGTTCTAACTCACTTTCCCAAACATTTTAATAATTTTTAACAAAAATTAACTTTAAACCTGTGAAAATACCCCATTCCTCGTAAAAAGCCTCTTTTTTCACAAGAACTCCTCACTGCCTTTTTTTTTTCTTCTTTCTGAAAAGTTGAATTGGACAGCCACATAATGAATGATAAGGAGATTGTCTAATCTCTTCTGGCGGTCCATTAAATGTGATATTGTATTATAAGGTTGAATTATCAAACATATGAAATTAGATGAGGCTTGTAATAATGAGGTCATGGTATATCTAGACCAAACATCTTTACGTTGAAGTTATTAACTTACTAAATATTTTTCCTTTTTTTTTTTCTTTTCAGAATCATAATCTAATTGAAAGAAATAATAATTTTGTTGAGTAGTACACGTGTTTTTGGAATTTTTGACAATTCATTCATATAAGGCCAACCTGGCTGGCAGGTACAAACAATAATGAAGCTTATAATTTATGTTGATAAATAATGCTCAACAATAAATTTCAATTTTATCGATAATTGTTCTTGGCATACTTATTGTAACAAGTACAAATTAAATTCTATAATGCACATTTTTGTTCAATGAATGATATCACAAGGACAAGTCCTAAAGAATAGTTTTCTATGGTTGGTTGGACAATAAATACTTAGGAATAGTTTATTTTTCTGCCTTTAATACTTAAGAATAGTTAAGCCTTATAAAATGGTTATTAAATTTCAAACCAAAATATATGAAAATACATCCCTAAAAGTGACTTAGTGAAATGATTATTCTATTCTATGATATCAACTAAAACTATTTTATCACCCTTCCCAATATCCTATTTAATACCAATTATTATTAAACCAAATGTAAGGATTAAAATAGGCTATTTATCGTATCTATTTCTATTTGTATCTCATCAAACCAAAATTTGTATCTTAATATTTTGAAATTATATTTGACTAAAAAGTAAAGATATATAGTTCTCAATCTCAAGACAAATTTAGTTGGAATGTATATTATTCCTTTAACCTAATGAAAAAGGCAAGCTTTTTGATGATGTAAAAAGGGCACAAGAATAGCATGTTATCTCTCTCTCTCTCTCATGAAAGGATTCCTTATTCTCTTTCAGATAATAATATTATTATTATTATTAATTCTTCCAACATCATTCAGAGGCACGATCTTCTAATTGTGATGCACTTTTACCTCTTCAATATATATAAAATATATACATAATTTTGGTACTAACCATAATAATAATTGTACTTGAAGCAATATTGAATGAATGTCGACATTGAACAACTAATCTGAGTTGACTGGAGAATCCCAAAATTGATGTATTGAATCCAAAGTCTCACAAACTGCAATAGGAAGAAAGATTTGGTGGGTATAGACGCATGAATGTCAATTTTTAATAAATGAAAATTGTAATGACCAAAAAAACGTCATCAATAAAACCTAATATTTAATTAGGTTTAATTAATAAATTTATTCTTAAAAATGTGAAATTTTGTAAAAATTGTAATTTCTGTGAAAATTACAATAAAATATGAATGAGCGGCATTGATTGCAAATTTTATGGCATATGTACTGCAATGGTGGATATTGTAAAATATAAATTTTATGAGTTTGATGAGTCAGAGATTTGTGCATAATATCCATAAAATGAATTTCATGTCACAATTAATTGTGAAATTGTGATATAAACGAATAAATGATTAGAATGTAAATAGGACATAGAGGTTGTCCTAACCCTAACCGGGGGTAGAAAGGAGGCCAGAGCAGTATAAGAATATTGCTAAATGAAAATACATATACAAAAAAATGTTATGATTGGCCTCCAAAAGTAAACGAAAAGTAAGTTAAATATTTTTATACAGTCTAAGGATAAAAGGTACACTGATTTGACCACAGCAGTATAGGAAAAATACTGTGTGATGAAAAATTACACAGTATAAATTTTTAACTCCACAAAGTGGACATTTGCTTGAATTCTATTGGGCCAACAAGCCATGTTGTAACGCCCCTATGTGGGGGTTAACAGTTTTTAATGAGATAAAATAAAAATAAATAATAAAAGTAAAACCTTAAAAATAAAATTTGCCCGGGACTTAAATGAAAACTCTCAACTCAAAAATAAAAATATAAACGACAAATAAACCACAGTTTTAATGTAGCACCTTAAATTTAATAATATAAACTGTTGTCATCATCATTTTAACCCTCAACACATTATAATACAGTCACAGAAAGTAACAATTGATGCTTACATTATCATGAAGAACATTCTCAACAATTGAAGCAGTCCCAATGTAATATAGCTACATCACTTTCTCAACTATATTTCTCGTAGCCACCTCACACTTAGTGAGTCCTGAAAAGATATAAACATAAGGGTATGAGCAACACTATGCTCAGTAGAGAAAGCCATTACTCACCTCTATCATTACCACATTAAAATCTGCATGGTCAGTAAGTCACATCATATTTCAGATTATGAGGTTTATTATGATCACATCTTATGGATACCGTAGTTAATCATTACCAAGTGTCATAATTACACATTTATACAAATATTACCAATCATCATTGTTCCTAGGTATCCATGTTAAATTGAGTATCACTCAACTCATCGAAACCCAAATGGGCGCACTTGATCACCCTATAAACATTCCAAGGGTGTTCTGGTGAGGGGACATCAAGCCCCGAGTCCTCACCAAATCGATTCCTGTACAGTGTGTTCTGGGACTTTCAACCCAAGGAAGCGTCATCGCCTTCCCCCTACTTTACCTTTTAGGGTATTCATGCCCAAGGACGTAACCGTCGCCCTTTTCATGTCTCACAATTTCTCTATATTAAATCATTATTAATAGAGTTAATTTTCCTAACCATGCTTCTCAATTTATAACATGTGTCAATTCATTATGTTCCTCGCCGTACAATACAAGACGAGTCCATGTCATAGTTTCATATGTGATACACATATAATATCAGTTCAACATAGATATATATATATTGCGGCAAAACAATCAATTTTAATTCTATAAAAACCTCACAAAAGATGAGTAATAGAATCCCTACCTTTTAAGCTTATCAACAGTCTCTTAATCCTGGAATCAATTAACGTTAGCTCCATACTCCCTTGATCCTAAGGCGTGCATAAGGACAATTAAAACTAAAGCACAACATACAACTACATTCATAAAATTTATTTTAATTTAATCTTAGAATTTCAAGAAATAACCACTGCCCATAGAGGTATTATAAAGTTTAACAATATAAATTTTCTGTCTAGGGCATATACACTTAGACTTCATACATATGCTCCAAAATAGCAACAAACATATACTTAGGTTTAAGAACGCAAATTTGAATAATCCTTTAGTATAAAAGAAAATTTATAAATGAAAGACTAAATTTGTTCATAAGATTCTAACCTCGGATTATGGTTAGTTGGAAGCTTGAAATGGCTTCAAACAGGTTCCTTTACTTCGGTATGACTGAAATTCTTACTCAAATGGAGGTGATGGTGGCTGATTTTTATGGCTGCCTTGAAGAAGTTCTCTAAGTATTTTGCTTCAGCAAAGAAATGAGAAGAAGAGTGTGGGAACCGTGGAAGAGAAAGGAAGAAAAGATGAAGTCTTTGAAGAGAAGTGATAGAAACAATTATAGAGGAGACATGTTGAAGCATGTCACGGAGGAAATAAAGAAAATGAGGGTCAAGAGTAGTTGGAAAAGATATCCTTATGTCTCATCTAAAGACTTTAACACACATAATGCCAATATGACATTTTTGAGATTTATTAGAAGTTCTAAGGCTTTTTAGTAATCATACTAAATAAATATAGGAGAATTTTAGAAAACTTAAAAATAGATAAAAATAAATATTATAAAATAAATTTAAATGAAGCAATTTTTTTTTTTATACATTAAAAATTAATTTAATTACCTCAATACCCGTTAGGAGAATAACGGGTGTCACAGCTCTACCCCCCTTAAAGAAATTTCGTCCTCGAAATTTCAATTCTAGCAATACTAGTAAAAATTATGATTCCACTATGATTCCAATTCTGAGTCTAAACCGTTAATGTTGTTTGTCCTCCAAATTTAAGTTATCGTATCTCCACTTATTTACTTGCATAATAAATCTTACTCCTAAATCCCTCAATGAGAGTATTTCTGACAAGTTTCAACTTGTAACACCGTATAATAGTCTAAGAATCTGATCAGGTATACATATTGACCATATCATGATTCCAGTCCTTCATTGTCCATGGACTGTGATTTACAATCACATTTAAGGAGATTGCCAGAGAAATTTTATATACTTCATCTTTAGGTTCCTTTTCCTTTTTGAGTAAGGAAAAGTCAAATATATTTGATTTCATACCTCAACTAATAAACTAAAACATAATCATAAAACATATATCACAAACGCTTTTATTCAAAACTATACATTAAACTTACTCATAGAGATATTAAACGGAATCTCAGAGTTGCAAACATACCCGGCATATTTTTCATTAAACAGCTATCCTCATGACACAAACATTCAATCCAAATAATATACTCATATTTCATATGGAATATCCCCATAACTGACTCTGGTACTTCCACATAATATTAACAGAATATTACACATTACAAACATAATACGGATACGTTTCGAGAGTACAAGGCACTCCGTATACCAGCTATCCATATCATGCATGCTTAGAGGATACAAAAACATCGATAAACAAAAGATCGGACCTTAAGAAGGATGCGTTTCGAGAGCATCAAGTACTCCGTATCCAACCATCCCGGCATTAGGCTCAATGAATCTAAAAGATTGAACAACGACGTACCACAAGAAACACAGAATACAAGGCAAACGGTTATTCGTAACACACGAAATACAGACACACATGCCTACATGCCAAAGATAAAACAAAAAGATTACAGATGGAGATTCAAATCAATTGGCCGCTCCCGGCTTTCCCTTTCCCATTCAAGCTTGGATGTTGCAGTGTCGGATTCTGGATGTATGATTTGCATTTTATCTATCAATTCCTCAGCTGTTGAAGCAGTGACAAAGATTTGTCTCTCCGATTCTGTAGTGATGTTTTCTTCCACAGCGTAATCTAGAAATTTCAAAAGACCGTCATAAAAACCCTTTACGTTCAGCAGTCCCAAAGGTTTGGAATAAAAGCCCAACAATTGCCCACAAGCAACTATAAATATTTCCTCAAGAGTACCTAGACCACCAGGTAATGCTATAAAAGCATCAGAATTATAGATTATGTCTTTAAAATTTTTTGGGATACTCCTGACTCCTTCTCCCTTACCTATGGCTTCCTTACAAAGGTTTCCTTCAACTGGAATATGAGGCCAAATTCTTACATCAGTAGCGTCGCTAGACCTAGCTGCTAGTGCCATATTTACCATCATTTTTATACTACCACCCCCATAGATTATGTTAATCTTCTTGTGTGCTAGGACTTGCCCTAAGTGATTTGCAGCTTCTAAATAAGCTTTATCTTTTCCAAGGCTGGAACCACAAAAGACACAGACATTCTTTATTTTCTTCGTGGACTGGGAGGTAGACATATTTGGTTTATAGAAGTGGTTGCTTAATGTCTGCTCCACTTAGACTTCGGGTTCTACATGAGTTTTTAAAGATGAGAAATATACAAAAAGGGCTAAAGAGATAGACAAGTAGGTAATGAAAAGGTAATCCAAAGATTTAAACAAAATCTTGTGCGGATAAGAAAGTAAGATAAGGTGATTGATAGTTTACAGAAAATCTGATTCACTTTTTGAAAAAGATTAGACTCTAATTGTATAACTTTTGACAATTGAGAACAATTCGACAGAAGACCCTCATGACACAACTGTAGACTTTTTGACAAATATACACCAAGTCTAGAAATTTAATATAAACGACAAATACTGTAGAACTTTTGAAATTTGAGACACAAATCTTGAAATATCTGGATAAGCTTTTCAAAATTCAAACATATTACTGTACCGTATGTAACGTGTCTGATAAGATAATATATTTTATTATATATATATTTAAGAAAATCATAAATTAAATAAGATATTAACACTTACTGTATCAATCTAATAATCACAATTATTTCAAACACAAAAGCAAATATTCTGAGTAAAAGAAAAACACAAACTGTTGAACATCAGCTAAAACTGCTTCAAATAAGTAAAGACTAAATAACCTTTATAGAGCGATGACTTATTCCCCATCCAGTTTTCTTATGGCTTGGCAAACAGGATCTAGAAATACCATATTCCTGAGGCGTTATCTTTCTGTATAAAATTTAGGCCAGAGTTTAAAAATAGCTCCTTGAACATATCCACTAGGGTGACCGTGGAGAGGAGGATGGATGCTATCCAAGTTCTCCTTTGAAAGTCCATCCCTACAAAACCTTATTTTATCCTCTCTATTCGTAGACATATAACCAGGTGAAGTACATTTACCGTTACAATTTTGTCTTCCACATTTGTTACAAGTGACCACGATGGCACGAGCTCTTCTTTTCATTGCACTACGACTGGTACCCGTTCCTGGTAAACCGACATCTTGACTAAAGTCACTCGGACGGATTTTCCCCTCTATTAACATTCTCACATCACAAGGGATACCAAAACGCATAAGAATCCACAACCGAGTAATTCTAGCCTTATATTTCTTTCTGAGAATCTTTTGGGAGAGTGATGGGAAATACTTTCTCAGGTGTTGGTACTTTGGGTCCATGATGAGATGAAAGAAGAGTAAATAGAAAGGAAAAATTAAGATAGTAAATTGCAGAATCCTAGAATTCCTTCTTCTTTTAGAAGAAAAGAAAAATTTCTAATGAAAAAGAAGTGGATTTGCGATTTAGAGAGAAAATAACAAATTAAGAGAGAAAAAGTGAACTCGGAGAAATAAGCTCCTATGCACAGTAAACGTATTTGTAAACATTAATTAAACCACTGTATATGACACGTATAGAGACCACGTGGGAGAGACAGTGTGAATCAAACTGATTTAGGATTTGAACTAGGCCCAAATGTTCTTAGTTGAAAATGGTCAGGTTGTTTCGGCCTTAACACATTTAGAACGAGTTAAATAACAAACATAAAATTGAAAACCAATTTGTATAAATCTTAAACCCAATTTAAAGCCCACTATAGATAAAGTTAACTATGAACAACAAATCTAATTTAACGACAACAAGGATCTTCCTGAATGATATTTAAAATCATTTCATAACAACATAATCTTCCAGCAACTCAAATAATTTTGTTTTAATCAAAACCTTATTGAACAATGCATACACCCATATGTTATTCCTAATACTCAACATCTATCAATGGATTCATCATCATTACTACCAAGGGTTTAGAATGCGACTAACCTTGAAATCAATACGATTTACGTCTTTCAACGTAGACCATATCAATGAACAAAGACACTTGATGTTACTACTTAAGAACATCTATAATCCCCATAATTCTACTCATACAATATATAATTTCCTCATATAACAAAACCTTAGGTAACCAAAAGATTCACTGATATACTTAAATACAATGTACGTAACGAAATATTCCAATTTTGAGATTCATGCATTCTAGACTTTACACAGTCTCAACAGACCAAAAGTCTAACATTTATCTCTCTCAAAATTCAACACCATGATTCCCAACTTATATCATATTCCTCAAATATATAGAACTTTTAAGAAAAGACATTGACACTTATGTGCTCCATCGAATCCACACATAATCATTACTTAGGTTTGAATCAATTACGAAAAATTTGGCATATCTATGTCAAACTTTAAAATCAATAAGTCAAGCCTTATATTTCTTATTGTTTTTCACGAGACAAAAGGCTTTTAAATCCTCTTATCTATACGAATTTCTCATCGTTTATACGAATTAGATATGCTTATAGATCCAAATATTATACGAATCTCTCATAAGCATTCTACTTATAAACTCATTCCATATAATTATCATTCCCTTATAACTATTAATACTTTCCTTCTATATAATTATTGTACTCATATAACTATTGATATTTTCATTCTATGGCCTTTCCATGTTACATCCTTCTAGACTGTATAAATCAATGTGAAGGTTCATTTTGATGATGACAATAAAAATTCAGCTTCAAAACCATCTCAAAAATATATTTTTTTAAAGTGGTGCTACACTCCCTAGGTTAACCGAACCTAGGCTCTGATACCAAAAATTCTGTAACGCCCCTATGTGGGGGTTAACAGTTTTTAATGAGATAAAATAAAAATAAATAATAAAAGTAAAACCTTAAAAATAAAATTTGCCCGGGACTTAAATGAAAACTCTCAACTCAAAAATAAAAATATAAACGACAAATAAACCACAGTTTTAATGTAGCACCTTAAATTTAATAATATAAACTGTTGTCATCATCATTTTAACCCTCAACACATTATAATACAGTCACAGAAAGTAACAATTGATGCTTACATTATCATGAAGAACATTCTCAACAATTGAAGCAGTCCCAATGTAATATAGCTACATCACTTTCTCAACTATATTTCTCGTAGCCACCTCACACTTAGTGAGTCCTGAAAAGATATAAACATAAGGGTATGAGCAACACTATGCTCAGTAGAGAAAGCCATTACTCACCTCTATCATTACCACATTAAAATCTGCATGGTCAGTAAGTCACATCATATTTCAGATTATGAGGTTTATTATGATCACATCTTATGGATACCGTAGTTAATCATTACCAAGTGTCATAATTACACATTTATACAAATATTACCAATCATCATTGTTCCTAGGTATCCATGTTAAATTGAGTATCACTCAACTCATCGAAACCCAAATGGGCGCACTTGATCACCCTATAAACATTCCAAGGGTGTTCTGGTGAGGGGACATCAAGCCCCGAGTCCTCACCAAATCGATTCCTGTACAGTGTGTTCTGGGACTTTCAACCCAAGGAAGCGTCATCGCCTTCCCCCTACTTTACCTTTTAGGGTATTCATGCCCAAGGACGTAACCGTCGCCCTTTTCATGTCTCACAATTTCTCTATATTAAATCATTATTAATAGAGTTAATTTTCCTAACCATGCTTCTCAATTTATAACATGTGTCAATTCATTATGTTCCTCGCCGTACAATACAAGACGAGTCCATGTCATAGTTTCATATGTGATACACATATAATATCAGTTCAACATAGATATATATATATTGCGGCAAAACAATCAATTTTAATTCTATAAAAACCTCACAAAAGATGAGTAATAGAATCCCTACCTTTTAAGCTTATCAACAGTCTCTTAATCCTGGAATCAATTAACGTTAGCTCCATACTCCCTTGATCCTAAGGCGTGCATAAGGACAATTAAAACTAAAGCACAACATACAACTACATTCATAAAATTTATTTTAATTTAATCTTAGAATTTCAAGAAATAACCACTGCCCATAGAGGTATTATAAAGTTTAACAATATAAATTTTCTGTCTAGGGCATATACACTTAGACTTCATACATATGCTCCAAAATAGCAACAAACATATACTTAGGTTTAAGAACGCAAATTTGAATAATCCTTTAGTATAAAAGAAAATTTATAAATGAAAGACTAAATTTGTTCATAAGATTCTAACCTCGGATTATGGTTAGTTGGAAGCTTGAAATGGCTTCAAACAGGTTCCTTTACTTCGGTATGACTGAAATTCTTACTCAAATGGAGGTGATGGTGGCTGATTTTTATGGCTGCCTTGAAGAAGTTCTCTAAGTATTTTGCTTCAGCAAAGAAATGAGAAGAAGAGTGTGGGAACCGTGGAAGAGAAAGGAAGAAAAGATGAAGTCTTTGAAGAGAAGTGATAGAAACAATTATAGAGGAGACATGTTGAAGCATGTCACGGAGGAAATAAAGAAAATGAGGGTCAAGAGTAGTTGGAAAAGATATCCTTATGTCTCATCTAAAGACTTTAACACACATAATGCCAATATGACATTTTTGAGATTTATTAGAAGTTCTAAGGCTTTTTAGTAATCATACTAAATAAATATAGGAGAATTTTAGAAAACTTAAAAATAGATAAAAATAAATATTATAAAATAAATTTAAATGAAGCAATTTTTTTTTTTATACATTAAAAATTAATTTAATTACCTCAATACCCGTTAGGAGAATAACGGGTGTCACACATGTAATGTGGCCCAATAAGATGAGGACACCTAGTGGTATACTCATGGGTTACCATGAGTCACCAAATGTGATAAGCATGCATTTAAGGCAAAGTTATCACAAAAATTCACTTCCTTTCTTTCCTTCCAAGATCCGGCAGCCATGTCCAAGTCTCTAAAAAAATTTCTCAGCCCCCAAACTTTGCAAAAATACCACCAAACAAGTTTTACAAGCAAGTACAAGGATTTCCCACAAGTTTTAAGGTAAAATCCTAAACTTTTTAATGAGTTTTCAAGGGATTTTTCATGGGTAAAGGGCAAAAATTAATCCATGGTATTTTTGCATGAAAAGGAAGTCCAAGAAGAAGTTCAAGAAGCCTTTGAAGGCTAGAAATCCAAAAAGTGTTATTTGGGTAAGTTTTAAAGTTTAAAGTTTTGAATTTTGTTTTGATTTTTATTCTTTCAAACCCATGAGGGTTTTTGAGGATGTATTTGATGACATTTCATGTATATGTGATGAATGGTAAGTTTAAGCTGTGAAACTTTGGTTTTTAGTGCAAATCGGTAATTTTGAAAAAAGAGTTATTTTTGCAATTTTGATGTTTGACTTTGCAAAAGTGATGTTTGAGCATGAGAATGTGTTGATTAAGGTATGGAATGGTTTCTGCAGGGGTAGAATTGCAAGTTTGAAACGGATTTTTGTAAAAATGCCATAGGGACTAAATTGAAAGAAAAAGTTCCTTCTCGGCAGATTTAAAAAATAGTCAAAAAACACCCCTGTAAAGTGAGATTTTGGGAAAAGTTAAAACATGAAAGTTGTAGATCTCAATGAAACTGTTAGGCAACGTGGGCAGTTTGCCTAAAAACTCAATCGTTTGTGAGTTTTTGATTTTTCAATAATATGTTAAAAGTGAAAAAAGTGTTAAATGGCAAAAAGGTCATTTTTCAAAATGATTTAAGGTACGGTACCTTAAGTAAAAGTGATCCTTGAGAAAAATAGGAAATTTTGATGCAAAGAAGTAAATTTTAGTCCTGGGGGTAAAATCGTCAAAATTTTTAGTTCAGGGACTAAACCGCAAAGTTTTATAAAAATGGGGCATAATTGAGAAATAAAGGGATTTGACCCACTAAGGTGTTATTTTGAAATTAGTATGTGGTTATTTTTATAAGAATAACGAAATCGAGCTCGGGTAGGTTAGTGGACCCACGAAGGGCAAAATCGTCAGTTTTGTCCAAATAACCCGAACCGTTTTGAATGTTTCCAATGGAATAAGAAAACGAGTAGAAAGGGTTCCCGCCCTTCGTTAGAAACGGTAGGGTAAAGTTAGATAAAAATAAGAAAAAAACCAGTGGTTTTTAGAGTTGTACATAGTAATACAACTCAATTTGTTAACTAACGGATGTTTCGTATCGAAACATAGTGGAATTTGGCTAATGGCTTTGTAATTGGTCAACAGGATCCTAGGAATCTAAGAGAAGGAAAATCAAGGTTAAGTTGCCTGACATTCACATCAAGTAAGTACCATTCCCACCTACAGTATGAAATGTAGGTTTAGAAAGAAATGTATGTAAATGTATACCTGTGCGTATAATTAAGTGTAAATTTGTATGTTTGCCATGATATGAATACCTAGGAGTATAGTCATGTATGAATAATTGTGAGCATATTAATGTGTACCAGTGTGTACAATAATAAAAATGAGCATGTGTACCATGATTTTATACTTGTGTGTATAATATGTTATGTACCTGTGTGTACAATAATGAAAATGAGCATGTGTATCATGATTTCGTACCTGTGTGTACAATGATAAATACTTGAGTATGTATAAAGTAGGTATCTGTGTATACATTTTATGTTAAGTACCTGTGAGTACATTATGCTATATACATGTGCGTATATTAATGTGTACTAGTGTGTATAAAAAGTAAGTACTTGTGTGTACTATGCTATGCAAGAGAATTTATGTTTCATGGATAATATGAGATTATTACTTCATGCATGGTATGTCAACCATAATAAATGGACTGGTAAATGTATCACCAGAAATTAAGAAAAGTGTCGTATCGACTGCTAACTCAAGGGGAGTTTAAAGGATATGTTACGGTCACGGTGTTACGTAGACCTAAATGAAATTGTGCAATGGTACGAACACTTGGGCCCTAGTAAAGATAAGAAATGATGAGGATAAAGAAGTTTATAAGAAAGCATAATTGATTCATGCATTCATGTGAATATCCATGTGGGATTTATGGGACTTACTGGGCGTTAGCTCATTAAGTATTTCATGCTGTAGGTATTCCGATGAGAATGTCAGAATAAGTTCAAATGTGAGCTGGCAGAGGGGTGGAGGATGTGCAGATTGGGTATGGAGTTCGCTGCTGTAATGTTTTCCGCTACGTATGTTTAAAGTTATTTTGAAATGAAATGTTTAAAAGAAAGATGTTGTAAAAGTAAAAGTATTAATTGTGTAAATACAAGTATGTGAAAGTATTTTAGGAATTACCAAAGTTAATGGAAGCAAATTATTTATTCCCGTTTTAAAAAAAAAAATTCCTATATTTTTTCCCTAAAGTAAATAAGAAAGAGTTTTATCACAGCTCGAAGAGGCGGGTTGTGACAAAAATAAACTATCTCCATCAACTCAAAGAATATACACATAATATATGGGTATAATGTGGTTTCTTGACATGAATCTGTTAAAGAAGAAGATGAATTCTGGGACCAATTGGGACTCAATTGATCTTGATGGTCAATGAATATGTGAAATATTTTTAATGTATTGAATTCCGAGTTTAAGCTCTATGAAACAGTAATTTTAATATCAATCAACAAATAAAGTTATATAGACATTCTACTTATTCATTTATCTATTAAAATGAAGGTTTTTATCCTATTAATTATGCAATTTTAACTAGTGTGTTTAAACAGAAAAAATAAATGTAAATATTAAAGCATAGACTGTTTGAACCAGGTGTGAAACACAAGCTAAATCATGAAACTGAAGTTGATTTTTTTAACTGGTTTTAAAAAATGAAATTAGGTCCTAGAAAATAGAATCAGAAGGGCATTTTAGTAATTGAACTCTGTGGCATGAGGTGTTCTTTCCATCAAATTGCCCCTCGTTGTTATTACCACTCATGTGGATCCGACGTGGCGCACTGTTTTCTATGAAGCCGACGGACAGCAAAGCACACGTGTAGCTGGCCCAACCGCACGTGCACTTTCGGTCAAAGTTACCTTGTCTTCGCTGGATCTTCGGTCAACGGTCAAATCATTTGCTGTGGAAAATTTTTTCCCAACATTCCAATTCTACCCCTCCACAATCACGTCCTTGAACCTTCGCATTTGATCTTGAGCGGTATGGACGTATCCTGTCCGTCGGAGTAGATGCAAAATTATTCCCAACCGTTTCAACGTGGGGTTTCCCGCACGTGCACGTGCAAGCCAGCTCTTCTTTGGTCCAACCAACTTTGTGGTTCCCACCGCATCCTTGCACGTGACCCGGTGAGCTGGCAGCCATGTGATTAACCGGTTGGGGAGAATCGTTGCTTAAGTCGGTACTTTTCAATTTTTTCTCGTTAATCGATGTAATTTGAGTTGGGCTTCTGCACGAACGGTTTCGATTTAGTTTGACATATATACCCAAGATTGATTTGGTTGAAGTGACGGGTCACGTGGAGGGAGAGGAAAGGGTACTTTTGGAATTGAAAAGTGCATGTATGATTTTGAGGGTTTTGTTTGGAAACTAATGTTTTGTTGGTCGAGCATTGTAATATTGGGACAAGAGAAAGAAGGCATGTGCATATATCATAATTTAATCATTTGAAATCAATTCCCCCCACTTTTTTTATTTTTTATTTTTTTGTCCCCTTTTCTTTTTAGGTACTTCGGTTAGCATGATTTTAAATACTTTTAATTAGCTTCAATGACAGTTAGCAAATAAATAAAAACTTCCAATCATATCATACTTCAAATGATTAGAGTATAATATGAAAACTCATAAATTCCTGAAAGCCCCACAACAAAGTATCACCTAAAGTTTTATTCATGTTTTTAGACGTAGACGGAGTTTTAAAATGTAGTTGGGACTGTGACTTATAACTATAAGTATTGTACTATGTGAGAACTTTACATTGTAATATACTTCGACTTTATTATAATATATGAAAGCCTTATACTATTCACAGTTAAGTTTTAACTGAATTGTCAAACACTCTGTTAGCTTATAGTGAAAACTTTGGTCTCTAATGTTTAGTTCATAAGTACCCCTAACCAAATTCTGTTGTGTTGAACAATACTGGAGCTATAAATCAATTTAAACTTATTAATACATAAAAAATCTATTATTTAAGAACAACTTACCCATATTAAATAAGCTGTCAAATGTCGATCATTATATTCTCAATTATTAAAAAAATGTTCATCATTATGTTATATATAGAGAGTACACATGTAGCAAAACAAAATGATTTCTTAGGCTAGATTCCTCGTAAGTATGTTTCCTTATGGCCTTTAATAATGAAATTTATTGAGGGTATAAACGTGGTCTACTTGCATTATTGTATTAAATTGAGAGACAATCATAAGCTGGCAAGACCTTCTTTTTGTTAATACCGTGATATGACCGCTAATAGCTTGGAAGACTCCTAGTGGTTACTTTGATTACGCTAATAAAATATGCACAAAAATTGAAATAGCATGAACCATTTTTTTTTAATAAATATTACATGATCTGCGGTAGATTGTTAAACCTGAAAATTGACGTTAACAACTTTGAAGTCTTTTTATTAAGGCCATTAAATTGGTTTCTGTAAAATGAAAATAAAATAAGATTGCTAAGTCAAAACTCCGGATTCAAAAAATATATTTGATAAGATGCTTGTTATATAACTCAAAAAAAAAAAAAGGAAATGGCTATATATTTTTGCGATTGTTCTAAGACTTATTATCCTTTAATAGGGAGAAAAAAAAAAGTTAATTCAGGAAAATTGAAATTTTTGGAAATAAGAAAAGAGTGTATGCAGACTTATACATTTTTGCAAAAACAACAGGGAATTTTCATAAATGTTAATTTTTTAAAAATTATTATAAAAGTCATACATTCACTTTTTTAAGTGTTGGATTAATAAATATATATATTAAAAATATGGCATATGTAATTTTCTCAAAATTATAGAAGAACCGGAAGGAATACACAAACTGTGTTCTGGTCCATCTTATTTCATTTGCAGGCTACAAAGGCCTGATAGCCTGCAATCTTTATCCAGGCCCATATACATTCATAGTGTTTCGGAAGTTGTAGCCCATTTTTTCATCCGCCACGGGCCGGCTCTGTTTGAACACAAACAAAAATAAATTTTTTAAACTTTCAGAGATATTTAAACATGAGGTAACTTAAATAAGTACTATGGATGACAGTGGGGTGCAATTTTTTTAAGTGCGGTATAAATAAATACGTTTTTTAAAAAAGTGGCAAACCATGTAATTTTATAAAAATATTTTTCCGTTTTTAACCTTCAAACTTTTGTCAAATTGACTAGTTACCTTCTAGATTTTTAATTTAAGCAAGTTACCTCTTTAATTTAATAAATAGTAGAAACTAGAATGTGCACTAACCAAATGATAACTGTAAGAATTAGCTCAAAAATGGCCTTGTGCACGTCATATATGTTTGATGAGAAAATATTAGAATTTCGAACAACGGAGTACTTCATATTAGGTACATTCGTCTAAATTTTAGTATACATCATCTTTAAGGGACAAGCATCCAAATAGAATACAAAAAAAAAAAAAAAAAAAAAAAAAAAAGAGACATGTCTTATTATACCTGTAGAAAGAGCTTATATATATATATATATATATATATATTTTTTTTTTTTTTTTTTTAATGATAATCATAGAATAAAGCTTACATTATGAACAAAAGAAGCACTGCTTTTCACAAACAACGGGCCTGATTACAGAAGTTCCTGGACTGTCAGATTCAAAATAAACTATATATGGACCATAGTATATATCATTGGTTGAAATCATCTTTTTAAAACCAAAACTTAAAACGAATTCACTTTAACATATTAGAGCTTTATATTATAGTCTATTTTTACTCTAAACTATAATATGTGAGATATTTACACTGTAACAGTTGAAACTAACAATGTTGCCAAACGAAGCTTATATCAACAACTCTTTCTTAATAACTACCATTTGTTTCTTTCCAAAAACAAAGAAAAAAAAAGAAAAAAAAAAGCTAGCAATGTGTTTCTTCTTGAAGGAGTTCACAAGTATCTAAAGAGAACACCTTCATCCGGGTACTGCAAGCAAAAGGAAAACTTTAAACTAGGAAAATTTTTAAAAATTTGAAAAAGCAAATATTGAACAGCTATTAATCCATGGGTCTAGTTGTTAAAAGTAAACAACATTGGGAATGTTTCCTTTGAGAACGTGCAAGGAAGAGCCCAAAAGATTTTAACTTTATCCTCATCATCTTTTTTATTATAGTTCTCAAAAATTTTCACTTTAACTTTAACATTAAAATAAACCACAATTTTTTTATGAATAAAAATAGACCACAAATTACTATCCAAACTAAAACCATGCGTCTGAACTTACCATCATAGAAAAACTAAATCAAAACCAAAAGGTCGGATTTATGCTTTTTTTTTTTTGGGTGACTTTTAGTCCTTTTTTTTATACTTCTCGATGTAAACTTCTTTTGATGGTATATGTTTTAAAACTGTTAGATTTGATTAAAATTATTTTTTTTATAGATCTGATAATTGAAAGATAAATACCTATTGGTGGATATCTTTTTTGGTTCCCACTAAAGAAATTGTCTTTTTTCGCGCCTCTCCTGTGTATCATCTACTATTAACACTAACATTCCTTCTATATCTTAAAAGTTTTATGATTGTATATTGGAAGATTCTATGATAAAAGGTCTTACCATAAGAACTGTCTTTTTAAGCCATTGGATTTAATCCGATGGTTTGAAACATTCAAATCCACCTAATAATAATAGGTCTTCCTTTACACAATCAAAATTAAATATAACACAAAATCTCACAAAATTACTAAAAAAAAATCTGAAATAAAAAACTTCATCTTCCACAGCAACAAAGTCACTGAAGATAGCCGAGAATGAAGCCTCCTCCAGATCACTGTCGCTGCCTCACCACTGTCACCCCTAAACCCCCTCCCCAGATCGTTGTCGCCAGTGAACCCTTCTCTCTCAGATCACTGTGATCCACGACCCCTCTCTAGACCCTGATGATGTTAAATATAACAATAGACCCTCTTTAAAATTAATATTGCTATCAAGTTTTGTTAGACAGATTCAACATTTTCCACAGAATTTTCAAGTCAATGTTCAATCGTGCAAAACATATATTTCATATTTGGGCTTTCTATTAAATACAAGGAAAAACTTGAGATATTATAATTTATCCCACCATTTTTGGTGTTGATTAATTTATGTCATATCTAAAAAATATCTAATTAAATGTTACAAGGAAATTAAAAAGTATACTACTAATAAACTCTTAGTAGAAATAAAAAGTTATCTTATTTTCATAGAATCTAATTTATACTTTGAGACCATATTTGGCACTATAAATTATAATATGATGATATGGTATGACATTTTTTGTAATTATTTTTTTTAATGACATAAATCAATTCAAACTTGAACTTTGTTTTTTGGCATGTGACATGTGTAAAGAGCCCCAAAAACTTGTACATTTTAGTCTTCAACTTCTAAATAAGCACATGATATTGTTGGCGTGCATAACGTGTCAAAATTTTTAGCTAACTAACTTAACAAAATTTTGTGTCGTGGGTCCACCTCCTAATGATTGCATATTAGCTTCGAATGTTCAATCGGAATACCATTCCATGGGGTTGTAATGGTGATTCCAAAGTTTAATGGGCAGGCACCATAGATTCCGTAGAAGAAAAGTGAATGATAGCTTATAAAAGATGTCTCAACTTTTTCTTTTTCTTTTTTAAAGAAAAACAACCGGTGGTTGGCCAATGAATTTTGGTCAGTAATTGACTAACAAGCCAATCAGTGATTGATAAGTAAAGTGTTAATTGACATTAGTTAAACACTTACTATATTAACCATGGACCATTTTTACAAGAAAAATTCTTTTAATCTCTATTAGCTTATAATCACACTACTTATAAAACTGTAAGTCTAATATATAATATACTTTTTACACTAAGTTTCAATGTTTTGTTAATAACGAGGTTATAATCCCATAGGATTAAATAGATTGCTTTTTTTTTTTAGAGCATATCATTTGCTTAATCTAAATGAATTTCGGACATTTATTCAAACAATACCTTAACAAATGTGATTTTTGACCCCCTGGCCTCAATACGTTCCTTATTTGCAAAGCTAAAAGTGCGTTAAAGATGGAGGCCATTAAATGAGGAGGATATGATATCTATGAATGCTCTTCCTTTCCAGCAAAGGATTGGTTGGATAGGATCTTCCCTTCACATTCCTCGTTTTGTGTGTTATGCAACTCATTAAGGTCAAAGGTTGCAGCAATATTCAGAGACATCAATGAAGGCTTTGCAGCATTATCTAATTTGGAGGCTGGCACTGCTCTACAGACTGAACTTCAAGCAATCCGGTTTCCCCTTTTTCCCTAGACAAGGAGAAGCAATCGGTTGGAGTTGGATTGTGATTCCAAGATTGTCCTTCGGTCTCCTGCTTGAGGATAGTCAGTAAACTGTTTGGTTCACAGATTTGAACCACAACAGTTCAAACTTTTTTCTACAGTATTTTTTCAGAAAAAATTAAATTTTTTTCTTACGAGAAAATTACATATTATGCTTAACTTTTAAGAGTTGTGTTTATTCATGTTACACGTAAAATATCACATTATTATTTTATATTATTTTATATTATATGTTAAGTCGTATTACAAATAAATATTTGTGATATTTATAAGAAGTAAATATTAAAAAATCAGATTTATAAAAATTTTCCTTTTCTCAATCCGTCGTTTCTACGGAAGTTTTTATCTATGAACTATGTGAATCTTTTCTTAATCGGTCTTTTGTTTGATTTCCACGTCGTAATCAAGTGGTTGGTGCCCATATTTCAATGGTTCTTTTTCAAATCGAGAAACCAACAGGTTACCCTGTTGTGGCACATTGGTTTTTATTTTTTTACTCGCTAAAACCACGTGCGCGTCAGAAGTTCATGTATATACTTTATTATGTTTTTTTATTCTGAAGCATTTAAGCTTTAGGGGTGATAGGAACCACTCAGTTTTCAACACAATCTCAATTATAAACAATATAAAGCTCTCATATGCTACGATAACAATAAAAAAATATGCTACAGTATAAAAGTCTCACATGCTACAGTAAAAGTGGTTCCCACCACCTTTCCAAACACCCTATTAGTTTTGAATTTCTTTAAGATTTGATTTAAAAGTAATTTTTTAACGTTTATGTAAAAAATTGCAATTTTGTAGTGTGAAAAAAAAAACATGATTATTTTGTTGAATAAAATAACACACTGTATCATAATCAATAAATAGTAGTTAGTTTTTAATAAAGATGTATGATTTTGTATATTTAATAAAAAAATGTTTGAATGGGAACCAATGAAATATATCTTTTTTTCAAGTAACAATGAATATAGAGCTAAGTGGGGCATACATATGAAAAGTTTAAATAAATGGCACATTTGAAAGAAAACAATTACTACACGCGGCAATTACCAGAAAAAAGTATTTATCAGACGCCACATCTGAAAAAAATAACGTTCTAGAGGATTATTAGGAGAATTATAAAATTTTAGGAGCAAAAAAGTAAGAAAGAAACGTTAGCAAAAGCTAAGAGAAAGAGTTCACAAATTTAGAGAATATCTGAGAAAATAATATTAGCAGCAAATATATATATATATATGTATGTATGTATGTATGAGAAAATAGTATTTGAATATAAAGTTAAAAAATTAGATCTACCAAATACACGTTTTGTCAAAGTGTGTGTTTTCATCTAACATTACATAACAAATAGAACAGCCAATGGGTTGTCTATATGAAAAAATGATTTTTTTAACACAGGCATATTAAAAAAAATAATGCAATAGTAAAATTATAAAATTAAAGTATTTGTAAAAGGCTGCAAAGTCTTTTTAGTAGGAAAAAAAAAACACAAAGCAAAAAATTTTTAGGATAACAAAAGCAAAATAGAAAAGTTGTAAATCATAGATTATATAGATTATGAATATTGATTATAGATTATAGATAAATAGAAAATTAAAAAAAGAAAACATCCAATCAAAAGAACCAAAAACAAAGTTCAATGATACTTTTCAAGATAGAATATCAGGAAAAAGGAAAAAAAAAAAAAAGCAGGTTCCTCAATGGAAACTGAAAAAGACATTCAGTATTTCAACCATTAGATCTACAAAAATAATGATTTTAATCATATTTAATTGTTTGAAAATGTATACCATCATTTAAGATTCCAACTATAAAATAAAAAAAAGTAAACGAAAGAAAAAATTTGAAATGTCAAATCGAACTAAGAAAAAAGTAAGAAAAAAAAAAGAACAGGACAAAAAAACTGAAGGAATTATGAAAAATGCGCTAAAGGAAGTGCGATTTACATCATAGTTTTGAGGAAAAAAAAATATTTTGATAGGGAAATGAATTATATGCCTCAATTTTCTTTAAGGGAACAATGAAAACTTGTACGTTACCAAAAATAAAAGAATAAAATATATGTCACAATTTTGCACCAGTGATTTGTCTGACGTGTGTGCCCCACTAAACGTGTCTTTGCAAGTTTTCCCAACACGAGGGGACTAGTTGGCCTCAGCTGTACTGAGCATTTTTCTAGGAATAAATTACATTATTATACCTTAATCTATTCATTTTTTACATAATATATCTAAAACTTTTAATCTTGACAAAATAATGTTGAACTTTAAAGTCATTAACAATTAAGATCTAATAGTTATCAATCGTTAAAAAGCATGAATAATTTTAGTTACAAAATTCGTACTTGAGTTTTCTTAAAAGTAAAGCTCTTTATTTTAATAACAAAGTTAAAGTTCAGCATGTGACAAAAGAATAGTTAACAAAACTTAAAAGTAGCTATTAGACTTTAATTGTGAATGATTTTAAAGTTTAATGTTTATTATGCAAAGATTAAAAGTTTGATATGTATTATTAAAAAAAATGTATAGTATAGAGTCTAACGATGTAATTTCTTCTTTTTTGTCGAATCTAAGTTTAAATTGAAGGCTGAAGCCTCGCGTTTCTGCTTCTCTTTTCCATGTTCACTGTGTTATTCTTCAGTCATGTAACTGTCCTCTGCTTATTTATTAACTTGTTGATTTACTCGCTTGAGCTTAGTCATCAAATTCTTGTCCACGTACACACACATTCGTACAAGATTTTAATTTCTTTTCCTTCTCATTAAAATTCTGACTATTCAGCCGAGCAAAGTAAACGGGTTTTTGTATCCTGATTTTGATTTTTTTTTAAAGGGTTTAGTTGCAAAGTTTAATTATTACTTTTATGAATTGTGACGGTCATTGCTTAACATTTTTTAAGCTTAATTAACTTTAAATAAGTCATGAAAAAGTGCACACTTCTGTTTTTTTTTTTTTTTTTGCAAAAGCTTTTAATTTTCATTAACACATTTTATAAATACACAGTTGTTCATAACAAGGTTTTTTTAACACTTATTTAACTTATATTGCACACAATAATAATTATAGTAGTTTTTATTAAAACATCGTATTTAAATGTACTTAATATACAACGGAAATATCATGGCAGTGGTGTCCATACTCACGTCTAGGCAGTTCTTCAATTGCCGTTGCCAGCTCAACAGTAATTCTATTCCGGCCTCTTAACTATATTCCTTACAGCATAAAATAATTAGATAAGCTATTGCCTATTAAGTCTAAATATAGCCCATAAAATAACTTCTATTTGTATGCATGATCTATTTATGCTTATTTATGAACTTTAATTATTCATTCCTTAAACTTATTATGAACTAAGGGCTCAAATATTCACACCACGTGTGTAAGATCACCGTAACACCGAGGTCATAATATTCTTTACTTGAGTTTCTCCTTAGATAGAGAGTTGATGCGACACTTACTTTACTTATCTTATCTGATATATTATTTTACCAGTTTTTTTTTATTATAGTGACATATCATACATAATGCTTTATTAAAATTAAGTAAGTGCATAACAAATGTATTTATTTAAATGATGTAAATAATATTTTTGTTTAAAAACCTCTAATTTCACATTGTATGTGGGGTTTGAAACTTACTTGAAATTGGCACTACGCTAAACAATTTCTTGTTCCCCTCTCTATCCGACTAAGTGTCTAGTTTGGACAATTTACTGTAATTAGCTAACTTATTTATTACCGACTACTCATCAATAACGAAACTTAGTCATTTAAATACTTAAGCTAATCATAGGTCAGTTTTTCTTGGAAACCCAAACGTCATAGAACTTATTTTCTTTATTTTATGTTGCCTTTTGGTGAATACGAAAAAATTTCTGCTGAGAAATTTTTTCTAATACGGACATTTCAAGGTCATTTCTAGCGGTTTTTGCGAGCTTTTACGGAAAAACCAATTTTAACAAAATTTTACTGTATTAACCTGTAATACAAAAATCTCAGCAATTTTGGCCTACAACCAAAAGTGATCATTTATACTGTTGGACTCTGTTTTTTGCAAGGATTAAAACTCTTTAAAGTGATCAGTAATTTCAGGGTCCGTTCTAGCAGTTTTTGCTAAAATAACGATTTTATGAAAAAACCAATTTTAACAAAATTTTACGGTATTAACCTATAATACAAAAATCTCAGCAATTTTGGCTCATAACCAAAAGTGATCATTTATACTGTTGGACTCCGTTTTTCGCAAGGATTGAAACTCTTTAAAGTACCTAGGTCAAATTCTTTTAATTTCAAAATGTTTTTCTTTTTAACATTATTTTTAAATTTTATGATTAAAACTCTTAAAATTCATAACTCATAAACCAAGCATAATTTTCGCAAGCCATTCATGAATTTTGACAGTTTTGAGGAGTTCTGCAACTGTTGTGTTTTAATTTTCCTCAAATTTCAACTATACAGTAGAGTTTTCTGCCATTTTTCAAATTTGCCGAGATTGTATAAAACTTTTCAATTTAGTGCTTTCAAAATTTTGCAATACTTTATTCATGAAAGTTGTTAGTCTCACTATTTTGGACAAAATTTTTGTTTCATTCAGAAAATAAATCATCCTGTAAGTCCACTAAAATCATCCATCTTTGAAAAACATTAAAACTTTGTTTTAAAGCAAAGTTTTTGAAACTTCAACTTTTAACATAAAAAATCCTAGCTGCTAATATCAAGTATCATCATCATACACATCACATAACACATAATCATACCATAGAGTCTTTTTAATATGTCATCATCTATATTTAAACAAATACATACCAAATTTTCATAAAGACACAACAATTTCAAAGTAAAGCATTAACCTTTTTTACCAACTATTTTGCAAGTTTGTGGTCCTCCACCAAAAGGCTTGAATTTGGCCAAACTTCCTTGACATGAACTATTACAATATCCCCATCAAAATTATCAAAAACTTAAAAGAAAACACAAAAACCTATAAGGAAGAACTTGAGATTTTTACCTAAAAAGTGTTTGTTCTTGAACTAAAACACTTGAATCTCGAGTTTAAGCTTGATTGGAGGTTAAAATTTCAAAAGAATATTTGGGAGATCAAGGGAGGAGCTGCCAGTGCTTGGAGGAAAGAAATGGGTTGTTTTGGTTCCAATTTTGCATAGAAACGATGAGTATAAAATGAGATTTTTCTAATTTGATGATTCACTTAACTTAGTCACCAGTTTTCACTTAATTATGGTTAAAATTTGCTCATAATTCATGGTAAAAGCTGTACACATCTAGGGGCATGATGTGGTTCATTTTCTTCCTTTTAGGTGTCCCATAGTGGATCCCACTTACTTTTTACATAGTGTAGTTTTATTTTACTTTGTATTTTTTTATATCGTCAGTATAAAATTGAAAAGATTTTTACTTTAACAGTCTAGAATATACTGACTTACTTTTTCCCCTTCTTTCCTAATCCCAACTCAATATTTTATATGTCCATGTTTATTCTCTAACTATGTCATTATATTGTATAGTGTACTTTTCACTTTTGTGTGTCTTTATCTTGTATTCCAACAACCGCTAGATTATATACACATAATCTTTACAAGTTTACTGGCTGGCAAAAGATAGTGTTTTATACTGTTTTTGAATATAGTATGATTTTTTACTTTAATTAACTTATTTTCCTTTGTTAATTTATACCACAAAAAATTACAATTAAAGTGATATAAATTTCACCTTAAGAGTATTTTCAAAATTTGAATATTTAAACTCATAAAATTTGTATACTAGAAATGCATTGCACAAAATTTACAGACATAATATACTCTAATATTATCCATAAATAATTTACATTTTATCATGATTTTATAAAATACGATTTATCAAGGAAGACTCATTATTTGAACCTAAATTGATTCTAGATTTAATTTAATGAATTTTCTCGAATATTACATAGATTATGTCATTCATAGGATTATTTCATTAAGGTTGGTGTAGAGATTTCACATTTATAAATTCAGTTGCTCTAGTTTTTCTATAAATAACGAAGCGTCAGTTTTAGGATTATCAAAGAGGTAAGAGAAAACAACGAGTGTTTAGCGAGGTGTTGTTTATCTTATAGTTCTTGTTGGGGGTGTGCTTGGCGGCTCGGCAAACTGTGCTCGGCAGATGTAAGGGGGGAGGCAATCCTTGACCTCTTGACCTCAGCTATTCATCTTGAGGTGTCCTGTAGGTCCCTTGCCATCCGTGGTGCACGCCTTCGCCTCCTCATGAAAGACGCCAGCTCGGGTAGGATTGTCAGAGCCTTTAGACAAACAGCCACTCACCAAAGAAAGCCAATAAATGGCCTCGCTCCCGCCGTCAAGGCCGATCCACCGGCAGGGGCCATGACACATGTCACCTACCTTCTAACAGGCCTTGATATGACACACGGGTCATGGGTGAAACCCACCTAACACTCGGTTTGAATGGCAGCCCATAAATAGAGCGCATTTATTGCAGCTAGAGGCCAATATGCTCCTTCCCAACTAACTAGCTCCCGTATTCTACCGAGTAGTACTTGCCTTGAGCATCAGAGAGCCCTTATCCGACACCACATCGGTGTCCCTCTTTACCTCTGAAGCGTCTCTCCTCTTGTTACAGGTACCTTATAGCAAGTTGAGGCAAGTAAGGAAGAGACGTCTGAGCACCGTACGCAGCCACACTTGGTGTTGATCCGTCGCCACCCACTGGTAAGCATCAACGTCCGTTTTTTTTACTCTTCCGTTTGATACAATGTTTAAACTCACCAGTTTGAACCGTTTACAATATAAAGCTCTCAGTAGTTACAATATAAAGCTCTTATATGGTACAATATTTTAAACAAAAAATTGTTCAAACCATTGGTTTGAGCTTTTCTCTCAATAAGATAAGGTAAACCATTATAAATTTATGTATTTTTATTAGCTTTTTTGTTTTTCTGTAATTTTTATTCGCTCTTAGTAACATAGAATTGGGGCGTCTAATTTGTTGTTGAAAGCATGCTTGCCTTGCTCAAATTTTAGAATCTTATATAATGTTGCCTTTTTTATGTTTTGCTTTTTTTTTTTAAGAAATCGGTTAAGGTGGTTATTTCTCCACCATGTTGGTCTTGGAGATTCGGGACAACGTCGCCATAGCTCAACTATGAGACATGAACTCAAAATTAGGGTAGCATCAACAGGCATTGCATAGAAAAGAGGAGAGAGAAGAAAATGAGAGACAAGAAAGAAATGTTGGGGCTTGAGGTGTGCAAAAGGGCAATGGTGGTTGGGGCCATGGGTGCAAGAGAGAAGCTTAATTATTAGAGTATGTTTGTTTTATGCATTTTTTGAACAAAATGGCCTTAAATTTGGATTCGAGTATTAAGAATCCTTCGGATACGTATTTGTTCCCCCAAAATCTGAATAATTTGAGTATCAAGAATTCAAGTTTTCAGACTTCTCCTCTCCCCTTAGGGCCCGTTTGGTTTGAGCATTTGAATAGAGTATTTGAATGAAGATTTAAATTTTTGCGAGAAAAAATACTGTAGCAAAATGATTCGAATCGTGATTTAAGTATCGAAACAAACATGTCCAAACTTTTGATACTCAGATATCTTTGTTACAGTTAAAACTAAAATTCTCTCTCTTACAGTTGAGGAAAAAAATCATAACTTCTTCATATGATACTCAATTGAGATGATTCTTTTTTCACTGTGTTCCTAATGAAGAGAGGAATAAATCAAGATCCATATTGCATATTTTTTTAAGATCATTAACATTAAGATTTTAATAGATTTATTAATAAATCAAAAATTATATTTACTACCTCTCCAAACACAAATTTTAATTTTATTCCATACTTAAATTAAAACTTAAATGTACATCCAAATGTCAATTTGAATAACAATTCAAATCACACTAACTCAAATTAAATCACTAATTTAAATCTATTTACCAAACGGACCCTTAGTTTTTTAGAAGGTTTTTTTTTAGTATTTAAATAAAGAGAACAGTCATTTGATTAATTTTAAAAAAGAATATGTTCATTTACTATATAAAAAAAGACCCCTTTAAATCGGCCATTTGACCCATATCCTTTTTTTTTTTTTTTCCTCTGGGTTGAAGGCATGAGTGCCTTGCTCAAATTATAGAATTCTAATTCATATAATCCTAAAATGTCCTACACAATATTTAAAATGGGAAAAACTACGATGGATGATGTTTTTTTTCTCTATCAGTAGAGAACGTTTTTTAAGCCGTTAGATTTTCATTTCATGTTTGAAAAAATAAGATCAAAGCACCAAATTCCTCTGCGTCTAAGGTTGAAACTGAAATGCTTCTGTTTTTTCACCAAAGTCCTCTTTTTTCTTTCTCGCTCCTCATCCATGGCAGCAGTACCCAAGCCCGATCCTCCTCCAAGATGGAGTCCTATCGACAACGATGCAAGGACGACATTCGCCACACCAACATCATCACCGCCCTCATCGTTTCCGACACCATCCGTGCCAGACTTGGCCCCAAGGTGATGAACTAGATAATCTCCACCGCCAACGACGAAGTTGTCATCACCAACGACGGCTCCACCAGCTCAATAGCATGGAGGTTCTGCAGCCCATCGCCAAGATGGTCATCGAGCTCTTCAAATCTCAGGACGCCGCCGCCAGACACGAAACCACCACTGTGGCCGTCATTTCCAGCACACTCCTCAACCTTTCCATTGTTCTATTACCAAAGCGAAAGGAAATTTCTTTTGGTTGAAAAAAAAAAAAAAAAAACCAGATTTGGTGATGAAATTTTATATTGTTGAAAGATAATACATATTTTTTCTTTGATTTTCATCTTATCAGAATAAGATGAGTACAAATAGGTGTTCAAAATTAAGGTTTATTTTGGGCTGAAAAGAATACTGTTTCTATTTTTAGAGCTTATTGCAGAAACAATATCAATGATTTTTTTTTTTTTAAATTCAAGGTTTATGTCTGAATTAATTTGTGTAATTTGTTTGGCTTTGTTGTAATTAGACTTTTGTAATGAACGAAATAAGTTTTCCTTCTTCTTCCTCTCCAAAAACTTTTCTTCCGCACATCCGAAGAGGAAGTTGAATAGGTGGATTGAAGAAAGAGGTTCGCTGCTTTCTTTTTCAGTTTGTTTCAATGGAAGGCAAAACGTCATCCTCATGGAAAACAAACACATACTTTGAGAAAATTGAGAATCATTCTTCAATTTGTATAATCAGGGTTTTTTTCAATTTGGTTCGACTCAGTGTATATCTTCTCTGTTTTTTTTCTTATTATTTTCTTGGGCAGCGGGTCCTTTTTCTTGATGAATAAATCCTTGTAATTAAGAATTGAATCACAGGTGAAGGGGTTTGATTTTAATTTGGCACTCCAACAATTTTTTCCCATTGATTTAATTTAAAGGCCACACACAATCATTAGATTGTTCTCCACCTTAAGCATTCCGCACCATACACTTGTCCATTTAAAATATACCTGTCTCCATTTAATAACAAAATATCTCTAATATTTTTTATAGGGACCTTACCTTACAAAAATTAAAAAAATAAAATAAAATTGGGCAGCCACTAGGCGGTCAAAACCATGGGGGTGAAAATTCAGATTAGAAAAATGGGCAAGAAAACAGTGACCTAGAACACAGATTTGACTGCGATTTGGCTTTTCCACGTTACTCCAGGATTTGCCCAAATTCCCCTCCCAGGAAACAGGGAAAAAAATGTTAAAGAACATTTCATGCAGATCAAAACAAGTAAAGAAGAAAACAGAAAACCAGTTAGGAAAGATAAGCAAGCATAATTTTACACAAGATTGTAGAAGCTCCCAAATGTGTAAGAAGCTACTGTTCTTTGCAATTTTATCCATTCCGTTATTAGAACAAATCTTCATTATCCAGTATATTAGATACTCAGTCCCCCTTCCTTTTGCGTCCTCGCTTTTTGGTTTAACTTCCAATGGAAGGCACAATTAGAAAAGATGCCATGGAATTTTTTTTGAAAATGGTGATTTCATTCTAAATTAGAGGAATACACAGTAATTTAGATACAAAAAACTACGACACATTTAGCTACTTAACACTGAGTATAAACCAGAACCACCAGCAGATTCGATTGAAATGCTCAAGGGAGCAATACGGGTATCGAGTTCCAACAAAAGGATACTGAAGAGGCACACTATAAATCGAGCATATAGAAAGCTCTTTACAAAACACCATTATAGGCAGTAGATAACTCTTATCAAATAAGATCAAGGGACTAAAGACACCAAGGTCTAACACCACACTGTAAAGTACAAAGACTTGCGAAAAGCCAAAAAGTGAGAAAACCATCTCCGTTATTAAAACAGAAGGACCAAACAAAAACACAAATGGCGGAACCATCGCCACCTTTATTTGATAAACACAAAAACTAAAACAAAAAGGTACAACCCAAACGACCAACACAAAGATTTTGGTGACGATCCAAATTCGGCCATGGATGAGAAAGGAGGTCCCACCAAAGCATTTGATCCGAAACAAAACAGAATGAGGGTCAAGCCACTGACTCACAGGGGACACCTGCCATCGCCTGTCGCCACCGGCCAGTGGTAGTGCAACCCCAGGACTACAACCCTCCGATCATAATCACAAACGTCTTGGAACGGGAGGCATTGGACTGCAACAAACCCTCCAGCCCGTGGGAAGACAAGCCCCAAAACCCCCTCCCCTGCCACTTCCGACCGCCATGCTACAGTGCCTTGTCACAAGAGATGGGAAAACTCCCCCCAAAGCCGGTGAAACTCCCCCCACCCAAGCACTGAAAGCGCAACCACCACCCAAAAAACTCTCATTGTCGTACAGGACTCTCCATGGGGCCAGGAGTTTGGGAACCAGCCCATGCTAATGCCGGACTCCGGCCCTTCAAAGCCTTTTTCGAAGGCGGCGCAACAAGAAAAGAAACTTTGAGGAAAAAACCCTGGAGAGGAGAGAAAAGGAAACAGTGTTGTCTCTAGATGCCGTGGAATTTGAAACATGAGTTCAAACACTGTAGCATGGACGGTTTAAATTTACGAATTTGAACCATTTTAGTCAAACACAAGGTAGGAGAAAATACAAAATGCTCACTGAAGGATTAATTAAATTGCTTTGACGTGGAACCTATACTTGTCAGCAATTTTTGGCACCATCTCCATGATATAAACTAGGAGCAGCTCAGCTGACTTCCATCCAGGTTGCGAAGGATGAGGGAACATATAACAGTTACACGTTTGTTTATTTAGAGAATAAACATTATAACCAGGACCTCAAAAAAGGGAAAATTTCAACAAATCCAGACGACAATAGAATGACGAACTATATATCAAATATCATCGGCAACTGAACCAGCTTAAATCTTATGGCGGGACCAAGTCCAGAATCTGCTTCTTCACTTTTCTTGGTAACAAAGGAAAGGAAATTTAACTAATGTAAAATGGGAATGGACTTCAACCACCAGGCAAACTTCTAAAGTTAACAAAGACAAAGTAGCTAAGATGTGCATGAGTAATGGATCATACAAGGTAACATTTCAACCGGGTTAGAAGAAAGACCACCTAAAATATTAATTACTGGAGAAAAAACACAAGTCTCTTTAAGTCTTAATTTACTGTGAAATGATAGAGCCATAAGCTGAAGCAAACCTTTTTCTACCTACATTTTATCAACTTTAACATCATATAGTTCAACATAAAGTAACTATATTAACAAGAATTCTTCCCATTCTTACCCTTTTCTGTAGATCTACCTGTTAAAATATTATACAATTTCTCCTCATTTTGTGACTTAAAGAGTAAATTGCAAACTATTAAACGTCATCAGCAAAGCTGTATGGGTGATACACATTTTCCATAGAATTCTACGTTATTATCCTTAAGAAGATAATACTAAGTTCACAAGAATATTTCGACCAGCCTTATATTGCCACAAGTACCAGATTGCGTCTGCAATTAGCTAACATCTAGAAGTGTAATCTTCAAAGTATCTTCCTGTTTTTGAGATACCAAAAAGATCCTTAGCACAAAGCAAAATTGACAGAGTTTGAACAGAAATTTAAATTTCTGCAAGAGAAAACACTATAGCAAATAAATTTGAACTGTGATTGAACAAGCTATGAAACAAGCAGACAAACAATCATTTACCCAATTGAAAGCTTAACTAACCACTGGTCCACCGGTATCCAGTGTGATTGCCATTATGAAGAATTATTGTATATAGTGAACATTACCAATTACTAATGCCCAGTTCTCTTACTTGCCCCTAAACAGAGATAAAGAAAAACCTACCTAAACACAGAAACAACACTATTATGTGTAAAATCATTTGGTGACTTTCCAATTATTAAACTAACAATATCCTTCAAGTCCAACTCAAGCACCAGCTGACGGTTAATGCAATTACTTTGTAGAAACCAAGAATGTTCAAAACTAGCAATATGAGATATCAAAATACATGTATATAAGAAAAACCTTTATCCAACATATCCTCTTTCAACCTCATCATGGGTTCATCTTGACTGAAGCCCAACCGAATGAAGAAGACAGCTCTTCCAGATCAAGGAAGCAAGCAGTGTGTTAATCGTGTATCCAATAAGGATTTGCAAATTATGATACTCTGCCCCCCAATGATGTAGGGAAGCCTGTCAAACATTGTAAAAGTAATCAAACAATGAGGATTACTTCAAAGAAACAAGATATAACTCCCATAAGCACAACACCATCAACAGCTGCTAGAAACAAAATAAAAAAAGGGCTTAAAATATTCACGCTATACCATTTATTTATATCGGATCCTGTTTACGTCTTAAAACTACTTAACAAGGAAACAACGACTGAAGAGCTCTTCTGCCCCTGAACATCATGCCCCACATGCGCAAATGCAATACAAAAATTTGTAAAAAGGAGGCACAATTAAAAACATGGCGGAAATCATATTATATTTCCTTCCAACATATTTTTTTCTCCCTTCTATACGTAATATCATATCCTCTTTTTACAAAAATTTCAGCGCATTATACCTCAATTGAGGCTTCAATGTCGCAGGTGCAACCACAATGTCATTCACCCTTGACAAAGCTTCAAGAGTCACAATTGACTAAAAACACATCTACCTCTGCCAAAACAAAAAACAAAACTTTATCAGCAAAGGAACTTCTATAATTTACAGAGTAATTGTGTGACACAAAAGAACACAAAAGCGGTACAAACCTTAACCGGAGCGTCAGCAATCCGGTAAGCATCTGCCGTAATCCCCACCAACCACAATCCAGGAAAACAGGCCTGAAACCCAAACACGCCAAAAAAAAAAATAATAAATAAAATAAATGATATGAAAGGAACGAGGAAAAAAAAAAAACCTTGTTAGTTCAGGCACTTAGAGATGAGAAAGAGGAAAAGGAGTTTACGTCGAGCTGTTTCTGAACGTTCTTGGGCCGCTTCCTGGGCCTCCGAGCGGGCCTGGACCCGGTCATGACGAAGATGTCCTCCTCAATCTCGTCCCTGGAGAGAGCGATCCAGAACTTCCTCTTCTCCTTCTTCTCCAAGCTTTGCTGCGACTCCGATAAGCCTCGCAGCCTCATCGACTTCGGCGGCTGCTGGTTCAGATTCTCACTCTGATGAGCGCCACCGGCGACCACGACCTCCGCTACCTGCAATTCCCCTCCCTTCCCACCAATCGGAGCCGCCTTTGAGAACAGCGCCTTCCTCGGCCTCAAATTCCACGGCTTCTGCACCCTCATCTCCTCCTCCGCCGCCTCCACTTCCCGATCATCTCCATCCTTTCCCTCCCCGGCGCCGACATCATCGCTCTCCTTCTTCTCCGCGGCCAGAGAGCACGACGCGAATCGGTTGCGGAACGTCCGGGATCCGACTCTGTGAGACCGGCTCGGCTCCGCCTCCGACGACTCGTTCCGCTCCTGCTCGCCCGCGTCACAGTGGTCCGCGACTGGAGAGCTGTCGGCGGAGATTGTCCGGCGGCAGCGGTGGCTCCCGCTAGCGTGGTTCTTGCCTCCTCCCCACTTCAGGAACGGGAGAGGGAAGTTGTGGAGCGGAGACTTGACCGGTGCCGTCGCCATTTTCGCCAATGAACTAAGCTTCGAATTCTCTCACGCATATAACGTTGTATCGCCAGAGCAGCTACTTTCTCTCTCAAGATTCTCCTCTTCGCCGTTTTTTAGAGAGAGAGACCCTAGCAGACGATCAGAAAATCTCTGGTCCCGACAGAGAAGAGCTTGTCTCTGTGTTTTTCTAGAGAGAGAACGAGGGTAGAGAGAGAGATGGAATAGGTTTATATATGCGAGCGTAGCTGCTTCTCTTTCAGCTTTTCATATACAAATAGCGGAGCAGGGTGTTTCCGTTGTACGCCTACGCCCTCACAATTTCTTATCCCAAATTACCCTAGTCGTTTTTATTTATTCTCAGCTTCGCCCACAGGATGGTTTTGTTTTTGCTTGCCCCTTTTCGGGGGTATATTTGTGGGGACCACCTTTTATTTTTCTTTTTGGCTCTTTTCCGCTTGTATGCATTTACAGGACCTCCCTAGATACTAATACGTCCTTCCAAAATTCAAAAAAGAAAAAATTACAAATACGTGCTTCTCTGTTTTGTACCCTCTTTTATCTCCGTCCAAAATGTACAACATCTCAAAGCAGCGTTGTTGGGAAACTGTGGAACGTTGCTGTAGTGGATAATGTTCTCTGTCTTTCTCTCACTTCCTTGCTTGTGATTTTCAGGTGCGTGCGTGCGTGTGTATCCCTGCTGTCATTGGCATAACCGTTTACTCAGATGGTTTTGTGGAATCTCACGTGGGTCCCGTGGCAGTACTGAAATCGCAACGGTGGTGTACTCCGTACGGAACGATGATGAGTGGGACCTGATCTCTCTCACCCCCCTCTTCTTTTTTTTTTCCCTTTCTTTAAACGTGTTCAGGAATTGGAGGGCTTGATCGCATGGCGGGTTAAGATCTGTAGGGCGGAGTGTGCCATGTGCGTGGTGACTGTGTAAAATAATTACAAGGGTGTTTGAAAGAACAGTAAAAACCGTTGGTTAAAACCATTTTTTTTATAATATATAAGGACTTTATACTATAGCTTTTTTTTAAATTGTCACTGTAGCATATGAGAGTTTTACACTGTTTATAACTGAAAAGTTGTGAGAACCGTGGTTCCCACCACTCATTTAAACAACTGGTACATCTACATTATCATTTAATGAGAAAAATAGAAGAAAAAAAACTGATCTACAGTGTACCATACTAATAGAACTATATAAAGTGTTTTTGAAAACGTAGTTGGAACCAGATAATTTATATTGTAACATGTTTTTGTTTTATATTATAACATGTGAGAATTTTATACTGTTACGTTGAAATTAAAAGTTCTAACGATGTTGCCAAACAAAACCTGTTTTAGGTTGTAGTTTCGAGTTCTAATATGTTATCCCTATTTTTATGTCATTTTAGTTAAGGCTGTACAAAAATCACCCTGCACCCGCCCCCGTCCGCATTCACCCCGCTCGAAAAAAGTGGTTCAATGTTAGCAACCCGCCTGCGAGTGGTTTCGGTTTTGAAATTTTGACGGAGGGTTCAACGCAAACCCTCTCGCCTATGTATTTTTTTTAAATGATTCTACAAGCAAATGATTATGCTCCCGTATCAAATTAAAGATTTAGATTAGCTATTTCTTTCACACTTTCTTTATGCATAGTAACATAAAATGTATATTTGATTATGAAAAGAAAACAAAAAAGCCCTATAACCTAACCTGTCAATATTTGGTTGAACTCACAAACAAACATACTAGGATAATTAGGTTTGACTTAGTGCTTTTTTTGAAAACGTATTCAAAGTACATGGAATTTTAATTTTTCTACAATTTTTTTTCATTTTTTTTCAAAAAGCCCAAAAAATTACATTGGACTATAGTATAGACCCCAATTCTCTCAAAAACGAACCGAAACTGCCCGCTATCACACGGGTGGTTGTGGATTGGTTAACCACCAACCCGCCATAAAAATTTAAAAAAAAGAATCAAACCCACCCGAAACCGCCAAATTGCCTGTTGTTTACCCCTAATTTTGGTTGTTTCTTATTATTTATTCAACACATTATTCAAATTAAACAACCTAAACACATAACAAGAACCTAAATTTTAAAGTAATTATAAAATTTACTTAAATGTCAAAATTTAATTGAGGGACAATAAATGGACAACAGATATTGATTTTACGGTTCCAACCATAGTTTTAATCGCAAAACAATAGAAAGCTCTCATATGATACAGTGTAAAGCAAAAAAGTGTCACAATATAAAGCCCTCACATGCTACAATGTGCTCTAATAAAACGACAAATTGTCAACTCTTCCCCAAACACTTCAATAATCTCTATTTTTAATTTTTCACTTTTATGCACTTTTTCATAGCAATATAATTTTAATCATATTTTTCTGTAAAAAAAATAACCATACTTAACAATTCATAAGCATTCATGGACTAACAAAAATTCTACGCTAACGCTGAAAAGCTACCAATGAAAAATAAATTTGATCGTTGTAAAAGAATAATTAGTGATGTCAAAATTATGCACTAGCTTTCTTTTTTTTTTTAAATGTAGAGTATTAGAGACAATTTTGATAACATCGCATGATAATTTAAATGCTTATTTTTATTAGAGGCATATTGTACTTTTTACGGGAATTGTTGGCAACATGACTTTTTCAAAATTAATTACAATAACTATCAAATTTTTAAAATATTTGTAGTAAATATAAAATTTATAATATAAATAATTTATTTACTCCTATGTTTATAATGTAAAACATTCTTATTAGCATAATAAATAGATTTATGATACGACTAATATATTTAGTTTATTGTTTACGTTGTAAATATTTCTTGTTTATATAGTAAATAAGTTATTTATATTGTAAATATGACATTTACTATAAATATTTTTAAAATTTGATATTTACTTTAAAAATTTTCAAAACTCTTATATTTTTCTCATATGTAATTTGAACCTTTTTTATTTCTTTACTTGAGGTTGGATGGCCAAAAGAGTTTAAAATCCACACGTTATGATAAAATTATACGTACGAGATTACTATTATACTTTACTTGCAGTGGCTTAAGCTTAAAATTTTTCATCAAATAATTTTGATATAAGATGAAATTAGAGTAATATCTTTTCCTTCCACATAGTGGTAATAAACTGATCAAACTTATGGTTTAATTAAGAAAACTAATAGCATAAATATTACAATCATTGCACATGAAAAAACATATAATTAGTGATAAAGATTTTTCTACCATATATTTAGAATATGAATGATCATTTTTTTATTACGTTAACATTGTTATTATATTAAAATATGAAATTGATGAAGTTTGCTTACGAATAAAGTAATTATACCATAGGCTCATAAAAATTATCTTGTATAACTCAACCTACAAAGGCCCCTAATTATTTGTCCTTTTTAAGGCATAATTGGTCAACGGATTGTTTGTGTAACTCAAGATTTTAAAGGTTTCTTATATTAAAAACCTAACGTTAAATTGATATTTGACTTTACTTTAAAATATTGAGTCCCACTTTCATTTTTTTGAGAAAATAAAAGATTTGTTTATAAAATCGAATGAATCATATACCTTACTTAATATGTAATGTAAAGAGTGTCAAGTTTCCTATTGTGTTGATATTTACTCTGTCCTCCGCATACTTCTCTTCTATGAGTTCAGGAAATTATAAATGTATCTCAATGTGTCAAGGCCTCTGGTGCGTATTGTCGAGCATCATTATTTTATAGGCGTGCTCCCGCTTAAATTTTAAATATGTTAGGGCTTGTTTGTTCTTGTTTTTAAAATTTTTAGAAATGTTTTCGTATATTTTTTGAGATAAAAATTTTAAAAACACTTTCAACACAGTTCTTAAAAAATTTATATTTTCAAAACAAAAATGTTTTTACCTATTTTAAAAACAATACTAAACGGCTCCTAAATTTTTAAAAATTTCAAAAATAATGCTCTAACTATATTACATAAAACACATATATAATTGTATCTTACCTAGATAATTAAACTGTATAATTTTGTCTCTATTTTTTTTTTTCAATATGACCATTAAAATAATTTCAAAATGTTAATAATAGGTTAAACTTTTATATACAAGATTACAGAGTCGGGACGCGTTTAAGAATTTCAAGACTCTATTACCTAATTATTTTATCTCGTTAATTATATATTATTTTTAAAATAAATACATTGCGCATAATACTCTAAAAAAGTGTGTTTGTATTTTTTGTACATTGACGATAATTTTGATCATATAATGGAGAAACTCGTTTTATTTTCATCGATTTATATAAAATTTTAGGTGGGGATTAGATTGTCTTGTTATAACAAAATTGTGATAAAAACCATCATCACCTAGGATCATTCATGTCAAATCATCAAGAATATTGATAAGATGCGGAAGCCAACCTGAATCCATGATTAAATGTGATTCTTAAGTCTATAGGTTAAGGATTTTTCAAGTCTGGTATGTAAGTCCTCTTTAAAGTTTGTCTCTGTAATTTTTCTGTAGATGAATAACAGAAAAAATAACGCATGTACTGACTTGAAGGCAACAACTTCTTTATATAACTGTGGTCTCTACACATAAAAACCTACACTTAATGATATATTAAAAGCCTAAAATTTAATTTGATCATTTTTAACTAAACAACCTTATTTGATAGTCTTTAATTTATATTTATTTAATATATTAATCTATATATCAAATTTAGATCCAACGTGTCTTTCTTTAAGGAGCAGGTTAACGAGAAGACTATCACTTTAAACCCACCCGTTCTCATTTATATTAATATTGACATAGACAGATATTATTTTTAAGCTGAGTATATTAGCATCCTACCATTTGCTTTGGCCATCTCAAGACGTTTTACACAAATATGTGATTTTCCTTGCAAGTGTCCCAACCGCATCCAAGAGCCACAAATGTTTGACACGTTGGTTAGCAAGTTCTGCCCGCATCATAATTACAATACACCACAACTACTCTACTAGTGAATCTTTCTTTTACATATATTATACTCTTTTTTTTATTTATTTGATGATCTACAGTACAAAACTCCAGTGTTTGATTATTTCATGAGCAAGCCTTTCGCCCTTCATGATTGTAAATTGAAGGCTATGTTTGGAATTTCCTAGAATACGAACATTAGAGCGTTTTTGACAACATATAATCCAAAAGTTGAACCAATTTTATTATAGTATTTTATTTTACAAAATTTAAATAGCTAATTCTCATAATATTTAAGGTTTGAATTTATATTCTCAAACAAGGTTTTACAAAAGCTCAAAATTAATCTCTATGAATAAGTTTTTAGCGTTTGTTAATACTATGTTCAATAGAATAAAAAAGAGGAGGAAAGAAGGCGGGGGAGAATGATCAAAAGGCGAATAATAGTATGGTAATAAATGTTTGATCCAAAACCTTTTTTTATTTAAATATATGAAATAAACAAAGAGTTACACTTGTATGGTAAAATGAAAAAAAAAAGAGATTTTTAGAGTTGTGTATGGTTTAGTCTGGTTCCAAACCGCTAGGTCTTTGGGATCATAACGTTTTCATAGTTGAAAAATTTTAGGATCAGATTGGACTGTTTAGGTATTAGGACTGGACCAGACCATTATAGAACAGGTCGGTCCAGTTTGAATTATGGTTTGGGGACTAATTTTTAAGAGATTTGTGATTTTTTACACTAAATTTTGTACTTTAAAAACTCTATACCCAAGAAATTAAAAATAACATTCTCAAAGAAAAAAACAGAAATAACAAGCAACAAAAATAAAACACAACATAAAATAATGTAAATTAAGATATAAATAATAAAGTCATTTAAACTCCAAACTCTAAATATAATAATACAATCATCTAAACTCTAAATAAATACAAAGTCTAAATAATAAATGTAACTAGAACAAGCAAACACCAATGATCAATCCACCGTAAAAGGAGTTGTGATTACGTCTGAATCAGATCTTGATGTTAACGGTACTCTTGAAATGAGAGGCGCTCCACCCAATTATATAATTTTTCTGTACAACCTTAGTAAATATGGTGGATAGTAATTGTGGTGGGCCATACCAATTTTAATTTTTTCAATATTGGGTGGATTTTTAAGTGAAATAGCTTGAAACGAAATAAGGATGAGTAATTTTTGTCTTCGTTTAAAAAAAAAATAACGTAAGCAGATGAATAAAATAGTATTTGTTTAAATCTCTTAATTTGTTTCATTTCTATCTACCAAACAATTTAAAAGAAAATTGTTATCTCTATTATTATTCTTTCTCTTTTACATATATTTTTTTTGTTTTCCTTCCTATGTACCTCCACTGGTTTTATTTCCAGGCAAAATTTGATAAAAGAGCCACCAAAAAATTTAATTGAAAAAAGACCTCTTTTTTTTGCACAAAAAATCAAGCCTCTTGGGCAGAAAAAATGCTTCAAATCTTTTTTCATCTTGTTGAGGTTTCTTTCCTTACTCTAATTTTTTTTTCATCTTGCTAAGGTTTTTTTCTTTTGGATGACATGACATTGAGACCATTTATCAAATTTTAAAATTTCTTGGTCTATTTATCAAAAAAAACTTCTTCTTAAGGCCATTTATCAAAAACTTATAATTTGTAGCTTTTTAAACAGCCGCGCCCCCTCCCACAGTATTATATTCCAACATCTAACTGGTTAAAAAACTAACAATGATAATTAGAAGTATTGATATATAACACTTTTTTTGAAAGCTTAGTACAAGACTACTTGGTCAAAACGGATGGTTTTAAAAGGTCACATTAGGGAGGGAAAAACAACACAAAATTAGAGAAATGAAACTAAGCGAAACAACAAAAATTTCTTCATTCTTTTTCCAAAGGTCTGGAGAAAGCTCCAATCAATATGAAAAAAACCTCCCTTCTCGAAAGCGTGAAATTCTTTTTCCTTTTCCACAGGAAAATCCTTTATGACACAATGAAAGCGTCGATATCCAACAGCGGAGAAAGAAAAAGTTGCTTAATTGAATATAATTAACACAAACCTACACTCAGTTGATGAAATGTCGACAATTCTATGTCACGGAGTATGAATACACAAATAATTATTGATCCACGAAGACATATTCACACATAGCCTTGTATTGTAAATGTGGGGTCGGTTTGACGAATACTGCTTTGTGCTACTATTTTTCAATTCTTTTTTATTTTTGTGAGAAAGTTTGAAAAATCTATTTTTAAAGAACAGAAAGGCAAAATTGACCCCATGTTTATCGCTGATGAACTTTAACCTCTCACCGATAAATTCAAATTTATTACTAATAAAAGCATATAAGTATAAATTGTCAGTAATAAACGCCGGTTTATTTATAGTATACAAGAGTTGATCATTGATAAACTTCAATGATAACAAGCACATAGTAAATCGCATATAGTTTATCAAAGATAAATTCTAGTACATCGGTGATATACTACAATCACGTCATTTTCGATGATAAAATACCTCAAACTAAACCTAATACATAAATAAAACATAATCGCCACTTTCTATCTCTCCCTCATTATGCAACCAGCCCCTTCAATCCCGAGTCTAGATCTGTTGTTTTGCTCGTTGTCCCTTTCAATATAAGTTTCAATATAAGTTTGCAATGTTTATTAATTATCAAATTTATAAGGTGTTTAACATGGTGGTTAAAACTATTGGTTAAGACTGTAAATACTATAGTGTGTGGAGCTTTATATTGTAACAAGTTTTTTGTTTTTACAATAACATATAAAAGCTTTATATTATTCTTAATTAAAAAATTAATTAGAATCAACTAATGTCAAACAGATTATTACTTTCACCCATGTACGGGCATATTAACGTCGTCATCCATACTTCACGTTTCAAAGAACGTTGTGTTCCTCTGTAAACCATTCATTATGAGTCGGCAGCTTTGGACGGTAATACCCCCTACAACGAGAAAACCAAACTTTCCTCGAAGAAAACCAACCTTCTTGCTCTCGTACATCAAAGAGTGTTGACCATTTCCACTTTTTTCAAGCACCAAAAACATAACATCCACATAAAATCTGCTTTTTCATCTCACACTCATCAACTTTCTCAATCTTAATAAATCATGTTTATGTAAAAATACAAAACAGCAAATCCAAAACAATTTAAAATGAAAAAGAAAAAACTTAAACACCCATATTTTCAAGTAAAATTAATCATTTCAATTCAAAGCCCACATTTAAAAAACCCATTTCGTAAATAGATGAAAGAGGGAAATACGAGATTTTGAAATGTTTCGAAGTAAGTAATAAGTTTTGAAAATATTTACAATGTAAATAATTTATTTACTAAATAATAATTATACACTGCAAATAATGAGATAAATAAATTATTTAAATCTTAAATCTATTTATTGTGTAAATAAGAACTGTTTATATAATAAATAAGGAGGTACATAAATTAGTTACATTATATATAAAACTATTATTTACTAAAAAAATTTTTAAAACCTGATATTTACTGCTATTAGTTTTGAAAAAGTGATATTTATTATAATTTTCTCAAACAGCTAAAATTAGCAAAATATCAAACAAAATGGGTCAAAGAACCAAAGAGAAAAATAAAACACTCGGAAAGCTTTCAACTGTAGTAACAACAACGTCAACCCAAAAAGAAAAAGAAAAATAAAGTTCATTGTATATCTTGACGGGGCTTTGAGCTTAGAGAAAGAAATATAGTTTTCCGAAGAAAAGATTTCTCTAGAAACAATGGTAGATCTCCTATCGAAGCTTCTCAACATCTTGCCATCGGAGGCGTTGTGGGTTAAATTCACTAAAATGCTCTCAATTCTCATTCCAAGTGTGTTTGACTTGCTCAGTTTACAAAAAAAAATTTAGTGACTATAATGTAAAATTTTTATATATTATAGTGTCAAATAAAAATATATTATAGTATAAAACTTTTATATGCTTATATGCTACAATATTTTTAACTAATTGGTTATAACCAATGCACCAAAACACTCTATAATTTGATATTTCCTTTTCCAATCCCAACTGTGTTTCTTCCTTCTTCCTTTCTTTGTTTTTCTCTTAGAAATTTTTTTGAAAGAATGAAGGGTTGCAAAAGGACACGTGAACATCAAAGAACTGTAGAATAAACTTTTACCCATCGTATGTTAAACTCCGTTATTCTCTTGCATTAATGTATAAGAATCAGATGATGTGTCAAAATTTTACAGGTGGGACAACAATTTAAGGATAACAAATCAGGACTCTCCAGTCCGACACTATAACTTAACGGTATAAACGGGTCAAGTCGACTTGTATATTTATATATATATATATATATTTTGGCTATGTGGCTCAACCTGGCCTGTATGCTAACGTGTTTTGGGCTACGCCCAATAACAAACCACCATGACTCGCCTGGCCTAGCCTTTATTTAAATCTCTAGAATAACCTTTCTTTAAATTTGAAAAAAAAAACAGAAAAGAGAAACCGACCTTTTCCTGTCAGGGGAAAATATTTTAGAGGGTGTTTGACAGGATATTTGGCAGTAGTTTTTACCATTATTATAAACTCAGTTATAAATAAGGTAAAGCTTTTACATGCTACAGTAACAATAAAAAAAGACGCTACAGTATAAAACTCTCACATGCTACAATAAAAGTGGTTCCCATCACCTTCCAAACACCTTATAAGATTTGTAGGGGAGGGGGGGGGCGGGGGGGGGGAGAAATAGTTGAATGCTGCCCTTGCTAAATTTAATTTATCCAAAATAGAAACTTCTACCAAAAGAAAGAAAAAGATACACGTCTTAAAATATGTAAAAAAAAAGAAAGAAAAGAATACAACAATGAACAAGTTACCTGACTAAAAGACGCCAAAAAACGAAGGTATTTCCAAATGTTTGACATTACTAGAAGCTTGTTAGTTGTTTGGAGTTTTTAACGTATTCAATCAACTATTTGTAATTGGCTTCGTATAACATTGCAAAGTTTTCTACTATTTTTACAAGTACAATACATTAAAACAAAAAAAAGAAAAGCAATAAATAGCTTTTAATTGGTTGCTTACAAGCTTGTTATACGTGATGTTGGACCCAAACTTTGACCCGCTCAATATATTTCCCCAGCTAACGCGGTATGACTTAGCCAGCCGATCACGGTCAATTCGGACACCTTGCAGAATCGTGGTCTTAATTTTATACTATTCTCTCGTGGGGTCTTAATTTTTCAATTTTCTAATTGTAACCTCAAGAAAAAGAAAAAATGAATGAGATTAAATTATCAAGAGCCCCAAAAATTTGCAGTTCGTATTAAAGCAGCCTAGCAACTTTAAAAAGTGTCAGAACAACGCCTGAATGCATTTCACGTGTCAGTATAGTCCAATTGTTATTAAATTGTTGAAAATGGCCATTAAATGATGTTGGGGCATGATTATTAATTAAAGAACAAAATGTCATGTTAGTGCTGTTGTTCTTATTGATTTATCATATTGGGCACCAACTACCTAAACAAGTTCCCTATGTCATCATTAAATGCTCTCACTTTAACAAACTAGAAAAATAAAACTGCAAGATGCATAGAGATACTTTATTAAAAACGTTATCACTGTTTAGTAAAAATTTATAAAAAATAAAATTTTTAATCCACATCGTTGACGTTCAATTAAAATGATAGATATTCTAGAGATGTCAAACGGTCCAATTCGATCTACGTATTTAAATCGAGCTAAAACGTGCCTCGTTTACTGTCAAGAGAAACTTATTTTATTTGTCATATCATGTCGAGTTGACTTAGCCTATTAAATTTTAAGAAAATACACCAAGCAACATAATTTAGACATGGTAATGAAGTAAACCACTTAGTCTTTTAAATATTAGTAAATGATTAAATAATATATAAAATGTTTGGTAAATTCGGTTAGAATCAATTTTTTGGTTAGGAAGCTCTCACACGCTACAGTAAAAAGTAAAAGTTGTTACAATGTAAAGCTCTTTATACTGTAGTGTTTTGAATCAAAAAATTGGTTATAACCCTGCTTGCTAAACACCCTATCAAACAACCAAAGCCAATTGTCTCAAAGTACAAAACTATACAACTCTTATATACTACAATATTTTAAACTAAAAAGTTAGCTTTAACCCAGCTTGTCAAACACCCAATTAGACAACCCCAAAGCCAATGTCTCAAAGTAAACAACCGTGCAGACCAAAATGCTACCTATCTGAGTTTTTTTTTTTGGTTCTCCTCTCTCTCTTGTATAAATTTTTCCTCACAGCGGCTTGTTCATCTCGTTCGAGTCCGCCACTAGTTCGCTGTCCCCCATATCATCGTAATTAGAGTTTGCCAACAGCTCATCAGCAAAAGAAGAAGTCACCCTGCGATCTCTCCTTTTCATTCGTTGCTAATCGCAATCTTTCTCGTTGTCGAATCCCATTGGCGTCAGAGATGCAAATAAGAAGTCGTTGGCCATGGAGGGAGAAAGATCTTCGGAGACAGAGATTGACGAGTTTCGTCAAACCTTCAGTGAGATTCTGTAGACCGCCCAACCGACGACGTGACGAAGCTTGGATGGTGGCGATAGAACACGGTTTTAAGGTGGAGACAAATAGGCCTTGTTCCTTATTATTTTGAAAGTTTTTGTAAATATTTTTTACCTTTTTTTAAGTAAAAATTTTAGCATAATTTTTTAAAAATTATTATTTTTAAAACAAAATAAAAAAATACTATTAAACAAACCTCTTTTGAGTTTTTTTTTTTAATTCTTTTGAAACTTTTAGCGGTTGATCATGTGCAAATGATATTTTTAACATGATTAGGTAAATAACTAATAGAGATTACTTATCCCCTAAAAAAATAAAGATTATTTATACAGTACAAACATGTATGATATAAATACAAATACGATATAAATAATCTTTATTTGTTTTCAGGGTTCTTTATTAAAGGAGTAAATATATTATTTACCTAAAATATTCTAAAATATGTTAAAATATTTCAAGTTTGAAAAAAATTGTTCACCGCAAATTTTCAATGAGACTGTTCCTTATAATATATATACTATGTGCGATATTGTAACAAATAACACTTTTTCAAAACTAATAGCATTAATCATTATATTTTGAAAATATTTATAGTAAATATCAATTTTATGGTGTAAAATTTGTTTACCCTCTTATTTATAGAGTAAATGATTTTTATTTGCACAAGAAACAGATTTAAGACACAAATAGTTTATTTATACACTCTTTACCGTATAAATAATTCTAACACGGTGTAAATAAGAATTGTTTACACCATAAATCTTCTATTTACTCTAAATATTTTTAAAATTTGTTATTTACTTCGAAAGGTTTGAAAAATCCCCTATGTCTCCTCTCATATTTGAGTCACTTACATAATTATCTATTATAAATGGGATGGTTAAAAAAAATTCTACAAATTATTATATTTACGCATTAATTTATCAAATGATTTGTAATGGCCTTTTTCCCCTTTTAAATGGATCCTTAAAAATGGGTGCAAAACAATAATGACTCCACCATCCGATTAATGTGCACATGTTTAAAAAAAATTGCTTGATTGAATCGTAACGGATTTAATAATCTATTTTCATTGGTAACCGCTTCCCACTTCTATTTTGTAATTAAAAAATTATATATATTTATATCTTAGATACTAAGGGTTCGTTTGTTTCGATACTCAAATCACGGTTCAAATAATTTTGCTACATAATTTTCTCTCATAACAATTTAAATCTTCATTCAAATACTCGAACCAAACGGGTAAATAGCAATAAAACTTCCCCCTCTCAAAAATATTCATAAAACGTTTTTACACGTGGATAAATTAATAACTTCACACAAATTGTTTACTGAAAAACAAAGAAAAAAATATGGTCTGTAAATACTGTAGTATATAAGAATTTTACACAATAGTAACTTTTTTTTACTTTTATTGTAGCATATGAGAGCTTTATACTGTTCTTAGCAGAAAAATTTGCTAGAACCAAATGCCAAACAGGCTTAGAAAAGTGCCCATAATGGGTATTACAGGAAAATAAATCAATAAAACCTGAAAATGAATATAATCAACAAGACACCGCTTGTGGTTTGGACTATTTTTGTAATTATGAACATGCTACAATAACAATAAAAAAATTACTATAATATAAAACTTTTATATATTATAATAAAAATAATTTTAATTAATTATTTTAACTATTTTGCTAAACAGTCTATTATTCATAAGTTTAGGAGTGGTTGTTTTGTTAAAATACTTCAGGCAGGGTATTTTGCTATTTGGGCTAAAGCACCAACGAGCCCATTCCAAATTTTTCGGTTTGCGTTTTCATGTTGCCAGAACCGCAAATGTCCGTAACGTCATTTTTTTTCAAAAACCCTTTCTCCCACCTCTCCTCTGTTTCCCGTCTCTTCGAAGACTTTGTGACCTGCAATGGCGTCTTCCGCCGAGCCCTAACTCTCTCCTCCTTACTCTCGCTTCTCCCATTTCTTCCGTCTTAGGGTTTTCGATCAATCTCGGATTCGGAGAAACTCTGCGCTCGCGGTTACAGTGAAAAATGGATAAGAAATTTAATGGCCCTACCGAAGCTTCGAGCTCCGTCGATGGCGGAACCGCGGTGGCCTCGGGCTCTCAGCTCCGGAGTTCCAATTACAGTCGCAGAGCTGTTCAGGTTTGCAATTTGACTCTCACTTGAAGAGCTACTTCGACAAAACCCTAGCTGTTTTTAAACTCTCTCTCTCGTAATTATTATTTTTCTTTTTGTATTCTGGTATCTTCTTGATGTTTTTTTGGAGTATAAATGATAGCAAATTGGTGCTCATATGGAAATGGAAGTGTTTCCGAAATAAATCTTGGGTGTTAGCGGAGGTTCTGTTGTGAACAGTGAGGTTACTTATGAAACAGTTGGTTTTTTTTGTTTGATTGAGTGATTTCACTTCCATATTATTTGTTTATAAATCCAAATCATAAGGTTAGAATGACCAACAATCAAAATTACAGTAATGGCTGACCATCTGTTTTGGTGTTGGAATGACCAGTGGAAGCGTAATTTTTGAATTTGTACCATCTGTTTGGTTTTAGTTACTAAAATCCCATTTATTTTTTTTGCAATTCTTTTTGGGTGTTAAGTGGTAAATTGTATTTACAGAGCATTTTAAGTGCCTACGTTGTTTAAATATTTGTTTTCTGATGCTTGAAATTTAAAATAGAATATTCAGATTTAGCAATTTTTGGCAGCTTATAGTTGTAATTATCTGATTTTCTTAACGTGGATATTCAAAGTAGGTTTCACAGCAATCGAGGTCAATATGACACTGGACTAAGACTAAGGACGCTTAGTTTTACCATGTTTACATAAAGGATGGGGTGTCATATTTGGACTTGCATGTAAACCTGTTTCCTTTTCCTCTAGGAGTTTTATTTTTTATCTGCAATTTCAATTTCAGGAAGCATTGGAGCACTTAGCATCAATTGATCTTATTGAGTTATGCAATGAAGCGAAAGTGGAGCGATGCCGAGCAACAAGAGACTTGAGAAGCTGTGGGCGCCCTGTGGAGTGTGCATTGAACTCCTGTGGCCATGCTTCATTATGTGGAGAATGCAGTAAACGATGCGATCTTTGCCCCATTTGTAGAACTCCGATAGCAAAGGAAAAGAATGGTGTTAGTCTCCGTCCACGCCTTTTCTATGAGTGCGTAGATGCTGGCCTTATATCGAAAAAACATGACGATAGATTTCAAGAAAAAGAAGGGGGGGAAGAGCAGATAACTGCTGATGTCCAACATCTTTATTGTTTGTTTGATGTTGCCCTGGAGAATAACTTAGTTTCTCTGATATGCCATTGTATCCTTTCATGGTGGTGCTATGCTCTATAAGGTTTGAAGTATATAGCTTTTCATGTTGTTAAATTTCATTTTTAAGATAACTTAATGGTCTTTGACATAATATCAATGAGGGAGGATTCCCAGTTGTAAGATATTCCCAAACAATAGTTTAGTCTCTTATTTCTTTCCTATTATTCTTATCTAGACAATAAATAAGCAAGAAACTAAAAGGCTAAACAGAAATATTGAAAGATGTGTACCTAGGATACTATCAACCTGTTGTAGATACTTGTATCTTTATAAAGCTTTTTAAGGTCTATGTTTTCCTTGATTAAAATTCAACAGATGTTACAGATGTTTGTATGGATGAAAGTGCTGTGTCTAGCGACCCTGTCATTGCTTTCTTGTTGGATGAAGTTGTTGTCAAGGACTGGTGTAAGCGGACATTTGGGAATATTGTAACGGAACTTCAAGGGATTTGTATCCTTAAAACTTTGAGATATGTTCCAATCTCAAGCCTATTGTTATCTTACGCCTTCATATATTTTCTATTGGAATGGTGTGTGCATATATCTTAACATTTATTATTAGATAATCTTGACATAGCAGGAATGAAATGTAATTTAGGTATGCTTCTCAAGTATTCTGTCCAGTTGGCTGGCATATCCAATGTGCTTGAAGTGTTAGAGTCGTCTTTCAGGGGTTCTCTAGCAGCTCAGCTTCATGATTTGCGCTTCCTTCAAGAAAGCATATTGAAGACAAAGCAGGTTTAAATATTGACAATTGTGGCTCGTAAAGAGTTGTTTGCTATGATGTGTGGCTGATTCTATTCAGTGTTTTCCGCTTCCAAGTTTTTCCCTTGGAAAAAGGCTAATTCCAATCATGCGTTTCCAATATTCATGTTTGGCTTTTAAAGTCAGGCATAGCCTCTTTGAAGGATCTAAACACACACAGACCTAAAGAATCAAGATACAACATGCTTCATCTTCTAATGAATAAAAACAATTTGATACTTTTTGTTTAAATTCTTAGCAGTCACTGACATAGTAAGAGTCTAACTTTAAACAGGAGAGCTGTTAAAGCTGCAAAAAGTGGCAGCACAGGAGTTTAGAATTTTGAAAAATCACACGTTTTATATGCCACGTATCTTAGTTTTTTTACTAAACGTTCCAGCGGTAGATCTTTAAGTATTATTTTATCTTTTATTGGTAAAGACTGTGATATGATTTAAAATTTTTCATATAAAACTTGTGGCCATGCCCAATGACCGTGAACTTTATTCTGGTCTGCACTTAATTTGTAGTCTTTTCACAATTCACATGACATATTTTTAATTTAAATTAATTAATTTATTTTTATTTTCTATTTTCAGCACATGGAGATTATGATTTGGTGTATAAGACACCAATTTCTTGAGAATGTGCCGTCTCGTTATACTAATGTCACATCATGGCGTTCTCATGTTCGTGAAAGGAAATCAGCTGCTATTAGGCGTGCGTGGCCTGATCCAATAAGTAACTCTGAAGAGTCTCTTAGACAGGAAGGTTCTCTGTTCATTGAAGACGCACTGACTAATCTTGAGATAGAGCAAGGGTACATGGAGGAAATGGGAGAGGAATTAAAAGTTGCATATTTGCAGAAGGGTGGAATTTCATCGGTTTTCAGGTCTAAGATAGAGGGATTTGCGGGATGCTATCCGTTTGATAGTACCCGAGCTGCTATCGATATCCTATTCTTACGTGGTAGTTCTGATATGGTGGTGGCAAAGCAAGCAATTGTATCCTTTTTTTTCTTATAAAAAATTAATACTTTTCCTTTTGGAATTTTTTTTAGTATTATGAAATCTTAATTATCTCAATGGGGCCTTCTCCTTAATGTATGATAGTTTCTCTACTACCTATATGATCGGCATTGGTCAATGCCTGATGATGGATGGAGACACTTCTTGGAGGACTTTGCTGCATCCTTTGGTATCAGCAGACATTTACTGTTGGAATCTTTAATATTTTATCTTCTGGATGAGTTAACAGATGAGGCTATGCAGGTAAGTTATGATCTGGCCGTGTTCTTTTGTGAATGCAAAATTTGACTGTCTTTAGGGTACTAAATTCAGCGGCTAACCAATTGTATCGAGATTACTGATGTTTTCTAGAAGAAATTTGGAGTGACTTCACTTGTCTATAAAGTGACCAGGTTATGGCATTTTATAGAAGACAGCTAGTTGACCTCTTCTATTTTCTTGAAAATAAATTCTTGTTTCTTACAGAGGAAGATAGTTGTAGTTTATCGTTTTGCAAATTTTAGATTGGGAATTTCTAGTCCACAATTTACTTGTAGTTAAGCTGCCTAATATAACTTTTACTTCTATGTTCAACTCTTGAGCTGGGTTTTGGTCATTCTGTTATGACCTAAAGAGAGGAAATTTAGAAGTGTAACAGATTCCTCCTTGTAAACTAAAATTAATATTCTATGGGTGTGTTTACTAGGACACGTCTACCAATCAGGAATATAAAAAATTGGGGATAAATTTCACAATTAAAGATATTATTAAGTTCCAACAGAAATTGGGTTCCAGAATTTCATTGAAGTGCTTACCAAACTATCTAGAATTAAATTCAAGTGGAATTAAAATTTCTATTCTACCAAACAAAGGAATTATAATATAAATAAGTATGGTTACAAAAATCCCCTTGTATGGAGGAGATAATTAAAGTAGTACTATATTCAGTAAAAAAGGTGGTTATGCCCATAATTTTTAGGGAAAGGAATTTAATTTCACAGGTCAGAGGTGGGAATTAAGCTCCTCCTCAACAATTAAATGAATTCCTTGTAGATATTTCTCAGAAACACAAAAAAAAAAAAAAAAAAGGAGACTAAAACATGCTGGCGAATGTTTCCACTTTCCTTTTTGACTTTATTGCATGACTGATGGTCCAAATATCATTTTATATGCTCACGCCTTTTTTAATAAAACATTTGAAATTTATTTTAGGAAGCATGTCACCTGCTTCGGGAGATCTCGGGTCCAACAACTCATCCTAAGATTGCGCAAGTTCTTCTGGAAAGGGGGAATGCTGATGCAGCTCTTTTGGTTTTAAGGTGGTCTGGGCGTGATGGTACCTCGCAGCTTGTTTCACTTCGTGAGGCTGTCACTGCAGTTCGGGTGAGGGTTGAGTGTGGCCTTTTCACTGAGGCATTTCTACATCAAAGAATGTTGTGCACCAAAGTTAGGGAAAAGAAGTATGGAGCTTCCACAGAAGCACGTGATGATAAGCATAGGAGTTGGAAGGATTGGGTGGAGGTCTTGGTGACTGAAATTTGTTATCTTTGTATACGAAGGAACATGGTAGATAGAATGATAGAGTTGCCTTGGAATTCTGATGAAGAGAAACATCTTCATAAGTGTCTGCTAGATTATGCTATTGGTGATCCTTCTTCTACTGTCGGAAGTCTTCTTGTTGTATTTTATATTCAGGTAATTGCCATCCGTCTAGTGCATTTTTCTTTGGGTGAGTGATTGCAGCTGTTTGGCATTTGACATTAGTATATTTCTTAATCACGGATTTGAGTATGCACTGTGTCTTGTATCATTAGCTATTTGAGGCCTTTCATTAGACGCTTGCTGATGGTTAAGTCATCTGAATGATACGTTCCATAATGTCATAAAAAATGTAGTTGATGTTTGAGGTCTATGTGCCATATTGTTTATTTATTGCATCTTTAACTTCAAGGGTTTTGGGGAACCTACCTTAAAAGCTACCGTGTTCTCTAGCAATATAACATCAAATAAGGTTATCTGTTATTACTTTTATTATTATTTCTGAATTAAATTCTGGCTTCCCTGCATATAAGAAAGCTGAATACAGTTTAAATACTGCTGCATATATAATTCCAGTTACTATTTATTATTGCGTAGAATCTGTAATTTGTGTTCCTGATTGATACATTTATAAAAGTTTATCTGGACATAAGCTTTTGTTCCTTTGCAAATTCAGCGGTACCGGTACTCTCAAGCCTACCAAGTTGATTTAATGCTTAAGAGCGTGGAGCAGGAGTTCATGACCAAGAATTCTGTCAGTGAGGAAGTTTTATCTCGAATGAGATCAACCAGTGGCTGGAGAGCAGGATTAGTTGTAAGTGTTTTACCATCTTACAATTTTTTTGGGTACCCACTTTTCTCCAAAAATACTTGGTGTTTTTTGAAGCAGTTGTTTTCTGTATTTTGTGTATTTGACCCGATGCTTTTAACAAACAGGAAAAATGCATGGCATTGCTTCCAGAAGTCCAACGACAAGAAGTTATGTCTGGAAAACTGCCTATCACTGATACTACTGGGGATGAAGTTGGGATGCCTGAAAAATCAGATTTTCCTGAACCGTCCAATTCAAAATCAACTAGCTTATTAATCCCTTCTTCAAATGATTCCTCCGTTTCTGCATGGACTGATCATACAGCCACCTGGAAGCCATCATCTCTGGAAACTCCCCTGAGAAGTGGAGCTTTCGACAATTATCACACTGAACTTGGTAATCATGGTTCAAATCTCCATGGGAGGTTATTTAACAATGCTGAAATGACAGGACTAACGCCTCAAATTAGCAAAAGTAAAAATTTTAAATTTGGGAACAAGGCCATTCGTCAAGTTAGTCCTGCAAACATAACACCATCAAAGGACATGAACAGAACTCCGTCAAGAGGGATCCCAAAGAGCAATCTTCAGGACCATTATTCAAATAAGCTATCACCAGAGGCAGAGACGGATATAAGCGGGCTCACTGACAAACTCCACAATGGCAGTCCATATTTCAGCAGTTTTACAGCTAATCTGGTAGTTACACCAAGCAGTAACCGTGGCCTGTTTAGACACCCTTCAGAGGACCTTCAGCCAAGTGTGAGGAGTAAAAGAGTCCATCCGGAAAGAGACGATATGCCATGGAATATTGCTTCTGCAGATGATTTGATGGATGTCTCTTGGAGGTAAAACTTCATTTCTGTTCTCGTATCCCTTGCGTCTTTTGATCTCCTGCTTTGTTTCTTGTTTTTCGATCTCCTGCTTTGTTTCTTGTGTTTTGGGGTGAAAAAAAGATGCAGAGGGTTCTAGCGACCTCATCTTGTAATCTCAATTGCTTCTTGTACATGTTCTTCTATTTTTCAGCGACGGGCATAAGGACTTTGCCGGTGAGGACCTAAAGGGTAATGGTGGACCAAGATGGAGGTCTGACGAAACCAGTGACGACGAAGATGAACAAAGTCTGGACAGAACTTTGGGTGTTGCTCGTCGAACCACTCCCATGAGGGGTGTTAGAAGAAGCCGGTTTGCCAAGAGATGAATACTTCACGCTGCCTTTGTCTAGTTGACAGAAAGCCTCCTTGTTCTGTCAGTAATGAAACAAAGCGCTAGTAGTTTTTTTATGAGAAATTTGTGCTGCTGAGTTTGCAGCTTCCTTGAGGGAAGTTATTTGTTGATTTTGTCCCGTCACTCTATAGCCGTGCCCAAATCCGAAGGAGATGGCAAATTTGATGGCGATCTCCTTGGTTCGGTAAGGTGACCAGAGATCGAGATTGAGTTTGCTGCCAACAAATGGTGTCGGAATGGCGGATCTTCAATCCCCTATCATGTAATGGCAATGTTGAGGTGGGTTTTGAAAGTTAATCTCTTGCCAGTTGTAACTTCAACACACTTCTGACGCCAATAGGAACAAATTTTTTACCTACCAAGGTGCCGAAACGAACAGAAGAATGCGCACATAATTATCGCATTCTCATGTAAACCATAAGATTGGTGTTAATACTCGACGTGACAAGTTTCTAAGCTTCAATTAAATTGGAATGTGGTGCCATTTTCTTCGCCTCGCATTTCATCTCATTTCATTTCTGTGTTTTTTTTTCGGAACTCTTGTGAGGTTTTTGTTTTTGATCATATATATACTGCGTTACTGGACGACATGTTCATGAACATGATGAAATACCGATTACAAATGTCTTGGCAGCTAAAACTGTCATTCGCTTGAAAATATAATACAAATCTTATAATTTTAACTTTCATTAGGATAGGGTTTTATTTCCACATTAAAATGTACTGCTGTTTTTACCTTATTAAACAATATTACAATTTTTTTTTTTTGTTTTTTATGATTTCACCGTCATATTTTTCAAAACGCAAAGAGATTGTTTGGTAACATTTTTTTGGGCAATAATTTGGTAATATTGTTGGAATTGCAAGTTGAAATCGAGAGACTGTAACCTACGATTAAGTTTACAAATTTTTACTCTACATTTTAATAACACTCCAAAGAACAAAAAAAAACCGAGTAACTTTTTAACAAGTTTGACGAAAAAAAAATAAAAGAAAGAACCAATTAACAAATGTGAATCACGCAGGGAGCGATGACGTTGACGGACAGTTGGTCTGAATCATGCGCAATTGTCAAAGAACACATGCACGTAAACACAAAATTTGTCTCCTTTCAACTCCATCAAAAATCCAAAACAAAAATAAAAGTAGATTTAAAAACACTCCATTGTGAGGGAGGAGCTTCATCTGAAACTGCCCAGCATCGACTTGTCAATCCGACAGGTTACCTTCACCTTTTTTTTTAGTTTCAAATTTCATTTTTTTTACAGAAAAAAATGGTGAAATTACATATACATATACATATACGTATGTAGCAGGCTTGTACAGAAGATGGGTTCTTCTATGTTGTTAATCATGGAGTGGAAGCTGAGATTGTTGTGATTCTTGGAGAGCAAGAAGCTCTTTTCTCTTCCATTGGGGGAGAAGATGAGCTTGGCTCGCAAAGAGACCAGAGGATATACGCCGCTTTTTGCAGAGGCTCTCGACCCTGATTCTGCTCCCAAAGGTTTTGGAGTTGTTTGGGTATTTTTTTTAATTTTATTTTTAATTGTGGATGAATTTATTTCTAGTGATTATTGAAATGAGGTGACCGTAAAGAGAGTTATTATGTTGGTCCTTTAAATGATGATTCGGCTGCAATAAAATTGAATCAATGGCCTTCTCAAGGTACCCAATTTCATAGTATTAGCTTATGTGTATATATGTTTGTCACTATCAATGTGTGGACGTTTGTATTACTATTGTTCTAGTACACCACCAATAGAGTGGTTCAATAAGGATGTCTTTCCTCGTTCTCCTCTTAAAGGGCGCCAGGGCTTCTTGCCTGGGCAATGAGTTGGACTCATAGTGGTGTGAGTGAAACAGGGTCCATCTGAAAGAATTGGACCCTGGGATTTGTTTTATAGACAATACGGGATAGAGGCGGAATGACATCAATGATCCTCATTTTTGTTCAGCAAGAAAAAAAATGAGGACGTTAGTAAATATGGACCGCTCAATTTTACATGACAAGTTTCCTTGTTACTATTGATGTGCTCAAATATGTGTTGTGAATGCAAATGTGTAGACATATGCACAATGTTTGTATTAACTTTGGATCAAAGAATGGGGGATTTTACCATATATTGAACTGGACAGTTTACAATACATAGTTTTGGCTGCTTACAAAAAGCTATGATGACAAGTAGTAACGATACTTTGCGGTTTTTGTATGTTGTACTAAGTTCGAGCTTGTTTAACCCTTTGAACTATATATATATATATATATATATATATGTGCTGTTGAAGGTAGCAGTTAGAATTTGCTGTCAGGATATGTGTGTGTGGACTTGCATGTGATATATAAGTTTATGAGGGATATGTGCACAAGCTTATGTATGTTGCAGTTGATTGGAAATCTTATGCATACTTGTTGTGAGGAAATACAGAAATTTTACCGTGTTGACGACCCACAATGGAGACTTATTACAGAAAAGTCCTGTAAGTTTTTCCATTATCTTGATCATACTTTCTGGAAATTGGATATTTAAAAATATGTATTCTCATATTGAGTGATTTTATTATATGCTTTTGCTTTTCATGCTAGTTTCACCATAAATAGAAATTTAAATTAACTGTAACAGGTGTGTTGGGAAAAGGTTGCTCCGCTTGAATGCATTGGCGAAGAATCTGGATGAGGACTTCTTTGAGAAAGTTGGGGGCGTGGATAAACCGACAGCATTTCTTGGTCTTTTTCATTATCCAGGTTTAGTTTCACAATTTTTCCTCAAACAGTTATCTGCTTCTGTGATAGTATTTAGGTCATTTGAAAATTTTATCCTGAGGAATAGAATTTCAAAAAAAGGGTGATATTTTTACGAAGTGTTATATTCTATGGAAATGTACATTTAATTTGTGAGTTTTGAATTTTGGTTTCAGTATTTTCGGCCTAAAACAATTAGGACAACTGTACCTTTTAGATGTTGTAGCAACACTAATTATGATTGACTGTTTTCTATTAGCCTTTTTAGTTTTGTTTTGATCTCTAATGCCTATTCTAAAGATTAACCAAAATCCATTACCAACAATGGGGTGGTGCAGCAGTTAGGATTCCTTTCTTTTTTCCTCCTCTTGGGATGTGTTCAAGGTTCCATACTCCATACCCCACTTTGAGGTCCCTCTCCAGTCAAAGACAGTGCAACATTGGGCTTGTGGTCTGGTAAAAGTGAAACCAAGCCCATCCTTTGAGTCATATCCTTTCAGTTCCACTGGTGGTTTTGTCGCTAGAATTCTGCTTTAGAAGAAGGGGATAGGATCAAGATGCCGTTAGTTATCTTCCTTTGAAAAAAGAAGAAACAAAAAAAAGAAAAAAGAAAAAGAAAAAGAAAAAATTATATTGTGAATAGATGCTATGTGCTTTGGACATCTTAATCACAGTAAAACTAGCATAACTAATCAGTGTATCTCTTTGTAAAACACCAAGTCACCAATGCAGGAAAGTGTACTGGATCGAAGTTCTAGAATTAAAATAACTTCTTCCTAGATTCAATTTTAAATTTTAGCATATATCATTAATAGTATTGATCCCAACCAGTAGGAGTGAAGAGGTTTGTCTCTGAATCTATAAAAAATAGGATTTTTTTTTCCCTCTCTTTTGGAAGCTTTTCCAACCTTGTATCGAAACTCATAGTCTAGCTAGTACGTCAGCCAGTTTCATCTGTTTAGTATTTGTGTTAAAGTTTAGCACCATATGAAGAAGACTTCTTGTTTAATTATACATCTTGCATAGCACCTCATGAAGAAGACTTCGAACTGATGATAGAAATATAGGATTTCTTTGTGCTTGTTAAGATCATTGACTCTGATTTCAGGTGACCTAGGATCTTCTGGTGAAGAAATCTGCGGCGCTTCAGCTCATTCGGATTATGGAGCGATCACGCTTCTTGCAACGGATGGTGTTCCAGGACTCCAGGCATGCTTCTTGATGATCGACTTAAGACTTTTGACCTCATGGACTTAAGACTGTTGACCTCATGGTTGTGTCAATCTTAGATAGAATTTCTTGTTTGATTAGCAAACTTGCAGAGAAAAGTTTAAGCAACCTCGGGTTTGGGAAGATGTTCCTCATCCACACGGGTGAGTCCATGTCTATTAATTTTCACTTTAATTGCTGCATGACGATTTATTATAAAGTATGCATTCTGTAATATCCAAAAGCTCACAAAATGAACTTTTAAGATGCATGAATTTGATATGTCGTGGGGTTGTAGGCAATAGCTTGTTGGTCGATACATGTCTGACATCACTTGTAGGTGTAGCGTTCAAATCCCCTCACCCTCAAGTTTAAAAAAAAAAAGAAAAGAAAAAAGAAGAAGAAGAAGAAAAGAATGGGTTACACTGGTTTTTGCTAGACCATCCTTGTGCATGTGAAGCATATGAATTATTGATTATTGTTTTTAAATTGCACTTGATTGATTCTTTGTCTCAAGAATTTGAACTCAAATTGGCAGGGCATTCATTGTTAATATTGGAGACATGATGGAGAGGTGGACTAATTGTTTGTTCCGGTAATTTTGCATCTCTTTAAAGGAATTCATGTGTTTAATTCCTTTGCAGAATGAACCATTTGATGATTTTCTTAAGTTAATATAGATGTTAAACACACTTATTTTGGTCCATTTTCCACTCAGTTTTCTGCTAAGCACTTGTCACTTGTTTGTAGGTCGACGCTGCACAGAGTAATGCCAACAGTACAAGAGCGTTATTCTGTAATCATGTCATCCCCTTGAATGTTACTTTCGTTAAATTAAATTATTACAATTTCTTTAGTTTGAATTTATAGCCTGAAAGAACTTTTATTTTCTCTTTTCTGTCACAAATTTATACTATCTTAATATTGCAGGCTGCTTTCTTCTTGAACCCCAAGGACGATTGCGTGGTGGAATGCATAGAGAGTTGCTGTAGCGAGTCCTCTCCCCCAAGCTCTAGATGGAACCTTTTGCCACTACTTCTTATCACGGGATAATCTCATTTTGAGTCTCTAAACTACATGCCAAATCTCATTTTGTTCCATGACTTTTAAACGTCTGAGAGTGACTCCTCCATGTATCAAATTGTCCCAATTTAGTTATTTTGCTTAGCTGACCGTTAAAAATCTTGACCTAAAAAGGCACACGAGGACGATGTGTGGTTTCGTGGGTGTTAGTTTTGCAACTTTACATGCTAGGGCACAACTGTTTAGAAGGAAGCCATGCCTTTTCTCCCTTTGAGATTTTAATTCTCATATGGGAAAAAAAGGCTAATTTGGGACAATTTGATTGATGACTCATTCTAGGATAATTGCCTATATTTTGGGGACCATAAAACGAGTTTAACCTGTTAATTAATTCATTCACTCGTTTACTTTTGCCTTTGTTCTTTCCTCTTAAAAGTCTTTTATCATGCTAATACATGCTATATCTTATGCAGTTTGCTTACATAACAAGTAATATTCACTTATTACATTCCAACTTACTTAAAATCAACTTCCAAGAATAGCTTAACCAATGGTTTTATGGATCTCTCTTTCAAAATTTTCCCACAATTACTCAAACAAGTTGGGTAATGAATTCAAGATTTTAAAATATTACTTTTTGTTGTTGTTGGAGAAATGTCTGCTAAAAGCTCTTGCATCACCACTTGTCTCACTTGCTCGGCTCACGGCACATCTACGTGAGATCAAAGCACATATTTCTCCTCTATTTGTATGTGTATTTTTCTCAAGAGCTTTGCTGCGTATGTTGGTTGGTTTCTGACGAGAAACAGACTTATTAACTCCACAACTTACACCCACACAATGATGGAGCTAACAGACCTCCTATTCGAATCACCTCTGTGAGGAGGAGGCAGAGGAAGAAGTTTGAAGCTGAGGACAAATTCCCTAAGTTGGCTGAGGTGGAAATAAGTCAAAATGCTGACATGGATAAGTCCAGGGGTGCTGATATGGAAAGAGAGTTGGATGAGGTGGCTCACGTGCTGCCCAAGGAATTGGATCCCGTGATGGGAATGACCCCCGAAGATTGTGGAAGCATTGGCATTTAGCAAATAGGATAATGGTTGGTTAGTTAGCATGGGCAATTGGGAAATTCTGTTAGAGGGAAATGAATAAAAACAAGGCAGGGGAAGTGAGGGGGATGGCTAGAATTTTTCTCAGGAAATAGAGTAAGGCTAGGAGCGCAGAAGGTCACTCGAAAACCTTCCTATCCCTAGACTTAGGTTGCTTGTAAGAAGCGTTGGAATTGGAATCTCTATAATAAACCAAATATTATCCACTGCAAATTGACTGCAATTTTCTATTTGAGACTGCATACCTGTTGATTAGTTGCTGTACCTATCACACAATCTTACACGCCAACTTATTATCGCTAGCAAAACTAGTACTGGTGATCACTACAAGTGATACCTGCATTTTTCTTCCATTAGGGGATCTTGTGGCTGTATTTATTTAATAGTGAATGTATTTGCAGATTTCCTCCAATCCGAAGTGGGGACTACCTCAAGGAGCGCTTCGGGCTTACATATCGTCCAATGCTGGACTTCAAAAGCATATATGATAACTATCTGAGGCTGCATTTGATGGTATGTTTAAAGGTTCAGAGCGTCACTACAATGGGGCAGATTTTTCCTTGATCATTGTGACCATGTCTTTTTATGGTCCGTTTGGTAAATGAATTCGTATTGTATTGATTGGACGAATTGACGTTTCAATGCACATTTCAATTGTTAGTCTGAACGTGGAATAAAATTAAAATTTGTGCTTTGGATAGATAGTGGAAATAGTTTTTGATTAATTAAGAAATCTAACAAAATCTTAATGTTGAGGATATTAAAAATATGCAATATACATCTTGATTTATTTCTCTCTTTATTAGGAATGTGATGAAACAAGAATTGTCTCAATCGGATATCAAATGAAAAAGTTATGATTTTTTTTTCACAAATATGAGGAGAGAATGTGAGATTTTACTGTAGCAAACTGATCCGAGTTTAAAAAGTTTGAGGTGGAGTAGAACTCTAAAAGATTAAAATGGTTTATTTGATTTGAATTTTAAGATAAACAAATATTTATCTAAAATATTTTTTAGACTCAAAGTTTAAAAAATTTAGCTTAATACGTCAAACAAACAAACGGAGAATTCTACTGGTACTATTCTGCCACTTCTGCATATCGATGGGTTACTGACCCACTTTGAAGCCCCTATGGTGGACAGCTCCAATTTCTTTTACCTCCACCTTAAGTTCCTCAGCATTTTTTATTACTTCATAATTGTCAGAACTAACTGTCAATGCACTGCGGCTTGTCATGGCAGTTAATGCGTGCCGAAAGTCTTTTTGGTCCGAGTGGGCTACAGCTCGGGCCTCTTACAGACCTAAGCCCCACCGCTGTTGGACCCACATGATGAGGCCCGGGCCTATGAGAGGCCCAGGTTGTGGCCCGCTTTGGCCATATAGTGCTGCTCATGTGCGCCTGATATCAATTTAGTTAGGAAGATTAATTTTTTATTTCTTCCGTGTAAAAGATAAGACTTATCAGCTAAATAGATGAATGATTTTCTCATTTTGGTGAAACTTGAGCGTTGGTTATTCTTAGCTGTCCCAAGGCCCCTAATTTTTGAACCGTGATGAAATGTTTATATGACTAATTGAATGTATCTTTCCCTTTTCTTTTTATACATATATTCAACGTATGTATGTATATATGTCTGTTTGAAAAGATACTTAAGAGTGATGTAGAAGTAATAATTTTAATGGAATAGTTCTAGGGGTGATTTTGAAATAAATAAAAGTTGTATGAGGGGGTGATTTTGAAATAAATAAAGGTGTATGGGGAGTAAATTCAATCCAATTAAAATTATTTGGTGTGGACGAGGTGTAAATATTTAAGGGGGACAAATATGCAGGGGTAGCTTTGTCCAACTACATGCTGTGCAGTGTTTTCTTTACAAATGTATTTTTTTATTGTAGAAATGTTCTCTTTTGAAGTCTTTGCTTGGTGTGTCATCATTTCTACAGGCTTAAGTTGTTGTTTGGTAATCTTTGACGGAGAATGAGAAAGTATCTCCCTATGTCACGGGGGAATCATTTTCCCTATTTTAAAAGCAATTTGAGACGTACCAAAATGGATGGATAATTACAAAAACGTTACCTTGGTAATTATATCCTTTAATTTTTATTATTTTTTATTTTTAAAACTACAAAAGTTTTTTTTTGAATCTGAAAAATTTATTTCAATTTTATCTTTGGTAAACTTTTTCGATTGAACAAGCATGAAGATAAGGTAAAAGCATTCTTAATTAAACCAAATTTGTTTATGAAATATTTTTTTAAAATTTAAAAAGTCATAAAACTTAAGTTTTTTTTTTTTGAAATTTGATGTTTGATTTAGCCTTTTTTTATGTTCTTAATATATTAAATATTTTTTATAACTATTTAAGGGTAGTCATGTTGTTTTTCTCGATTTTTTCTATTTATAGAAGTGAAATTGAAATAAGTTTTTAAAATTTAAAGGATACCATTATTATTTTTAAGAACAGAGATAAATTGAGAAATAGTTATAAGTAGAGGTATAATTATATAACTAATTCAATTACAAAACAAAACGACTGTCCTTTGGAAAAATGCTTTTGGGATAACAAATTATGGTTAACATTATTTTAAACATGTTTTTCATTTCTTGGTTTCAAAATCATGAAATCTAATTATATAAATGTGTGATAGTCGTTCATGTTTCATGGATTTTTCTTTGTTGTTTTTTCTTTTTTTTGCTAAAAAAATTTTACATGACACAACAGATTGAATGTGTAGGCAGTGGCATCACTTGAAGCCTTCAAGTTAAAATTGTTAGACACGTCAGTTTATTTCTGTGTCCACCATGAATCGGATCCTAATAAATTCATAGTACGTGAAATTTTTGTCTGGTTAAAAATCATATTGTTACTAGTAATACTTAGCAGGTTTTTTTGCTTTTTCATCGATGCAAGGATTGGTGTTGTTTTCAAAATAGGTGAAAATGTTTTTGTTTTGAAAAATAAAAATTTTTAAGAATTGTGTTGAGAGTGTTTTGAAAATTTTTGCCTCGTACGAAACATTTTCAAAATTTCTGAGAACAAAAACAAACGGAGCCACATATCAATGTATATGCTCGAATATGTGTTTGTGATTATGTAAGTGTGCAGATATATTTGCAAACAGATATAATGTAAACTTTTATATACTACAATGTCTGAACTAAAAGTTTTGTTCAAACTAAACTGCTTTTTCAAAAATTAATCTTCTTATATGAGAGTTTTTTTTAAATAAAATTGATTTATTTAAGGGTATTTTTCTCTTTTCAATTTGTTTTTTTTTTCTTTGTCACAAAGTATGAGAGGGATAAAATCGAAATAAATTTTTTAAATATAAAAAATATTTTTATAGTCTCTAAAACAAATGGATAATTTAAAAATAATTAAAAGTATGAGATACAATAAGCTAATTAAACCTAAAAATATATTATTATTATTCCTCTTGAGTAAATATATAATGATATATCTAGTTTCAACCTCATGCACCCAACAGCTTTATAGCTTTTTTTTTAGGCTTTGATAATCATGCAATGTACAAAATACCCACATATTAAAAATAACTCAATGACAACCATATATGATAATAGAAGAAAATCAGGCCACAAAATATATATAAATACTCATTAAAATCTTAGATTATAGCAAACCAAACACAAAGTTCTTAATTAGGCACCCCCCTATGCTTAAAAAAAAAAGATAATAATATAATATAGTTGATTACGAACTATAGTTTTTTTTTTTTTCTTTGAAATCTCCATAATTTGAAGGCATCCTCCTCCAATCGATTACGTGACCTTCCTTCAAAACAACAATGTGGCGCAAACCCTACACAAAGAGAGCTCACAATCAAACCCAGAGCCTAGAAATTTTTTCAATGATAACACTAGAAAGAAATAAGAGATATTTTCTAATGAAATGTGAACGTAGCATATGTATAATTTTTCTTTTTACGATTCTAAAATTTTCGATGTAAAATTAAATCTTTGAAATAACAATGAGGAGTATTATTCAAGACAAACACACACATAAAAGTTTACAAGAAGTATACTAATCTTGAAAATATGTTTTAGAAGACTTCATACCTTTCTACCTCAGAAGTTTAAAGTTTAGATATCCATTCTCCCAATAGAACCCTAATTTTGAAGGCGTGTCAAAGTTGAAATCCTGAAAGAATTTGGCTCCGCTATTAGTGTTGCCGTCGACGCGATCTTTCCACGGAACGAGCATGAGAGCTCCAGGGTTCCAAACAGCTTTTTTCACGTTCATGGTATAAAACTCCGATCTGTCAAGACTCCATAGTCTTACGCACACCATTTGGTCAAGATGCAAACAACATTTGTCCTCACCGGATAAATGGTCGACGAACAACTTTTGTCTGCGCGCTATACGCTCTGGTATGGCAAGGAATTTGCAGGCCACTTCGTCTTTTGTAAGAGTTATTTTGAATTCCCATGGCTCATTAGAAGAACGTGAACCAACCCTTGCACCGCTCATTATTATCTATGCAAGAGAATACACAAAAACAACTTAGAAAAAATAATGTGATATTCATTACTGTAACAGACGTCAATATTTATAGGGAGGTTGATTCACACTATTAGAGATACTTGGGAAAACTTTCCTCATTCTACTCTTTGAAGTGTCAGGGTAGTTTCCTTTTTTTTTTTCTTTTAACTTTCTTGATTCTATATCACATATGTTGACTTCCTAAACTTTCTTTATTTTGTACGGCGAGTTGACTTCCCCAGACTTTGTCGATGTTGTAATATTTAATTAATTTTGCATAGAAAGACCTTGTTTGTCATGCACCAAATATATCCTCACTACTAGGCATTATCGAAAATTTAACTTCTTTATTTAGAATATATATTATATTTACAATAATATATTTATATATATACACACACGGCAAATTTTTAAAAAATAATACAAAACCAATTGCTTCTACTTGTAGAAATGTAGTTATACAAAACCATTGAAACCTAGACTTTTTGCATCTCGCCTGGTTGATTGTTTATGTAAAAAAAAAAAAAAATCTGAAATTGAGTAAAAATACCATAGGTAATTTTAATTTTTTAAGAAATTATATCTATATCCATCCATGTCAAACCTCGAATCCTAGTTCTTAATTAATTACTTCAGAAAAGAAATTAATCACTTTATCAGTTCCTCCTAGTTTTCTTTTTTCTTTTTTCTTTTTTGAGAACTTTGCAAAAATGAAATGAACTTAATCCTGCGTAAAAATTTGTATTGCCTTTGATTCACAGGTTCATTTAACTTCACTTCAATACTGTAAATCTCTCTGGTGTACATTAAGTAAACCATCACCATGTCTAGTTGTTGACGTTGGAGACGTGAGAGAGAGGTGTAATAATTACTCTCAAAAGGATGTGGACTCATTTTATAACCAATGATTTCGGCTTTATTTGACAAATCTAGTTAAAACTAATAACTTTTAATTGCTACAATATAAAGCTTTCATATGCTGTAATGTTAAGCAAAAGTTTACTATAGTGTAAAACTCTCACATACTATAATATGTTTAGTTCCAACTTGTAGTTTTAAATACGTTACTAAATACTTCAATGTTGAATGTAATCCTTCATCTACTTATTATTTTCTTTAGAAATAAAAGAAAAGAAAAGAAAAGAAAAGAAAAAGAATATTGTCTGTTTGGGGTACATGGGAAAACCAGTTTTGACATCTAATTGAAATTACCAGCAAAGTCTTTTCAGCAAAAAAGAGAACTACCAGCCGAGTCCTCCGGTTTTGTTGAATACGCAATAGGTGAGAAATTAACTTTTGAAGGAAACATGTACGAGAATATAGGATCTATTATATAATTGTACCATCTACTTCCAATTATTTTTCAACTCAGTCTTTTATTTTAAAGTTATAAAAATATCATTTGAATTAAAAAAATCATTTTAATTTCATTCCTCTCGTACTTTGAGAAGAAAAAAATTAGAAAAAATAACATAACTACCATTAAATAGTTTGTGAAAAATATTTTTTAAGTTTAAGTAAACATAAAAAGCTCTAAATCAAAACATCACAATTTAAGAAGAAAAATATTTTGAATTTCATTTTTTTAAATATTAAAATATTTTCAAAAACATTTTTCCAAATAAAAAATATTTTTTAAGAAATAAGTTCGGTCTAATTAATGGTGTCTTTGGTTTTTCTAATATTGGATTCACTTCTCTCTATTTTGAAAGCAATTTGACACCTACCAGAATGGGTGGGTAATTACAAAATGAGACATTTCTTTGGGAAAATTCTTTATTGTTATTCTAAACATATTTTTATCATTTAATGCTTGCAAAATTATGAGATCGAATGATCTAAATGCGTGGTAGTCTTTAAAATTTCATAATTTTTTCGTGATCGAATATTTACATGACACAACAAATGGAACTTGTAGTGTTAGTTGAGACTGGCTAAAGTGGTTGATAGGATCACTACAACAAATTGGAGTTTACGTTACTGTCATTAGATCACGGTCTAGAGAGAAATTGTTGTCTAAAGTCACGCAGTATTTATTAGCATTAAATGTCATGTTGCCCACTAGAGGATGAACTACACTTTGCCCAATTCTGGCAGGGGGTGGTCAACTGCCTCTTTGTAAGGCGGCTGACCGGGGAGGCAGCCTAGCTTGCTACCACCTCACTCCGAGCCCCTCGGGCCTCGCAACGCATACTAGTTTGGTTCCTTCGTGTTCCAAGGTGTAAAATTGTTTCCAAAACCTCCATTTTCATGTTCTAAAACCTTACAAAAACAAAATACATTTTAAAAACATATTTTTATAAAAAAAGGCACACTAATAATTAATTTATACATATTGTGAACTTGTAGCTTGATTTTATTCTTATTTGGCGAATTGTTGTCTTTATTAGAACCGTTAAGATTTGGGTAGCATTAAAAGCTTACATTTTGCGGATTGAGCATGTAAGACTTAGAGCTATCCGTGGATGTTATTGCTAAAGAGGTAGGATTTCTAATCCTTTTTTTGGTAACCATGTTTTTAAAAGATATTGTTTTGGCCATAATGCTATACTTGGAGATGAGCTTGTTTCAAATAAATTGTTTATGAAATGTTAAATATTACTATGTTCTCATGTTTTAGACTCGAAATAAATATTCCAAGCACAATGATTTTAAAATGCCTCTACGAATGTACATGTCTTCTGGTGGTTGAGATTTCAAATGCTACCACGAATGTGCATATCTTCTGGTTGTTGATTTTATAGCCACAGAAATCAAGTTATGAGATGTAAGCTTAGGGGCAAGACCTAAACCTCGATTGGAGCGCTCTGCAATATGGGTAATAGGCTAAAGCACTTTAAGTATGTTGGTATGTGATATATGTATTGATGAGTACTGAGAACTTGTTTGGACAACTTCATCTCTCTTTTTACTTGACTATTTAAATAGTTATGAAATACTCATTCATTCAAAACACAAAGTTTGTTAAATGATATCCTATTGGGCCTTTTGCTCATTTTTTCCTGTTTTTATTTAAACCCCTCTAGGTGGTGCTAAGAATGGTGCTAAGTTGATACCAAGGTAGTGATGATAAGGTATCAGTATGTGTTTCGCGATGCTCCTGACGAGCTTGTGGCATCTACTAAGTGTTTAGGATGGTTGGTGTCAATACGATTGTCTTGATTTCCTTTAATTGTATATGTGTAAAGATTGTATGGGTTAACACTATCCCTGTGTTTTATTTTTGACAAAAGTTGTAAGTTTATGGACCGTCATAAGATTTAAACCCTTGGGAATTCTAAAGTTTTATTTGAAATGTTTATTTTTGGTTCAAACATAGATTTTTCATTCAAACTAAATATTTATTTAAATTTTATTATAATAAATTCAAATTTTCATGATTTAAAATAAATGATTTGCTTAATATATTTTAATCATGTTTTAATTTCTAAACCCCCCTCGGGCCGTGACAAAAAGATATGCAAAACAAATCATTCTTCATAAAAATTTAACATTTAAAAACAAAGCCCTAATAGCAGGGTTTCATACTATAAATTTCTTAATATGTAATTGGGTAGTTTTTGAAAAATATCCTAATACAATTCTTTTTTATAATTTTTTATCATTTTTAAAGAAAAAATTAGTGTACGACTCGAAAATCATCTCCAATGTAAAAGTCAATGTCCATGTCAAAGTTGTATTTGTTACCCAAAAGTGTAAAAATAGCATATTAAATGTATTATTTTATTATATGCTCCAATGCCTTATGCTACTTAGAATGTCATATTTGTCTTTTGTTATAAATATTAAACCTTAAAACTTGTAAAAGTAAACTTGTAATATTAAAATAATTGAAAGTAAGAATGTTGTAATTATTAAAGCAAAAAAGTCAATCTATCGACCAATAGGAATCAAATGTCAAATTTGCTATATGTTAAACTTTATGGCAAAATTGCCACAAAGTTTAGTTTAGATATATGCTTAACATTTATGAAAATTCTGCTTTATTTAAATCATATTTATAAAAATTTATATCACACTATTATTTATATTATGTGTTAAATTATACTATAAATAAATATATATAGCATTTAGAAACAATAAAATTTAAAATATAACATTGATGAAAATTCCTCTTTAATACTATTCAATTACACTGAAGAATATTGCCCTAACCTCCTCATGAAGAAAAGAAAAGGAAAAAAACACGTGTCCTATCTAAATCGTCCTCTTTATTTATCTCTCCCATGTCCCAACTTTCAAATATGTTGTGGCATTCCCAAAAGGTTTGCATAATAAAATAAAATAAAATAAAAGACAATCATCTAGTAGTGGGATCCAATATAAAGCTTGGAGGACCGTCCAGTGAACCATTATTTTCTCGTTATCAGAATATTCCAGAAAAATCAAAGAGATGTTTGGTAGGTCGGTTCGAACCATAGTTTGATTTATATTTTTATTATAAATAGTGTAAAACTTTTATATGTTACAGTAATAATAAAAAAATCGCTACAATGTAAAGATCTCACATGTTACAATAAAAACAATTCTAACTAATGGTTTTAACCATCATACCAAACACCTTATAAAGAAAAATAGTAGATTGACTACGTGATATGGAACCTCAAAAAAAAAAGTGATATGATATGAAACAGCAATCTATCAGCAATGTACACTTTTTAAAGAATATATTAGATCAGAATCATATCTAATAGAGAGAATATGTAATAAATTAAAAATGAAGATTGGTCATTTAAAATTGCAGTTTACTCTCAAGAAACAATTTCTTTTTTTCTTTTTTGAAATTTTTCTTGTGCCGAACCATACAATTTTCAAAAGACAGGAAATGATATGATTTTTGTCACAATCTTTAAAAGGTAAGGAACTATGATTTGTAAGTACTCATGAACGGGTTTAAACTCCATAACTTGTAAGAGCACAACACAGATTTAACCATTCCTGATCAATTTTAAAGCATTAAAAATGTTTGATTTAAGAAGTAATTGTCATATAGACGGCTTTGGAGAACATCATTCGGAAACGAGGCTCTACAAAAGATTGGCAGGCTTCACAAGTATGTGTTGGTTTCTACAAGAATTGAACTAGCACATGAGTGAGGCTTGATAATGTTTCTCTTGGAATCATAAATTAGATAATATCAAACCTAAACTCATAAAGTAGGTACATTAATATGCATAACAACGGGGTGGTGTATTTTTTGGAGGAAAAAAAAGGCAAAGTTTTTTTTTTTTTTTTTTAAAAGAATTTATATCTATATTGATATCTATATGTATTCTATATATATATATATTTATATAAAAGGAAGAAAATTACTTTTGATTCTATCTCCAACATACCACAAGTATTACTCCTCTAATTTCTTTTTATTTTTCTGTTTTATTTTTCTTTATTTTTTATCTTTTATTTTTCTTTCTCTCTTCATCCTATCCCCCTCCCTTTTTTTTTTCTCTTTTTCTTTGTATAATATTATAACTCCTCTTTTCTATTTTTTCTTTCATTTTTATAACATGTACATTTTAAGATGTGTATATTATATTTAGATACATCCACGTGTTTACGGTAGATTATCATATTAAAAAAATATAATAAGCACAATATGTACGTTCATAGTTCGTGTTTCTGACTACTAAAAGAAAGGGATATTTATCTCTTTATACCTTCTGTTTTAGGTTAATTCAAAAACTATACATTCAGTGTTTGATACTATCAAATGTATATCTTCATATTAGATTTGATACACAAAGTTATATCTTACATTGGTTAATAGTTGATTTTTATCTTTAAAATGACCAAATTATCTTTAAGTAACAGAGAAAAATTTAAAACTTTCAAAAACTAAGAAGAAAGCAAACAAAAACACACAAAACACCTATTTTTGAGGGACTTTTATACATTTCAAAGTCAAATTTAGGTAATTTTGTAAGTCAAAATAAAAGATTGATAAAAATGTGTAAATCTGTGTATCAAATTTATTCTAAATGTATAAATTTAATGAGATAAAAAATAAAAAATATATTGTTTAAATAAACCTAAATTATAAGATGCAAAAAGGTAAACCCTAAAATAAAAAATGCAGTTGTTTTTGGTACTTTGCAGCCGTGGGCACTTTGCTGCCCTCAGTGTGTAGCATGTTTTGGACTCATATTAGTGATAAGATAGTGATCATAACCAAATAAGTTAAATTTATACAATTAACTAGATCCATTTACTCATAAGACTGGAAATCTCTAAAAAATTTGAACATTGATGTCTCAACCAGCTTGAGACCTTATCCATACACTATTAATATATATTGACGCAATATCTCAAGCCACACAACTTGTCATTTGGACGTTTGGATAATTTTTAATCAAAGGAATATTCTAGTTCTCTTATAAATAATACCCCAAAACGACCAAAAGTCTAGAGACAAGTTTTTCATCCCTGATAAATACATTAGAGACAAAGTTGACAAGGAAAGAAAAAGGGTAATTTATTGTAGGTCAAAAGCTAAAAGAGGTAATGAGACAAGGTCATTTTTTGAGGATTGGATTACTCGGTGGTAAAAGAAGCACCGCCGTTTCTTTCGTTATTTCTTTCTTTCTTTTTTCCTCTATATATTTTTTTGTTAAATTACATTAATACCCATTGTATTTTACTTAAATTATAGAGACATCTCAAGACCAAAACTAATTACACTAGCATACTGTTTAAAAAAATTACAGAGAGATGTTAGTTGACTATGAATTGATTGTTAATTTTGACCACTAGTTTTTTTAAAAAAATACTAAAAATACCCCTTCATTTATTAAAAGCGGTTTTAGTTATTTATGTAGCATGAAATGAAAAATTTACCCTTTTTGATATTAAAAATAAGTTCAAGTAATTTGTACACATTTAAATTATAAAATTTCATTCTATAGAAGATATAATATTTTTTTTCCTTTTTCTCTTTCTCCAACAATAATAATTATGTTCAAAATAAGATAAAATACAAAGATTAAAATTATATAGTCTAAAAAAACTCCACAATTAATTCTTCAAAGTAATCACAACAACACAAACTAATCAAAAGCACACTTTAATAGAAACAAAATTAAAACAAATTAATTAAAAACCAAAACTAATTAATTCCAACAAAAATGGTTTATTTTTTACATAAACTAACTAATTCTAACAAAATTAAAAAAAAATTGGCACTCTCCCTTAGTGCTCTAATTTCATAAAGATCAGTTGTCAGTGTTGGGAGACTCTTACTGTCTTCAGGTCTCTCCATGGGTTAGCTCCAAATTAGTTGGATAAACCTTATAGGAGTGGAGGGGCTCCTTATAACCTCCCGTGGTGGGCTCCGAAAATCGGGAAGTGTGGATCACCACCACCAAAAAAATAATAACAAAATTATAAAAAAGACAACAAATATTTTTAAGAAAAATAAAAAACCAATATAAAAATTTAAAAATCAGATCAAGTTAACTAAAAAATTTTCAAAAAAAAATCAGACCAAATTACTCAAAAAATATTAGATAAAAAATAAGAATGTAAAAAAAAAAAGTAGCCTTTCTCTCTCCTTCCTCTTTCTCTCTCTGCGTCTCTGGGTTGGGCCACGCAGGTTTAATGGTTTACTTTATTAAATAAACATGTTTACTTTATTAATGGTTTTCCCTACAACATAAGAAGCACGTTTATTCATTTTTTTTAGTTTTAAATAAAATCGCCGTTGTTATCTCAATTCATTATTTTTTGTTTCGTTTTGTTTTCGGATTTTTTTTTAATCTTATTCCTCCATTATAATGGTAATTTTGTTGTGGGTCCCTGAAGAGAATGTTGTTTTTTGTTTCCTAGTTTTTCGTCCTCGTAAGTCTGTTTGTACCCAATCACCACCGCGCAATTATCCCTGGCAATAATCATCATTAGTTCTTTGAGTTAAAAAAAGAATTATTATTAGCCCTTAAACAATCTTATATCTACATGTAGAAATTCATTTGGAATATTTTTTTAAGAATTAGAAACTGTTATCATTAAAATAGGGTTTTGTACAATAATTTTTATAAGTGGAGGAAAATCTTCAAAGTAAATGAACTCAAACGAAAGAATAAGAAGTCAGAGAGGGATTGCTTTATTGGCCTCCCCTAAATACACGGTAGATTTTAATTTATAAAAATAGAAAATAAACGAGTGCTTAGAAAAAAGATGATATAGAGGAATATGATGTAAAGAAACTTGCTTAGTATTATACAGAGGAATGCTAGCTTTAAAAAAAATAACATAGAAATTGATACATGCTATACCAAGTATATACTACCATGGTTGCATGTATATTTTCATGTGGTAAAACACACCCGACTCTATTTATGATGGTTGCAGATATAATCTCGTAGTAAAATACACCCAACTTTATTTAAAGATGAAAAGTTTTGACTCAATTTAAAGATGAAAAGTTTAAATCTATCTGGTCTTAAGTTTTAAAAAAAAGTGTATACTATATTTTAGGACTTTTAATAAAAAATTCTTCTTTTTTCATGTGTTTTCCTTGATTGAAAGCATGTAGCAACAATATTTTTATTTGTTGTAACATATTTAAAAAATGTTAAACACACGTGTCAAAAAATACTAATCTTTATGCAATTTAAAATAAAACTACATTTGCATTAAAAAAGGGACAGCGTGTGTTGTTTGGATTACCAATTCAAGTTGCTATTTGCTAGAACATTTTCTTTTACAACTTAAATAGTTATAAGGTTTTCAACTGTTCCAACTAGCTATGCAAACACCTTGTGTATTTTTTAAGAATAAAAAGAGAGATTATTTTTTTTTCCTAGAAAAATGAGCTACATTTGACACTCATCTTATTACATGTAATATAAATTGTAAAACAAAATAGGATGTATATACCATGATATGACGGTATAAAGCGACAAAAGATCTTTCCTATGCACCGTCCACGAATATGATCTTCTACACCCTTCGTCTAAAACATTCTCCCCCCAAAAAAAATTGAAAATTCTAGCGGAAAAAAGAAAAAAAGAAAAAGAAAAAGAAAAACCAGCAAAAAGAAGACAAAAGTAATTGCCGGTCAACTCAGAAATTCCCCGATTGACCCAAAAAGACCAAGAAAAATCTCAGCCACAAACACAACAACGAGTTTGATCATCAACCGTCCATATCGAGGAGATCAACATTGTAAAACCCAGGCGCGAAGAACCGAATAATTTCCCCCTCTCTATCCACGAGAGGATTATATGGATATAACGTTTGATCATCTCCCCTCTCTCTCTCCTCTTTTCTCTCTCATCGCGAGCGAAAGCTTTCGCTGAGGGAGGGAGAGAGAGAGAGATTGATCAGGCACAAGCAGAAACGCAAAGAAAAAGCCCTAACCAGAAAAGGCCTTGTATTTCTATTTCTTCTCCTTCGTCATATCGGATCATGTGATTCGGGTATTTGGATCCGATCCGAATTCCCCCCTCATTTCTTCCTTGTTTTTCCACCCAACGAAGTTTCTCCGATCCGATTCCGATTCGCTGAGCCGCCGCGCGATGACTCGGCGGTGCTCGCATTGCAGCCACAATGGGCACAACTCGAGGACGTGCCCTAACCGCGGAGTGAAGCTCTTCGGGGTCCGATTGACCGACGGGTCGATCCGGAAGAGCGCCAGTATGGGGAACCTCAGCCACTACGCCGGGTCGGGCTCGAATCCCGGAGACACGCCGGACCACGGGGGAGCTGCCGACGGGTACGCTTCGGAGGATTTCGTGCCTGGGTCGTCCTCCAGTAGTCGCGAACGGAAGAAAGGTTCCTTCTTTTTTCTTTTTTCTTTTTTTTTTTTTAATTTGTTTCATTTAATTTAACTTAATTTGTTTTTTTTTTTTTTTTTTTTTGGTTGTCTTTGATTAGTAAAGAGTTTGGTAACAACTTACGGAAGAGTGTTTGTACTTTTTTGTTATTTTGGGCGATGGGCAAAATGAATGTTTTATTTGTTTGTATTGCTTTAGTTTGGACTGTTTCTGGTGCTTTTGAAGTTTTAAGGGTTTTTTTTCCTTAGTTCCTCTTTTGATTTTGAACACACTAATCTTTTTTTATAATCTGAATTAAGATTGATGGGATTTTGTAATTTTTGTTTAGTAGGAATTTACTTGGACAAATTAGGGCGTTTAAGATCATTTTCAAGGCAGAAAAGAAGCTGTTGTGGACACAATTTTTTTCATGTTCATAATTGGGTCAATAAAAGGAACATATCTGATCATGTTATTCAAGTAATTGGTGATTTGTTGGAGGATGAAAAGACAGTTTGGTGATGGGATTTTAATGAAAATGTGTCCAGATCAAGGTTTTAAAAGGCGAAAACGGGACTGAGTCGTATTGTCTAATTGAGGCGAGGCGTAAGCTTCGAGGCGGATTGAGGCGTAAGCCTCTAATGTAAAATAAAAAATTTAGAAAGTTGAATAAAATTCATAAACATGCTATAAAACACACATTTAGTTCATCACAAAACTATAAAGACACAATAAGAAAGTGCATAAAACACATACAATATAATATATATGTTACTGCTCTTCTTATATAGTTATACTTACGTGGCTTTTATAGCACACAAGATGACTTTTTTTTTTTTGAGAAAATGAAACAATTATAGGCCTAAATGAATAAAAAATCACATACTGCTCTGTTTATATAACTTTTATTTTATATAACTTTATAACTTTTGTATAACACCTACTTCTATAAAATATACATTACTATAGTAGCTATAAAAGGGGAAAAAGAAAAAAAAAAAAAAAACCCAGCCTCGGTAAAAAATAAAAGAAGGAAAAAAAAAAACCTAAGGAGTGAGGGCTGAGGAGGTCAAAATCTGGAGGTGGCTGTTGCCGGTAGGTCGTGGCTCTGGTCGCTACTCATAGGGCAATGGGCTTGCAAGTTGCATGGGTTGAAGATGAAGAGAGGGTCGATGATGAAGAGGGGGGCAGATGGTAGACTTAGGGTTTGAAAATCTATTTGCATATCTTTATCAGATTAAAGTCCAATTTTAGTATTGGGTTGACTTTCTTTAAAAGGGAAAAAAAGATTAGGTTGAAAACAGACTCAAGATAGCCTTCAATCTGAGGCTCACGCCTCATCAGCGCCTCAAGGCGCACGCCTTAATGAAAAAAGGCGTAAGCCTCGTTCAAGCCTTGAAGCGCTGATTGAGCGCCTCAAACTGAGGAGCACCTCGCCTCGAACGCCTTTCTAAACCATGGTCCAGATTTTACCGTTAGGTGTATTCTTTATCGTGTTAGCAGAAGATGTCCTCTGGCCTTGGCCATAAAGTGAGTGGGTGAAGTAAATGATCTTTGAGGAAATTGGGAACAATTTTAATGGGAAAAAAAAAAGGAGCTTGGTAGAATCATGTGCCATGGTCTCTTTGGTAAGAATTGTCGAGGTAGGGTGTAGAGTTATAGAGAGATGGAGAGAGGGGTAGTGAAGCTTTAGGCTGTTCAATAAAAATTTACCTTCTGCATAAATAAATAAGATTTTCGTTGTAAAAAAGCACTTACTTAGGCTCATCAATGCGTACTCGTTTGCTGTGAAAGAGGGGGCGCTTATGTATCTAAATCAATCATGTACAGGTGCCTGGAATTTACACCCAAAAAAAATTGAGAAAAAAAACTTGAAGTGTTTGTCCGTCTGCACTTTTTTTGGTCTTAACATTCGTGTTTATTTGTCTTTAGAACAGCTAATATTTCCTCTATTTGCAGGTGTTCCTTGGACTGAGGAGGAACATAGGATGTTTCTACTTGGATTGCAGAAGCTTGGAAAAGGCGATTGGCGTGGAATTGCACGCAATTATGTTATATCGAGGACACCGACTCAAGTGGCCAGCCATGCTCAGAAATATTTTATTAGGCAAACCAATGTATGCAGGAGAAAAAGACGATCCAGCCTATTTGATATTGTAGCAGATGAAGTTAGTACCTTTCTTCTGTTTTATGCATGAATGGATAACAAAACTTAGTATTTAGGTTGACATCCCGACCCACGCATAAAATGAAGAGATATTGCTCTATGTTTTGCCTATTTGTTTTCAAAAGACATATTAGTTATTTACTGTAGCCATGCCCAATGACACAGATAGCTTCTTAATGTTCCTAGTTTTGGGCATTAGACTTATTTACTTGTTTTTGTTTGCTATTCCGCCTGTTTGCTAATGTGGTACTTAGACTGGTTTAGCAGAAAACTGCATTTGCATTCTACTCTGGCACTTGAGTGCAACAATTATCCTAGTTTTGGGAGACATCTATTCATAGTCCTTACCTTGTGAAACATTGTTGAATCTCATACGCGATCTTTGGCAAAAAATTATTTTCTTCTTTTTACAAGTTGTCTTCAAATTTGAAATATTTATTTGTTATGCCATACTCTTTTCTACAGTCAGTTGATGCCCCAATGGTGGCTCGAGAATTCTTGTCTGTCAACCAGCTGCAGGCGGAAATGCAAAATGAGAACACATTGCTTGACCCTCCTGCTATTGATGAAGAATGCGAATCAATGGATTCTACCAACTCAAATGATGGAGAACCTGCCCTTTCAAGGCCTGATATCTCACAGAACTGCTACCCTATAATATATCCTGCGTATGTCTCACCATTTTTCCCATTTCCAGTTCCATTTTGGTGTGGATACGATAATGGCGCAGAACAAAACAAGAAAGAGACTCATGAGGTGGTCAAGCCAACAGCAGTTCATTCAAAGAGCCCAATCAATGTTGATGAGCTTGTCGGCATGTCAAAATTGAGTTTAGGAGATTCTATCGGCAATGCCGGTCCCTCCCCTCTTTCACTGAAGCTTCTCGAAGGTTCGTCATCTAGGCAGTCAGCCTTCCACACAAATCCAGGCTCAAGCGGTTCAAACATGAATTCTAGTGGCAGTCCAATCCATGCGGTTTAACTGGAGGTGATTCCTGAACTAAGATTGTAGATCAGCCAAGTGGCGTGGATGAGCACTACAGGTTGTTGTTAATACAAGACTAATAATATGTGCAGTCTGGTTTGGGATTCAGTTATATTTCTCTGGTGGGATCAAATTAATAAGTTTAGTTTCTTTTTCTTTTTTCTTTTTAACTTTGTTTAGGTGTTTGGCTTTAGGCTATAGTATTTCTTCCTGCAAGTTATTTAATCTGTTATTTGCTTGTGCTTCTTGAATTATTTGTCCATTCCTCAGTCCTCTGTTCCCTTGTGCTGATCATGTAGAAATGCAACTTAAATTCCAGAAACCATTCTTCTTCAGTTGACCACGTAGCATTTTTTTTTGTTTTTTCAGAGGGCAGTTTTTGTTTTTAAAAACTGAAAACTGTCTTTAAGTGGTATGGCAGAAACCCATTTTTATTTTTTCAATTCCACACCCTCGATGGACCTTAGACCTTATGGACCATATGTCAAATACGTTATTGGTCATTTGGTGAGATGGTAAATGGCTTTTCATTCTTCTCGACAAGTTTTGATTTTGAACAAGTCCCCCCACGGTGGGCAGGGGTGTGAGGATCACTTCGTGAGAGATTCATATACCACGCAGGGTATCTTAAGAGTGTTTGTGAAAATCTCAGTTTAAACGAACGCTTTTAGATGTTATAATGTAAGGTTTTTATATACTATGGTATAAAAAAAGTAAATTATAATATAAAACTTTTATATATTATCTTTAAGCAAAATTGATTTAAACTTTTACATAAAAAAAATAAATTAAAATATAAAGCTTTTATATATTACCTTTTAAGTAAAATTGGTTTAAACTACTTATTTGCACCATATTTTTTAAACACCCGTTAGTATGTTTTCGGTTATCTTTATAATTTTTTTTTTTTTGGATAGGAAAAGAAGGGGTATAAATCAACTCATGATGTGTACTTTCCTGTCTCGGTGCACGGTATTGAAGAAGATTGTCACGCAGATCTAGGAAGTTCTTAGGGAGCACCTAAGGTGGAGATATTTGGCTACTAAATGAGCAAGTTGGCCGCAGGCATGACAAATGTGGCGACTACAATCACACTGGTCTGAATTTTCTTCCATCATCGACCAACAATATTGGCTCAAATCAATAATTTGAACCATTTTGGTTCAAAAAACTATAACATTTAAGAGTTATACATTATAGCTATGGTCTAAAATACTGTAACATATAAAAGTTGTATACTGTAACTTATTTTTACTTTATATTATCAAGTTGTAGTAGTTTAAACCATTAGTTTAAACCAATGTTATCTAACATACGAAACTTTTGTTTATGCCACAGATTTCATGTCAAATTATAGAGAGCTACAATAGAGGGAACATTAAAATTCATGGACGTGTTAAGAATTCAATTGCTAATCTGCCAGCCTCGCATCACTAGGTGGTTACTCACATCACAAATCTTCATCGTGGTATCCAAAAAATTGTACCCAAAAAAAAAAAATCAACCAAATGATCACTACAGTAATAAACTGTGTCCATCAATTAATTTATGCTGCATAAGAACACTCTTTACCACCGTAGCTTATCGGATCTTTATTGGTGGACGCCGACCCAGTGCTCATAAAAGGCTAAGGGACTTTCCGTAAACTAAAAAGTGATTTGAAACTGAGAGTTTAAATTAAAAATATTATAGCATATAAAAATTTTATATTAGACATTTTTTTATACTATAACATGTGAGATTTTTATAATATTTGAGTTGAAATTGATGCATTTTAACAGATTTTACAAAACACAAAATAATTTTAAGGAATACTCACTTTTGTAAGTGGCACAAGTTATCTTTTTCCACAAAAAGAACAAGATGCGAGTTATTTTTTTACCTTTTTTTTAACAAAAAAAGGTTAACAACTTCAATGAAAAAAACAGGGATAAAATTAGGAGACTTCTACCGTAGAACTTGAAAAAAAAAAAAAAAACTACTGTTAGGTTTACGTTTTTTTGCAGTCAAATTTATATTAGAAGCTGCCTATTTTGGTACATTTTTATTATAATGAGATTTTCATCACGTTCAACCGTGAAAAGCATGCACTATCAATAAAATGTCCTAAATTAGTTCTAACTTTCAAAACGTTCTAAATTTAACCCAAATCTACCAATGTGTTTTAGGTTTGGCTCTTTTAATCAATTTGGTGTTAAAAAGAATAAATATGAATATCACAAAAAAAATAACACTGCTAACACAACACATTCGGCATGCAGAAAATAAGACTCCAATACTTAAACACACTGTATATTAATGTTCTACTTTACTTTTTAACACCATTAGAAAGGAAGTCAAAAACTGAAATAAATTGTTCATAAGTTGAGAGATTAACATTTTAATAGTTATGTACCAAAGTGAAAAAAAAATGAAAAAAAAAAAAATTGCATGTAACTTATAAATATGCCCGTTCCTCTCCCTCTGCCCTCTCCGTCCTTTTAAGCTTCCCAGGGACCAACATAGAAAGCCAAAAACGAGAGATTTCATTTCAGAGCCATGAATCTCTTCAAGCCAAACAGATCAACGACCACCAGACCATGGCCCACCAAGAGACCATTATCATCATCCTCATCACAGAGATTTCCACTACTCTTCCTCACCGGTTTCTTCTGCGTCCTCATCTTATTCCTCTACTACCAATCTCTCCCTCCCACTTCCCTTGATTTCTCCTCCCTCTCTTCTTCCAAACCCCATTCCCAAGGCCCAATCCCGGTACAACGAGAAAAGTTCCTCTGGTATGCGCCCCACAGTGGGTTCAGCAACCAGCTCTCCGAGTTCAAGAACGCCCTTTTGATGGCCGCGATTCTGAACCGGACCTTGATCGCTCCTCCGATCTTGGACCACCACGCCGTTGCTCTCGGAAGCTGCCCCAAGTTTAGGGTTTTGGGTCCCACCGAGATTCGGCTTTCGGTTTGGGATCACATTGTCGAGCTCATTCGCGGTGGGAGGTATGTCGGTTTCATTATTCTTATCGAATACGTGTTTCTCCATTTTTTAGGGATTTGGTGTGGTGATTAGAATGTGGGTTTTGTTGGGTTTTTTTTAAAAAAAAAAAATTTGTTGGGTTTTGTTGGATTACGTGAATGCTAGAGCAGTTTCATGTTTATCAGATGGTTGAGGCTTATGATTTTGTTGTATTTTTGACAATATTTTTTCGTCTTGCTTCAGGTATGTCTCCATGGCTGATATCGTTGATATTTCAGCATTAGTTTCTTCGTCCTTTATCCGAGCCATAGATTTTAGGGTGTTTGCTTCCCAATGGTGCAATTTTAACTTAGAGGGTATTTGTTCCAATGACTTGGATGAGCAATCCTCTTTGCTTGAAAGCCTAAAACAATGTCGATCGTTACTATCTGGGTTTGACAGTAGTGTAAGTAAGTGTTTATATGCTGTGGACGAGGACTGCAGAACTACGGTTTGGACATACAAAAATGGGAATGAAGACGGTACATTGGATTCTTTCCAGCCCGATGAACAGCTCAAAAAGAAGAAGAAAATTTCATATGTTAGGAGACGACGAGATGTGTATAAGAATCTCGGACCTGGTTCTGAAGCTGACTCAGCTACATTGCTGGCATTTGGGAGCCTTTTCACTAGTCCTTACAAAGGTTCAGAGTTATACATTGATATCCATGAATCTCCAAGAGATCAAAGAATACAGAAATTGATTGAGAAAATTGAGTTTCTTCCATTTGTCCCTGAAATTATAAGTGCAGGAAAAAGGTTTGCTCATGAGACCATACAAGCTCCGTTTCTCTGTGCACAGCTTAGATTATTGGATGGGCAATTTAAGAACCACTGGAAAACTACTTTCCTGGGATTAAGGCAGAAAATTGAATCTCTGGATCAGAGTAACCGTCCCATCCATATTTTCGTGATGACTGACCTTCCTGAGGCTAATTGGACTGGAAGTTACTTGGGAGATTTGGCTGGGTATTCTCATCAGTTTAAACTCTATTTTCTGAAGGAAAGAGATGAGTTGGTTATGCAAACAGCAAAGGGACTTGTGGATGCAAATCATGGTATGAATTTTGGGTTTCTGCCCAAAAGTAGCGACGGTGAGGGTAAGATTAAGAAGCATTGTCGTCCGTCAACACTACCAGATGTACTGCTATACATAGAGGAATCTGTTTGCAGCTGTGCCTCCCTTGGATTTGTTGGGACTTTTGGTTCAACTATAGCCGAAAGCATAGAGTTGATGAGAAAGTTTGGGGTGTGTTCAAGTTCGAGTCAGACTGCACTGCGACAATTGCGTGCCTTTTGACATGATGAATGGAGTTAACTGAAGGACGTGTCAGTCTCGCAGACTGGTTTGCAAGCACGCTTGGAGAGACTCCCATCGTTTATCTGCTCACATTCTTAATCTTCTTCCACTTGATGTCAGATCGGCTCATGACACCAAAATTCTTTTGATGCCCCTGCCAGAATATGTGTATATTCATTTGTCAAAGACAAAGCAATGCATTTTGAAGGGAGTAGTTTTTACAAACGGCATTGAGATCTGGTTGCAGCCCTTCACTGGTACACTCTCTTACGCTCGATTTAGGACGCCTAAAGGGTCTCTCCTCAGCAAGGATCCGAAAAGAAAAATCTTTCATCGTCTTCTCTTTTGGTGAGTTTAGACCAACTTTATTATTATTTTTTTAACATATCAAGTGTATGTTCTTAATAATAGATACGGGGTAGTTCTCTTATGTGTTTCTTTCTTTGTAACATCCTTGAATTTTTCAAGTCGTGTGGGGTTGAAGATTGGTAGGCTGTATTTTTCGTCTTTTTGATAAGATAAATTACAAAAAAGTACTCGGAAGACTAGTCAATGTTCAAATATATACATATTTATTCATTCCTTGTCTTGTCTATCATGTCACGTTTGCTATTAAATATGGTGATTGAAAATTGATTTATGCTGCCACCATTTGTGGTTTTAAATTGTATATTGACTGAGTTTTGCTTCTATGCTGCTTTGGTCGTATTAGCATAAATCATAATTTTACTCATAAAAAATGTTTTCAAAAAAAAAAAAATCACTGATAATATTATTTGAGAATTGCTTTGATGACCATTTTACTAATTAAAGTCGGAGTTTCCATATTTGAACACTCTCTGGCTGCAACTTGCGGGTCTCAAAAAGTTTTATATTATTTACTGTTAAAATTTTAGAGTTTAAACTGTTGGTATCAAATAATTTTAAGCGAAAGCAAAGGCCTTCCACTGTTTTATTAGTTTCTCTTTCATGCTTGTATTGGTACCAAAAAAATAAAAATCGACCTTTTAAAGCGTCGCAAAATTCAGAAGTCAAAGGTTCAAGGCATTTTGGAAGGGACTCCCTCACCTTTTTTTTTTTTTTTTATCTTTTTTTGATTGGCTGAAAATGCAAGGACCAGTTTATCACTATTGAGAAAACGGTCCATATTCTCTAACAAGCTTGTTATGCCTCATGTTTCCATAGTCCAAGTCAGTATTTCAAGTCAATAACACCTAAGCTAAAAGCTTAAATTAGCTCTTAACTCAAAGTTATTTAAGAAGCATTGAATGAACCACAACAACATAATACCGCTAGCTCAAAGGTATCTTTAGCTCATTTATGAAACATAAATCAGTTTTTTGCTCGACCTTAGAGCTTGGAAGTGGAAATTCTTTGCAAAATAATGGACAGAAGAGATCTTCACAGGTAATTTTTCTTATAAAACAAGGGAACAAAAATATGTTTTAAGAATTTAGTAGGGGGCATGATTACTATTTTTCTTACAAAATAAGATAATTTTAAATTTTATGTGAAAAACTATTGGATAAAGCTACAGTTTTCAAAAATTGTGTGAAAAGCACGTGTCTCCACCCTTTTAATTGTTCAACAACCAACAGAACAATTTACTCAATATAAAAATAAGCTAAAAATTTCACGTTATAAAATACAAATTTAAGATATTAAAAATGATATTTCAAAAACTATAACATATCGTTTTGATATATGATATTAATGTGATCTTTTCTCAAAATACGGGCAGCAAATTAACAACCACCCAAAATAAAAGCAAAATCTTACTTTGTTTAAGAAAAAGACAGATCATAAACCAACATTCATCTATTGTGAAACTATTGGTCGGAATGAAAAGGGCAAAAAGCAAAGTCCCTCATTCAAGTACACATCCCATTGCTTTGGGTTTATCAGCAGTCGGTTGGGGGCCTTGAGGAAAAGTCAATCACGGATGGTGTGTCTAATTTCGTGCTTTTCTTTTTTTAACTTCCTTTTCACCCGGATGCGCCGCACAAGGTAATTACAAGGACCTATTGGTCAAATTGTATCTATTTTTTAAATATTAGACGGTGCTAATTTCCGTAATTAATGTATAGCCGATGTTCTCTGCAAACATGTATTGGTCGGCGTCCCGAAAAGAGTGTAGTGCCAATACAATTTCTTTACCCTGTATTATGTGGAGAGTGACACGGTAGGATTTCTAAAAGTAAAATAGAGTTAGTTGTATGTCTTTTTGTTGTTAGATCTATTTTATACATATATGTTTTTTATTTTAACGTGATTTTGATCATATTTAATGGTCAAATTTATGCACTATCCAAAGTTATGTGGGAGAACACATGACATATGGCTAGAATATAACAAATAGTTTAATTTCTAAGAATTTATTGGGGTTGTTGGTGGGCTGAAAATTCACCTACGCTCCAAGAACTGCTACATTGCCTACTAGATTATCTGCACTAGCTCTGTGGATAGGAGTATTTTTGCCCAAAAATAGAGAAAAAAAATTACAATACGTAATCAAATTATTGTTATGGATTTAAAATTTAACCTAATATTTAAAATATTTTATAAATGTTCTTGGTGACATAGAAAAAAAGAAAATAATTCTCCAATCAGCAAGTCAAAAAGAGATTCTAAAGATTGGAGATAAAAGTGAATTTTAAAATTGACCATTGTCTATTGTAAATGTTTTTGGTGACATAGAAAAAAAAATTCTTTAATGAGCAAGTCAGAAAGAGATTTTAAGAGCTCGTTTAGTTCGAGTATTTGAGTAAAGTATTTGAATGAAGATTTAAATTTTTATAGAGAAAATATTATAGTAAAATAATTTAAATCGTGATTTGAATATCTAACTAAATGACTCTTAAAAGACGAGGGACAAAAATATATATAGTTTAATTTTAACATTAACCATTCTCCATTGATTCATGATTGTCCAGTATTAGCCATTAAATGATATCCAAGATCACTATTTTTGATTTGATGCGTGCTTTTTCTTAGCGAGCCTCACAATCTATGATATCACGTCGCGTGTTCTACCAACTTCTAATGTGCACGCTCTGTACGGTCCTAATGCCATGTCATTTACCAGTCAAAGCACTCTGCAGTGAGGCTTTGCACGTTCTACCGACACTTCGAGCGCAACGTCCTTGGCTTTGTTTAAGAACCTCGTATACATTATAAAATTTTCATATATTATAATATAAAATAAAAATATATTATAGTATAAAAAATTCTTATAAGTTATAATATTTTCTTTGTAGCTTGTTAATTTTAACTTTAAAAAAAAAATTCAGATATTTTTTAAAATTTTTATCAAAATTTCTGTAATTTTGAGAACTCAAAATATCTCTTGGGTATAAGGAATTCTTTTTATATTTACCCAAAAAATTTAAAAAAAATTACAAAGAAGTGTTTTTTTTACACCCAAATAATGTTTTGTTACTTTAAGAATTTTAAATTTTGGTGAAAATTTTAAAAAAGTTAGTAAAATTTTTATCCCAACGTTAAAATTTAGAGAAATTTTTGGTTAATATCACAGTAAATCAGTAAAAGCATCTATCTTTTAGAGGTAGCAGTGTATTGTTTTTTAACATAACCTCAATTTATATCAAAATTTCAGTATACAATAAATTTTCATAGTGTTCATAATTTTTAGATATATCCATCGATATCAATGTTTTCTCGAAAATTTTTTTAAATTTAGAGTACCAATATTTTTTAACGATGTTGATTCATCCTCGGTCCCAACTGTTGCAGATATGGAGCCAAATCAAGTAGACAACCCAGCAAAAGGAAGGAAAAGGGAGAAAATCGCGTCCTCGAAGGCAGGGAGCAAGCGCCGCGGCGCTGGGGCGAAGGCGCCAGGTGAAGAGCGCCTAGACGCTATGTGGAGAGCGCCTAGGCGCCAGGAAGGTAATGCCGAGGCGTCGAGTGGTGAGCGCCTAGGCGCCAGGAGCAGAGCTCCTAGGCGCCGCAGGGGAGCACCGCAGCGCTCGAAACGAGCGCCGCGGCGCTGACGCGCTGTGCTGCGCGATGTGTTTTGAATCAAAGTCGAATTCAAAGGTCCCAAAAACGGGAAACCACTAGGGTTTCCCATTAGTTGCTATTTTCTCCTCCTTTGGTTATAAATAGACACAAGGTGGCTAGGGTTGGGTGTGTGAAAGTTGTGAGTGGCATAATTTTGTGAGAGGCAAAATTCTTGAGAGTTCCATCCTTGAGAGAGAAAAATTCCCATTGGGTGTTAGATAGAAGAGAGTTTTGGTAAGCACAATTTGTGAGTGTGTGAGAAACTGCTCTTGTAATCTGTAATCTCCTTCATCATAGTGGAATCTGCAAGCGGCAGAAACAGGACGTAGTCTCAAATTTGGACGAACCTGTATAAAAATTTGGTGTCTCTTTTTCTTCTTTTCTCCTATTTATTTTCTGCAATTGTTCGTTCTTGCGATCCTTGGAATTAGGAGTCGCCTAATTCCCCAACAACTGGTATCAGAGCAGAGGTTTTGATCAATAACGATGACTGGAGAAGAAGGTATGGCAGCCGGCATCACCAAATTTGATGGTTCAGATTTTTCCTATTGGAGGATGCAAGTAGAGGACTACCTATACAGCAGGAAACTGCACTTGCCCTTGGGTAATAAGCCCGAAGGCATGAAGGATGAGGAGTGGAGTCTCCTTGATAGACAGGTACTTGGTGTGATCCGTTTGACTTTGTCAAAGAACGTTGCCCACAACGTTGCGAAGGAGACTACTACAGCAGGGATGATGAAGGCTCTGTCAGAGATGTATGAGAAGCCCTCAGCCAATAACAAGGTACATCTCATGAAGAAGCTTTTCAATTTAAAGATGCCTGAAGGTGCCTCGGTGGTAGAGCACCTGAACAGTTTCAACACCGTCCTAAACCAATTGGTCTCGGTAGAGATTAAATTCGATGATGAGATCAATGCTCTAATCCTCTTGGCCTCGTTACCGAATAGCTGGGAACCCATAAGGGTGGCCATTACAAATTCGCTCGGGAATGCCAAATTAAAGTTTGTTGATGTTAGAAATTCTATTCTGGCGGAAGAAGTTCGCAGGAAGGACTCAGGAGAAGCCTCTTCGTCGAACTCGGCCCTTAATGTTGATAATAGGGGCAGGAAACTTGACAGGCAATCCAACAGGGATAATGACAGGAGAGGCAAGTCGAGGAATGGGAGAAGCAATTCAAGGAATGGAAGGACCATGGAGTGTTGGAACTGTGGGAAGACGGGCCACTTGAAAAAGAACTACAGGGCTCCAAGGAAGAATGAAGACAAGACTAATGATGAAGCTAACGCCGCCACTGAAGAGCAACAGGATGCCTTAATCTTGTCTGTCGACAGTTCTTTTGATTCGTGGGTGATGGATTCAGGAGCATCATTCCACACCACAACACACCGTCATGTCCTAGAGAACTACGTTGCTGGAAATCATGGTAAGGTTTATCTCGCTGATGGAGAACCTTTGGATATAGTTGGCATTGGAGATGTCAGTTTAAAAATGCCTAATGGGTCGGTATGAAAGATTCATAAGATGAGACATGTTCCTAAACTAATGCGCAACTTGATTTCGGTGGGGCAACTGGATGATGAAGGACATAAAGTAACCTTCAATTGTGGAGGTTGGAAAGTCACGAAAGGAGCGATGGTTATTGCTCGGGGACGCAAGGCTGTAACTCTCTACATGAACTCAAGTTGCAAAGATACCCTAGCAGTTGCTGATTCTGCTGCCAATACTGAGCTATGGCATTATAGGCTTGGTCACATGAGTGAAAAGGGTATGAAGGTGCTTCACTGCAAAGGAAAACTGCCAGGTTTGAAAACTGTTGATCACAGTTTGTGTGAAGCCTGCATCTTTGGTAAACAGAAGAGAGTCAGTTTCTCAAAGATGGGTAGAGAGCCTAAGTCCAGGAGATTGGAGCTTGTTCACACAGATGTGTGGGGGCCTGCGCCGGTGACTTCCCTTGGTGGCGCAAACTACTATGTGACGTTCATTGATGACTCAAGCAGGAAGGTATGGGTTTACTTTCTGAAAAACAAATCTGATGTGTTCGATGCTTTCAAGAGATGGAAAGCCATGGTGGAGAACGAGACAGATTTGAAGGTGAAGTGCTTGCAGTCTGACAATGGGGGAGAGTACCTAGGTGAAGATTTCAGGCGGTACTGTGCTGAGAATGGGATAAAGATGAGGAAGACCATTCCAGGGAAACCACAACAGAATGGGGTAGCTGAGAGGATGAACAAGACTTTAAACGAGCGTGCTAGGAGCATGAGGTTACATGCAGGGCTGCCAAAGATGTTTTGGGCTGAGGCAATTAACACAGCCGCTCATCTGATAAACAGAAGTCCATCCACACCGCTGAAGTTCAAGCTACCAGAAGTCTGGAGCCATAAACAGGTGGATCTCTCTTACTTGAGAGTGTTTGGTTGTGTTTCTTATGCACATATTGATTCTACTGCTAGAAGTAAACTGGATGCCAAGTCAAAGAAGTGCTTTCTGGTTGGCTATGGCGGACTTGAGTTTGGTTATCGTCTCTGGGATGACCAAAGTCGGAAGATTATCAGGAGCAAGGATGTGATCTTCAACGAAGGTGTTCTGTACAAGGACAGAGACAGCACGGACTCCAGGAGTTCAGGTTCTGAAGATAAGAAGCCTGAGGTGATTCCATTGAAGGATCTGCCTGAAGTGGAGGTGCAAAATCCAGAGGTTGAAGACCAGGAAAACATAGCTCCAGAAGAAAACCAGAGGACTCCTGCCACACCAGTCAGGAGGTCTAGCAGGACAATCAGAACACCGCAAAGATACTCCCCATCTCTGCATTACATCTTGTTGACCGACAAAGGTAAGCCAGAGAGCTTTGATGAAGCCGTGGAGGCTGGAGATTCAGTCAAGTGGGAGTTAGCCATGAGGGACGAGTTGGATCGGACATGGCAACTGGTAAATTTACCACAGAGTAAAAAGTTCTTGCACAACAAGAGGGTATACCGAGCAAAAGATAAAAGTGCTGGCAGCAAGCGGTATAAGGCAAGGTGGGTGGTAAAAGGATCCAGAGATATGCTCACCAAGATGGATCCGATTGAGAAACTGAAGTTGTGCGCAACTTCAGTTGGACTTCTCCAAGAGGCATGAGAAGTCGTTGCCGCTGCAGTGGGAGACATGGTGATTGATTAGTCTCCAAGTGGGAGATTGTTGCAGATATGGAGCCAAATCAAGTTGACAACCCAGCAAAAGGAAGGAAAAGGGAGAAAATCGCGTCCTCGAAGGCAGGGAGCAAGCGCCGCGGCTTTGGCAGAAGAGCGCCGCGGCGCTGGGGCGAAGGCGCCTAGGCGCCAGGTGAAGAGCGCCTAGGCGCCAGGACAAGAGCGCCTAGGCGCTATGTGGAGAGCGCCTAGGCACCAGGAAGGTAATGCCGAGGCGTCGAGTGGTGAGCGCCTAGGCGCTCTGCTCCTCGTCGAGTGGTGAGCGCCTAGGCGCCAGGAGCAGAGCGCCTAGGCGCCGCAGGGGAGCGCCGCAGCGCTCGAAACGAGCGCCGCGGCCCTGACGCGCTGTGCTGCGCGATGTGTTTTGAATCAAAGTCGAATTCAAAGGTCCCAAAAATGGGAAACCACTAGGGTTTCCCATTAGTTGCTATTTTCTCCTCCTTTGGTTATAAATAGACACAAGGTGGCTAGGGTTGGGTGTGTGAAAGTTGTGAGTGGCATAATTTTGTGAAAGGCAAAATTCTTGAGAGTTCTATCCTTGAGAGAGAAAAATTCCCATTGGGTGTTAGATAGAAGAGAGTTTTGGTAAGCACAATTTGTGAGTGTGTGAGAAACTGCTCTTGTAATCTGTAATCTCCTTCATCATAGTGGAATCTGCAAGCGGCAAAAACAGGACGTAGTCTCAAATTTGGACGAACCTGTATAAAAATTTGGTGTCTCTTTTTCTTCTTTTCTCCTATTTATTTTCTGCAATTGTTCGTTCTTGCGATCCTTGGAATTAGGAGTCGCCTAATTCCTCAACACCAACTACGTTCTCAAATACACTCGTTGTTGGGGGTGTGCTCTACGCTATCTGTTGAGGAACAAATCCTCGATGGTCGACATATGTGCTCGACAGAAGCACAATATCAATCCCCATAAGCTCGGCTTGTCCATTCGAGGTGCTCTACAAGGCCCCTGTTGGCCGCGGCGTCAGTCATCACCTCCTCATATAGGACATGTACTCAAGTTGGATTGCCAGAGCATGTAAATGGATAGCCACTTGCCACAGGAAGCCAACAGATGACCATGTTCCCGCCATGAGATGGAGGCTAATCCGCTGGTAGGGACCATGACACATGTCTTCTACCCTCTGACAGGTCCTGTGTGACACTCGGATTATGAGCAAAACCCACCTAACACCTGGTTCAAGTGGCAGCCTATAAATAAAGTGTATTTATTACAGCTCGAGACGAACGTGCTCTTTCCCCACTAATCAACACCCGTTCTCCGTCGAGCAGCGCCTGCCTTGAGCGTCAAAGAGCCCTTGTTTGGTACCTTATCGGTCCCTCTTTTTATCTCTGAAGCGTCCGTCCACTTGTTGTAAGTATGTCCAAGCAGGCCGATACGACCAGAGAAGAGCCGTCCTAACACCGTGCACAGCCAGACGTGGTGTTGAATCGTCGCCATTTACTGGCAAGCATTAACACTCGTTCTTTTTTGACATCCCTTTCATATATTCAAAATGAAGTTATTTTATAAATTATCAAATTTAGAAAAACCTTATTTAACCTAACCAGATTCAGTTTTTGTGTGGATTACCCCATTTGTGGTGGGTTCTATAGTTTGTAAGAGAAACCTTTTCAACTCGACATGATTTAACAGTGATACTATAACACTCTATTTGGACACTGCAATTTGTAATATTTTTTATGGTCTTGTATTATACAGCGAGGAACATAATGATTGACACATGTTATAAATTGAGAAGCATGGGTAGAAAAACTGACTTTATTAATAATGATTGAATATAGAGAAATGGTGAGACGTGAAGAGGGCGGCGATTACGTCCTTGGGCATGAATACCCTAAAAGGTAAAATAGGGGAAGGTGATGACGCTTTCTTGGGTTGAAAGTCCCAAAATACACTGTACAGGAATCGACTTGATGAGAACTCAGGGCTTGATGTCCCCTCACCGGAACACCCTTAGAATGTTTAGAGGGTGATCAAGAGCGCCTATTTGGGTTTTGATGAGTTGAGTGATACTCTATTGAACGTGGGTACCTAGGAATAATGATGAACTATAATATTTGTATATATGTATATGTATGAAACTCGGTAATGATTAACTATGGTATCTACGGAATATGATTATAATAAATCTCATAATATGGATAATGATGAGTATTAACTAACCATGCAGGTTTTAATGTGATAATGATAAAAACCTAAAGATGAGTAATTGTTTTCTCTACTGAGCATATTGTCGATCATTACCTTATATTTTTATCTTTTTAGGACTCACTACGTGTGAGGTGGCTACGAGAAAAATAGTTGAGGAAGTATGTAACTATATTACATTGGGACCGCTTCAATTGTTAAGAATGTTTTTCATGATAATGTAAACATCAATTGTTACTTTCTGTGACTGTATTAAAATGCGTTGATGGTTAAAATGATGATGATGGCAGTTTATATTATTAAATTTAAGGTGCTACATTAAACTGTGGTTTAATTGTCATTTATATTTTTATTTTTGATTTGAGAGTTTTCATTTAAGCCCCGGGTAATTTTATTTTTAAGGTTTTACTTTTATTTCTGATTTTTATTTTAATTCATTAAAAACTGTTAACCCCCATATAAGAGCGTTACAAGTTTCCTGTTATTTTCAGACCCAATGAACAGATTTTATAGAAGAACAAGAACTCTTGACTTTGTTCATCACTTCATCTGTAGTTGATGTTTCTTGTTGTAATGAATGATTATGTTTCTTAATTTGTTATAAATATGGTCATTGTCTTTAGGTTTCAAACTTAGTTGTTGTTGGGAATGTTTCATACATTATCATCTTATATTTTCGAATGAAAACAAACACAAAAACAAAACGCTAGGGAAAAAAAATCAACATTATCTGAGGAATTATCCCGAGCACGTAGTTGGAGTCCTTACCCAACATATGTTCTGTGAAACAATGTGACATAACATGTAGAAATTAATAAATGCTCTGTTCAAAAAACTAAAACAGGCAATAAACGAAGGGAAAACCCATCAGGGTATATGAACCACTGACGTTGAAACTTTTCATTGTTCTCGTGAAATAAAGGAAACATGAAGTAAATGATTGGGCCAGTTCATGTGCTGCAGACATCTGTACACAGACTCTACCATTTACATTAAAACTGTCTCCATTGCCGCTTAAACTCTGCATGGTTAGACTCAAACCGACACACCCGCCTGCACCTAAACCGAAACCGCCCGCCATTCCACGGGCGGTCAGTGGGTTGGTTAATCGCCAATCCGTCATTTAAAAAAACCAACCCACACCCGCCCCAAAACCGCCAAACCGTCCGTTGTTCACCCTTACCACACCATTTTGAAAACCCGCATCAAACACAACCTTAATTTTAACTCCACTTGCATTGCACTAGAGAGTAATCGTGTGCATGGTAAAAGCTTTTCTACACAAAAAAAAAAAAGAAGGAAAGCCAATCATGATCCACGGAAGAAGATAAAGTTCATCTAAATGGTAGAATAGAAAAACTTTTTTTTCCCACCTGGCTGTGGCCCGGCCCTCTCAGTGGGGTGGGCCCCACCCGGTGGGTCCTACTGTGGGACCCATCGGATGGGGCCCACCCCACTGAGAGTGGGACCCACCGGATGGGGCCCACCCTACTGAGAGGGCCGGGCCACAACTCGGTCTAGATGCATAATACTGTGGGATTCATTGGGATTCATCGGGTGGGACCCACCCTATTGAGAGAGCCGGGCCTAGATGCATAATACCGCCCAGTAGAATATGATACATAATCAAGTTAGTGGTGATTTCTGCCACCGAAAGTAGGGTAGCAATCATTAAAATTCCTTCCATAGTGGTGAGTTCTACTGCCCTTTTCCGACACAGGACTTTATAATAATAAAGTTTGTTTAGTATCATGCCATGCATTATATGTTGAACCCGAGCGATAATATTGGTATAATCCCCTCAAAGAAAAAAAATAAAAAGGGTTGGTCATAAATACGACAACTCAATAAGGGTTGTTCACACAGCTTAGTGGTGGTTTTAGGTGTGAATTCAAATTGTGAGGCCCACCTCTCTGAAATTGGAGCAAGTAATTTCTCATTATTATTAAATTTGATTTCCCATTCATGGCCCGCCAGAATGAACCATCCATGGTACGTAGAAAAATATGCAAGTAATGTGGCAAAAAAAAATTTTCAACGAATAACTTTACATGACTATTTTGAAGCCCACCGGCCACCGATAATGAAAAGTATTATGCAATGTTAATTTCTAATTAGTTAAAATAGGCAAAACCAACTGTAATTCCGCACCTGACCTTATAGTTCAAATCCTTTGTCCAAAATAAAAAAAAATAATAAAACTTTCTAAATTTTCAATAAAATTATTAAATAATTAGAGATAGTCTTAATATTGGCACTCCTACCAATATGGTAGTTGTAATACTTTTTTTCACCAATGTAGTATTGTATATACATTCATGTGACACTCAATTTGCGTAAATATAATCCTTAATGTTACAAGTATTGAACTATATTTATTAAATTTTATACTAAAACAAATTGTGTATTATATGAACGTATAAACAGTTATATTTGCAAACAAAAAATATTACCAATAACTTACAAGTTTGAATGATTACAAAAAGCACCTCTAATGCAATGCTAAATTGACGTGTCAATAGTAAATTTGGCATTTAAGTGTTAAGAAAAGTCTCCAATACATGTCATTTTTTAATGCTAAATTTAATAGGTGCTAAACTTGAGGGCAAATTAGTAAATTTGGCATTTAATTTTTATTAGTTGATAGATTGACTCTTTTGCTTTAATAGTTACAACATTCTCGCCTTTTAATTATTTCAATATTGAAAGTTTACTTTTAAAAGTTTCAAGTTTTAATAAATATGACATTTCAAATAGTATTATGCATTAGAGCACAAAATAAAATAACATATCAAAATCTGCTACTTTTCACACTTTTTGATGGCAAGTATAATATTGATATTAACATTTGTATTCGAAATGATTTAAATAAAAGGTTATTTTCATTTTTATATTATGCATTTTGAGATTATCATAACTTTATACATTTTATTTTGAACTTCAACACTATTATGCCTTTATATTTTAAATCGATGTTAAATTTTTACTTTTTTTTAGGTGAAAGTTTTATTTTAATTGTGTTAAATTCTTGAATGTCCTTCACATTTTAAAAATTTTAGTTTTTTTTTTTTTTTTATGTATTTTCAGTGTTTCTTTAAGGTTGCTTAGGTCTTTTGTGATAAAAATTAATTGATAAAAATTTAATATGAATTTAAAATATAAAGATATAGGTATTAAAGTTTAAAATATAAGGTAAATTTTTCAGTAACCTTAAAATATATGGTATAAAAATAAAAACATCCCCTAAGTAAATAAATTTTTTCACAAGTTCGATCACATAAAAGTAAACAAGGGTGAAAAATTGAATGGCCAAATTAAAACCAAGGATCTCCTACCAAGAAAAGTTGTTAAAACGAACAATCAAAGTGACGTGTGGACAGTCGTCAATCTCATCCAAAACAAACCAGAAAAGGCCTAACACCTCATCCTAGAGAGGGAAAAAAAAAACATAAAAAAAGACAAAAGCGGGAAAAAAAAAGGTTGGCGAGGCAAGTTTTACACGTGACGATAAACATATTTACAAAAGAAAAACAAAAACAAAAAAAAGAAAAAAAGAAAAGGGTTCCGTTTTAACAAAAAAAACAATCCTCGAGAAATCCAACACTAAATCAAAATCTTGTCATAATGAGGAACTCTCGGTTCGGCGCTATATAAGGAAGAGGGACGGAGCGTGTTTCTCTTTTTTTGTTGTTCATCTTTCTGTCATTTTCTCTCTCTACAATCTCAAAGGCGAGAAAAAAAAAATCTCTTGTTTTTTGACCGTCCGATCGATGGCAATGGAGGGCGTAGATCACCTGGCGCACGAGCGGAGCAAGGCGCAGTTCGATGTGGAGGAGATGAAGGTCGTCTGGGCGGGCTCTCGCCACGCCTTCGAGGTTTCGGATCGGATTGCTCGCCTCGTCGCCTCGGATCCGGTAAAGTTTTAACTTTTTCTTCTTCTTTTTTTTCCTGTTTGGTTCGCGGGAAAATGTTGTGAATTGAGAGGCTTTCAGAATCTGGAAAATCTGAAAATTCTTTTTGATAATTGAAAATTTTTGACGAAGAATTGTTGTGTTTGTGTAGGCCTTTCGAAAGGATAATAGAACTATCCTAGCTAGGAAAGAGTTGTTCAAAAACACTCTGAGAAAGGCGGCTCATGCATGGAAACGGATCGTTGAGCTTCGACTCACTGGTGTGTTGTTTGTTTTCACCATGGATTCTTGTACTAAAATTCAGTTTTTTTTTTTTTTTTTAATTCCTCAATTGTGTAATTGAACTGGAGTTTTTTGATTTTGCAGAAGAAGAGGCATCAAAATTAAGGTTTTTTGTGGACGAAGTTGCTTATACAGATCTTCACTGGGTAGGTTCTATTTCCTAGATGATTCTCAATTTTCAAATTGTTTCTATGTATAATTTTATTATTGGAATACAAATTTTTTAGTTACAAGAATTTTATGCTAAAGCATTTTTTTTTTTATGTCTTTACATAAATTAATATATATGGGTTCTGTGTAGGGAATGTTTGTGCCAGCTATTAAAGGACAAGGCACTGATGAGCAGCAGCAGAAGTGGTTGCCCCTGGCATATAAGATGCAAATAATTGGCTGTTATGCACAAACTGAACTCGGTCACGGCTCGAACGTTCAAGGGCTTGAAACAACCGCGACATTTGATCCCCAGACGGACGAGTTCGTTATCCATAGTCCTACATTGACTTCAAGCAAAGTGAGTAAAATGAGTATTTATCATCTTTAGCTATTTCATCTCCAATTTTTTTTTAGTAAGAGAAAGTCAATGCTTATCTGTTGACCAAGATAAAGAAGCACATAACAGAGAGGTTTTCCTGAATTGTGCATATCTGGGAAAATAATCTAGAAAAGGTCAATCTAGATACTTTGAATCCTTGGATTGGAGCTTAACAAAAATGTTGTTAGTGTCATTGTAGAGGGGTCATCATGCTCTCTTGTTTTCATGAATTTGTAGATTAGGTTATTAACGTTCTTCCTTAACTGTTATGCACAGTGGTGGCCAGGCGGATTGGGTAAAGTTTCCACTCATGCTGTTGTCTATGCACGTCTTATTACTGATGGTCGCGACTATGGAGTACATGGTATCTACCAAATTGGTTATTTATATTCTTTTATTCGTGAAGAATTATTTATTTGAGATTGATTTTGAAAAACTTCTCTTTTTTAGGTTTCCTTGTTCAACTTCGGAGCCTGGATGATCACTTGCCTCTTCCAGGCATTACTGTTGGTGATATTGGAAATAAATTTGGTAGTGGAGCTTACAACACCATGGACAACGGGGTATTGAGGTTTGACAATGTGCGCATTCCAAGGGATCAAATGTTGATGAGGTTTATACTCTTGGCACATATATCCTTTGTCTCTATGTCTTTTGTGGACCATGCATACTAGAATAATTCTTTATAATAGCACGTGGTTTCATAGGTAGGCATATATTCCCATAGCCTTAGTTAAGTTGATGTTTCATTTTTTTTTTTTCCATAATGTTATTTTCATTCTTCATGCTGATTGTCTAAACCTGTTAGTTTCAGACATTCCAATATTGTGAAATTGCTTTTTGGTTTTTCAAAGGTGTGAACAATAATGAGCCCGTGAGCCTTGAAGTCACTGTAATTAGACAGTTTATAGGATAAAGTACAAATTTAATTCTTCAATATTTCTAAAACTTTTCATAGAATCAATTGATCCTAGGGCTTGTTTTCCAAACTAACATTCAATCGAAAGACCAACCATTTCAATTTGTCATATGCACTTAACTAGGACCCCCCCTTCTAATTTATTTTCAAAATCTATCAGGCTTTCACAGGTTACAAGAGAAGGCAAATATGTGCAATCCAATGTGCCACGACAGCTAGTTTATGGTACTATGGTCTATGTTCGTCAAACAATTGTATCTGATGCTTCATATGCTTTGTCACGGGCAGTTTGTATAGCTACAAGGTATAGTGCTGTTCGTAGACAATTTGGTTCACAGACGGGAGGTGTTGAGACACAGGTATTCTTTTCAAGTATTTTGTTGCCTAAGTTGTTATGACGTGATGTCTCTACTGTAAATGACGAAGTGATATATCCTACTCATTGTATGTTAAGTCAGTATTCTCTAGGTAACAGTTTCTGGTAACAGATTGATTGCTATTCTGGTTGGCCACTTCCTGTATGGTCAGCTTAAAATGACAGTTGAGAAGATCTTTTGATAAATTAGGGTTTCCTAAAGGTCACTTTGTGTTGATTTAATTTAAGTGACCATTGCAAGTAGGCTGGTCAATGGTTGGAAATTTGTAAATTGGACCACTATTGTAACAAGGGACAAAATAAATAAGTAACTTTGTGTTAAATCTTGCATTGCAAGAACTCTGTCTCTCTCAGAAATTGTAGACATTGTAAACATGATTTCTTCTTAATGTTCTTAAGATGATTATAATTTGTCACAATTTAGGCGCTATCTTTTGCTTTAGGTGATTGATTACAAAACACAGCAAAGTAGGCTCTTCCCTTTGCTAGCCTCTGCCTATGCTTTTAGATTTGTTGGCGAGTGGTTAAAATGGCTATACACGGATGTCACTCAAAGGTTGCAAGCCAAAGATTTCTCAACATTGCCTGAGGCTCATGCATGCACTGCAGGATTGAAGTCTTTGACTACTACTGCAACTGCTGTAAGTAATAATTGCTTAGCTTCACAATTCTTTATAAGTATTAGATTATTACACTGGAAAGCTTGGTAGGTTTGCTGTATGATCTAAAGGAAATTTCGTCTGAGCTAAAGCTATCACTTGTTTGTTTTAGGCCACCACTCTATACCAGTATTGAGGCTCTTACCACTATTTAGGTTCTTGATGTTATAAAACAATTACGATGTGTCACTGTAGTTTCTGTTACTCTATCTAAATCTGGATATGCTTTATTTTATTTTTTTTTGTTGATGAAATATTGATTAAATTACAGGATGGCATCGAAGAATGCAGGAAATTATGTGGTGGCCATGGATACCTATCTTGCAGTGGGCTTCCTGAGTTATTTGCAGTTTACATTCCTGCCTGCACATATGAAGGAGACAATGTTGTGCTACTTCTACAGGTCTCTGAAATTACCAATACATATCTAAAATAGAAACACTGTTTAACTAATGGTTGTTGGTTGGCTCGCGAGGAAAGACTTTTGTAGTTTTAAATATGCACAACATTTGTAATTGTGTTATAAGCATACGCAAAATGTGGTTGCTGGCTTAGCCTAGTGTAATAACACACTCACCTCTAATATTGAGGTCAAAGGTTCAAATCTCCCCACTCTTTAACTACAAAAGAAAAGGTTTAGAAAAGTGGTCAAATTCCCCGTACATATTAGATGAAGTTGCCATTTTGAGGTATGCTCTGTGGAGCTAAGCGCCTAAATATATTCCTCCTATGCCAGCCATGTCCACCATGCTACAGGAGTTTTGGAGGAATGTTTCTTTTTTTTATTGTCTTGTTGGCTTTGAATTTACATCCTGAATATGCACAATGGAAATTTGGTTGTAACTCAGAATGAACTTTGCTTCCAAGGCCGGCTCAGTAGTTCCGGCTCTATATTCTTCAAACTACATGCTCTGATGTGAAAATTTCTTAGGTTGCAAGGTTCCTAATGAAGACTGTTTCTCAGCTGGTGTCTGGGAAAAAGCCAGTTGGAACCACAGCATATTTGGGGCGAGTCGAACATCTAATGCAATGTCGTTCAAAAGTGCAAAAAGGTCAGTTGTTTCATGGATAGTAGATTAGCTATCTAGTTTTAAAATGACAACCTGGGCTTGAATTATGTACATCTATGCATGAATTTGTTGGGTGCAGTTATTGGTGTCTTGAGAGTTGGAATTGAATGGAAACCAGAAACCATATGCCATAGAATGGCTAACTCATAAAAGATCATTCCTCTAAGACATTAGTTTCACCGATGCATCCTTAAACTGATGAATTTTCTCTTTGAACATAAATTTATGAATTTTATTATTCTTTCTGCAGCTGAGGATTGGTTAAATCCTATTGTGGTAGTGGAGGTTTTTGAAGCGAGGGCCACCAGAATGTCTGTTGCCTGTGCTCAAAACCTTGGCAAGTTTGCAAATCAAGAAGAGGGTACATCTTGTCTTTCCCCTAATAAAGTTTGAAATTTCTGCTTTTTTTTTTTTTTCCTGTTTCCTCATTTCTTTGATTGAGTGTCTCAAAGGATGATGTGCATTGGACAATAGGAGTATCAAGCTCCTATAAATCACTCTGGCGCCACAATTATGCTTTCATATTTTATTTCATATTTTATTTTGCGTATATTTTATGGCCATGATAATTTCATAGCTTTCAATAAGTTGTTTGAAAGCACTCAAGTAAAAGCTTTGTTGGTTGGTCATTTTTCTTTCATTCATGCAATGCCCCATATAAAAAGGTGGGGCATCTGTTGTACCCCAACTGAATAAGCTCAAGTTTGTAGACTTTGTCAATATACTAACCAGCTGCGTTCCCTCGTGCACCAGGTTTTGCGGAACTCTCAGCTGATTTAGTTGAAGCAGCAGTTGCTCATTGTCAGCTAATCGTTGTTTCCAAGTAAGCCTCTTCCCTAATTTGATCTCTCTCTCTCTCTCTCTCTCGCTCTCTCTCTCTCTCTCACACACACACACACACACTCATCCAGTCCAAACGAATGGCAAAAGTGCTCTGTTGTACACTAGGCGGAGGATTTGCCAATTGTAAATATTAAGGGGAAAAAATAGAGTTAATCGTTCATGGTATCATTGTCAGTGAATAAGTTTGCTGGAAAGGTATCAATTGACATTTTCTGTGTCTGTTGCTTAAGTTAAGCAGTGGCAGTATTTCATGGTGTAAATTATGAAGTACTTGGAGGTTAGGAGGACTTTTCTCTAACATAATTTAGCCTGGATAAAAGAGTTTTTTTAGAATTCAGAAACCTACGTAACTAAAGTTGCGAAAACATTCATAAGACAATTGGTCACCTTCCAAGTATTTATTATTATTATTATTATTATTTCATCTCAGAGGCTTCTTTATCGATTAGGTTCATTGAGAAATTACAACAGGACATTCCTGGGAAAGGAGTAAAGGAACAGTTGCAGAACCTCTGTTACATTTATGCTTTATATCTCCTCCACAAACATCTGGGTGATTTCACATCCACTGGCTGCATTACCCCCAAGCAAGCTTCACTTGCAAACGATCAGCTTCGATCTCTATATTCCCAGGTTTGAGCCAAATCGTTCCCTTTAAATCATTTCTGCTCCTCAACAACCTTTAGAATGTACTTTCTCACTTTTTCATCATTCTACTAGTAATGAGCTCCCTGTTGTTACTCTAGGTCCGTCCCAATGCTATTGCTCTTGTCGATGCATTTAATTACACCGACCACTATCTTGGCTCGGTTCTTGGCCGCTATGACGGTAATGTGTACCCAAAACTATATGAGGAGGCCTGGAAGGATCCTCTAAATGACTTGGTGGTTCCCGAAGGCTATCACGAGTACATAAGGCCGATGCTGAAGCAACAGCTTCGCAATGCAAGACTCTGAAAGATTTCGAAGTGTGCGACACAATAATTTTAATTTTTAGGTGCTCTAATAAAGCTACTGGGAGTTTTAGCATCTATATATACACATTTTTATATGTACCAATTTCGATATTCAGTGATGGGTGTCAGTTAAATAAAATTTTCCAACATATTTACAGACAACTATTCTTTATGTATCTGATAAACTATTATGTACCATTTTTACAATAAAGATGGTATTACAAAAAAAAAAAAAAAATAGTGCTCACGATCAAGAGCTTTTCTAACGGAAAAGAAAATTAAAACTAACGCAGCTTATTAGAGAATCAGAATCTAATTCTAATATGGTCAACTGATTATTAGAAGCTGTTATAGTAGTTAAGAGGAAATGATCTATCTGGTGACCATATAATAAATATTCAGATTAATTTATTGCTCAATTAGAGCCTTTCCCACAAAATTGTCTTAGATTTTCAATTTGGTATCAGAGCTTGAGACCCTTTACCTTCTTCTATCGGTACTCATGGTTGCCATTGCAAGAACAACAAACTCATTACAGGGTAAGGAGATCTGAAGCTGAAACTTTTGAACCCAAAATCTTTGTTACCTCACTATCAATGTGTGCATTTATTACTGAGGAGTCCATTACTGTGCAACAAGCTTTGTCTATTCCTAAATGGAAAAAGCTGCCACGGACTTTGAATATTAGGCACTTGTTAAAAGCAATTGACCTTTGGTTTCTTTTACTCCTGAAATGAATTTTCAAGGTTAAATGCAAGACGGATGGATTAGTGGAAAGATACAAGAGGCTCCTTTAGAATTGAAACTTCTAAATTGAAAATTATAACGTGTAAGAGCTTTATATTGTAGCAATCGAAAGTTGTAGTTAGAACTGATTTTGCTAAACATTTAAAGTACAGTCTTGTTATTAAGCCTTTTCCTTTTTTTGACAATTTATTTTCATTTGGCTAAGCTCCACAAGCCTGGTTTGACAAGCTCATGCATGTTTTGGTTGTTGGAGTTCTAAAATTTCTACTTCAAATACTTCTTCATCCTGTCTAGAAAGAATGGAAATTTGGTTCTACTTTGGGTTAAAGTTGATGATATCATGTTTACTGATGAAGACACTCTACTCATCAATCAAGTTATTTCAGACTCGAACCTTCCTTTTGCTATCAAGAATTTAGGAACAGTCAACTACTTCTCAAGCGTTGAAGCCTATAGAGACACTTTTGGTCTCTATCTCACACAGTAAAGAACAACCTGCAGACTTGGTTACCAAAGCTTTGCACATCTCATTTTGTCTTCCAAGATTTAGCTTGTGGGGACATTATTAGAGAATGTTACATACCAGAAGTGCCATATTGAATAATAATAAAATAACTAGTGTATTTGTAAACATTGGCCTCCTCCTCGCTGGCTGGTTTTGCAAGGGAGAGTACTACCCAATGAGATTGTTAAAATTAAATATTTTTAATTATTTTTTAATATTTAATTTTATGTCACGTCGGCAATTTCAAGACGGGAGGATAGTGACTGATTTTTTATAGTTCATGGGGTATTTTAATCGATTTTGAAAAATCAATGAGTAAAATAAAAGAAGATATATAAATCAAGGAGAATTTATGAAAATAATCTAAAATAGAATAAGATATTAAATTATGTATATATATTCTACATCAAAATATAATATTAGCATTGGAGATGATGTTTGAAAGAAAATGTCAAATGTAAAACCAAAATGGGGGCAAACCAATAGACTAAAACGATTATTTGATATCCCCTAGTTAAATTTGATCATAAGAGCCGTCTTTATTTAAAGGTTTTCAGCTTCATCTCCCACATTGCAAAAGGAATTTCAGGATCTTGTTTGGACATGTGGTTGACGTTGTGCTGCCAATGCACGGAAATTATTGGACTAATTACAAGGCACTAGAGACTTGGAGACAATGCTGTTAAGAGAGAGACAGAGAGAGCAGTCCTTAAATTGAGAAGACGACAAGGTGAAAATCAATGGGGTCAATTTAGAGCATGGAAATTGTTATCATGGCGTGAAATTATGACTTCCCAATTCCTCGGAATGGGAAACTATTGGACCCCACTGGTCCTAACATATTTACATGTAATTAATTATAAAAAACCCTTGTGTAAGAGAATTATTTGATAATTGGTAAACACAGTTTTTAAAATGTTAGAATACAGAAGAATAATTTTAGATTTAAGAAAAATTTTACTCTTTTAATAAGAAAGATTTAAATTTTTAAAACAATACGACATGAAGTTTTTTTTTTCTTTTTTTTTGTCCTTACACTTTTGGACAATCCCTTTTTTTTTAGAGGTAAATTTTATTCAACTTAAATAAGAGTTACACAAACTAGAAGACAACAAGATCTTGTAATACATAAGAACAAATCCTCTAATAAGACTGGATCCATCAGTAAATTATGGTGATGCTTAATAGGAAAAATATGTACTTAAGGCCCAATAACAAGAAAGTACCTCAACATACTAGAATTAAAGCACATGTAACGCTTAATTTGAAAAGGCCCCTATAAATTCTTCTAATCGATAGAAGGGCAAGACTCAAAAACACAAGGGCTGTTATTCACGCTGCAAAGAGACATTTCTTGCAAAATCAAAAACCCATCCCACACTTACATCTAGTGGACACATAACAAATGTTGAAGGTGGGGAAACCAGTTTCATTATTACAACCCAAACAAAATTAAATCTTTGATAAAAATTCCCAAAAGTGGACCATAACATTAGGTTAAAATTATGTTGTTTAAAAAGAGTATAAATCTTATAAAAATCTAATATTTCAAAATTGTGTTTTACGAATCCTTTAAAAAAAAATTTGTGTTCTACCATAGAATAATAACTGTCTCCTAAATTATTTATTTATTTTTTCAAATAAAGTCTTGATTTGTTTCTACTTTTTTAAAGCAACTTATCTATATCTTAACACAAAGCAAAGTAGCAATATTTGTCTAGGAGAAAGAGAAAAATAATAGATTTTTAAAATTTTTTGAAACAAATAACAGATTTTAAAAATATTTATAGTAAGTAGTAAATTTATGATGTAAATAATTTATTTACTACGTAAGCAAGAATTACTCACACTATGAACTTAGAGTAAATAAATTATCTACACTTTAAATTTATTTATTATGCAAACAAGAATTATTTACATTCTAAATAAGTGGATAAATAAATTAATTTATATCATAAAATTATTATTTACTACAAATTTTTTAAAATCAACTATTTACTATAATTTGTTTTAGAAATATAAAATATTTTAAAAAAGTCCCTATGTCCCCCTTAATTTCATGTTTTAAAGTTGGGCTTAGGTCCACACATTATACCACAGATATTTGGGCCAAGGACCTGGAGTACAATTATTCACACTGATAGTGGTTGTTGGATTATCAGGACCAGGTATGAAATGCTAGCTAATTAATTGATGTTGCAGACCAATGTTGAGCATTGATATCATTAATATAACAAGAGTTCTATGTGATGTGAAGGTGAAGGGAAAGGAAAGACCAGTTTTTACTTTATTTTAAGTGAGAAACTGTCACAAATCTTGAAGGTTTTTTTTTATTTTATTATAGAGCATTTGATAACTTGGTTCCAACAAAAAAAAAAGTGTTTTTTTCATCCGGTTTAAATCGTTACACTGTTTTCAGTTTGAATCGCGATTCAAACATCTTTTTAATTTGATGTTCCTTTCTTTCCATATTGATCCTGGGGCAGTTGAGACAGAAAATAATTTTTACCGTAAAAGCAATGTTGGGAATTACTAGTCCAGTTCAAAGTCTAAGAAACTCTACTAAAAAAACATATTTTCAACTTTCAAGTATCAACGCAAAACGGATTTGGTATTTTCTAAAAGGTGCGTGTGTTCTGCTAATTTTGTGTATCATTTTATATATATATATATATATATATATATACACATATATAAACACACACAAACACATATATGTATTATGCAAGCATGCAAAGGCATATAGCTTAACCATCAGCTGAATCAACAGCCATATGATTGCACTTTCAAAATACATGCAACCCGTGGGACCCACGATGACTATTTGTTCAAATTAAAGTTTGAAAATGTATTTAAATTTTTTAGGTTCAAATAAGAAGTTTTTTTTTTTTTTTTAGATGAACAAGAGAGAGTTTGAATTGTGGTTGAATCTATAAAATAAATATATCTTCTTTTTTTTTTTTCATGAGATATTAAGCGACGATGACTATTTGTTCTCCATTTGATAGGTTTGTCTAACATGGTAATTGGAATTGTGTGATAAAATTGCTAGCTCCGATCATGATTTTCAGATTTTCCCTACCCCCCACAACAACACACCAAAAAAAAAAAAAAAAGGAAAGAGAGAAACATTGAAAGCCTTCATTTTTTAGGTGAAAACACAACTTGGATAAGAGAGAGGGTAGTCCTCTTTTTTTTTTTTTTCTTTTTTTTTTTGGGAAAGAGTGCAAAAAGGTAGTCGAGACTTGAGAATTTTGCCAAAAAAAAAAAAAAAGACAATTAACTTTTTTTTTTGTTTTTTTTGGTGACCAAAGGCAATTAACTTTAAGATTTGTCTTTGATACGAGTGCTTTCTCTCTTTTTCTTTCCCTATTTTTTATTTTTTATTTTTGATATCAGGGAGCATATGTCACGAGTTTGCTCATAAATAAAAAAGAAAGACTAACACTATATACCAAAATATTAAAAAAATTCAAATGGACATTTTTTCTGACCAATGATAACACGTTACCAAGCACTTTAATAGCTAATTAATCAACGTGCTTATATTTTTGTTATTTATAATTACAAATTGTTGGTGCATCTTCCGCAAACAGACACATTACATATTGTTATTAATTTTATTTGTGCCCTAATAAGTTTATGGCCCCTCATATTTATAAATTGGTTTACAAATAGTATAAAATGTGGGCGGCTCTTGACCAAACTTGGGTTAGTTGAAAGAATAATATAAGAAAATGAAAAGAACTAAATTGATGCCTATATTATGTCATTAAACTAAAATAAACACAAGGCACAAATATTCCATTTTGTTTTGTGAAGATCTTATGCTACACCAAAGGGGTAAGCCCACTGGTTGGGATGAGGTTTTAGGGATAGGAAACTGGTTCGATCCTGCCCAACATTGAACACACCTAATATATATATATAAAAAAAAAAATCTTATACGACACAACAAGCAATTTCTTTTAATTTAAAAATCTTTAAAAGCATCCTTCCAATCAGGTCCTGCCAATGTTATGTGCCGTTATAGTTAAGGGGAGATTAATAGAAAAACCCCAGTCCCCATATATACATAATTAACTAGGAAAATAATATTTGGTATATTTGTCCATGTCATAAGTTGTTCAATAATTAGTTAAGGATTAAAAAACAATTATGGGACGTTGATATAAGTCTAAAATATACCTCAGAGCTGGCTCCAACCTTATAGGTTTTTTTTTTTTTTTTTTTTTTTTTTTGGTTTTGGCAGTGATGCACTGGTTAAACACAGTAAGTCTATCTGGAAACGCCAATTTGAACTACAAAGTTTTAATCCAAACTAATTTTGTTACAATATTTGCTCTTACAAGACTTAAATTGCTATAATATATTTTCAATTTTGGGCTTTTTTGAATTTTCTAATTCAACCAAGCAAAAGGGGCCAATTAAGAGGGGGCATTGAATAAAAGCCTTGTAGAACAAGAATGCCAGTGCATTTGCATTAATTTGGCCATATATCTTGTGGTCATGGGATTAAACCAATAGAAGATATTGTATAATCTTGGACCCATATCTGTAGAAAAAGAGGGGAAATAATTGGTCCCATGGATTGGTAATGAGTGGAAGAAAACCCTTTGCTTGAAGATTCCAAAGGGCAATAATTAGCATGAGTTAATTTGATTGGAATGTGAATAGAAAAGACTTCCAATAATTTCTCCTCAGATTAATAACTAAAAAAGATGTTTTGCAGGGGTAGGCTAAACCAACCTATCAGTTATAAACAGTATAAAGTACTCATATGGTACAATAAAAATAAAAAAAGTTACTATAATATAAAGCTTTCATATATTATAGTAAAAAAGGTCATAACCATCATGCCAAACATCTTATAAATAAGCATTCTTGCTTGAAATCATCATAGGCTAAGGACCCAGGATTAATTTATTTTTTCTTTTTTGGTTGAAACTCTGATCAGCAACTTAATCAATGAAATAATTATGATCTTATCATATGTGATTTTTAAAGTTACTGGGCAGCAATTTGCTAGTATTTTATTGAAATGAAAAGGAAACTAATATGGGTGCAGATTAATTTTTGAGGTTACTAATATTTGGGAGGATATTTAGGATCTTAATTATGAACATCTATTTTTCTACCTAGGCTCTCAGACCTCAAATGATCTGTATTACCGTAGGTAATGGCATCATGCAATGTATTGTACAAGACGTACCCAAAAAAAAAAGCAAACAAGAAAACAGGTACCAGGCACAATTTATGTGATGGTCGATGAAAAAACTTTTCTCTGAACCTCATTCAGAACAACATTCCTTGTTTGAAAAAGGACGATCTACGTTAGTATATTTTTATAGGGTCATCAAAAGAGCTTTTAAATATTAATAAAAATGTTTATTGAAGGTATATTATAGGGCCTTGTTTGTTGACAAAAAACATATCATTTTAACCCTATCAAATTATGTTAACAATAAAAACGTAAAGTATTATACACTTTAAATCAAGTATTAGAGCGTAAACCTTGACATGATTTGACACTTTACCCAACCCTTAAACCTTTAATTATATATCTAACACGATAGTCTATTCCTTTTCCTAAACTCTAGAACAAAGTAAACGCACACGAAAACATAATATTTGATAAAATTAGTTAAAACTATTTTTTTATTTAAAAATAGTATATAACTTTATATGCTATAATAAAAAATAAAATAGTTATAATATAAAATTTTTATATGTTATAATATTTTAAATAAAAAAATTAACCACGAATATAAAATTACTGAGTAGTCTTTCATGAGATATAAAATAGCGTCTTTCTTATTTTATTTTTTTGTTGTTCTTTTGACAATTATTACACGTATGATATACTATTAAACATATCTCTCACATATATCGTCCTAAATCAAGCTGAGGATGAGTTGTTGACACTGACGAATTTGTCACCAATCTTCACAAGCTCGTTGGGATTCGGGACTGTTTTGTCCCTAATGCTAGAGTCTTTTCATTTATCACTATCCTCTTCTTTTATTTTATTTTTTTTTTTGTCAATTTGCCCCAAAACAAGAGTGGATGTATTACTATTCACAATATTAGTTGTTCCTTTGTTACGGCACTAAATTAATTTCGTCCACATGGCAATTCATTGACACCTTTGGTACAAAACCCCACACATGACAAGGTCTCGGCACCTCAATGCTAAAAACGACGTCTAATATTTTTATCATCTGGGTTTGGTGGGTCATTTTGTTGTGCTTCTTTTGTCTTAATTAACCGACTCCTAGCTAGCTAGTAGAATATTAAGCTTCTTTTTTTTGGTGTATACCAGAAATCAGAGGCGGAGCTAGGGTACATGTCCCTCTTTTTGAACTTTTTTTTTTTTTTATAATTTTATAGTTAAAGTTTTATAAAAATTATGTTTCACCTCTCTCAAATTAATTTCACCATTTGTCTTTTAATTCAGTTGTATTTTTGCCCTCCTCACTATATTTTTTTTTTTTTTGGCTCTGTGGTCCTGTTAATAACATTCATGCAAGCTTAACCTATGATTGAAGAAGATTAAGGAGGCGCTTCAAGACAAGATTTAGACTAAATATTTAAATTAAAAACACTATAATAATTTAAATGCTATAAGAGAAAATACGGTGACAAAAATGGTTTGAATCAGAGTTTTTTTTTTGGTATACACCGGTATTTCCAAAAGCAGAGTAGAAATGAGTAGCTAGCATTGTGGCCACATCTCCAAAAATATATTGTTGCCCGCTTGATTCCACAAGAAATTCATGACAGACGAAGCAGAAGTTTTTGTTTTCTAGAAATAAATAAATAAAGGGGAAAATTGTTGGCACATATAACACTTTTAATGCATTACCACAAATACACAAATGGGACTTGTGGAGTCCTATATCGGTACTTATGTTAGGCCTTTTTTTTAGATTGTGAAATTGCCACCAACAACTAACAAAATGGGGCACAACAATATTTTTTTTCTTTTTTAAGGACACTTGATACCACTTTAACTTATATATTTATTTTAAAATATAAGTATATTTTTACACATTTGATATTTTGAAACAAACTAACGATACGTATTTCTTTGACAAAATTTAAGCAATTCTAAAAAAAAAAAAGCTCTCTTTTCAATTTATACTAAAATATTGAATTTTAGAATGTGTGCCATCAAAAATTACTAAAATATAATACAAATTCAAATCGCAATTTTATTATGATAGAGAAAATAATTTTACTCCATTAATAGGACATGTGTGTTTTAGCTATTGGATTTTTTTAATACACAACTGGAAGCTATCACGAGCTACAAATTTTTTACGTTGATAGTTACAGATCAAACCGTTAAAATTATAATCCGAAGGCTAAAACACCGTTCTCCACTAGTAAAACAAAATTGTTTTCTCTATTATAAAAATTGCTATAAATTACAGGAAAAATCCAAAATAAAAATAATATTTTACTTTTTCTTTTATCTTACCAAATCATCAAATTAAGAAAACGCGCATTATTACAATTGAGTCCCTACTACATCATCAAAAAAGTCTCCATGTTTATATGCGAAGCTACTCCTATAAATTATATGTATATCTACCCCTAATTTCAAGTTTTTATTTAGCTAGCCACCACACAAACTCATCTTCTAGTTCTACTAGATCACTCCTACCACCCCAAAACTTCCCAAAAAAAAAAACAAGAAAAAGAAAAAAAAGACTAAAAACTAATTTCCGCCATGAAAGACCCATCAATCCTACTTCCCAATAGCACAGAGACGTGGGAATTCTTGCCCTCTACCTCTTCCTCTTCCCCTTCTTCTTCATCCTCTTCTTCTTCTTCTTCTTCTTCTTCTCCACCAAAAAACACCTCCAAGAAATCAAAACCAACTGATCATGTTACGTCGGACAAGGCCGAAAACGACAACAAGAAGGCAAAGAACGGGTTGAAACATCCGACGTTTCGGGGGGTGAGAATGAGGCAATGGGGGAAATGGGTGTCGGAGATAAGAGAGCCGAGGAAGAAGTCCAGAATCTGGCTTGGAACCTTCGCCACTCCGGAAATGGCTGCCCGGGCCCACGACGTGGCGGCGTTGACGATCAAGGGCAGCTCCGCGTTCCTCAATTTCCCCGAACTCGCCCCGGACCTTCCCCGCCCCGCCTCCTCCTCCCCCAAGGACATCCAAATCGCCGCCGCCAAAGCCGCCGCACAATACGCCTATTCTACTTCTATTACTGCTGCTGCTGCTACTGCTATTGCCGCTGCTACTGCTACTAGTGATTTGATGTCGTCTTCGGAGACATCGAACCATAATGCCGATGATTCTCGTAGTCGTGACGACGTCGTCACGGCGGAGGAAAAAGACGACACGTTTTTCGGCTTGCCTGATCTTATGATGATGGACGTTTGTAATTATAAGCGTCGAATTATGGAAGAGGAGTTTAGTAGTTGGCCGGTGATTAGTGCTACTAATGAAGGTGATTATGAGGTTAATGATTGTACTAATTATGCTGGTCTCAGACTTGTTGATCTAGAATGTTTGCCATGGGAATGTAATTAGTACTCTCTTAATGTAACTTGATATTTTATTTTATTTTTTGTTGAGACTAATTAACTAAGGCCTTGTGTTCTCTATGTTATCCAACATAGGCGATGCCAATTAGGCCAAATTTTGAATTGAATCCATCTCCAAGGGTTTGTTGTTGTTGTTGTTTTTTTTGTTTTTTTTGTTTTTGTTTTTTTTTTTGTGAGCATATTGTAAATAACAGAAAGTTCCCCAGTTATTTGAGTGCACATGAATACAGGAAAAATTTCTAAATTTGTTTTGTCATTGATTGAAAGTTAAAAGTAAAACTTACCCAAATTCAGTAAGTGGTGATAAGCAGCATTTTTTTTATTAATATTATCATCATCTTTTTTATCATTATAATTATTATTATTATTATTGAGAGGTACTTTATGCTCTCAATTCCGATGCCCCCATATGAAGGATAATCAATCACTTTTAGTAGCTTCGATCTTTTCTTTTCCTTTTTTTTTTTTTTAATCTTCTTCTTTTCGAGTCAATGGTGGTATGGAATATCTTTATAGCTTCTTCAGTTGATTAACTAAAGATATCTATTAACCACAAAAAAAAAAAGCTATATATGATCAAAAATTTTCCACTTTTTATGAATTTTTGTATCCAAAAGAAGAAAGCATGGTTCTCTAATTATGTATTGTCATACACACACATTCAAAGGGAAAGCAAAGTAGCCACAGCATGCTCTAGGCCGTTTTGCTTGTGCGTTTAGCCAATAAGAGAATAAAAGCAAAAATTATTGTTTTGTGGATAAGTGTTTAATATTATATTTTTAAAATAATTTAAATAGGTTAAAATAATTTTAAAATGTTTAAAATAAATAATAAAAATATTACAATAAAGTTAATAACATCTTATTAAAACTCTAATATACGGTTTAAAAGTGCCTTTTTATTTTAATAACTTTAAAAAAAAATAATTTTAAAGGCTTTGACACTTTTAACAGGTTATTTAAACATTTATAAAGGTAATTTTGGTTCGAAAAAGCTAAAAAAAAAATTTAAAACCAAAAATGACTTCTTGAAAGCCTCTCAGACTGAATTACCCAGTACTTTCAATGACAAATACTTTTTGTCATTGTTATATAATGACATTGATACACAACAATATGGAGCTTATACCGTACGATAATTTATTATGTAACCATTTGAAGGTTGCCACGTATGTACGAAACAAATACAGTTAAACCTACAAGATCATTGATGTATGGTGGAACTTTTTCCGCTCAGTATTAATAATGTAGTGGAACAATATATGTATAATCGTTGTCAATTCAATTGACTCTGTCAACATTACGTCAACATTACATCCTCGCTTTCACGCTTGGCTGGACTACTTTTTAGTTACATATTGTTTTTAAAAAAATTACATTAAATAATACAATTTTAATTCTTAATTTAAGCAAATAATATATTTTTAAAAATATTAAAATAAATAACATTTTAAAAATATTATATTCATTTTAAATACTTAAATTTTTTTATTTTTTTTCATTATTTTTCTTCTTCTCTTTGTTTTTTTTTTTGTTTTGTGTTATCTTGCTGCTATTTCTTGTTTCTTTTTTTGTCATTTTATACAAAAATAAATTTTATTTTAATCTAAATAGGCTATTTACTAAACATTATTATATTTTAGTTTATTTATTTTTATTTTCAATTAATAATAGGTTAATTCTCGCTTCTTTTTTATTAGGTGTTTGACAAATAAGTTTAAACACTATAATATGTGAAAGTTGTAGCATATTTTTACTTTATATTATAGTATATAAGAGCTTTATACTGTGGATGGTTCAAATCATTAAATTTGAACTTTTCTCTCAAACACAAAGTTAAATGCAATATAGCTCCTTGAGCCCAATCGTGTTGTCTCGAATTTCATGTTTTATTTTTTTGACTAACGGTCTAATGCTATTTTGTCATATTATTTATTTAAATTTAATAATTTTACCATATAATAGGTATTAAATGTTAAGAACACTTAAATAATTAAAGGAGTTGTGAAAATAATATTAAAAAGACAATTATAATATGAAAAAATCAAGACAACGTATTTGAATTTCTTTTTAAGGAAGAAATTAAGTATAAATATCGTACATATAACCTAATTTTAACTCTACATCAAACTCTAATATGAAATATAGAGTTGAAATCTCCACCTTAATTTCAAAAGAAAAACTACAATTATTTGAGTTTATATTAACATTTTTTCATAGTAATATTTTTATAATTGAATCTATATATACATATTATTACATAACTGGTTCGGAACTACAAGTGAAAATAAAGTGGAATACTTTATCTGGTACCAATAGTATTTTTAACGTGGCTCCAGCCTAAATCCAGCTTAAAAACCATAAATATCAAATCTAAAATTTTGAATATGATTGCATTCTATTGGCAAAGGCATCATTAGCAGACAAAATCAAAATTTGTTTTCTTATATAATATTAAAGTAATTCGTACAATATTTTATTTCACTTTTATTAGCATATGATTATCAAGGAATAGAATGTTGTCGACTTGTCGGATGCATAAAAAAAAAAAATAATAAATAAAGGCGTACCACATATTGTTGAATGTTGATATTACATTGAAGGCGTTGCTTTTAACGTTGATGATGAACCCAAGAAAAACTATACATATATAATAAATAAAATAATATATATATGCACATTGAAAATTTAGAAAAGATCCCATATTATTTTCAGGAAAAAAAAAAGTAAAAAACTGTTCTTATTTTCTCGGAATCAAACTATTACACCCAATTATGCGTTGATATACAATCAACGGAATATATATATATATATATATATATATATATATCAAAACATGATAAGTCTATATATATATATATATATATCAAAACATGATAAGTCTATATATATATATATACAAACATTGATTAATGAACAAAAGTAGAACATGTATTCAAATAGAAACTGACGACCAGTATTATTGACGTTAGAGAATCCTATGTCGATACAACATTGGGCGAAATATTTAGCCAATTATTTTTCTTTTGCATGGTTAAGAATTTGTTCTTTTTCACATTTAGGTGGGAAAAAATCAGTGAAAGTGAATTGAAAGACTACCTAATTAGAGAAAAGGATAGGTTTTTAACTCATAGGATTAACATAAAATAATGGATATGAAACGTAATTTTTCCCATGATGTCATGAATAAGGAATTGGTATTTCTCCTAAAAAGTTTCTTGGTGATCACGTGTATAACTTACCTCTAAAGATAATTTATTATTGATGTACTTTTTTTTTTTTGGACTCAAAAGAGTATTAAGGGACAGTATAAGATGGGGGCATACATCTAATTATTAATGTGATATGCTTGTTTGGTGTTGGGTGGTTTACACCACTAATTCGGTTATGAATAATGTAGAGTTTTTACACACTACAATAAAAAGAAAAAAGCTGTTATAATATAAAGCTCTCATATACTATAATAAAAATAGTTCTAACCAATAGTTCCTATCACCATGCCAAACACCCTATTAATTTATAGCTTTATTGGTTGTTTTGCTCAATTTTCTTTTTATATTAGTGGGAGGAGAGAGAGAGAGAGGTGGCCCAGTGAGTCATTTATTAAAAAGAAGATACCTTATTCTATTAAAAAAACCAAATGAAATGGTCAGATTATGGTTAAAAAGAGTAGGGAATAATAGGGATATAATTTTCTTTTATGAGTTGGAAACAATTGTGTTCAATGCTTTTTATCCTAATGATAATACTTTTGTTTTTTATGCAAATCTTCCTTCCTCTCTCTCTCTCTATATATATATAATTATATTTCCATAGTTAGTTACTTTCTAATAAGAGTATATTTTAAAAACAATTGATGATATGACGTGATAAAAAGTTAATCTTATTAATTATCATCAATTTTTTTAATCAATTATTTATTTTGATACAATTGTTAGATTTCTATCAAATAACTGATAATTATAACAGTATCCAATTAGAAATATAACATTTGAAACTACACCCTTACACACACACATATATATACATATATATATATATATATATATATATCATTTTTTTTCCGGCCGAGAGGAAGAGAGGAGAACGATTCCCTTCATAAATAAAGATGCAACAAATATGTGAAGCCACATAAGGAACATATACTTTATGAAATTATGAGGAGGGTATGAGACAATTATCTCATGATACAGTTTTGATAATAGATCTTTTACATTTTTCCCTCTCGAAAAAAAAAAAAGCAAAATTAAAAGGAAAAAATAAACCCTATGTCATGATGATGTTCTCTATTTCTAAATAGTATATTATGCATATTTATACTTATGATTAGGTTATAATATTTTACAAAACCAACAACTTGTTAAAGCAGCCAGGTTTCTATCTATATTTGGTTTTTCATGAACATGAAAGCAGCCTTAATTTTCTTGAGTCAAAAGATAATAGTAGATTAGTAGTTGAACCACAAGCACACGCTTAATTTAGCTTGCCCTTTTTTTTTTTTTTTTTTCAAAAACAAGCAAAATAAATTATTATTTTTATGCAGCCTATTGGAGTTGATCGTCTTCTTTAAGGAAACGACTCTTCTTTGTTCCTTCTTTTGGTAAAAATGGGCATTTAAAAAAGGGACATAGTTGTAAAGTGTAAGGAATATAGCCAGCAATTTTTCTTATCCATTTGGGGAAAAAAATTATACATTTTCCCTTTGTTATTGAGAAGGAATATATTGAAATGACAAATTTTCACTTCTATCTTTTCATTGCCAGATTTCATATGCATCCCAATGTTCATGATTCCTAACAACTACTGCAATATTTTTACTGCCCTTTTTGACTTCCTTAAAGTAAAAAAAAAGTTTAGCGTTTAAAAGAAATTTCTAGTCCCCAGGTGAAATCAATGTAGCCTGATTAACTAGTTAGACATTTCAGAGAGCCATCAGTGGGACCAGCACTAAAGGAAGGAGTTTTTATTATTATTATTATTATTTTCATCTCTTCTCTGAGGAACCAGCTTAATTGGAAATGGACGTGGACGAAAATGGCTTAATTGTGAACGTTTTCAGAGTTTGAAGATTATTTTTCTAAGATTAAAAAAAAAAAAAATCAAGTGCTACATGCTAGGGAATTTGAGATCATGGGTGTAAATTACTTAAAAAAAAAAAAGAAAGAAAGAAAGAAAGAAAGAAAAAAGTGATATTTGATAGACATTTTCTTTTTTCCTTACAAAATAAGCCATCAGCATGCACTTCAAAAAGAGCGTATGACATGGAATTTATTTAAAAAAAAAAAAAAAAACAAACAAACAAACGTTCGGTAACATTTTTTTTTTTTCTTTTGGACTTCATTAACACTCATGGTGATATTCATGTAATCTGATATTCAAGAACGTAATAAATTAAATCATTTAAAATTGCATTCAGTGAAAGCATATACCTTAATTGTAACTTCCATAAAACGACAGTTTTTGTATACCATTCACGGTCAAAGAAGGTAAATGGACCCCAAATATTGGCTAATTTGATGGCTCAAATTCAAACCTTTTTTATTTTTTTTATTTTATAGATGTGGTCAATCAATGGACGTAGGTTCCAGATAAATAATCAGATCACGAGGTTCAATTAATTTAATGATTAGGATTACAGCTGGTAATGAACGGATTGTTAGAATTACAATGGCGGCTTTCCTTTTTAAGTCATTTAATCAAGGATGAAAAATGGGATTTGACAAGGCCTTTATTTAAATCCGCTATTTGGAGATAGTGTGCCTAGTCTGCTAGATTTTTTTTTATACGGTACATAGTAGGTAGTATTAGTGTCATTAATCTCTTGATCTTGATAGATTGAAAGTTTTCTCGATTGTAAAAGAGTTATTGAAAAAGTTATATGTATGCATGATGCTTGATGTATCGATTTAGTTTCCCGTTGTTGAAATTCGTTGTTTATTTTCTTTCTTGAACTTCATTTGAATTTACAAATGAATTCAGTCTTTGTTTAGGGTTAAATCTCTTTTTATGGTAGGGGCATTTTCATTAATATTTTTGTTTGTATCACTTTTTTCTTGAATGTAATTTTTCCTAAAAATATGTGGATTTGTGATATATATATAATTCCGATGATCAATCCACATATCGTAGAAGTTTTTTATTTTAATAAGGCGGGAATTTCATTCAACTAAAACAAATTTTACAATTATAGATTTTATAGAGAAACAAGATCGTCTTTCAAAAAAATCGATACAGCAAATTATTTACTATAATAAACAAATCAGTCAATCAATTATATCTCTTAAGGGTTAATTATTATATCTTTTGGTTTTGATTATTTCTCAATGTATCCTTTTATTTTTAAAAGCTACAAAGTATTGTTTTAACTTTGGAAAATATATCAATTTCATTTCATATTGACGTTGTCGACCAAAAAAAAAAAAGAAAGACAAATATACGTTAATTAAACTAAATCTGTTGTTGAAAACTGCTTGTTATGGAGAAAAAAGTTTAAAAACATAAAATTCAATTTTTTTAAAAAAAGAATTGATTCAAATATTTCTTAGTACCCATAGAAGGTATACTGGATTTGGACCAGATTTCAAATCAATATATATTAATTGACTACATTCATTATGTTGTTGTTAGTAAATACGACTATTTTTGGTTTTGGATCTAACAAATCATTCTCGTAAGAGGTTTAAACCTAATTTTTCCAATTCTTTGATAAAAAATCATTTTCTTCATTAACAAAAAGGGGTAGAACTAATAAAGATTTCTTTTTTGATTCATCTCTGAAGTTAAATACCTCATTTAAAAATTGTTTCTGATCTAATCTATAGGAATCAATAAAAAGGGTGAATCCTTTATGATTCACAAGATTTGGCTTGGTTATTAATAGAATAAATATATCTGCCATCTCTTGAAATCCCTCCTCTAATTTAAAATCGTGCTATAACATGCCTCGTTCTATTCATGGAATGGATGAAATAAATGAAAAATGGATTTTTGTTCAAGAATAAAATCTTATTGGAACTGTCTATATCCAACTCATCTTTTGGAACCTTATCACATTCTAAATTTTATGAAATAGAATGAATTGAGATGGTATTTTGTAAATGCATAATATTCTTAAACATATCAACTATTTCCTTAGTTTTTAATTGTTTGGAAGGGAAAAAGGAACATTTTTTTCTTCGCAATTTATGATCTCTAGTAGGCCTCTCATTAGGATTTGAACCCAAACGAAGTTCCGATCATCTATCAGAGAAAAAGAACGAATAGATCTTATATGATCCCCAAGAATAAGAAATTCTTCGAAATCATCTACTTCTTACATTCCATGAATAGCTGGAAGATATTTAGGAATATTCCAAAATTAAGAGATGTAGGGGAATCGGTCTGATTCTATCTTTATTTGTTGTATTTTTAGTAGTTGAATCTCTCTTTTATTGATGGATGTGTGATATCATGAATTCTCATTACTAATAGAATCAAAATGATCCCTCGATCAATAAGAAAATCCTTTTAATTTTCTAAAATCTGTTACTTGAATAAAACTATAACTTATGGAATCGTATTGGGTTTTTAATGATATATTTTGTACCTTGTTAAAAACGGTCCTCATTTTTCAATTATATATTGTCTTACCAAATCCAATTCACTCTTGGTGTGTTCCTCAAAAATTTGATTTATGCAGATTCTTCCCCTAACCAAAGACGAGATCTTGCTAGAACTGCCACATATGAAATTGTAAACAATTTTGAAAAGAAATAGTCACTTGTTTCTCTAGAAGAGATGGAAAACATGCTCAATATCATTTGATGGAATAGTTGACCTAACTCTTTATTGTTTGTAGAAACTCACCGCTTCAATTACTATCTTTTCATAAAAAGCAAACACGAGAAAACATATCCAGTCTTTCATTAAGATTTTGAATAGCTATTCTGAATTTAAGTCGATTATATTTTGTCTCTTCCTCAAAGAAAAAAGATCACGAATCAGATAATCTATATAATATGCGAAAAAAACTCCATATATTTGATATCTTTCTATATAAAATATTTTTTGTAAACTGTTTAAGAGTAGTAATATCGTTCACCTAATTTTCTATTCATAAAATATGTGAGAGATAAAATTAAAAATAAAATTTTTAAATTCAAAAAAAATATCTTTGTAGTTTATAAAACAAAAGGGTGTGTTGAAAAATAATTAAAAAATAAGCTATAATAGTATATTAACCCTTTCAATTAGAAAGAGGGAGGTTTTTTCCCTTGAGTCTTTCTTATTGACATGTTCATAAATTCACAAACAAAGAAAAATCAAGCTTTGCATGAAATAAATCTTTGATTCTTTGAAGCACCATACATCTTCAACGCAAGCTCTCCCCTGATTGATACAGTTATGAACCAATACTTATTAATGTCGACTTCATCCATTTAAACCTCCCAGATATAACCCTCAAAAGTTATAGATCTCACAAAAAAAATAAAAAAATAAATAAAACAAAAAGACAAAGCTAAAGAAGATAATGCAACCAATTGTTAAGATGTGACTGGATCAAACTTATCACCACTATAGAATGATATTTAAGATAACATTTATTCTTGTTTGTTGTGCAAATGTTAAAACTACAAAATAGGGAAAAAAAAAAGAAGGAACAAATCCTAGTTGACAAAAATTCTTAAGAATCACCAATTCTTAATGGGAATGTTTGTCGAAGTTTGAGATGAAAGCGACAAAAAAAAAAAAAAAAAAAAAAGCAGAAACCCTAAAGTTAAAGGAGGTATAAGTAAAATTTTTCCTTAAAATTATTTTATTGAAAAAGTATATTGTTTTCTATCAAATAAATTTTGATTATATATGCACTTGTCAAACACTAGGTTGCGTTTGCTAAACGGCAAAGAAATACAACTAGAAAAGTTACTAGAATTGAAAAGAGTAGGAACAGACTTTAAACATCGTTTATTTTGTATCTAAAGTCTGTTTAGTAGATAGTGTAAAAGAGATCATCCTTTTTTTTTTTTTTTGAAATAGATATTGTATATTTTAAATTATGTTTTTTGGTGTGGTACTTGTAGAGGATAATTATTTGATTCTCCATGTTCTTGTTTATAAAGAAGAAAACAAATGAAAAAAAGCAAAGTATTTGTCCAAGAATATGATTACAAGTGCGAGAAAGGAGTGATAACAATCAAGAAAAGAAGTGGACCATGCAAAAAAGGCAAAGAAAAAAAAAACTTGAGTGACAAGGTATATCTGAAATAATTGCAAACAACTATATATATATATATATATATATATATATAAAAAGTACTACGAAAAATTGTCCTCAGCAAAAGGTACAAGGAAAAATTGTCTCAGTAACCAAAAGTAAGCAAAGAAAAAAAATCCTCCCAATTATATCGTTTGATGAAAAGAAAAAACAATATTATTTAGCTTCTATGGTGTAAAAAAAAAAAAAAGAGAGAAAATCCATGAAGTACTATATTCTTGTGAAATTGATTAACATTTTAGGTTTGACTTGAATCATCCTAACTGAGTTAGTCATTGAATATGATTCTGTTCTTTTCTTTTGGTTGGCAAAATTAGGTTTCGATTATGAGAGCCCAACTCATGTAATTAGACTAATTAGTTCATCTCTTTACATATGCTACTAATTGTAATTATACAAAGCAGTTAATCTAATGCGTCGAAATTAAATTTTCTAGTACTTATGATTAAAAACGTAAGTCGGTATTGACCCCTTGCTTAATGCCTACACTTTCATAATTGGCTTCTAAAATTTAAAAGAATGATGGAAATCTTAATTCCCAGCTTACTTAAACAACTATAGAGTTTTTGCCTATGTTTAGCATTTCCGTATGAATCGTTGGTTCCAACCACTAAACAGTGTAAAGCTCTTAATAGCTACAGTAAAAAGCAAAAAATTACTACAATATAAAGCTCTCATATACTATAATTTTTAAATTAACATTTTTAATTTTAAACGTTCTCCTAAATATCCCTTTTAGAACACTAAAAAAATTTTCACCCTCTTATTTTAATTTTGTATTATAAAGTGTTGGTTTAACATCATTATTTCTGTAGTAATATAAACTACGCAGAACCAGCTAGCTAGGCCGTCCAATCTTCATCATATTTGTCTTTAATTTGTCAGATTTGAACATTTTTCCCATCTAGATTGATTAATATTGTCATGTATTGTATAATTACATTTAGATCGCTACGTCATTGTTAAGGTCCGTTTGGTATTAATTCATGAAAGCTGCTTTTAACTTCGGCAATTTAAAAAGCTAGTTGTCATTGGATAATTTTTTTTAAAAAAAAAACTTTGGCCCTTCAAAAAGCTGTCAATCAAACCCCGAAATGTAGCTTTTTTTTTTTAAAAAAAAAAAAACTCTAATTTATAGAAAACTTTCAAACTTGTATTATACCAATTTTAATAAGATTTTATATGCCAAAAATTTTATTACTTATTAAAAAATTTAAGTATCATTTTTACCGCATCAAACTTATAAAAATACGATTCCAAACACTAATTAAAAAACTAGAATAATTTTAACTCTCTTCTTCTGTTGCTGAAAAGCCGAACAGGCAATCATATAAGTGTTCTTATCTTGAATCCCTGACTTTCATCCATTTATCTAGTTTATTACAAACACAATAGTTCAGATTAGGTTTCATACAAAACCCTAAGACCCCGTTTAATGAATAAGATAGGACAATATTGAATAAAGCAGTCTTAGAGAATTAGATTAGAATGTATTAGAAAGGAAAATATAAAATTTTAGCTAATCTAATCCGATATTTCTAACGCACAAATGAGGTTCCCTTTTATGCAAGAGCCCTAATTAAATGGGGAAGATCATCAATCTGTGTCTCTATCAAATAGTGCGATATTACATCTACATTAGTAGCACAAGATGAGTTCAAATCTGCCGCAAATCCATAAAAAGTTGGAAACAAGATAGTGGGTTTTTTTTTTCTTTTCTTTATCTGCTTTTAATTGTGCCTCATCACGTTCACCATTTGTTTGAAGCTCTTAAGCATATGTCCTGGACTCCTAATGGTAAATTAATGAATAACAATATTACTCGTGGATACAATTAGGGCATGTTTGATGTGCAAGATTGAAGAATATTAGATCATATTAAAATTAACTAGTAAAAATATTCGTTATGTAAAATAAAAATTACACTTTAACCCCTTAATTTTTAAAAAATTATAGTTTGACCCTAAAATTTGTAAATGTTCAGTCTCATACTTTAGCAAGAGATAGTCTACTCCTCTTTCAAGGGATTTAAGCATAGACTAAATAAAAGCTTATTCAATCTAATCTTTTAAAAACTTTCACCAAATAAGAAATTAAAATTTAATCTAATTTAAGCCTATCGAATCTTGCGCACCAAACATAGCCTTACACTATAATTTTTTTGGCTGTAGTATATCTTTCGATGCTAAAGGGGTTTAAGATATGAACGTTGACAGTATAAAGGCCACATGATAGCAATTTATTTCATTTTGGTACAAAGAAATTGGTCCATCCGCCTTAACTTATAAGACTAGATTTTGGACCATCTTATATGGTGTACAAAATGAGGGATTTTCATTTGGCATGCGAAAAAGTCATTGCATAGTATTATTGTTATTATTAAAGCGTGACTGACACTATCATTTGTACCAAAGCCAAACCTCCCCCAACCAACCAACCAATATTTCTCTTTGCGCTATGCCTCTCAGACACAGAGACGTAACTATACAAAAAGGAACGCATGATAGTTCCAAATCGTTAACGGCACGTCACTTAAAAAGTTTGAAACAGTATTTAATTGACCTTTATATGTTTTATATTGAATAATGTGTTGTAATATGATTGATTGGATACCATTTGAAATAAAAGATTTGAATACACACCATCCAAAAAAAACATATATACAAGGAGACCTATATATAGGTCTCCCTAAAGTAATGATTCAATTTTACCATATTAGAAAAGGATGGAATTTACGATTTAAGTTTACCAACATTATTGGACCACTATTGGATTAATTTAGTAGTAAGAATGTTTTTTTTTTTTTCCTTCTTTTTCTCTCAAGATGACTTGCCCGACCAGCTGTGCAGCATTAGGTCCATATTCGTGTTTTTGCTTGAAAACTGGACCAATCGTTCAGGTATAGATAGGCACATAGCAGAATCTTAACAAAATTTTATGGAAATTTTTAATCGAGTGTATAGACACAATTATTTAATTTGAGCTAATTTCTGTTAAAATTCTAGATTGAATTTACTCGCAATGTATTTTTTAATGGTAATATTTGGGAAATTCTATCTCAGGAATTTACAAGTTTTCTTTCTGCCAAGGAAGAAGGATCTCTTAGTTGTGGTCAAAGCGAGTCTAATGAGATGAAATTTGTCGTACGTCAATATTCCAGTATACCCTATTCAACTAAAGCAAAATGATTTACACTACAAAAATTGCTTGTTATAGGCAAGCACAAGATTCAAGACCACTACAGGGAAAAACGTCGATGTAGATTCTAGATTACCCACCATCATAAAGTTCTCTAGTATACTAAAGTGTAAGATAAAAATATGTTACAGTATAACGCACTCACATATTACAGTATTTTTAGTTCAAATATTTAGCTTCAACTTACTTTTTAAACTCTCAGTTTTAGATATTGATTTTTAGAGTGTTTGGCAAACTCAATTTTAACTCAATCAATATGAAACTCCAACATGCTATAATGTTTCTATTTCTAACTATCAATTCCAATCTAAACACTCCATTTGTGTTTAAGTGTAACATTTTTTAACAAAATGGTTTGAAACCAATTTTGGAAAGAAGATGATTTATATATTTCTACCCTAATTTTTCTTTCTTTTGATTATAAGGGGGTGAGTCAATTCATTCTATTTTCTTCTGCACCCTTAAATTCTGTTAGAAATTTTGTGTGAAGGAGGTCAAATGAAACAAATTGAAAGTTTGAGAGAACAAATGATAAATTCTAGATTTTGGGTCTTATTGTTAGAACACGCGAAGTTCCGAGGAAAAAAAAAGGTAAAATCAATACTATTACTAGCTGAAACACAGGTAATTATACAATATTATATATATATATATATACACATATATCTATAGAAGTGCGTGATTGAATTTACCACCACCTAAATCCAAACTCCAGCCCACCTAACTCTATTTCATTTTTGACCTTGGTGGTCATTGGTTATAACACTTTTAAAATATTCATACAGCAGCAAATTCTGGAATATATGTCCCTAACTACATTCCAAAACGAGTGATGCAATTTTAGTGACACAAGAAATACTAGGTAAGCAAATATGGTATTTAACTGTTTTGATATTTTCATTAGGGTGAAGGATAATTATTTTTTAGTTTTTGGTTTTTATTTTTTATTTTTACTGTAATTAAAGGGTTACTATGTTCAAGTCTACATATTATTGTCTCTAAAGGAAAGATAAACGGAATGCAAAGATGATTAAAAGGTTGGTAATGCCTATTAGAGAGAGAGGTTGGAGAATGTTTGTGTGTGTTATAGGGTGTTTGGCAAAAAGTAGTCCAAACCACTTTCTCAGTTATAAACAATATAAAGCTCTCACATGTTACAATAAGAAAATGGCTATAATGTAAAACAGTATAAAACAGTTCTAACCAACCGTTCTAACCACCCTGCCAGATAAATATATTATTCATATGGCTGAAAGTGGAAAAGAGCGAAAAAGCAAAAGAAACGAAGTGTGACGCCCCAGAAAGGAGGTCTAGGAGTTTTAAGTAAATAAGATGAAATAAACAAGGTAAATAAAGAAAGAGTAAATAAATATATGTAAGAAGTAAATAAATATCATCAAAATCAAATAATATCATCGACAGTCACCATCACGTGAATGCCACAAAGATGGGGCCGAGATCCTATTCTCATTCACCATCACGTGGATGCTTACCACGAAGGTGGGTAGGTAATTAAAATACAATATTAAGAATAATAATACAAAAATATTAAAAATCATCGTCTCTAGGATAAATTAAAAATATACAATTGATAGAGACGAAAAAGACATTAACACCGGGACAAGTCGTACAGTACACGCATCATACCACGGTTTTAGAGAAAATACCATTTCAATCCAAAGAGTCTGGTTTCGATCCTAGGCCCATCCTTCCTCCCTAAACCTGGAAGGGGGATTTTAAAAATAGAAAAATATGAGCGTAAGGCTCAGTAGGATAATTAGTTAAAGACAAGGTATTTAAAATATCATTCACAAATCATATTTAACAAATATTATTATGTCGGTTTAATTATCTGTGTGCCTTTTTAAAACATTTTGGAATCATTAAACATTGAAAACCAAAGTAAAAACATAATTTTTCAACTCCATAGTCGGCCTACCGAACATCTTGGTCCAGCCTTCCGAATATCGAAACTGGTTTGCCGAACTGCTACAGTTTGGCTTGCCAAAGATATGAATTCGGCCTGCCGAACTCATGAATCCGGCATGCTGAAGATCAAGTTCGGCCTGCAGAACTGGCAAAATCTGGGAACCCGAGACTTCGAGTCTCGACCTCCCCAGGCTCAAAATTTAAATTTAAAACCTGTTTTCTTAATCCTATAGCACAAAAATCATATAAAAAGCATAAAAAATCATAGTAGAATAAATTTAAATCATTTTCTTCAAATTTAAACTCAATTTCACCTTTAATTTGAAAATCAAAGAAAAATATAAAAACTTGATTAAATTAATTTTTGTTCAAATAAAGCTTAAATCCATGATAAAACAAGTCCTATAAGCTTAGATTTAAATTATCTAAGCTCACCAAACTTCGGATTGCAAAATGCATAAAATTTCAAACCAAAAATCAAAATTTTGAAGAGAAAAAGAGCTAACCTCAAATCAACGTTTTTGAAAACGATTTGGGTTCAATCTTGTTTCTTGGCTTCAAATCAGCGAAAATAAAGCTCAGGACTAAAATTTTTTTGTAAAGAAGAGGGAGAGAGAGATTTGCATAGAGAGAGAGACGAGAGAGAGCCAAGAGAGACGGGAAAGAAAAGGAAAGGAAAGAGAGAGAAAAATGGGAGAAAAAGAGAAAGGTAAAAATAAAAGGTCAAGGGCATTTCCAAAATTATGGGAAAAATGTGGTATAAAAATATCATTTTGTATTTTAAAAACTAAAAATCAAATTTTAAATATAACAAATGCAACAAAATTTTAAATAATTAAAAATTAACATAAAAAATTATACTAGCACACTTAATAATTAAACTTAACATAACTAACATTACTTTAAAAATTTAGGGGTGTTACACGAAGGACCACCAAAGAGGACAAAACTTGGAGGAGAAGGTAGCCAAATCATTTCTCAGAAAACACCCTATAGAAAAATGGTTTGTCATTTTCTATGACCAACAAAATTATACATCTTATAAAACTACCACCCTACAGATTTTTCCTACTAAAGATAAGAATAGAAAAATTGCAAACAACTATTTTCCTTAAGCAATTCTAAATTACATACTTGGTGTCATGAAAGAACCAAACATGAGACTGAAACTTTATAAGGACTTCTTTGGTTGGACCCTATATTGGAGGTACATGTTTTGAAATTGTTAGATTTGATCAAAATCACTTTTTTCTTCAGATCTAATGGTTGAAAGATAGATACCTACTGATAAGTATCTTTTTTAGTTCCATAAGAGAAATTGCCAATTTTATATCCCAATCTTAATCCTTATCAGTTAAAACAAACATGGCCTTATCTTGCTTTTTTTTTTTTTTTTCCTTTAGAAAGGTCTAAAAGGGCATGCACATGTACACGTAATGGAGGATGGATCATATAAATTGTGAGGTTAGAATGAAGTTTGTTGGTATCACCTTCAATGGCAAGGACTTCTAAGACATGTGGCCTTGACAAGCCACATGACTAATTCATCTCAATTGGGTAGGGAGGAATTGGACCATGCTCTAATTTTCATGATCTAGATTTTGAAGCTTCTTTTTCTTGGACCATGCTATAGTGCGCAAATAAGTAGAAAAAAAAAAAAAAGGAAAGTCCATTTGGCATGTCAAAAGGCCATTGTAGTAGTTATTATCATCAATTTATTATTATTATTCTAGCATGAGTGAGTCCACGTGACTCGCATGTGTCGTTCCCCAATATTCCTCTTTGATCTCCCTTTAGATGAGATGTAGACAGACACATTGAGGAATGTGTTTCGTTTATGTAAAAGTAAGATTAGTCTCCTTCCAAACCAAAAAAAAAAAGTAAGATTAGTCCTTTCGAAAAAAAAAAAGTAAGGTTTGTACTAAATTTTCCCTAAAAAAAGTTTGTACTAGATTTGTTTTTGATATGTTAAAAGCAAAAAAAAAAAAAAAAAAAAAAGAGCTTTGATTTGTACTAGCTTAATTTAACAAAACTTTATGTCCATTACCCATCCTAAACATTTTTTTTTCTTTGATGAATTACCCATCTAATATGCGTGTAGGGAAAGAAGGTCAATAATTATGCCAAAAATAAATTTAGAAAATTAAAACGAGATATTATCATTTTGGTATCATATGTTTTAGAGAAACTTACAGTAGTGCCATGTTGTTTAAAAATGTCAAAGCAGCATCCTGTAGTTTTCAAAAATATTATTTTACTACTTTGAGTACGTATTTGTTGACGTAAAATTTATTTTTTACTTTATTATTAATAAATTTCAGATTAATTTTACAAAACTATAATAGAAAATAAAAACAAAACTAATCGAAAAGTAGCATATATGTGGACTTATTTATTTTTTAGCATTATTTATATTTATTTTCTTTTTATAGTTTTTACATGATAATTTAGGGTTCATCAATAAAAAAGGAAATTTGGACATTTCATATCACAAAACATGGACCCAGTGTATCAAAATGATATTTTTAAATACTATAAGGTATTATTTTAATATTTTTCAAATAACAGGGTACCAATTTGATGTTTTCTTAAAATATCTAGTATCAAAATGATAAAAACTCTATTAAAATGGGTAAAAAGATCATTGTTACATACTTAACAATTCTACATCCATCTTGATATCAAAGTCTTAAGTTCGAATTTTGTGTTGAGCTACGCACTCTTTAAAGAAGAAAAAAAAACATATATTAAGAATATATAAAATAGCTCCTCAATAAATATGTATATATATATGTATATATATATATAAGAGAAAAAAAAATTGATCACTTAGCTTACTTTTCTAGTTTTCTGTTATTCTCTTAGAATTTTAGTCTTCTTAAGTTGATATATGATGGAAGAAAGTAAACGCAAAAATCCTATAATATTTAATTGATAAATGGTATAAATTTTATGTTCTTTTAATGAGGGGATTTGAGTAGATTTCCCTACATAAAAAAGGCCATTTCTCTAGTTTTTTCCTTAATGAAAAGCTTCTTATGTTTAATTGATACAGATCAATAACTACACTTTAATAACATGTTTGATAAATTGATTCAAACCAATAACAGTGTAAAAGCTTATATATTACAGTATAAAGTAAAAACTGTTATAATATAAAAAGTTCTCATATGACCAATTTTTTCAGTTTAAACTGTTCGCTAAACATGCCATAAAAGTATTACTTGCCTTATTTACATAAATAAATAATAAGCTAGGCTCACTTGGCGTTTCTGGGCCTTTATTTTTCGTACAGAAAATGTAATGTTGGGACTTCATAATAGTTCGTTGCCCAACTATGAGCCAAGATATGGGACCAATAATTTGATTGTACGCTCATCCATGATGGTAAATTAGTTTTCCCTCCTATTGAAAAAATAGTAAATACATGGTTTGAGAAGAAGGCATGAGTCCTCAACCTGTTAGAGAATAAGGTATCCACGATGTGTTATCCTGTCATATGCTCTGATGTATAATATTATTTAGAATGTTATATTTGTTTTTGTTATAATTATTAAACCTTAAAACTTGTAAAAGTAAACTTTTAATATGAAAATAATTAAAAAGTACAAATGCTACAGTCATTAAAGCAAAAAAATCAATCTACCAACCAACATTAAGAATTAAATGTCAAATTTACTATATGTTAAATTTTTTGATAAATTTACCACAAAACTTAGCATATAGCAAATTTAAAACTAAAACTTGCATTGTATTGGAGAGTATTTTGTACACTCGAATACTAAATTTGTCCTTAAAATATCACTCTAGCATTATGTTGAAGATGTTTTAAGCAATAATAATACAACCAAACGAAAGGAAAATATGTGATTTGTATAGACTACCAGAGTGATTAATACATTGGTTCAAACTAATAACAAAGTAAAGCTCTCACATACTACAATGTTACGTAAAAAATAATTATAATGTAAAGCTTTTATATGACATAGTATTTAAACCAAGTTTTAAGTTTAAACCGGTTTTTCAAATGCTCTAAACTTCTTTTATAGTTTTGCTTTTGTATAAATAACTTTTTTTAAGGTTTTCTTTTCTTTGGCATTTACGAACACATAAACTCGAATTCATACCTGATGATAGAATCACTTTGTACACTCTGATGAAAGGGAATGCACAAGTGCAATGCACGAGGTCCTGTAATTCCCATTCACAATGAAAGAGTGCGGTATAGGATTGGGCAATATTTGACTGTTGAGTAACTCGGCCTGGCCCAACTTAGTATAAACAAAGGTCCTGGACGTCACTTATCGGCCCCACACACCGAGATATCAAATGGGTTGGCCTTGCCTAGCCTCTTTTAATCGGGTCAAGCGTGCCTTACATCGAGAGCATTTAAAAATATAATTGAAATTGTGAGTTAGAACTAAAAATATTATAACATATAAGAGTTTTATATAGTAGAATATTTTTTATTTTACACTATATCATATGAGAGTTTTATATTATAATAGTTGAAACTAATGAGTTTGAACGTCTTTGCTAAACATACCCATCGTGGTGCTAATTTATTTTAAAATTAGTCATTAATAGGGGGATTTTTGTTAATGTTATTTTTTAAAAATTATTTTTTTATAAATGCTACATATATTTAAGTATAATACAACTTAAATATATAATATGGGTAGTAATATGGTATGAATAAATACAATTTTTATAAGTAGTATAATACATCTAATTTTCTCTTATTAAGTCCACTTTAAACCAAAATTTGGGGAGGAAAGTCCCAATTGTTACACATGAAAAGTTCAAAGTTTACAAGAATAATTGACTTTTAAATTGATGGTAACATCATAGTGAATGAGAAAAAAAAAAAAAAAAGCATAATTTAATGCAAACCTTATCGTTATACGGAAAGGCTAATGGAAACTCACAAAGGGTGAGAGATGAACACGCACTTCAATTAACGAAAGGTCGCTCAAAACTTGAGGAGCAACTTTAAGAACAATATTCTACCCCCCCACCCCCCAAAAAAAAAAAGAAGCTAAAAAAAGAACCCCTAAAACCAAAGAACTGTTTAATAGTCAGAGTCCTAAAAAGTTAATATATTATTTACTAAGGCTTTGTTTAACAACTCAGTTAAAACTTAAAGTTTGTTTGAGAAACATATTAAACCTTGAAGTTGAAATTTAAACATTGTAGCATATAAAAGTTTTACATAATGGTAAACTTTTGCTTTTCACTATAGTATATGAGAAATTTATATTGTAGCGATTGAAACTTATTTTTTCTAACATGTTTCTCAAACGAACTCTTATTAGCTCTAACCGTCACAGTGTAATACTCTTATAGGCTATAATATAAAATTTTTACATGCTATAATATTTGAGTTTCAATTTGTAATTTCAATTATATTCCTAAACACTCTATAAATGACTGTTGTTAAGGCTTCAATTGTGTAGTTTATGCGTAATCTTACAACGTACAAAAAGAAAGAGAAAAGAATGCATGTCAAGGCCTAACAAAGACCTCATTACTAACTTTCAGTCCAATTGTATTTTACAATATAACTATGTATGTGTTTGGCAACATTATTTCAACTATGTAGTTAAAATTGTTACAATATAATGCTAAAATGTAAAGCAATAATAAGTTACAATGTAAAACCCTCACATGCTATAATAATATTGTTTCAATTTTAAGGTTTAACTGTGTTACTTAACTTCAATAAATATTGCTGTTGAAAAATACGTATAATTGTACTCATATGATCTTGTCATCAGCCAAAAGAACAGTGAATTCAGAGTTGGTTTTTAAATTTGGTAAAAGTCCTTTTTTTTGTTCATAGATTTAAAGCTGACCACATAAAATCGCATTGAAAAAAAATAGTTGTGTCTGGTCGATACGCTCACGAGTTATGCGTGTTTTTCCTCTCTGTGTGTACGTTGTTGTTGTTGTTTTTTTTTTTTTTTAATAGCTATATTGGTCCTCTATTTTTTAAAAAAATGTACAATTTGGTTCTAACTTTTTTTATTTAATTAGGTCTAATTATTTAAAAAAGGGTGTAATTTGATTCATGGAGGGCAACTTTGATTGTTAAAAAAATGTGTTAACCACTTTAATGAGGTTTTTTAGTAAAATATGTAATATGTTTTAAAGAAACTCAAATTAAAACATAAAAAACAATAGAAAAGGAAAAAAAAAAACAATACATATATATTATCAAAATCAAATTTCTTTAATCTAAAAAAACTCATATCTTTTTACTAAAAAAAATCCTTTTAATAAAAAAAATCAGATATTTACTCAAAAAACAAATTTATTCTTTTTAATTAAAAAATCAAGCTAACAAAATAAATTAAGAACTAAAAACTACTCTGCTCCAACCACATCCACCCCTCATCCCCCACCGGCAACCGCCCCTCCATCCTCATTCTCTTAGGCGTCCCTTTCTTTAGTTGTGAGACAAATTGGGGAAGAGGATCGTAGACATAACCTGGGACGATGGAGAACTCGGCAAGCACGAAGTGCTTCCCGATGGTGGGGTTTGATCCAGTCGGTGAGGCCAGGGGAGCCATTGTCGAAGGATTGGAATAGGCCACGATCTTTCTTGGGGAGCTCTTGACAATGGCTTGCGAAGGGGGTTGCAGCAACATCGACACCCAGTTCATCTTTGTTGTCGGATTGTCGTGGGGTTGCAATTTATGGGTTGCGTTTTGCGATGGGTCACGATCTCTCATGGAGGGGCTCGCGACATCAACGGAGGATTGCAACGGGTTGTTGGTGTTAGACATGGATGCCCTAAGGAGTAAAAATGTAATATATTTTTTGGAGACATTTTTATCAATAAAGAATTTATTTATATACCAAATCTTGTCCTCTCTACTTTCATATTTGTTGAATGTATGTTAAGCAAACAATAGTCTGAGACTGTCAGTCTAAACCTTAAGAATTAGGCATATGATGGACAAACTATGCGGAAGACACGATTCTTAAGGTGATGGTCTAAATCATACGATTCGCAATCGAGGGAATAAACTTGGACGCTTTATTCATGCAAAGATTGTTATGTTGTCTATATCCCTTTAGGGAGATGGTTTATCTTGACAATCGGAGGTGGACTCCGTGAATAGAAACATTGGCACGTTGTTATAGGTGATGATGTGTTGGATTGAGACATAAAGTGAATTGATTTGGATTAATAATTCTGTCTCGGCAAATCGATTCACTTTAGACAATTATTTGTGTTGTATCTTAATCCTGAGATGAATAGTAGACCCGTTGTCTTGACTTGTGTCTTTTGATGTACTAAAGGGTGACACCCACATCTTAATAGTGGTATGTATGCCGGTATGTTGGAAGCATGACTCTTGATGGCGTAGACTTGTTATTCATAGATATAGAATCTATAGCTCCTCTTTATGAGTAATGATATCCTCTTATATGCGTTATCCTGTAATTGAAAAACTGAAGCACTCAACTATTTGGATACATAGGTGCAACCGAATGATATACTGTCTTTGGATGGTAAGTTTTCTGATGGTGAGATAATGAAACGTAAGATAAAAATAATCGGAAAGGTAAGACAAAACTTGTCCTTAAGCAAATTATGGACTGTCATATGGGATACGATACACTATGATATGTCATGGAGACTTAGCTATATGAGCTTTGTAATTCTATGCAGTTCGAGAGTGCAGGTTCAAGCTTTTAGTGGAGTAGCGTTGGAGTTGATAATTATGAAATGTATATCTGAGATATTGAGTTTCGTAATTATCAGGAGTTTAAACTATGTAGGTCCATTTGGTCCCCTTTACTAGCTCACAATATCCTGTAACGACACGATATGCTTTTCCAATAATTGGTGACTTATGTCCAGATTGGTTAAAATTTTGAAGAATTAAATAATTCATGTCTGTTTATCGGTTGAATTAATTTTGTAATAAAATTAATTCAAGATAAACTTGTTGAATTATTGGGATCGGATAATTTTTATTTGTTTATCGGTTGATTTAAACTATGTAGGTCCATTTGGTCCCCTTTACTAGCTCACAATATCCTGTAACGACACGATATGCTTTTCCAATAATTGGTGACTTATGTCCAGATTGGTTAAAATTTTGAAGAATTAAATAATTCATGTCTGTTTATCGGTTGAATTAATTTTGTAATAAAATTAATTCAAGATAAACTTGTTGAATTATTGGGATCAGATAATTCTTATTTGTTTCTCGGTTGATTTAATTTTGGATAAATTAGATCAACATAAACTTGTAGAATTATTGGAAATTGATTTATTTTCTTAGAGATTATCTAGATAAAGTTGTTTTGATCAGATAACTTCTCTATTGGGTTATTTGAATTAAATCTGAGACTTTATCCTATAGAATCTCAGGTGGAAAATAACAGATTCATGAAATTTTTTATTCGGCAGTTGGGCCTACAGATAGACGTGTTCGGCCTGCCAATGGGACGTGTTTGGCCTGCCGATCAGGTGGTTCGGCTTACCGATCAGCTAAGGATAAGATCACGCGTTTCTACGCGGATCTTATCAGATATTGATCAGAACTTGATTCTATTTCGAGTTTTTGAGACCTAATCTGATAAGGACTGACCCTAGGACCAATCTCGATATAAAGGGAGTAAGTCTTAAGAGTTACTCAGATCAATTGAGATATTAAAAGTGATACTCTGCTAAGTGAGAATATGAAAAACTCCCTGAGAGCTTTTGTTCACAAATTACGAACACTTGCTTTGGGTTATTTCGATTGGTTGGAAGTAAAGTCACCGGTGGAAGAGCTATACGTGTGAGCCCACACTCACTTTGGTCGTGGATAGAGAATAACAAAGAAGACCAGTTGATTGAGGCTCTTCTGGAACGTTATTTCTCTTCACAGATTGCGGAGGTTCTTCGGCACACAAAGGTTAGTAAGATCTGGTTAATTTATACATATAGCATGTCAAACTTGTGTTTTAAAAATTACTCTGATATAAAATTTTTAAAATTTCACTGCGCACTCTTTTTCCAATAGTTGGCACTGAAGTGTGGCGGTGGGCAGGGTCCATCGGAGTCGATTGGGCATCTAAGAAGAAGAAGATGAAAGATGATGAGGAAATTGGGGTTTTTTTTTTATTTTTGGCTTGTTGATTTTGAATTTTTTAGGTAAAAATTAAATCAATGGTTGTGATTTGATATTTTTATATCAATGGTTGTCATCTATTCTTAATATTTTAAGGTATTAATTATTTGAAGGGTAATTTAGTAATTTAAATTAAAAATAATATTCAAAAAATTTTAATGATTAAAGTTAATAGCCAGAGACCAAGTTGAACTATTTTTAAACGGTCAGACCTAATTAAATAAAATAATTAAGGACCAAATTACACATTTTTTTAAAAATTAAGGACCAATTAAACTATTTACTATTTTTTTAGTTTTGCTTTTGAGGGAGTGAAGAAAAATATCTAAGGCTTTAAACCCAGCTAATTTATTTGAGGTAAAAGCCATTCATTAACCCCCAATTACTATACATTTTTTTAAGAATAATAATTAGGGGAGGTCTATGGTAGAGTGCAAATATATGCTCCATCGGTAGAGCATGATCGAAGAGTGGAGTGTGGTCCATGAATTTAAGTCAATGGTCGAAAAAATGAAACACCAAGGATGCACATAATCTATTTTACATCAGGCTATTGCCTAAATAAGTGTAATTATTACAAAAATAAGCATTCTATTCTATCAAAATTCAAATTTTCACCCAATACTTTAAAATAATGATAAAAATATCTTATATTTTACAAATTTCTCATAAGTAGATTTGAGAATAATATTTCTTCAACAATTTATGACATTATTTTCACTTTAATCACAAAATTAAACCCACTACTATAATCATATAAATTTTTCATTTTACAAATAAAAAAAATAACAAATACATATTTTTTTACCAAAATTATTAGGAAAAAACACATATTAATTTCAGAATAGAAAAAAAAATTTCCCTCAATACATATCAATTTTAGAATACACATCAATTATTTTTCCTTAAAAAAAGAATACAAAATTATTCTAAAAAATCAAAATGCAAAAACAATAATAGTCATAAAACAGAAACCCAGTTTCCGGTGATAACACCAGAGAGACCGACGCGTGTCTCGAAGTTCGCAGATAAGCCACGAGACCCACAGTTCGCAAGTCCTATCGAATCCAAATCTGATCGATGCTCGTCGACGATATCCGTAGGGAGAAAAAAAGCAAAGGTCGTCATCAGAGTTCGCGGTTCTCGCGAATCGTCGTTTGCTAGAGGTCGTCACATCTCGGCCTAGGTTCGTTTTCAACAGCTTCGAACGACAACTTTCTCCCCAGATCTCATTCTCAGTCACGACAAAATCGTCTACAACGGCTCTAAACGACGACAGAATCGCCGGAGGTGAACTGGATGTGCAGAGAGCTTCTCAACCAAGATAGAATCACGCTAAGAATTCAGACGGTCGCCTTCTCGATGGCCTTTGGCAGTGTTGAAGTAGGGCTTGGTCCGGGATATCGATGGCGCTTGCAAAGATAATAGTCGTCGAGCTTATCAATGTCGGCAATGGTGTGAGTCAGAGTTGCGTGGTCAGTTGATTTGCCATGTGAAATTCGTAGGCGTGGCCAAGGATTTACTCGGCAATGATTTCGCTTGGGCAGGGGTTGATTTATCTGTGGATTGGGGAAGGGCTCTTCACAGTCGTTTTTTCTTCAATTTTTGGTTTGATGTGTTTAATTTGGGTGTGATTTTTAGGGTTTATTTTGTTAATCCATGGTTAGGATTAAAGCTTTAATGAGACCAATGGTTGGGATTTGTGTTGAGTAAAAGTTGACATAAAAAAGGACGTGTGACCAGATATGATTGGTTTTATTTTAGCTTTTATAAATATCACGACTTTAAATCATTGAATTAAAATCTAAAGTTCAACATATTATTCTCCTTTGGTGGAGAATTTTAGTATTCCCACCATAGTTTTTCCCTAATTATTATACATAACTTAAACGAAGCTATCATTTAACAATTTTGTTAAAAAATAACACGTATTAAATTTAGAAGGTAATCCAAAGAAGTATTAATTCGGGGTTATATTATCTATCAAGAGACATAACAAGCACATTTTTTTAATTCAAGATTATATTAACACAAATGACATTCGAAAAAACAAAAATTTACTATAATATAATAACTCTCGTTTAATAAAATTTTCCCAAATAATCAAAGGCAGCAAAATTTTTGAAGCCTGGCAAAGATAAATGCCAATAAATAAATAAATAAACTCAAAAAATAAAAAACCAAGAATTAAAACCCTTGGGAATATCTTCAAAAAAAAAAAAAAAAAAAACCCTTGAGAATAAACAAATAATAAAAACCAAGCGTCCCCAAAACGCGGCCGTAACGTCCACGTTATTTATATCCAGACCTTTCTTGTCCCGCCGTCTGTCTGAACGTCCATAAAGAAAACAAGGACACTGGATCATTTTACGTGGAGCCCACGAAAGTTCCAAAGACTTTGCCACGTGTCTGCAAATCAGTTTCCCTTACTTTTCTCCCCCCCTCTTAAAAGAGCGCCATTTGCCTCTCGTCTCGTTTGAAAAAAATCCCTATTTCTTCACTCTCTCTTCTTCTCTTCTGCAAAAACCCCAAAAACCCTAACTCATTTTTCTTTTTCCTTTCCTTTCTTCTTAGTAATCAAAAAAATCCTATGCGGTAAACCCTATCTTTTCTTACCATGCCTCCCCACTCCTACGCCGTCGATTCCCTCTCCAAATCCCAAGACCTCGCCGCCGCAATCCTCTCCTCCTCCACCCCAGCCCAGATCTCCGCCGCCTGCGCCTCCGTCGACTCCTTCCTCCACTCCCACTCCCCCGAACAGTCCCGCCACTTCTTCTCCCTCACCTTCCCAACCTTAATCTGCAAGCTCTTCGGCTTCGACGACGCGTTTTCATCATCATCACCATCATCGCCGCCGCCGCCGTCATCAGGACCGTCGTCTACATCGTCGTCATTCAACGGTTGGATCGACACCGTCCTCGCATCCAATGATCCTGATTTGGCCAACAAGGTCTTCGCTCTGCTCGCCCCCGATGGTGTCCTCTTGAGCTCAATCTCCGCCGTCGATTGCCTCTCCCTCGTCAAGTACGTCTTCCCGAACGAGCGGTTGCCGGAGTGGGCCCGGTTTGTCCTCTCCTCGGAGAAAGATTCCCTGGTAATATGTGAGCTTTGCCCAATTTTCAAAGGTAGGGTTAAGGAAGATTCGATTAAGGGCTCTGTTTATCAAGTTCAGCTTAATGTGTTTGAGTATTACATGTTTTGGTTCGCTTATTACCCTGTTTGTAGAGGAAACAATGAGAATTCCGATAATAATTCGGTTGTTAAGAGGAATCGGAGGTTCAAATTGGAGAACTGGGTTTCTTCCATTTCCGGGTTTTCGAGTAGTAGACGTAGTTCGGAGCATAAGCCCGAGTGCAATCTCTATGTTAGGCTTCTTTATGCGTATCTTCGTGCATTTGTGCCTGTGAGTGATTTGAATTCGCACCAAAGTTATCGGAGCTCGCTTATTCATTACTCGCCGAGGTATGACGCCTCGGTTTTTATGCAAGCCGAGTTCCTCGTCTATGCGTTTATTCATTTTTGGTTGGTTGACAATGATTTTTCGCCCTTACCAGTTGATTTGTGCAAGTCGTTCAGTGTGACATTTCCGTTCCGGTCGGTTTTGGGCGAGACTCCGCCAACTGCTGGGCTGGGGGAGGTGGTGAAGCTGTTTGTTAAGTATTTGAATTTGAGTTTTGTACTGCAGACTGATGGAAATGAGAATAATGGAAGTCCTAGGTGGAGGACACCGGGTTCTTTTGATGCTTCAAAGTCGAGGAATGTTAGTGTTTCGGTGCCATCGCCATTTGTGCGTTCTGTTGGGTCTTGGAACTTGACAATACAGAGGCCACTGTATAGGTTTATATTGAGAACATTCCTGTTTTGCCCTATGGGCACTTCGATCAAGAATGCATCTGAGGTGTTTTCAGTTTGGGTTTCTTATATAGAACCTTGGAATATCAGCTTGGATGACTTTCTGGATCTTGAACCCAGTGTTGATGTATCAACTAAGATCGCAACGAAGGAGGATTCTTCTTCCCAAGATTGTGGATATTCGCCTTCTTGGCAGGGTTATGTGTTGTCCAACTACTTGTATTATAGTTCCTTGGTTATGCATTTTATTGGGTTCGCACACAAGTTTCTTCATGCTGATGTGGAAATTATAGTTCAGATGGTCTTGAAGGTTTGCTTCCTAACCATTTTCCCCCTCTGAAGCCAATTTTGTGCCATAGAATTTTAATTGGGACAGGTTGAGAATTCGATCGCTAGGTCTTTTGTATTGTTGCTTTAAGAGCTTAAGATGTGAAAAGTATATAATGGTACAATAAATTGGTAACATGTACAAACCTGGACGAAAAGCTCTTAGCTAGGACTGTATTTAGCTAAACTTTGTTACATTTATTTGAATTCTAGTTAAATTTTGGAACCTTGTGGAAATGGGCAACTTTTAGCAGATATTCATGTGTAGCGCAATTTGGTATCAGCTTGTTTAGGTTTGGCTTCTTTATTGTTGATAAAATTTAAAGCTTCCAGCTGACTTCGAGCTTGTCGCTGCTGCATCTCAGATTGTCATGAGGTCAGCCTAAAGAACCTAGTTCTTGGGATAAACGTGCTCAGTTTGTGAAGAAGATGGTTGTAATTTCATACAGTTTGGAAATGATGTTTGGCAATAGTTTTACTATAATGTCAGTTTCATGCTAAAACTGTCTCTCCTTTTGATCCCTCAGAGTGAATTTCTTGAGTTTTCTTTATTGTTACATTTACATTACTAGAAAGCTAGCGGTCATTTTGTTAGTTTGATGCTTTTTACTGAAGTTTATTCAATTCTTGTACTATGATAGCAATGCTTTTTGCATGAAGACTTGACAATTGATTGTATTGGCTGGAACTTCTTGAGTCCTTTTTCTCTAAACTTGTATTTTTATGTGTTGTCTTTACAGGCTATAAGCATATTGACACAATCCAAGGAGTTAATTGACCTTATAAAGATGGTAGACTCTGTTTTCCATTCAAAACAAGCTGGGTCAGGAAAGCCAACGCTTAATAGCTTGTATAGATATGTACCTTCAATCCGTGGACTGCTGCAGGTATATTTAATTCTCCCTCCTTCAAGCATTTGAAATCCTCCACATGGCCACTTTCTCGGCCTTTTTTTTCCCTTATCGTTGGAGTATTTATAAGTTTGAAGCAAATGCTTTCTGTGATGGTGTTCGATAAGTTGTTGTATGACAATGTTGCTGTCCTTATCACGCCTTCTATTCAACCATATTCGAGGGCATGACTGATTTTGCACCAACTAATTCTATGCCCATTTATTGGTCATGCTAGGACTGGGAGGATGGATTATCTGAGACAAATGTTGATGGATCTTTCTTGCATGAGAATTGGAACAAAGACTTGCGCCTCTTTAGTGATGGAGAAGATGGAGGCCAGCAGCTACTTCAGGTTATTCAAGTTCACTATTCTTCTCTCCTTTTTTTCCCATTAAAATCATACATTTGAATTTGCTTTTACGATAATGCATGACACTGACCTCTCCTTTGTTCATGATTCTGTTGTTACAGTTGTTCATACTGAGAGCGGAAGCCGAGCTGGAAGCCATTTCTGGGGACAATCTTGGTCAGAATCTTCAATTTATAGATTCACTGAAAACGCAGGTGAGCTGCTTGTTTGGTAGCCACGCAGTGAAGCCAGTTTCATTTTCTCTGGAACCAAAACAGCATCAGCAGGCCCGCGATGACATATTCAAGCCCAGAAGAGTTGGCAGTCGTACATTGGCGAATGTCAAATACAAGGGTGACTGGATGAAGCGCCCAATCTCAGATGATGAGGTCGCATGGCTTGCAAAACTTTTTGTCTCGTTGTCGGATTGGCTGAATGAGAATCTTGGAATCAATCGGGCGGAGAATGGCCAGGTAGGCCCTACATGGTCTTATGTAGAGGTTTCAAGTAATGATGTGGACAACGTATGTGGATCCACAGAGACGGTGAAGGCAGTTTTTTGTGCTCTTGGGTCTTGGATTCTTATGTTGGGTACGACGGTGGTAAAGCTAATGAGAAAACATGGTCTAAGGGTGAACCTTAGGATCTTAGCATCAAAGAAGGTCATCATGGTTTTGCTTTTGTATGCTGTATTTAGTATACTGAGGAGAGTTTTTGGACATTTTCGCAGGGTGTAGATAAGAGTGTAAAAGGAGTTTTGGAAAGAGAAAAAAAAAAAGAAAGGAAAGGAAGGTTTATATAGGATTGTGGTTTGGGGAATCTTTTTTTTTTTTTTTTCACCTTCACGGAGTTTTGTTCGCCAACTTGTAAGTAACTGTGATATGTGCAGCATGTAAGGTGTACAAGTTTTTTGTTTCTCAATACATGTTTTGGGTTATTTTCCTTCCCGGTATTATCATTTATTTATGTACGTCTGTTTTCTTCTTGCATAATATTGGAGAATAGTTACTAGTGTTTCGGAGCAATCAGTTTTTATGAAGTCAAACTGATTAAAGTATAACGGGTGAAAAGCATAATGTCGCGGGAAGACTGCTGGAAATGTCTGTTGAAGACCTTGCTTTTAGGTTTTACTCATCAATTAGCAGCTGGAAAGCGCCGAGGATTATGCTGAGCCATCTAAAGACTAATTAAAGTATTGGGCTGACTAATTAAAGTATTGGGCTGACAAGTGCAAACCTGCATTTTTGAGATCCTTAAAAAATATTTATTCAACATTTAAACATTTAATTATAGACTTGCTATAACAGTCTATTATCGTTAGGCCACTCCAGTCGGTGGCGGGAGAGTTATCAGTTGAATAAACGTGATGGGATTTTTTACTCCATCTGTTGTTAATACAAGATTGGCATATAATACCCAAGCTTGGTAAAATGAAAATGAAAGATCTTTCGGACGATTGAATTGTTTGAGGGTGGTCCATGTTTATCATACTTTTCTGTAGGGTGCACGCAAGAATGCATGACCTCAAAAAAAAAAAAAAAAAATAGAGAGAGAGAGAGAGAGAGAGAGAAAGATAAGCAAGCGTGCTTCACTTCACAGCATCCTCGGCCGCTTTTTCCCTTTAATAAAGTTTACTCTCTCCCATCTATTTTTCCTGGTGTACAACCCAATTTCTGAGGTCCAAGCTAAACGATATAATTTCATTTGCACTTAAGTTTTCCTTAACAAATAGAACAATCTGCCTCGTAAATCCTGCTTCTGCTCAAAACTATTCAGCCCTCTGGATTTACTTTAGATGTGGTTATCAAGTCCTGACAACATGGAAGCTGGAAATTGTCTTTTAATAGAAAAAAGATGGTAAATCAAGGCTTACACCCTAATTTTGACTCGCATAAGAAAACTGTTCAACGTAGACGTTGAAAATAATGTGTAAATTACAGATTTAGATATAAAGGACATACAAGTTAGGAAAGAGGAAAAAAATAATGCACCGACACCATTTGAGCAAAATATAAGGTTGATAGACACGTATCTTGTTTGAGTATAAGTTAGCTAGAAAGAGAATTCTGTCTTCTTTTCTACCGAACTCCGAAAACTTGACTTATTTTGAACTCCTGAAAAGTATGCATGGAATGAGAGAAAGATTAGTTATTCTGACGTTAGATTGCAACAGCATTGACAAAAACAGATCACAACATCCTCCAAAAACAAGAACACAATATGAATGAAAAAACATAAAAGGAAAGAGAAATGGATTACAAAGTTCTAGGAAAGAACAATACGGCCCACATAATCATAAAGCATGAGTTCAGCGATTAGCTTTTTCTTTATAACTAACATCAATACATGTTTTCCCTAAATGATACGTGTGCGTGGTTGATGATGAGATACAAGTTGAATTAAATTTACGAGCTTTCATGATAAATCAGATACTACATTGAGTTCCAAACAATACAAACCCTCTTAGCTAAACATACATTGATTTTGTAGAGATATTCAAAGATGTGGGGTCTAATAAAACTGTGCCGAAACTCTTTTTTTTTTCAAATGCTTACTCAGAAGAAGCAAAAACCAATTACTAGGAAGTGAATAGAGATGGAAATCTTTCCCCCAGAATGAATATCAAAATACAGTGGTGCAAACCCAGATGGTCGTAAGCGAGCAATTAACTGTTGTACCTGCAAAACAACTTCTCCCACTAGAGGCACCAATGCTCTTCCCGTCAATTTTTAAATCACTTGTCAAGCACTTAAGTCAGTGAACACGAAACCAGGAGTAATGCAATAAATGCTATGTTAAATTCCTCTATTTGTAGTAACATCACGAGCCACTCGATGTGGCACTGTGCGAGCAAACAGTCATAAGCCCCTCGGTGGTTGGTGCTTGAGTTTAGTGGAAACTTGGTCATGTGTATTTTGATTATCTACTACAACCGTGGGATTTGAATCTGGTTTAACCTGTTAAACCAGATGGAATGCAGAATCATGTGGAACAGATCATGCCTTATCGGTCTTGGGTTCCAAAGAAAATGCTTCTGCACCATCTTCACATTAGTTTGCATAGTAAGATATCTTCTCAACGGAATAGCCAATAAGATCTCCTTCAATTTGGGAATATCCTTCTCAGCCACAAGCACGGAAAAAGAGCTCCAATCTAGCACCTCACTAAGAGGAAGGACAAAGTTGTCTGCAATAATCACGGGGACGCATTCATAATATATCGCCTCAATGATCCTGGGGCTGTTGACTTCATATCCCATCGGGCATATACAATATTTACTTGATTTCATGTGTTGAATGTAAGACATCTTCCGGGCAACCCGAGCAGGTAAAGGGCCATAAATTCTCATGTCTTCATCTTTGTCACGCCAATGCTCGAGTAGCGTTGGACGTACTCTGCCGTGCATGTTACCAGCAAAAAAAGCGAGGATAGGACGTTGTGACACTCTCTTCCCACCAACATTTCTAAGTGGCCTCCTTGGAGTCCTTATTGTAGTTTCTGGCAGGGAAACATCTTTTCCAAGAATGAAGATCCCTTCCGAAAGATCAGCATTGCATAGAGCTTTTATGGTGTTTTTACTCAGTTCCTTGTGCTCATTTACTGTGTAAGGACCCTGCAAAACGTTAAATTAATAAAGATGAAAAGAATCTACTAATCTATTGTGAAGGATTCATTATTATCCTTGATTTTATAACTAAATCAGCGGATGCTTATACGCAGCAAGTACACCGAACACAAATCTTATTGACCGGGATCATTCACACTCGTGCAATGACGTCTAACTCTGGTAGGTAACTTTAACCCCGATCCATAGAGAAACTATAGTGTCACATGTTTTAAGAACAAGGTCTAATGTATCACATTTGCAACTAAGATATGAAATTACTACTACATATTCAGCAAGGCTTCTTCCAACTTGAAGCTTGCAACTGGCTTCTTTAAGCCAGGTGCTCGCGGTGTTCAAAGAACAGATATTCGGTTCCCCGAAATATTTTATAGATGGGCATCTTTCTCCAAAAGCAGATATTTTCAATGAAAGAAAGTTATTGATGAACTTTTACAATGAAATTCTCTTCTTCCTTCTCCTTGCCTGCACAAATTTTGATCGACCATTCAAATCTATTTACCACTAAAATCTTCAGCATTGAAGCAACGTAGATGGTAGAATAAAGGTTATTAGGAATTAGATAAACGTTGCAATCATTTTGCTGGCATCCTAAAGCATCACACATATTTGATCTATTACACGTTTGAAAGAGTAAACACATCATGGTAGCTCTGCATTGTAAAGCAATTATATGATGTAACCAAAATCTCTGTGTAAAGTGGAGGACAAAAAACTTAACAGTGCCAATTAATCAAAAGTAGAAAACAATTTGATCTTTTCCTAGTGTCCATATCTATGGGGACTAAAAAGTATCAAGAAGACAACAACTACTGATACTAATAAATTAAACGTACCCAGTCATGACAAGCAACAAGGAAGTGATCCGACCCATGTGTGCGATTCCAGAAGGGATATTTTGCAGCCATGTTGTTCACATAGTTCCTTAGGAATATTGATAGTGGTTTCAAATTGTGTGATTCGGGCTTATAAAGAGCCAGTTCCAGTTGGCGTGCACTGTATGGCAGATAAAATAAGTGAGCCTTTTCAGGGTCCCTTGTGACAAACTGCCTGTTTCCCTCCATTAACCTCATAAACCATCCTTCAGAAGCATAGATTCCACGGAGATGCGGTTGATGAAAAATGGGCCTCGCTCCATCAGGATAAATATAAACTTTAAGTATCATCTCCATCAATTCGTAGCTCCTAAATTTAGGAAAGATATGGCTTTAAGTTGCAGAGAATACTTCCCTTGGAAAATGGTGAAAATATATCCTGTATGCATATCAGGTGTCTTTGTCGCAATTAATGTGGTATATAATGGGGAGTTTTATGCGTTTGTAATTTGAATGCATTATAAATCAGGTGTTCTACACTCTTTGTCTCTCTCCACCTACAGATGGATCAACCATAAGAAATTAACTCTATAGAAACCACCTCCTGGTAATGTCCAAAGGATGAATGTGACTGCAAATTTCCACACCTATTTTCTTATTGCACAAGGTTCACTTCACCCCAATAGATTCTACTAGTGGTGAAGTACAGTTTTCATAGATCAACCTATTTTAAAAGTATTTGATAAATAGTAAGGTCGGAACGGTAAGAACACAAAAATGAAGACGTATCTAAAAGAATCGCTTCTAAATTTTCATATAATTTTTAAAGGGGAGTGGGGACTAAATTAATTTCAAAATCTGGAAGACTGGAATATCAGAATCTTTTTTTTTATTATTTTTTTATTTTTATGTTAAAGCCATTGACATCATTTTATGTTTCTGATATATGCATGACAACTCTAGGATAATAGCCTTAAATTATAATCGTGCATTTGTTTCTTCCTGAGATTTCATACATCCTATATTCTAACATCCCATTTTTCACGTTCAAGGATATGTACATTAACTTCTAGAACAAAGCACCAATGGAATGGAATTTATGACACGTATGTAGTGTAAATAAAACTGGTTTAAATTTATGACACGTATGCAGAGTAAATTAAACTGGTTTAAGCAACACACCTTTTGAAAATGGAAACATTCTGAAATAAGGGGGCATATAGTTCTGGATCATCAGTAACCAATGGGGCATGCACGATCTCTTTCCTTGCATACTCGAGCGCCTCATTTGGTTTCAAGGACCAAATGAATTTCTGTGATATATTTTAGAAACCAGGCACACTATTGTAATAGCTTCCTTTATCCTACTTCCAAGGGAAAACAATATAACTTATTTTTAAAAAAATGCATTAGAATTCTTGACTTGTACCTGCAAGCGATAAGGTACACTTCTTCTACTAGCAGGAGGAGGAGGAGGAGTTGTTGTTGGCTTGGAATTTATGTTAATATCTTTCCTTCTCCTTCTAGATACAGATTTTCTCCTCTCGGTACCTGTAAGATTCTCAGCTGGCTCAACTGGCACTGATAGGCTTAACTCAGCAGGAGAACTCAGCAAAACATTGTTGACAATTGACTCAGTGACTCTCTCACTCAACCCCATTTCAGCATTCAAAGGTTCATCCCATGAAATTACAGGCTGAGAGATGAACCATATGCCTAGTGGATAAGGCAGGGTGAACATTTGCAGCATGACACCAGCTACAGTCATTATGGCCCCAGCAAAGAAAAGTTTTCCCCAATCAATTCTGTACCCGGCACAATGCCGGAAGAGTTGATTCATCATGATGGTAGCAAGGTGCCGTTGCAGTACCATTTTTCATGTCATTGTGGTAGAAGATCCTAAAGCTCAATAGCGTTTAAGTCCATATCATCACGCCCATATTTTGATCTGGACTTCTGCTCTATGGTGTCTAATTTAAAAATTATTTGGTTGCATAAAGTCTACCTGAATTCAAACATTGAAGAATAAAGAAATGAAAAGATGAATTCCAGCTTCAATGATGGAGAAAAAAATATTGAGAAAAGAGACTTCAAGACGGTAAAATAAAAACTAGGTCAAGCTTGTTAAATTGTCAAAAACGTATTTATTGTCATTTATTATACTTCTCAATATGAAGGCCTAAATGCCAATTCATATGCTTCGAGGTGCAACTTTAATACTGCATTAATTTAAGATTGCCCTTCAGTGGCCATCCGTACAGATATAACTAATCCAAATAATGACATACACTACAGCCAAATTACTCTAAAACACAAATAATTTTTAAATATTTGCCTTCCGAGACATCCTAATATACAACTTAGCTGAACCATCTCTCTCTCTCTTGCTAATACAAAAAGAAGATAATAACATTAAGTCTTATTTTAAAAATCTAACTAACTATTTGATCATTTTCCAAAACTCAGACTCAATCTGCTAAAACAAACTATCAACGACAACAGCTCAGCATAATTACTTGATCCACGTGATATTTCTAACCGTCTAACCAAATATGAAATAGATCTACAACTGAAATCAGTATCAGTAATTAAATCTAATAGTATTAACTTCTGAAAGTAAATAATCCAGTTATGGTGCCAATTATTGGTATTACACGAATTCAATACCATTTCTGACTGCGAAGCCATATATACATGCATAAATACATATATGTGTAGATATAAGTAAAGCTATATATACTTGAATTGATTCAGTTTTTTATCTATATAGATCCAAGCAAAACCTGATCTCCAGATTCTCAAACTATTCCTAATCCTCTCGTTGAGATTTACAATCTTTCTATTCTGGGTAAAAAAAACCAAATTTTACAATATCGCCGACACAAATTTTCAACTATTTTTGGAATTCGGATTTGATAACAAGAGATTGCGAAGGAAACGCAGATAGAACATTATTCAATCGAATGAGAAGAAAAAAAGGTAGAGAGAAATTGAAAACGAAAAGGTCGTACCTTGATCGATCGAGGATTGTGAATGGAGCAGAGCAGAAACGAGCTAGAATTGGCTGATACTGAAAAAAGAATGAGAAGAATGCAATGAATCTGGGAATGGAATTATATGAAAAAGAAGAAAAAGGCAAAGTGAAGACGAAGGAGCTTGGGAAGCGGGAAAAAAAATTGAGCGAGAGAGAGAGAGAGAGAGAGAGAGGTCTTGGATGGAGAGAAACAGAGGGACAGGCGAGACGGACGGTAACGGTTCCGGTGCGCAAGGAATGTGAAATGTGTAAATAGGCATTTCTTGTTGGCTTTTTCCCATTGATTATAACAAATTGATTTTTTTTTTAATTTTAATTTTGGCTACTAATCTGAGTTTTTTTTTTTTTTGAAAGATTTAAAGTAAATAGTAAGTTTTTTTTTAAATGTAGTGAACAGTAGTTAATAAAAAATTCTCTGTAAATTATTTTTTTACTTGTAATAAATAGATATTTTATCTAATAAATTTATTTACCCAATAAGTTTGCTATTAACTACAAGTAATTTCAAAATTGTTGTAAAAGAAACAAAACAAGAGAATATAGTTTAAAAGTAGAGAAGAACGCAAGAGAATGAGAGAATGATATCTACATTATTTCTTCTTCTTTTACATGCCTCTCAAAGCCTTTTATTTATAGGCTAAAGATGCCCATAAATTACAATAGGCTTAATGGTGTTGTAAATAGAGAGAATAACTATGAATAAATTGTAACAAATAGAGGTTATGAAATTTGTGAAGGTTTGGAGGTTATGAGAATTCAAGACTTTGGGGGTTATGGACATCCATCATAATGCTATATTCATAACACTCCCCTTTGGATGTCCATTATCAAGAATATGCCTCATTAAAACCTTACTAAGAAAAAAAAAAAACCCGTGGAAAAAATCATAGTGAAGGAAAAATAGTACATCATTCTTGTATAATATGCCAAAAGAGTTGCCTCATTAAAAACCTTGTTCGAAAAACCCAATAGGACAAAACCTAAATCAAGGGAAAAAGAGTACAGCGCGTATTTCCTCCCCCTCATGGAAACATCACTTTAGATCTCTAAACTGACGCATTCCAATATTATGCACCAATCTTTCAAATGTTGCAATCGGTAATGCCTTTGTGAATAAATCTGCCAGATTATTTGTTGAACGAATTTGTTGAACATCAATATCACCATTTTTGTCAAGATCATGGGTGAAAAAGAATTTTGGTGAAATGTGTTTTGTTCTGTCTCCTTTGATGTATCCCCCTTTTAACTGAGCTATGCAAGCAGCATTATCTTCATATGGTGTTGTTGGAGTTTCTTTCTTTGAAGGTAGACCACATGTTTTTTGGATATGTTAGGTAATTGATCTTAGCCAAACACATTCTCAGTTTGCCTCATGAATTGCTATTATTTCTGCGTGATTTGAGGAAGTAACAGCTATGGTTTGTTTTTGAGAACGCCATGATATAGCTGTACCACCATATGTAAATAAATAGCCTATTTGAGATCGAGCTTTGTGTGAATCAGACAAATAACCTGCATTTGCATAACTAATTAGTTGTGATCCCATGTTATTTGAATAAAACAAGCCCATATCACTTGTTCCTTGGAGATATCGAAATATATGCTTAACTCCATTCCAATGCCTTTGAGTTGGAAAAGAATTATATCTTGCTAATAAACTTACAGAGAATGCTATATCCAGTCGAGTATTATTAGCAAGATACATTAATGCACCAATCGCGCTAAGATATGGCACTTCAGGACCAAGAAGTTCTTCGTTATCCTCTTGAGGTCGAAAAAGGTCTTTTTTTCACATCAAGTGAGCGAACAATCATTGGGATACTCAAGGGATGTGCCTTATGCATGTAAAATCGTTTTAGGACCTTTTCTATGTAATTTGATTGATGAATAAAAATTCCATCTGCTAAATGCTCGATTTGCAAACCGAGACAAAACTTTGTTTTTCCAAGGTCTTTCATCTCAAATTCTTTCTTCAAATAATCCATTGCCTTTAGAACTTCTTCAGGAGTTCCAATAATATTTAAGTCATCAACATATACCACAATTATAACAAATTCAGATCCAGATTTTCTTATAAAAACACATGGACAAATAGGATCATTTTTGAAACCCTCTTTTATTAAATATTCACTAACACGATTATACCACATGCGTCCAGACTGCTTCAATCCATATAATGATTTGTGTAACTTAATTGAATAATTTTCTCGAGAATTTGAATTACATGTTTTAGGCATCTTCAATCCTTCAGGGATTTTCATATAGATATCGTTATCAAGTAAACCATACAGATAGGCTGTAACGACATCCATTAGGCACATATCCAGTCTTTCATGTACTACTGGACTAATTAGAAATCGAAATGTAATCGCATTCACCACAGGAGAATATGTTTCTTCATAATCAATACCAGGTCTTTGCGAAAATCCTTGTGCTACAAGTCGTGCTTTATATCTGATAACTTTATTTTTCTCATTTCGTTTTCGCACAAATACCCATTTGTATCCTACTGGTTTTACAACTTTAGGTGTTCGGACTACAGGTCCAAAAACCTCACGTTTTGCAAGTGAGTTCTATTCTGCCTTGATTGCGTCTTTCCATTTTGGCCAATCATTTCTATGTCGACATTCTTTGATAGATTTAGGTTCAGGATCCTTGCTTTCTTTAATAATATTGAGCACTACATTATATGCAAAAATGTTGTCGATAACTATTTTTTTTCGATTCCATCTTTTTCCCGTAGTGACATAATTTATGGAGATATCTTCATTTTCACTATTTTCAGGTACCTGCACCTCTTCTGGGGCCTTATGATTAGTTATGTCTAGTGTCTCCTTAGAAGTACCTACCTCCTTGATTTGACCATCTTGATTATTTGCTCATTTTCTCTTCCGAGGATTTTTGTCTTTAGAACCGACTGGTCTACCACGCTTCAAGCGTGCTTTAGACTCATTTGCTATAGTAATATTTTGTCCTACTGGGACATCAACTCGAACAGGAGCATTTGCAGCTGGTATATGAGATTTGGTTATTCTTTTTAGGTCAGTAAATGTGTCTGGCAATTGATTGGCTATATTTTGCAAGTGAATTATCTTTTGAACTTCTTGCTCACATTGTTGTGTACGAGGATCAAGATGACATATTGACGATGCTTTCCATATAATTTCCTTTTCCAGCTGCTTATTCTCTTTCCCTAATGCTGGGAAGTTTGTTTCATCAAAATGACAGTCGGTGAATCTAGCCGTAAAAACATATCCTGTCATTGGTTCAAGATATTTAATTATAGAAGGGGATTCATATCCAACATATATTCCCAGTCTTTTTTGAGGTCCCATCTTAGTGCGTTGTGGTGGAGCAATAGGAAAATAAATTGCACAACCAAAAATTCTTAGATGGGAAATATTTGGCTCCTGACCATAAGCCAATTGTAATGGAGAGAACTTATGATATAACGTTGGCCTAATGTGCATAAGTGCTGCTGCATGCAAAATAGCATGTCCCCAAACAGAAACAGGAACTTTGGTTCTCATAAGTAGAGGTCTAATTATTAATTGGAGGCGTTTAATAAATAATTCTGCTAGACCATTCTGTGTATGAGCATGGGCAACGGGCTCTTCGACAGTTATCTCTATTGACATGCAATAATCATAAAAAGCTTGGGATCTAAATTCACTAGCATTGTCAAGACATATTGACTTAATTGCATGATCTGGAAATTGCGCACGTAATCAAATTATCTGAGCAAGTAATTTTGCAAATTCGAGGTTGCGAGTTGATAATAAACACACATGTGACCATCTTGTAGATGCATCTATTAAAACCATAAAATATCTAAATAGTCCACATGACAGATGACTGGGCCCACATATATTACCTTGAATACATTCCAGAAATGCAGGGGATTCAATCCCAACTTTAGCTAGTGATGGTCTAATGATTAATTTACCTTGAGAACAAGCAGCACATGAGAATTCATTAGATTGAAGAATCTTCTGGTTCTTTAATGGATGTCCATTTGAATTCTCAATGATTCTTCGCATCATTATTGACCCGGGATGACATAACTGGTCATGCCAAATAATAAAAGTATTTGGATTAGTGAACTTCTGGTTCACTATTGCATGTGCTTCAATTTGACTAATATTCATGTAGTACAAACCGGAAGAAAGAACAGACAATTTCTCTAATATGTATTTCTTACCCAAAATAATAGCTGTAATATAGAAGTATTCAACATTCACCTCATTTACTGTCTTAATATGATATCCATTTCGGCGGATATTTTTAAAACTTAATAAATTTCTTTGAGACTTAGTAGAAAGTAATGCATTATTTATAAGAAATCTTGTTCCTCTGGGTAATAATATATTGGCTATTCCAGAGCCTTCAATAATTTTTATACTACCAGATATTATATTAACATTAGCTTTACCCATCATCAAGTGGGAAAAATATTTTTTATCTTTAAGTATGGTATGCGTTGTTGTACTATTAGTGAGACACACATCTTTACCATTGATCTTGGTGTAACACCCGAGAATTTTTAATGCATTAAGTTAAGGATTATATTAAGACAAAGTACAGTTTAATGAAAAATACTATATAATAACATGGAAAATTATACAGTATTAGAGCAATGCAGTGTGAGAATTAGATTGTGTGGACCACAATTTCTTTTACAAAAGTATAAAAAGAAAAGAAGAAAAAAATCAAAAAAATCTCACATGACTCGGCTGTTTCTCTCTCTAGAATTCTCTTTCTCTCTCCTCAAATCTCGTTCGAGATTTCGACGTCCTTTTTCGACACCTCCCGCACCATTGGAAAGCTCTCAACGAGCTAAGTCCAACGAGGTGTCGTGCCGCCTAAAACGCCGCCAGAGGAGGCCGCACGGGCCGCCCAAAGTGACGATGAAACCCATTTTTCCCAACTTGAATTCTCCGCCGTCCAACCACCAATCAACGTGATCTTGGTGCCTACGGACTTAGCATAACGAGAGGAACAAGAAGACACCAATCTTCCAGCTCAATTCTAACTAGAAAAGGCCCGACGGAGCCACCACATCTCTGTCGTCGTGCCACCTTTGGAACCGTTGCTCACGGCGGCGGTGAGGTACACCGCTGCCACCGTTCGACTCATACGGCGACGTGGAGTGAGAAGCACCTTCCAATTTCACGCCACAGCCGCTGCTCGTCGGAGTTCCACCTCAGCCGTTGTGCACCACCGCGATAGCCACCAATCACGATGTTTCCGGCCGCCTCGCCCCAAATTGGACGAGGGGAAATGTCCGGGCTTGCACGATGAAGCTTCCCAACATCCCAATTTTGTGAACCGCTCATGGGAAGTCGGAGATCGATCTCCCCCATCATGCACCGCCATTGGGCTAGGTGGAGCTGCCGTTCCACACGATGTTGAGCTACCCTACCATAGGCGAAACACTCAGAGGGCCACGGGGAAGGAAATGCCCAACTCAATTTCACGGTATCTCCGTCGGAGATAGGAGATCGGAGCCGTCGATTTTGGCTGTGAATCTCATCTTTGAATTGAGCAAATGGAGGCCGAATTGGGTAAAATTGGCATCGCCATTGGACTCAGGAGGGTCGAATTAGGGGGGGTAGGCTTGAGCTCAGCCCTCAACGGAGCCAATCGCCTCCGGTCAACGGCCGGTCAACCGTCAAATTGGGATTTTGTGATCCAGACCTCCGATCGACGATCCGTGACCGCCTCCTGACTCGTTTCAATGTTCTAAACCCAATGGTGACCTCCGTTCGAGCTAATTTCACTCTGGTAAAAATCATTTGGTACCAACTGTACGCAGATCGAGGCAATTTAAACAGCAGTATCGGAGTCCAAAATGACAGTTTCAAGAATATATGATCTCTAGGAAACATTCCTAGCTATTCATGGTCGCTCGAGAAGCACTGCAGCGGATGCTTCGCATACTGTAGATGCAGCAAGATACAACTGGATCTGTTTAGCTTGGAGTCTAAGTAAGTAGGAATCTCGCCTACAGTATGAACTGTTTTAAAATAAATTGTTTTAGATGCTTTCATAAAAATTTATGAAATGCATGATCAGTGATTGTTACACTGTTTTATGTGAGAATGGGTTTTATAACATTACAAGGTTGACGAAAAACCCGTTAAGGGTAAAATTGTCATTATTAAGGAAACGGCTAGAACAGAGTCGAACACTCTGATTTAGCATAACGTTCTTAGACGAAAAATATTCCGTAATACGTTAAGTAACATAACCGTCATGTGAGACCATAGATTTAATAAAGGATGTTTAAGTAAATGAGACGTAAACCTATGGGTTTCGAGATTAAAAGGAAAAGTAACCCCGGTGGGTTTCAAAGTTAAGTGAAAGAAAGGTAAATCGATGGTTTAAAAGGTTAAGTAAAGACAACGATAAACGAAAGTATATTAGTCATGTTAAAAAGAAAGGATGGTTAATGTTTATGTTTTATTATCAATCAAGTAGATTGATAATAAAGAAAGTTAATTAATAAGTCGACTGTCGTTTGATAAGGACACAGAGGCCGACTAATGGAAGAAAAATGAATGAAATAGAGAACGCTAGAGCATAGTTCGGGTAAATTCAAATCTCACCTACATCATGAAGTAAATGATTTTTAAATACTTATTTATATAATTTGCAAATGAGTTTGCAATTATTATGCAAGTTTCTTTTAAAGTATGTTTGCATTTATTATGCAAAAAGTTTTAAAGTTCAAGAAAAAGATTTACAATGAATTTGCAATTGTTATGTTAAAGGTTTATTTGCATATTGATATGCAAAACGTTTTTTTTTTTAAGTTCAAGTTATGATTTTTAAAGTATTTAAAATATGTTTTGCATTATGACAATGCATAATGTTTTATAATTTAAGTTATAAGTTATATGATACATTTGTTATGCAATAAGTTGCATTTGTTGTGTAATAAGTTTTAGAATAAAAGTTATAATTTGCAAGATGTGATTTCATTATATGTTGCATTTGTTATGCAATAAGTGTTAGAATATAAATTATGATTTGTAAAATGTGTTTGCATTTTATGTTGCATTTATTATGCAATAGGTTTCATAGTACAAGCTATGAATTACAAGTGTGTTTGTATCTGATGTGATTGCATTTGAAATGCTCACTAAGTTAATAAAAAGGTAACATAAGGATAAAAAGAAAGTGTCGTACCAGCCTCTTTTTTATGAGGTAATAAAAGTAAAGTTAAAGTTTGACCTCCTAGATGTGAGGTACAAGACCTTAATGTTTGATGGTCTCAAGTCTACCACAAGGGAAGCATCATGTTTATGATCTCATGATTAATGAGTTGGTACAAACACTAAAGTAAAGTAAGGAAAAGGAAGGTTATAAGATAAAGAAAGTTAAGGAACAAGAATAAAGGTTGAGAAAGAAAGAATATTTAAGTTTATAGAATGTTCATAAAATACTCATAATTAAAGTTAATAATCGAGCATAAAAGGAGTCATGCATTCTGATGTTACTTGAATGCTTTTTATGAAATATTTATATGTTATGTTATGGAAAACATTCAAAGAAATGTTTTATGATAAATATTTATGAAAAACATTTTCATGTTTTCAAGAAAAGGTTTATGAACGACGTTTTAAGAAAAACGTTCAAGAAATGTTTTACGAAAAACATTTATGCAAAACGTTTCAGAAATGTTTTCTGAAAAACGTTTATGAAAAATGTTTTCAGAAATGTTTATGGAAAACGTTTGTGTAAAATGTTTCAAGAGGAAGGTTTTTATGAGAAAAGTTTTAAAGCATGATTAAATGATTTGTGAGTTATGCTTGAACTTACTGAGCGAACGCTCATTAAAAGTTTTTCATGCTGTAGGTAATTTATGGTGACCAGTAGGACCCGTTAGAAGAGCTGGGTCCTACGGAGGACAGATGCGAAGATTTGGGTATGGATACCATCGCTGTTTGCTTCCGCTATGTAAAGAAAAGGTTTTTCATTGTTTAATGTTGTGTTTGCGAAGTTTTAAGAAAATCAGAGTTCTAAGAATTGTATTCAAGATTTTAAGATACAGTTTATGATCTGTTTTATGTAATTATAAAGTAAAGTTTTAAACTATGATTTAATAAATGTTTCTTATTAAGTTTTAAGAAACGATTTAAAATGATTTTAAGGGCAAGTGTTGAGCGAGGTCTCAACTTGAAATGCGACAGAGGTCGCATCAGTTTTAAAGAACGTTTAAAGAAAAAAAAATTATTTCAGTATTTTTCTTACTAAGTAAGATTACTATTTATGAAACGATATTTAAGAAAGTAAAGTGACTGCCCGAAAAGGCGGGTCGTCACACTTGGATCCAACTAAAGATTGAGGAATATCCATATTTTCTTCATTCAAATAAAAAAAAATACATTATAAGAAATATTACAATCCAACAAAGTAAAATATTAGATGTTAAAACCATAGTTAAAAAAAAAAAAAAACACACCAAAACACACCTCAAACTAAACACACCAAAAATAAAATCCTAGAAATCATTTTAGATATTTTGGACATTCTCATCACTAATGAAATGATCAACTCTCCATTCAGGATGTTCAAATAAATCTGCCACATCTAAATGAGTTATATCAATAGGACTTTGGTCAAGATCATCAAAGTAGGCAGAATTTGCTTCTATATTTTTCCCATTCTCTTTGAGTGATGCTTGATAAAGCTCAACAAGATGTTTTGATGTACGACAAGTACGTGACCAATGTCCTTTCATACCTCACCGGTAGCATATATTTTCTGAATTCTTTGAATCCTTTTGTTGCACACCTTTTCCTTTGTCTCTATTATTCTCCCTTTTCTGGACATGAGAATTGTTATTATCACGATTGTGATAGGTATTCTAACCTCGACAGCGTCCGTGGCCACGACCACGGCTATGACCACGACCACGACCTCGTCCACACCCCGAATTATTAGATGTTGTTGAATTCACTTTAGGGAATGGGGCAGAACCAGTTGGACGAGATTCTTGATTTTTCATTAATAGCTCATTATTTTGTTCAGCCACAAGAAGGCATGAAATCAATTTAGAGTATTTTTTAAAACCTTTTTTCTCGATATTGCTGCTGCAGGAGCACATTTGAGGCATGAAAAGTAAAGAATGTTTTCTCTAGCATATCTTCATCAGTAATATTTTCTCCGCATAATTTTAATTGAGAACTAATTTTAAATATTCCAGAGTTATACTCGCTTACTGATTTAAAATCTTGCAATAGCAAATGCATCCAATTATAACGAGCTTTTGGAAGAATAACAGTTTTTTGGTGGTCATATCTTTCTTTCAAATTTTTCCAAAGGTCAAGTGGATCTTTTATAGTAAGATATTCAGCTTCTAATCCTTCATGAAGATGGTGATGAAGGAAAATCATTGCTTTGGCACGGTTTTGTAATGATTCTTGATTTCCTTCTTTGATTGTGTCTCCAAGACCCATAGCATCCAAATGACTTTCAGCATCAAAAGTCCATACCAAATAATTATTGCCAGAAATATCAAGAGCAACGAACTCTAGCTTTGTAAGATTCGACATTGTACAAACTAGTATATAATAAAATAAAGTCAATAAGAATTACAATAATTTATTCTTAATTGATTAACAAAAATACAAAAATTTACAATATGAGAATACCAAATATCATGCACGTGCATAGAAAATAAATATATATATATATTGTAATAAAATTGTCATTGAAAATCATGTCATTAAAACTAATTGAAAAAAAATAGCATAATAATTATAAAAGAAAACTTATACAATAAATTCATTTTTTTAATTATGTAGTTATTGATGATAAAAAAATAATTTGTTAATGTAATAAAACAAAATTAATAATATAATGATTAATTATAACAAAGATGGATTATACAACTACTAACCTAAAAGCAAATGTAATACATCAAATAGTTAACACTACACACATGTATAACATATCAACAACGTGATGGATGGTGAAATTGCTAGAATTAATTTTACATGAGAAAAAAAATGAATGAAATGATCAAAAGCCAACAGAAATACCAATCTCAAAGAAGGAATGTGCAATTGATATAAAGCTATATTCAATAATAGATAAAGTAGACATGTCCTTAGAATTATAAGGGAGAACGACTATACTACATAAACATCAGTGAAGATATATGCACAATATACCTTTCAAAACGAGAAGTGATTGAACCACAGAGCAAACAACACTTGTAAAACTCGCAGACTAGAGACTCGTGCTGATAACGTGTTGTAAAATAAACAAAACAAGAGAATATAGTTTAAAAGTAGAGAAGAACACAAGAGGATGAGAGAATGATATCTACATTATTTCTTCTTCTTCTACATGCCTCTCAAAGCCTTTTATTTATAGGCTAAAGATGCCCATAAATTACAATAGGCTTAATGGTGTTGTAAATAGAGAAAATAACTATGAATAAATTGTAACAAATAGAGGTTATGGAATTTCTAAAGGTTTGGAGGTTATGAGAATTGAAGACTTTGGGGGTTATGGACATCCATCATAATGCTATATTCATAACAAAAATTTGTTATTTAGTTTTAAATAGTTTTTGTAGAAGTTTGTTATTACAATGTTTAGGGGTTATACCGCTTCCAATTTTGAAAGAAAAAGAATAACAATAATGGCATTTACTCACTTTCTTAACCTAAAAGTAAATACGTTATTTTCTTTTTAAGAAAAATTTATCGTACCATTAGGGGCATCAGTGTGTTTGGGTGTTTTGAATGAACATCACTCCAAACGGCCCCTTAAGTGCACACATGATGTTCTTCTTCCAAAAATCAAGGATCTAAAAAAAGTTTTGGATTATAGATCGATTAGTTTATGTAATGTCACATTTTGGGTGATTATGAAGGCACTTGCTAACTGTCTCAAGCTAGACGTCTCTTCCATTGTTGAACAAGAACAAAGAACATTTGTACCAGGAAGACTTATCATAGATAATGCTTTAGTGGGCTTTGAAACTCTTCGTGCCATCAGAAGGAAGGTGAGTGGAAAGATGGGCTTAATGGGGTTGATATCCTTTTTCCTTTGTACGGGGAGTCTTACCTCTCTTCTTCGGAGTGCAAAGCAGGGAGGTCTTGGGTTGGGGGATGCGAAAAATTCCTTGAGCACCGTTAGGTATTCATATGGGACAATACGTATGAGTAATGAGTATAAGACGTAATTATGTCAGGGTCTCAGGTGGGCCCAGTTGCATCATTTTATTCAATAATCAATCAATAAAATAACTTGAGGTTCAATTTGGGGAAGCCTAAATCAAAGGCTCAACCTCTTGGCCAAGTGTACCCCACAGCCTAAATTGAGTATCAAACCGAACGAGCCCAAGCGTGTGGATGGTCATTCAATGCTTAAAGTGTTTAGTTCAGTTGGTAGAACCATGAGACATTAAATGGACCTCAAATTCAGCTCATTATAGAGGGTGTTTGGCAGTGGTTCTCACCACTCAGTTCCCACCACAAACTCAGTTATGAACAGTGTAAAGCTATCACATGCTACAGTAACAATAAAAAAATATACTACAGTATAAAATTATCACATGCTACAGTAAAAGTAGTTTTCATCATTAGTTCTTACCACTATTCCAAACACTCAGTTTGTGGTGAAAACTGAGTGGTTCTCACCACTCAGTTCCCACCACAAACTCAGTTATAAACAGTGTAAAGCTATCACTTGCTACAGTAACAATAAAAAGGTACTACAGTATAAAAAGGTACTACAGTATAAAATTCTCATATGCTACAGTAAAAATAGTTTTCATCATTGGTTCTTACCACTATTTCAAACACCCTAATAGTCGGTAGAACCGTGAGAGATCAACTTTTTGCTCGTTACAGTCAAAGTGCTCAATTTGCCTAGAAGGTTTATCGAACAAAAGCTGATAATGTTAGGAAAAAGCCGCAATGCACAAACTGAACCGTTAGCCAAGCCGTGTGGCTCAAAACATGGCACCAATGGCTTCATGGCATGTGTCTTGCTCTCTTTCAACCATTCTAGTCCACTATTCTTTGCACAGGGATTCTAGTATCTTAAGTCTAGCTTTATAAATAGGCCTACGGACCCCATTTTAGGGGAATATGTTCTCTCATCTACATACATACATATTCTATTCATTCAACACTCTCTTACTGACACACACACACAAAGATACTTGCATGTTTTTCGAATTTTCAGAATTCCCAAAATAGCACTGTAATTGTACTAGATTTCAGACTTAGTGGATCGATATCTTCCTAACAGTAGATGTAGCTTAATTAAATGAACCACTGTAAACCTTTGTTTGGTATTTTTATTTAGCATTTTTGTTTCTCTAATTTATGTTTATATAATTCTTGTCATTATCCACAACTAATGTATATCTACTTGATTATGAGCTTCAAAGTCTGTTTAGGACCTACTAACGATGATAAAAGGCTTAATTAATTCAAAATTACTTACAAATCACATACTAACATGATTTAATTTGATTATAGATTCAACATCTATAGCTAACAAAACAATCCTATCCCAAATGTCAAAGAGATTAACAAAGACCGAGCAATAAATATGCTCTAAATTTGTAATTAAGATAAAAAAATGCTAAGCAACGCAACTTAAATAATATTATAAGTAGATATTTTAGGTTACAATTGTTTATTTTTCCTCAAAAAGGTTGACCAATGCAAAAATATAGCTTTAGTGACTTGTTTGTTGATACGGTCGCATCTTGACCGGAAAGAAAAACAATCGAATTGCATTTTTAAGACCTGTTTTTATAGTGATATCTCACAAATTTAAAAACGTCTAAGCTATAATTGAAATTAATTCGAACCCCCCAAAATATGTAAATAATAATCTTATTTTTCATATATTATATAACGAACATTTTTATAAACTATTTTTTTTATCAATTCTATTCTCTTCAATAGTCTTTTTTTTTTTTTTTTGCTTTTAACCGTCGGTTTTTTCTTTTTTTATGTTGAGGTTTGTATTTTTCTTAATTTCCCAATCAAGTATTTATAATGTTTACAATATTTCACATTCCCTCAAGTGTGTGTGTATATATATATATATATATATATATATATATTTGGTGAAACTCTCGGTATCCAGGTCCAGCACGAACGGCACAAACCTTTAAGGACCCCTCGACGTTGGGGTGGTTTAGTCCTACTGATCCGAAGTCGACCTGTGGAAAGGCCCGAATGTGATAAGAGTCTTTCAACACCGACAATTGCGTATGTGTGTGCATATATATATATATATATATATATATATAAACTTCACTTGATTTGCACCATCCAAATTGAAGTGAGTGACCACAACTGAGATGACGGTATGGAGTTGAAAGGTAACTTGTATCAATTGCAGATCCAATTTTTACATGTGTGTAATTATCACACCAAGTGGCTAACCTTTAATTCAATAAAATGCCTACCATGACATTTTCATCCACTAACCTTGACGTGTTTAATAAGCATAGTTAGAACCAATTTTTTAGATATCAGATAGTATAGAGCTCTGACATGCTACATAATAAAGCAGAAAATTGTTACAAAGTAAAGCTTTTACATACTACAGTATTTTGAATTAAAAAGTTGGTTTTAACTATATTTGTCAAACATTCTATAAGTTGCCAAGGAGGAAAATGATAGAAAATTGACGTATATTAGAGAGAGAGGGTTTTAAAGTTTGATCTACAGTACTTGAACCATTCATCTCCATTCTTTCCCTTATTTACGAGCTGTTTGGCTGAGTGGTTCCTACTATAAACTTAGTTATAAACAGTGTAAATCTCTCACATGCTACAGTAATAATAATAAAAAAGTTGCTACAATATAAAGCTCTCACATACTACAGTAAAAATGGTTCTAAACAACGGTTCCTACCATCCTTTCAAATATCACATTAAACTAAAAGGCCGTTCTATACCAGTTTTGCTTGAGTCAAAGATACAAACAAATAAACTTTTGGACTAATGACCTGGAAAAATGAGGGTCTTAAAAACAAAAACCCACAATGTTACTACAGAAACTTCATGACACTACTGCCAACCATGAACTTTGCTACGACATCTTCTTTGCATAAATTTGGCCATTTTTTTTTGTTGGACATAGAAAAAATAAAAATACCGTTACGCCCATGGACGTGACAGGATTTCAAGAAAGTGCCAAAGCTTCTTCTCCAAGCAAACCGGTTGCCTGCTGAGCTTTTGTTGTGTCAACCACGGACAAAATTTTTTATTAAAGTATTTAACAAAGTTAGTTAGAATTAATTTTTATTTAAAAAATAGTATAAATTTTTTATATATTATAATAAAAGGTAAAAAAAACTGTTACGTATAAAATTCTTATTATAACCAATTTTTTCAAAATTCTCATAATTTGAAGGCCTTGGAATATCTTTTAGGTGTAAAAGAATTTCTACCATATTTTTGAAATTTTTAAAAAATTTTGAAAGCATTTTTTTTTCACTCAAATGATGTTTTGGGACTTTAGAAATTTTTACAAAATATTAGAGAAATATTTTTCCATAGACTAAATTTTCAAAAAAAAATTAGTTAATATTAGAATAAATCAATAAAATTATAGATTTTTTTTGTTTTTAAATCTCTCTGCTTTTTTGTAACATATTTTAGCTTTAAACAATTCATTATTGATTTTTTAAGATAAAAAATTATAATATTCAATTCTAATTTTCTAAGCAGCATCTCAAAAGATTTTATGTTAATAGCTTGGATGATCAATTTGATATTTATATCGTCAATATTAGTTCTAATGACCAATGCTTGATAAAAATGTACTTATGATCTTACATAAAACATAATTTAAATTGGAAAAAAATAACTTATATTTATCAATTTATTAGCTTTTAATATTAGCATTAATTTTTATGAGGATTTTTGATCTTATGAAAAGTATTTTCTGCTATAAATTTTATGAAAATAAAATAAGTTGATAAATGATATTTTATTTATATATATCAAAAAAGATATGTTTACTCGTTTTGAAAATAAAGTTGACGACGATTGCATTATATTAATAATTGTTGCCTGTGATTAAACTCTTGCTACAGTTACGAACAATTTTTATCTTAATTATTAGCTCATTAAAGAAAATTTTGTGGATTCGTCACTAATCATTAGCTCATTTAGGGAATGCAAATGAGCCAAAAATTGGATGGGAAAAGCCGAAAAGACTGAGTTACGGTTGACACGTCTCGATTTCAAACTCTCACCAATGAAAATGGACCACATCAAAGTCTTCGCCGACGTGTACTCGGTCCCACTAACGAAGGGGACGGTGGAGATGATATACAATTCGAATTGACCAAAATGCCAGTACGGAATCGGCGATTGCTAAGGCTAGAGAACCCCCTCGACAAGGTTGTTTAAGTAATTTCGTTCATCTTCGCTTCCTCGCACATCCACTACCCACAGAGAGAGAGAGAGAGAGGGAGGGAGAGAGAGGGAGATCCTGCGAAACTACGTTGTTGTTCCAAAATTTGTAAATGCAGAGAAATGAAAACCTTGATCTGATCAGTTGATCAAAAGATGGCCTGAGGAAAATCTTCGAAATTCGATACAGATTTTGTTCTGCTTGATCTTTCTGGTTGATTCAGAGCCTTCTCTGCGTTTTTCCGCCATGGCTGCTCCTTTTTTCTCGACGCCTTTTCAGCCCTATGTTTATCAGGTACTGTCTCTCTCTCTCTGCGATTTCATCTTCTTCTTCTTTCCTTTTTTTTTTTGAATTTTAGGTTTGGTATTAGGTCTGTTTCTTGAAGAAATTTCATTTATACTCCCGTTATGCGCATCAAATTTTCTTGAATTGGAAAATTATATTTTTTTGTTGAGGTGAATTTAGGGTTTTAGGCCTCACATTCGTCCTAGGGGATCGCTTAATGGGTTAACAAATCTTGATCCGTGCTTTTATTCCAGCGCCATTATAAAGTTGGAGTTTAATTATGAGCATAAGCTAGGACTTTCTTACACATTCAACCCGTTTTTCGGAAAAGAGGATTCTAATTTGGGTTCTTGGTAATAGATGGTTTTATTAATTAAGTACAATTTGGTTTTTGTAATTTTAGTGTGAGTCTGGTTTGATTTAGTTGAATTTCGAAACGCTTATATTTATCTATTTTTTTGCCTAATAATGGGATAATGTCTTGTAGAGTCCACAAGATGCTATGATACCTTTCCAAATATTAGGTGGTGAAGCTCAGGTGGTTCAGGTATATGCTCAAACATTGCCGAAATTTGTTTTATGATCTTTATTTTCTCTCCTTCTCTTTTGTTTCTCGCCCTTTTGAGTTCAAGTTTCTCTCTTTTTTATGCATCTTTCAGATAATGTTGAAGCCTGAGGAAAAGGTTGTTGCAAGACCTGGTAAGTTTCCTTGAGAATGTATTATTATGTTTGACCAGCGGATTCTTTGTTGGTTTATATGCTTTTTTTTTTTTACAGTTTTTTCTTTTGTGGTGGCATATCATTTTCCTTCCTATATGCAATTCTGTATAACATATCTCTGACTGCTTGATATATTTAGTTTAGTACTTGGGTAGTCATGCATTCCAAATCCTGGCTTTTCTGAGTTTTTATTGCCAACAAGATGCAGTGAAAACAGCAGCTGTGAATTGATGGTTGATTTTTTGAAGAACTTGACTAGAAAAAGGAGATTTATTTGTCATTTAAGACCGAATAATTTACTGTTTTTTGGCCTGCAACTGTCTTTTGAATGTTTTGCTAAGGTTGACCACTGCCTTTGCATTGGGCTGTTGTAGTGTTTGTGAATTGGAGTAAGCGCTTGGAATCTGTAGTTAGATTCTTCTAGTATATGGTCACCTCAAATTTGCTTCTTGCGGTTTCTGGTAGTGGTGGCAGTTGACTTATACCGTTTCTGGTTTTATTTTGATATATATTGGATAGCACTTAATTTCATTGCCACATGCAAAATTGTTGACGAATTAGTTTGCAGGCTCAATGTGCTTCATGTCTGGATCAGTTGAAATGGAAAACGTTTTGCTTCCTGAAAATGAAGTGGGTGTATGGCATTGGCTTTTTGGAAAGAGCATCACTAGCATAGTCTTTCGTAATTCTGGTCCTAGTGATGGATTTGTTGGCATTGCTGCTCCATCTCTAGCCAGAATTCTTCCGGTTTGTGCATTTTAATTGTTCAAATTATTGTGAACAAGTCATTCTCTAATTTGTATTATTTTGGGCCTCGTTGGCCTTGTTTAGGTGGTTTTCAAATTGTAGTTACATATAGTCGTCTCTTATATTTATGTTGCTTTTCAGATTGATTTGGCAATGTTTGGTGGAGAAATTTTGTGCCAGGTAATTCTATATCGTTCATAGATTATTATTATTATTAGTTTTCTGTTGTATTGAGTCACTATATTAGGTCTTCTTCTTGTATCTTACAATTATTTACTTTATTTTTTTCTTTATCATCTTAGTTTCTTTAGCTAAAATTTTATGATTCTTTCATTTTAATTTTGTAGCCAGATGCATTTCTTTGCTCCATCAATGATGTCAAAGTCAGCAATACAGTTGATCATAGGGCACGTCATGTAGTTGCTGGTGCAGAGGTGAGCTCTTACGGAGCTTCATAGCCCCTTTTTTGTTTGTTTTGCTTTATACAGTTCCGCCGTTGATTTATTTCAATTTTTAATGCCCTCTTTTATTTTGTTCACAAAGTTGCTGAATTTTCATCTTTTCTGGCTCACATATATGCCATTATTATCTAGGGCTTTCTAAGACAAAAACTATCTGGCCAAGGGCTTGCGTTTATACTTGCTGGTGGATCTGGTATGCACTTCTTCACCCTACGTGTGTATATTTTGTGAATCTTAGAAAGTAACTTTTATGAAGTTAGGCCTATCATGCGTTGTGCGGAGATTGCTAATGTTACCTTTTTTTTAATGAAACATTAAAGGGTTAAAATTCTGTTTAAAGTTTCCTCTAAAAAAAAAAAAATCTGTTTAAAGTGAATGTTATCTGCATGATTTTTTTTTCCACAGCAGACGTATAGGGTCTAAATCGTTTCCATTTTCTTCCTTTTCCACCTCGTTGCTTTTGCATAAACTTTTGATAGGTATTTCTTGAAAATAAAGGAATTTTGGCTAAGCAATTCTTGCTGGAGCCCTTAGTTTGTATAACTGGATATAAGTTGTAACCGAGTTGAGTTTATTATCTTCTTGGATACTTATGGAATGTCGTTTTCTTCCTGCTAGTTGTACAGAAAAATCTTGAGGTTGGTGAGGTACTAGCCGTTGACGTTTCTTGCATTGTTGCTTTGACTGCCACAGTCAATGTCCAAATCAAATACAATGGTCCCATTAGAAAAGCAATGTTTGGGGTAAGATATTCAAAATTTAAACAGTTTCCGTTCCCATTTTAGTTGCTGTCTGAATTATTATTTCCATGTGCTATGATAATTTTCAAACCAAGTTGTTTGTGGTTACATTTATGTTTTATTTGCTTTCTCACATATGATATCAGTTGTAATTCTCCTTTTGCTGTTATATGTAAAAAGATAGACACATCACTTGTTATTTTGTCATATAGAATTGCAAATAGTTTTGTGAGCTACAATGTAAAGCTCTCACATGACAGTGCTTTGAACAAATTAGTTCAATCCAATGCACCCAAACACTAGTTATGGTTGGCACTGACAGAGTGTAGATTGGCCAAGACAACTGGGTCTACTTATTTTTGTAGTATGTTGTGCAAGTATTATTGCAGTTTTGTTCAGTGCTTAGTCCTGTTGCATGACCCTCGGCCTTCTCTAAGAAAAAAACCCCCTTTTTCAACATCACCTCTGTGCATAGAAAATGACCGTTTTGGTCTTTCCCCTCATTCCCACAAGCCCTAGGCCCATCACCTTTTCCCACAGCAAGTGACCCTTTCAGTCTGTCAGCTCATTTTTTACAGGATATTTAGGGTTCTTAGGTATCATGGCGCCATTTTAGTTATTCAGCATGCATCCTTCCAAGAATCATGCTTTTCCTAACCCTTCCTGAAATGCAGGGCGAAAATCTAGTAACGGCTGTTCTAACAGGTCCGGGTATTGTCTTCATCCAGAGTTTACCCTTTCGCCGACTTTCCCAGCGCATTGCCAGGTAAAGTACATTTTGAGTTTTTACTGAATGTATGTATAGTGTTTTTACCTTTTCCTTATCTTTTAAGCATTTTTGTTTTATTTTGAGCTTTCAACTAGGGAACGGTTGTTTGGTTTGCAGGGCTGTAACCTCCCCAAATATGAGGGAAAATCCGAAGTTTTTCCTTCAGATAGCCATTTTCTTTTTTCTGGCATATGTTGTGATTGTATCGTCTTTAATTTTAACCGATGTGTAAATCTCAGTTCACTCTTTTATTTTTCTCTTTTTTCCCCATGCATATAACCAGCATCATGTCCTTTGTCTGGCTGTAGTTTTATTCAATTTTAAATATTAATATATAACCATAACTGAAGCAAAAGGTTTTAATTTTTTTTTCTTTTTTATCTGATAAACGTTTTCAGGTAGATCCCCCACCATTACTGTTACGTGGCGCCGTACGGCTGTAGTGACTTGATTGTTAGGGCGAACGAGGGAAATAGACCATATAAAATGACAACTAAAATTAATAGGCCAAAGTTTAATAACATTTTAGGAGAAAATCAGAGTTTATGATTGCTTGAACTTCCAAAAATACCCCTCTAATTAACTCCACTCTCTCTCCTCCTCTCTCTTTTCCTCTCTCTCCTTACGTGCAAGTTCCCCGCCGCACATCCCTGCCCCAAAGAGCAATCAGGTTCAGAACACGTCTCTTTCCCAATTCCTAAAGAAGCAAAGATTCTTTTATTCTCAATTTCATAAACACGCACACTCATTGTATACACACACACGTGTGTGTGTATATATATATATATATATATATATAAACAGATGATGACTTACATGGTAGATCAGAGATTTGGGAGAGAATATAACGATTCTTTGACGTATTGTATAGATTTCCGTACTATTCATACTTGGCTTTGCGACAAGGGCCGAGGTCGAGAAGGAAAGTTTGGGATAAAAAAGTAAAATTGATCCCTTTAATATTAGATTTGGTCTATTTTTTAATAATGTTTTGAAATATAGGATTTGTTTTTGAATGAGTTTAAAATTGGCCTATTTATTACAATTTGTCTTTTTTTTTTTTATAAGAAAGCTTGGTCGACAGCTTATTCATTTTTCCCCCTTGTCTGCTTTTTTTTTCTTTTGGTAGTATAGTTCTGGACTATCAAGGACGAATCTTATTCCAATAATCGATCCAACGGGAAAAAAAATTGATTGCCGTAAAAATAAAAAAAAAATCCAACGGCTAATACTACGAAAGTGTTTGAGAATTTTGATTTAAATTAATAAATTGAACTAATTTTAGTTAAATGTAGGAGCTTTAACTATAGTTCATTTTTTTTTTTACATTGTAACACGTAAGAGCCATTATAGCAACTAAAATTTTTGGTTGTAACTCAAAAAATATCAAACACCCTATACATTTTCCTTCACGCACCATTGAGTTGGGGGAAAGGGTGATGGATATACCTGATTTTTGTACGCAAGTTGCACCAACTAATATGAAATGGTCGAACAAATGGCTTGACTCTTTGAGTGAAGTTGAAATGAAAATAATATTCTTTTTTATCATATTATTTTGTGGCTGATCGACGTGACGCAAAAAGACAATTTTGTAATCAAAACAAAAATATATCAATCGTGTTGTCCTAGCCTTGAGCACAAAATGCTTTTCATTATCAAGGCAAAGAGGGGGGGAGAAGAAGAAAAGAACTTTTCATGATATGGAAGTGCGGGAGAGGATGAAGACAAAAACATGTCATATAATAGGATATTTGGGGCTATTAGTTTGAACCAATTTTGGTTAAAACTATATCTTATAAGAACTTTATGTTGTAATTTACTTTTTCTTGATAATATAATATATGAGAGCTTTATACTGTAGCAATTAATTTTTTTTGTGAAAACTGAGAATGACGGATGCTCTATAAGTATTTTTCTGATTGTCATGTGAAATATTTAGTATATTCCAATTTTTTGATATTTAAGGCCTATTTCCAGCGTTTAATGAGGTTTTAAGTCGAATTTATCCGTGTGAACTTTTTTGAGCTCTATTGTGTGACAGTTGAGCTTTATTGAGGTTTTAATGATCTTTTCCAACAGCTGAGATCATTTTTCTTTCTTTCTTTATTTTTTTTTTCCCTAAAACACCATTCAATGATTGAAATTTGAAAAATGAGAAGCACGATGGTGGTAAAACTTGAAACCCACCAAGCCAAGGTCTGAAAGTAACGTTAAATAGAATACCATGTAATACATTTCTATGATAGGACTTATAAAAATAAAATAAAAAATTCAAGTGATATGTTCTGTATAGGTATATATATATATATTAACATAATATTTGATCAAAGCTAATAGTAAAAAAAAACCTAAATTACCAACATAAGGCTTTATGGTAGAAAGATCCTTTTGAGACCCTTGTGTTTCATGGCATGAGAAAATTGTGAATAAAGCTTTGCTTAAAAACGTATTTTTTTTTTTTGAAAACTCTCTCTCTCTTCCTCTAAGGGGTTTTTACTGTTTGTTTTCTTTCAAGAGCTACTAGCGTCGCCCCCTCTCTATCCGGGTCCAAAGCCCAGTGGTGCCTCCAGGCTGGCCGCCTAAACTAGGGCCCGCGAGAAGGGGAAGGCAGATCATGTTCGGGCTAGGTGTATGGTTTTTATTAGCTAAAATTGCATCTACGTCATATAACAAGTGCCCTTGTAACGCCCCTATGTGGGGGTTTACAGTATTTGACAGATAAAAATAATATTAAATTTAACATCATTCAAAACAATAAAACAGTGCCCATGGGTCTTTAAACATAAAATAAAAATAAACGTTTAAATACAAACCACAGTTTTAGTGTAGCACTAAATATTTAAAATACAGTCATCATCACCATAGTACAATTCCCAAATAACTTAACACAGCTATCACTAAAGTAATACAAATCTTACATGTTCTAGACGAGTTACAAACAAACAAAGATCTTCCAACACAAAACTAACAATATTGTTGCCTATTCTTCCTCAGATAAGTTGCACTGAATTCCACCTGAGATATGTAAATATGATAAGAATAAGCATCGACATGCCCAGTTGGGAAAACCATTACTCACCTTAAGATTTTATTCATTACCACATTAAAACTACATGGTTAGTTAGTTTTCATTATATCCAAATTATGGGATTTATTATGATCATATTCCGTAGATACCATAGTTAATTATTACATAGTTTCATACTTATACATATATACAAATATTATAATTCATCATTATTCCTAGGTATCCACATTAAATAGAGTATCACTCAACTCATCGAAACTCAAATGGGCGCGTCTGGCCACCCTCCAAACATTCTAAGGGTGTTCTGGTGAAGGGACATTAAGCCCCGAGTCCTCACCAAGTCAATTCCTATACAGTGCGTTTTGGGACTTTCGACTCAAGGGAACGTCATCACCTCCCCCTATTTTACCTTTTAGGGTATTTGTATCCTATTTTACTTGACCTGAGGTTGGGGGTTTGAATCCTATCTAAAGCTTCTTTTTATTGAATTTTTTGTATGGAAAAACGACACGTAGTTTCTGTGAAAAACGACATGCAGTTTTTTGGAAAAATGCCCTCTTTACCTAGAAAAACTCATACAGAGAACCTAAAATTTGAGTTCTAAGCTTTTTAATCAAATTCTTAGTTTCATAACAGCTTTTTAAGCATAAAAACTATATATAAACAATATATAACCATTTTTATACAGTATAAACTCATTTCCACAGATTTTCATACTCAAAACATAATCAAAACCTAAGCTTTAAGTTTGAAAAGTTTACCTCAAATTTAAACCAATATGTTGATTTAATCACCTAAATCCTCTTGTTTTCCTAGCTCTATGAGTTGTGAGAAGGTTTTTTGTAGAGATTTTGGAAGAAAATTAGTTGAGAAACCTTGAGCATAGCTTGAGCCTTTCTCTAGTTCTTCTCTGGCTTTATGTCAAAGTGAGAAGGGAAGGAGAAGATAGAAGCAAGGAGATGGAAAGAGAGAGACGCGTGAGAAGAAAGAAGCTAAATAAGAAAGAGAGAAATGATTGAGGGATGGAACAAGCAGGTGAACCATCGAAGAAAATGAAAAGAAAGAACAAAAGAGCAGTTAAGAGTTTGGTATTGAATGTCTCCTTCAGAGACTTTAGCAGCAAAATGCCAAAGTGACATTTTTGTAGATATGTAGAACATTCAAAGATAATTTAGAAATTTTAAATACAGTTAAAAATTTTAAATTATTACATTTTATAAATTAAATTTTATAAAATTATCCCCGTTAAAATAACGAGTGCTACAACCCTCTCTCAGTTGGGTGAAAATAGTTTCGATTAATTAGCTACATCCATTGATAGTTTTAGAGTCTGACTTGCCGTTAATGTGCTTTATCATTTGTGTCGAACAGGTCTCCCCCTATGGGCCTCGACATTATCAGCTATTCATGTGCTATGATTGTAATATGGTGGATCTAGTGGGTATTCAAGATCTTTGGTACTTAGTAGACAGCTGTGTTGAATCCTTATTTGTACTAAATTTTAGTTGAATGAATCTTCAATTCCTATAAAAAAAATTGTGAATGATACAATCACTTTTTTCAGTTATGTGTTGAGTTCAAACCAATCCGCCTTGCAAGAAAATTAGATAAAGGTTAATAAGAATACAAAGCACAGCCTCTTTAGTAGAGCATTAGAGTTTTCATTTTGACTTAATCAGTTTATCTATCATTGGAAGAAGACATACCTTAGATTCCAAGAAGAGGGGGAAAAAAAAAAAAAAAACAACCCTAAAAATAAAAGGAGACGACCTCTTAAGTCTTATTTACTTCACAATTGAAAATGAAATATGTCATAACTTCCTTAAAATCCTTAAAAAAAAAAAGACTTTCCTTTTATTGCTTTTATTTTACAACAAGGGAAACAAAAAGACCAAAAAGAAAAACGAAAAAGGAAACAATTGTTAGCTTACTAATTTGGTTTATCCAAAAGAAATATGGACCACACATTTCCTTTTTTTAAAGAACAAAAGAAATAAAAAAACCGGGATTATCTAGTCTAGTCAGTTAAAAAAAACGGCGCAAAAACACTGAAGGAAAGCGTGTGTGACGCACTTTCAAAAGCGCGTAGACATTACTGTCGTTCGTGCCACAAAAGGAAATTATTCCGACCTATATAAATACGTATATCAGTAACGCTGTTTCAGGATCGCTGATAATCATTCCAAAATCCAATCCTCGAAAACTCTCTCTCTCTACCCACGAAGAGTTTCCAAACCCTAACCCTAGTTCTCCTCCACCATACCCTTCGATCTCTGTAATCGTCTCCGGGCTTGAAAATCAGCCGAGGAATTTCCGTCGCTCCATCAATTTCTCGGGATTTCGCTCGAAGATTCGATTTCTCTCTGTTTTCGGGTCTGCCAGAAGCTTTTCGAGTTCGCGATTCTTCTCCGAAGCCGAGTATTTGTAGGCCATTCGAGGATTTCGGCGCGAAGATCTGATCCTGGATTGATGTGTTGTTCACTCATCGGATCGATTTCTGAATCTAGGGTTTTCTGATCCTGGAATTTTCTTCTTTTGGTGAGAGAGATCGGCGTTTTCTTTTCACGGTTTGAGTATAAGAATTGGATTCGTCTTCCTCTTGGATCGGTGAAGTTTGGTTTGCATTGGCGATGATCGGCAGTGGATGAAGCCCTTGGCGATTTGGTTGTTATAGATACTTTTCTCGTTGGAAAATTCGCAACATTACATCTTGGCCAACTTTCTGGATAATTGGATGCTTAAATTCTTCGTATTCGAGATTCAGACATACTTTCCATCAGAGACAGATCTCGATCTCAATTGAAGAAGATTTTGACGCGCTCCGACGTGGCGGTTCGATATTCCTATTGAGTATTTGAAGAAAAAGAAAAAAAAAAAAAGAGCTTGAATTTTTGTATCGTTCAGTTTTTGTTTTTATTTTAATATAAGGCCCTTGCATATATTTTTTTTGGAGGCCTTTGAATTTTGGTTATCTTTGCTTCAGGGCTTTTGTTTGTTCATATTTTGATATAATATTCATATTTTAGAAGACATTAAAGAAAAGAATTTACAATGGCGGTGTATTATAAATTTAAGAGTGCAAGAGATTATGATTCAATTCCTATGGACGGTCCTTTCATCTCAGTTGGTACTTTGAAAGAAAAAATTTTTGAATCAAAGCATTTGGGAAGGGGTACTGATTTCGACCTTGTGGTCACCAACGCCCAGACCAATGAAGGTTGGTTCAGATCTAGATAACATAGTTTACTCTCTTTAAAAGTAGTGTTAATTTAATCCAAAATACGGCTTCTGGGTGGTTAGATAATTGTGTTTTAAGGGTAAATCTTAATGAGTTGGTTTTTATTGATTATGATGTTTAGTTATATAGATGTTGTTGGAAGAGGGGAGGGGTCGTTAAATGGTTAATTTCAATTGACATTTTGTCATTATTCTGATCATGTGCTTTTACTCTTATATACATGTAGCTGTATATGGGTGTGCTAAAATTAGTTGCTGTAAGATACATAATCTTGCTCCATGAAACTTGTGATATATTAGCGGAATTTAAGAGGAAACACCTCGTGAGAACGATTTTGGGATTCGGCTGGATGCTCAGTCTTAGTTTTGCTTCCAAGGAACTATATTGTTCTTTTGGGGTGTTTTGGTATTGGGGTGGGGGGTGGTGGTCGTATTCTGGTAATTTTTTGTTCTTTCCATTAATGTCTTTACAGTGTTTATCGACTTGTGTTCTCTGTTTCAAATTTCAGAATATCTTGATGAAGCAATGTTGATACCAAAAAATACCTCAGTTTTAATTCGTCGCGTTCCAGGACGGCCTCGTATGCCCATTGTTACTGATCCAAAGTACTATCTCAAAACCTTTTTAGCCGTTAATTACTTGGTTGAATTTCTTAAGCTTAGCTGTCAATGTGCAACCGACTATGAATGCTTTTAGCAGTATGGGTTTTGTGTAGCTTTCACAATCCACTGTGGTTTACTGTTGTTTTTTTTGTGTAGAATGGATTTAAGTAGTGGCTTGCTTATGGTGACATAAAAACTTGCTGCTACTGCGTGACTTTTTAGTTGCAAGACAAATATAATCTTTTTGGTTTGACCTATGTTTTGGTTGCAGTCCGAAGGTGGAAGATAAGGTGGAAAACACTGAACCAGAAAGGACTAGCCTCCCAGTAGCTGATTCATCTGTCATCGAATATGTAAGCTTTAGTCTCCCTCATATTTAATCTTTTAAACAACTAATATGAGATTCTTAGATCATGTTACTTCATCATCTGTATAACTACTTATGCATTCTTACATGCTTTGTCTTGACTTTATAGCCTGATGACTCTGAATGGGATGATCTTGGGGGTGATTTGTATGAAATTCCAGAAGTTGTGCCAGTTCAGTCAAGTAATATAATTCCAGAAGCTCCTCCTGCAAATAAAGCTGATGAGGATAGCAAGATTAAGGCATTAATCGAAACTCCAGCCTTGGATTGGCAACGGTTAATCTTTTTCTATCTTTTCTGGATTGTTTAATTAATGTTGTATAGCCACTTTAGACTGAACAGTGTGCTTACATTTTTTGTATTTGAATTGTAGTCAAGGTTCTGATGGGTTTGCTCCTGGTAGAGGTTTTGGCCGGGGTATGGGTGGAAGAATGATGGGTGGACGTGGTTTTGGTGATTCTCTTATTCTTATACTTGCCTCCTTTTTTTTTTTTTTTTTTTTTTTTTTTTTTTTTTTTGGCACCTAACAATTTAATTGTCAATTACTGTCTGGACATGTGATGAGACTGAACAAATCTTTTATTGATTTGAGGTCGAGTAGGGTTGGAGAGGAAAACGCCTCCGCAGGGCTATGTGTGTCACAGGTGCAAGGTGGCTGGTATGTTTATGTTCTATAATGTGGCATCAGGAAATATTTGTTTCGTTTGAGTTTATGGTTGAAGTTAAAATGGGCTCATGTTTTTGAATTTTGTTTTAGGACATTTTATTCAGCACTGCCCTACTAACGGTGATCCCAATTTTGACATCAAAAGAGTAAAGCCGCCCACTGGCATTCCAAAGTCCATGCTGATGGCAACCCCAGATGGCTCATATGCGTTGCCAAGTGGTGCAGTGGCTGTCTTGAAACCAAACGAGTAAGTTGATAAATAAGATCTTACTGTCAATGTTGTTTATTTTTACCCTTGCTCCTTGTGACAAAAAAAGGGTACTTAATACTTTTCCTGTTAAACAGAGCTGCTTTTGAGAGGGAAATTGAAGGGTTACCATCTACTACGCGGTCTGTTGGTGAGCTACCGCCTGAGCTACACTGTCCACTTTGCAAGGAAGTAATGAAAGATGCAGTCTTGACAAGCAAATGCTGCTTTAAGAGCTTCTGTGATAAATGTAACTCATGGTGCTCCCTTTTTTTAATTCGTTTTTCTCTTTTCAATTCATTTTGTCTTTCTCTTTGGAGTTGTAAATTATAGGATGTGCTTAGAGGTTTACCTCTACTTTCTCCTACTTCAGGCATTATCAGTCACCAAAATGCAATTGTTAGCTGATGTAAATGAAATTTTACCTCAGGTATCAGGGACTATATTCTCTCAAAGTCGATGTGTGTCTGTGGGGCTACAAATATACTAGCTGATGATCTTTTGCCTAACAAGACACTTAGGGATACAATCAATAGAATTTTGGAATCTGGTAATAGTAGTGCTGAAAATGCTGGGAGTACATTCTATGTCCAAGGTATGCGTTTCTGTGATCTGGCGTCTGTTTTGCTACAACTTGATGTACTTTTTACAATATTCTAAAATCTGATTTGTAATGTTTTAGATATGGAGTCTGCACGCTGCCCACAGCCCAAGATTCCATCCCCAACTACGTCCCTTGCATCTAAGGGAGAACAAAACCCATCACCTTGTAATGAAGAAACTCCAAAAGTACAGGAAACTGCAGTTGTGGCAAAGCCTGTGATTGCTACAGAGCCGCCAGTGGAGAAGGTGAGGACTGCCAAAGTAGCTGATGTATCTGAAGCCACCCATGAGTCGATAAGTGTGAAGGAACCAGCATCACAAGGCAGTGCTCCACTAGTTGAGGAAGAAGTGCAGCAGAAGCTGGCTTCTGGGGAGGCAGGTAATGTATACCTTAACAACTCCTCTTATTTTCTTGGCTTTATTTGTTCAGCCATGATTGCTGCATATTCACTGTTGAATTATAATGTTGTGAGTGATGTTACATTTCGAGTTGTATATGTTAGAAACCATTCAAGACTAAGAGAGTAAAGGGGGCAGGGTGAAAAGGGGTAGTAAATCTGTGACAGAAGATAGCAATGCAAACATAATTGAATATTCCTTGTTTGTGGCGTCATCATAACCATATAGCTTAAATCTATATATTTTCTTTATTGCAGGAAAAAAGAAGAAGAAGAAGAAAGTTCGCATGCCTGCTAATGGTATGCCTTTCATGCTTCTGATCTATATTCATCTTTTATGCTTCTTCTGATCCATATTCGTCTTCCATGCTTCTTCTGATCTATATTCTCGTTCTCTAACAAATATGTTGGGTTTCACATGCTTAGCGTTCATTGTTGAGATTAGGCATTTTTATTTGAGATACTTTTATTTATTCCATGTTAAATTCCTTGCAGATTTGCAGTGGAAAACCCCTCAAGATCTTCCAATTGATAATTATATGATGCCTATGGCGCCTTCAACTTATAATCCATACTGGCCAGGAGTGCAACCTGGTATGGACGGATATATGGCACCATTTCCTGGACCTATGCCCTATATGGGTTATGGTGTAGGACCCCTAGACATGCCATTTGCCGGTTTTGTTCCACAGGATCCTTATGCTGCTCAAGGTTGTATGTTCCCTCCTGTTCTGCCTCAGAGGTATGGGAATGTTAGCAAGGAAGATTGCCTGGCTTGTTATATGTGCTCTGCAAATGCAATTTAATGCTGTGTTGAAAGTATATTACCTATAGGCAACTCAACTCACTACTGGGATAATTTATTATACACAGGGATCTTGCGGATTTCAGTATGGGCATGAATCTAGTGCCACCCCCTGTCATGAGTCGAGAGGAATTTGAGGCTCGGAAAGCGGACTTGAGAAGGAAGCGTGAGATGGAGAGACGGGGGGTTGAAAGGTAAATTGAAGTTTTGTTTCGACCTTTGATTTGTGTTGCATCTAGATCAATTGGGAAACTGTCGATGTTATGTGGTAATCTGTATAATTTAGTGGCTAGTTTAGCTTTAACGGGTGAATTCGAATACAGAGAGCTTGATATTCTAAACGGCCATTATTAGCATTAATCTTTTAGAAGGTTTAAATTTCCTCAAGTTATTGAACTGGTTTTAATATCCTTGTCGATTATCCCCTTTGAGTTGAAAAGCTCCTATTTCTTGTATTGAACTTTTTTAGTTTGCTGTTTTCATTGGTCGATCCAAGGCTACAAGTTTTTGCGGCAAAAAGCATTTCATTTGATAGTTAAATAACAACAGAGGCGTCATCAATTGTGTTAATTTGTGGCCTTTTTATTGGTGACATCTTGTAGCTTATTCTTGTAAGACTGAAATGTCAAATTGCTGTATGCTTGACCAATTTTACTATCTACTCTTTCAGTAGGGAGCATGCGAAGGATAGGGATTTTGGCAGAGAAGTGAGCAGCAGTGGCGACGTCCCTATGATGAGACCAAAATCTGTATGTCCCTTTTTTTGTCCTAATTTTTCTCCTCCCATTTTTGTACTGCAGCAGCAGATATCTTTCTGGTTTTTAGCAAGATTTTCGCAAGACCACTCCAAATTGGCAAGAAATGCGGTTTTCTTCTCCTCGCTAACAGGGAGAGAGATTCTTTTGCCTGCAGTTAGGATCAACATATAGTAGGAACTTTTGTTTTGTTTCGCTTCGTTTCGTTTTTTAAATCTTACTACGCTCAAGGTTTTTTTTTTTTTAATTTATATTATTTATTTCCGGAGAAACTAAAATCTAGTTTAAAATGAGGCAAACCACCAAAAGATGTTAATCCAAAGTGGATCAAAAAACTAGAATCTGCATGTGCAGCGTGCCTTGACGCCTTGTTCCAATTTTTTTCCAACATCGCTGCCAAGACTTGCCATTTCAGACTGGTTTTCAGTTCTCATGAGTGATTAACTTGGCTTTTAATATTTGTGAATTGTTCACTTCATGGAGAGTTCTTTGCTAGCTTATAAATTCTAATGGAGGAATGGGGCGGACTAAATTTTTGCTTGTCCCGTTAATTTCTCTTTTCGAAACAAAAGAAACATTTCTTTTTTTAAATAATAACGCTGATCTCTGGTTTTGGCAGAAGTTGGATTAGTTGAACATTGGGCGTCAGTGCCAGCACTGCACTTGCTTCTTTTACACTCACTATGATAGACCTTTTAATAAAAATAAAAGTCACTATTTTTTCTTGTGAAATTTAATGTTGTTTTGTGCATAGAAATAATAATTCTCTTTAACGTAAAGCAATTAAATAAATAAACGTGATCATGGAACAATGGTCTTTGCAATTGCCAGGGTTCATGTCAATCAGGTCAATCTCAAAAAGTCATCAACTCTTTATCTTGATTTATTTCCTTTGTAATCGAAGAAATAAAAAAATAAAAATATACGTTGAGCTGGGGCTATGTTTTTACGAGATGAAACACAATGAGAAAAAAATTCCTAACAAAGGCACAGCCCATGAGCGACGAGTACTAATCATTTTAAGTGCTTTTAGGGTTGTTTAATTTAATTTAATAAATGTGTTTTGGGAACTCATTATTTAATTAATTAATACATTCTTGTCTGCTTTCATTTATTTGTCGCTTTATAAAAATTCTCCATTATGAGAAAATAAATCGTTTTTTTAATGTTTTGTGCAGAAACCAGTGGACCGATCGTCGAGCCCTGACTACCAGCGGCGTCATAAATCTGAGAGATCCTCCATTGAAAGACCTCCGCGAGAGCTCGAACCTCCCCGACCTCCTAAGAGAAAATCCGACCAGCACCATCACCACCACAACGATCGCGACTACGACTATGATTACGATCGCCACCACGACCGCGACGACAGTGACCACCACAATCACCGCCGTCGCCGCGCCGAATCCTCCGAAACGTCCGCCAAACCCTCCGCCGCCTCTGCTTCGGAGTCAGCGGCGGCATTGGACCGCAAGCAGAAGGCGAGCGTCTTCTCTCGCATAAGCTTCCCTGAGGGCGAGGCGGCCAGCAAGAAGCGCAAGGTCTCGTCCTCTTCATCCGCTCCTTCCTCGGCGGCGATGGAGGCTGCGGGCGGCGGAGCTTCCGCGTCTACGGCGGCTCATTATCACAAGGCGACGGCGAATGGATACTTCGACGACCATCACAAGTCGTCGTCGGCTGCGATGAAGGCAGCGGCGACGGCGTCGGTGACGAGCGGGGGAGGGAGGAAATCCCGGTCGGTGGAGTACGAGTCGAGTGACGACGATCGGCATTTCAAGAGGAAGCCGTCGAGGTACGAGCCGCCGCCGCCTCCGCCGCCGGTTGAGATGGAAGAGGCAAAGCATTCGAGAGGATCCAGGGAACGGAGCAAGCACAGATAGAGGGAGCTACTGCATTTTCTCTCTCTCCTCTCTCTCTCCTCTCTACTGATGATAGAGAGAATGGAATCCGCGATTTGGAAGTGAATCAGAGGGAAGAGATTGAGTGGATTATTATTCCGATATTGACGTGATCGAAATCCTTTTTTTTTTTTTTTTACACTGGAATGAGTGATGATTCCCTCCTCCGTTGTCTGTAGCTTCCTTTTTGACCAGCTTGTCTCTTGTTCTGGTTGTACGTACTCATTTTACTAAAATTTTTATAATAAGAATTATTTTCCAGCAATAAAGTTTCAATATTAGATTTTTTTTTTTCTAGTTCTTTTTGCACCTTAAAAATCTCTCTCTCTCTTAGTTATTGTTGATTCATTTTCAGTCATTATGTCTTTTATAAAAAGCCTGGTTGTTGGTTGTTGTTTGCTAAACGCATTAAGGACTCCACAGGAAATATTCTAACGTGTAATATCTTTGGGCAATTTAAGCTTAATTCTTGTATTGGGAATGACATGGATGAATGATTCGACTTCATTATACAACCATCAAATCAGATTAAATCGAACTAAACTGATTGGTTTTTTTTTTTTAATTAGTTTGGCTTGATCCTTCAAAAAATTAATTTTTAGGACCCGAGAGTAATTTAAACTACAAATTCAAATCACATAAATTAAAATATACTACTTATTCTTTTTGTTAGATAGTAGTGTTTCGATCTACAAAAACCGATTAATGTCCTTTTTTCATAGTTTAATAAAATTTTATGTTTTATGGTTTAACTTAAATTTTAAATAGTTAAAAGTCCTAAGAAAAATAATAATTTTATAAGATCACTTAAACTTTTTAAATGCCAAGATTTATTTCAATTATAACTTTAAATCGATGAAACTAAAAACCGACCTAATTATAAGTTTAAACCGATGAAACTAAAAACCGACCTAATCGAATATGCATGGTTTGGTTTTATTTTTCTTAAACCTTTTGAACCCCTCAAACCAACCAAAACTTGGATTTAACAATTTTTATTTGGCTGATAGATTTTCCTTTCAAACTGACCATGAACACTCTAATGCTGCGAACCTGCTCGTCGTCTTAATCAAATGCAACGCGCAATTGCTTAAACACAAATTTATCGAAGATTGATGGATGAGCAACATGTAAATTAATTCTTTTCTTTTGAAAATCGACAACTAGTTGCGAGTTTCTAAACAAGAATTTTAGCCTAAACTTTTTAGTTTTTGGGGTGCGTTTGGTTGAGCCGGTGAAATAGTAATAGGAATGGTAATGGTAACAGTAATAGAATTGAATGGAAAAGAGGAGTATTCATGTGTTTGGTTGGGATTTTATAAATACAACCGAATAGATTGTGATATAATTTATTTGCACAAAATTACTCTTACTCCTTTTTTAAATATATAATAACTATACGCCAAGAAAAAAAAATGCAAACCCAAAATAAGAGCAATAAACGCAGTCTGGATTCAAGACCAGTTTCAATTTCAAATATCAAGAAATTAACTCAAGATAAAAAAAAAAAAATGAAACTCCTCGTAATTAATTTTGGTTTCACCGTTTTCTTGTTCAAGCAAAAGAAAAGATTAGTATCTCTATCAATGACTCCATCTATTATTCGGTAGAGGGGCAAAGGCTCGGTCTTTTGTCGGAAGTTTTGCAGCAGAGAGCCCAAGAGAAGAAGATTAACATCTTGTTAACCTGATTTTATAATTTTACAATTCTTCTTTAAAACTTTGACAAATTTACAAGGGAAGAAGCTGGCATTGAAGCCGAACTTCGGGGAGCAAAGCGCCAATGTGAAGGTGGCGGACGCCGTTGATGGAAAGGGTGGGGGCTGTGGGGGCCGAGGGAGGAGGAGCAAACTTTGGAAAGGTAGCTTCTGCCTAAAGATCTAGGTGATCTGGCCGCAAAGGAGAAAGCGGAGCGCTGACGGAAGTCGCCGGAGAAGCAGTGTTAGGAGGGGAGAAGTTGGTGGTATTGTTCTTCAGTTTTCATGGTGGTATACTATACGGTTGTAGGGTAGAAGTAGAGTGTTCAGATTAAGAAGAAAGGTAATTATCGACAAAATGTGAAAGTTATGGTTAGAATGCCCATTCATCCAACTTGTGGGAGGAATGATGAGCACAACAGTGGAAAAGTCGCTTATTTTTGAATGATCATTTCTTTTATTAAATCCATCTAAATATGAGATTTGCGCCTCTTTCCAAGAATGATCATTCCTTTTGATTCTATTACCCCCAACCAAACACACCCTTAGTGTAATATCTTCTATAGGATGTTTGGAAAGGAGGTGAGAATTAGTGGTGGGAATCATTTTTACTGTAGCGTGTGAGAGTTTTATACTGTAGCATATTTTTTTATTGTTACTATAGCATATAAGAGCTTTACACTGTTCATAACTGAGATTGTGGTGGGAACTGAGTGGTTCCCACCACTGCCAAACACCCCCCTAGTTTGCTTGGTGTATAGGTTTCAAATTATGTGATTTAAAACTTTATAGTTTAAACTATGGGTTATAAACTGTGTGATTTAAATAATGGTTTTGAACTGACATTTGAAACATAAAGGTTTAAAGCAAGAATAAAACATAGTATCAAGTTTAAAATGAGAACTACGGTTTCAAAAACTATAGTTTATGAAAGAAAAACGAAAATGAGAATGATTTTTACTATATTTTATGATTCAAACCGTATGAATTTAAGAGAAAAGTTTAAATTTTAGAGGTTTTGGCCGTTTTGAAACCACCTCCATAGTTTAAATTGGCATCAATTATTACTACATCAAACACCAGTTTGAACTACCTTCATGGTTTAAATCGCCTTAAACGGTTTTAAACCTATGTATCAAACGGCCTATTAGTAATCCACAAACTAAAGTCGTATGTACTGCAAGAGGCATAAATCATCTGTAAACCAACCTTTTCTTTTAATTCCCATTTCAATCTAACCCATAAACAAGCTACAACATCATCTTTAAACCAACTTTTTCTTTTAATTCCCATTTCAATCAAACCCATAAACAAGCTACAACAAAAGTAACTTAAAGTTCCAACAACTGCGAAAATAACAACATGAGATACAACTGAGTTAATGAAGCAGGTCGAGATAATCGTTTCGAGATTTTGAAGCTAAAGTCGTATGTACTGCAAGAGGCATAAATCATCTGTAAACCAACCTTTTCTTTTAATTCCCATTTCAATCTAACCCATAAACAAGCTACAACATCATCTTTAAACCAACTTTTTCCTTTAATTCCCATTTCAATCAAACCCATAAACAAGCTACAACAAAAGTAACTTAAAGTTCCAACAACTGTGAAAATAACAACATGAGATACAAACGACAAGATATAAATGGGTTTACGAATAACACGAAAATAAACGTGTTGGATTTATTTGTGCTATCACGTTTAACACGCTTTTTGTAATTTTAAAGATTTGAACAGTGTGTTATTACCACACTAAATGATCATGTAAGGTAATATAAGAGCTTTTAATTTATTTATTATGATTTTGCAAGTATTGAGAATCAAACCCCCACTGCTGGGGGCATTATAATGCTTGCCAGCCTTGTCTCCGCCACGCTTGATGACGTGCTCATGTAAAATAATAGCTTCTATTTTATTTATTATGATTCTCCTATCTTTTTGTTCAAAAGTCTCACATCGACAAGAAACAAAAACTTTTGTCACAAATCCTCTATACAAGGACTCGTTTCTCCCCGGTTTTGTCATATGCTATTGGAGATATTTATAGCTTTAAAGTAATTTTTTCAAATCTGACTTAAAAGGTTAGATTGGAGAAGAAATATAGTTTAAAACATTTAATAATTTAATGATAGGAAAGGTAAGAACATTTTAATAGGAATATTTTAGTGTTTTGAAATTTGAATTGGAAATTGAATAGAACATGATGTTAATTTTTTTTATTTTTTTTTAATTTTTTAGGTTATAAATGTGTTATAATTGTGTTAAATTATTATGGTTTATTTAATAATCGTGTTAATTGTGTCGTGTTATGAGTGTTACAAGCATGTCGTGTTCGTGTTATAGGCACATTTATTAATCGTGTTCGTGTTTAATGTAATCGTGTCGTGTTGTAATCGTGTTGACACGAACATGACACGTAACACAATTTTCCAGCTCTAGTATGCTCACAGAAAGATTTACATTTGATCAAGCTAAAAGAAGTAATGAGATAACAGCACAATATCATTGAATATGGTATTTGAATCAGAAAATAACTACTGCAGGTCAAATTACACTCCTAAAATAATCATCATAACTGATGATTGGTTAATTACTTGTCGACCAAAGTTAACTATACCAGAGAAATCTGGACATTTTACTTGTTTATGAAATGCATATTGTTATTAGTTCATCCAATTAAAAAAGGACTGACATCAAATTCAATGGCACATTGCAGTGAAATCTAAAGCCGTTTTCAGTATTTGTATTGAAACCAACCACGGCTGCACAAACCTGAGAAAGAAAAAGGGAATAAATGAAAGTTTTACACTGTCGTTCACTTTTGTTTTATTGTAACATGTAAGAGCTTTGAAAAAAGCTTAGGGTACCACCGGTGCTAAGCACCATCACTAATAAGAGGTAGAACCTACCAGCTATTAGTGGAAAGTGTTTAAAAGTATCAATTATGTAGAAATCTACTAATTGAGTTCTTATATTATTTCGGACACGACACGATGACACGATACGAAAACGACAAGATATAAATGGGTTTAAACCGCACAATTATTAATTGGTTCATAAATAACTTGGCACGAATAACACGAAAATAAACGTGTTGGATTCGTGCTATCACGTTTAACACGCTTTAATACTTTTAATTTATTTATTATGATTTTAACACGTTTTAAAAGTTAAAATATATATATTTTTTTATGATTTTGTAATTTTAAAGATTTGAACAGTGTATTATTAAGCTTGCCTCCACCACACTAAATGATCATGTAAGGTAATATAAGAGCTTTTAATTTATTTATTATGAAACCACACTAAATGATCATATAAGGTAATATAAGAGCTTTTAATTTATTTAGAACCTAGACACGTGCTTGAAAAAAAAAAGTATCAATTATCAGGGAAAATATAAGAAGTGTGATTTGTTTTAACTAAATACAATATTTGTCTTTTGGTTTTTTAAAATTCAAAAAGTATCCTTTATATTTTTTAAATTATTCAAAAAATATTCCTTTTTTAAACTTTTTTGGTTTAATTTATTTAAATTGACCAAACCATCCTTGAAGTGCAAACATAATCCAAAATATGTATTGAATTATGCTAACTTTTAAACCCCTTTTGGATTCACCATCAACGTAAATGAAATTTTTTTACACTCATTTGAATTTTTTTTAAAAGGATATAAGTTTTTTCTATTTGAAGAAAAAAGTGAAACCTTTAAAAAAAGAGAAGAAGAAGAAAAAAGAACGAATACTTGCTATTATTTGGGAGAAAATTAGGTCATACCACTTTTTTAATACCACTAGTGTTTTGTCTCAATTTTTTCAAACCTTTGATTCATATTACTTTTAACATACAATATGTCTAAATTACTTCTACAAAAAATCTTTGATTCATACCACTTTTGACATGTAATATGTCTAAATTACTTCTACAAAAAATCTCACCATCCAGTTCTTTCTCTCTCTCTCTTCCCTCACTCTATGTTTCACTCTCTTTTCTCTCTCTCCCTGTGCCTCTTTGTCTCTCCTCTCTCTCTTTTTATTTCCCAAAATTGGTATGTTTTGAATTTTTTTCATAAAAGTAATAGAAATAAAAAAATGATACCATAGAAGTGATATTTATCAAATTGACCCATTATTTTGGTGACGTTGTTATTGAGCCCAAAAAAATTTAAATAGGTGTTCAAAAAATTTTTTATACTACCTTTAATCCCTTTTTTTTTTAAATAAAAAAGGTTTCACTTTATTCTTCAAATGAAAAAAAAAAACTTATATCGTTAAAAAAAAATTCAAATAGGTGCTCCAAATTTCATTCATGGTGAGAGGGTTTTGGAAGCTAGCATAACTCAACACATATCTTAGATTTTGTTTATGCTTTAAGGATGTTTTGGTCATTTAAAAAAAAATTAAATCAAAAAAGTTAAAAGAATGGATGGTTTTTTGATGGTTTGAAAAACATAAGAAATACTTTTTGAATTTAAAAAGGTACAAGGACAAATGTTGTATTTAGCTAAAACACAAAAAATACTTTTTGTATTTTCTTCCATGTAACAATTGAGCACTCATATTTAACTCCATGGGATTAAAGCCCCACTACTTACAAATAGTGGATCTCAGTCTAAAAAATATACTACATGCTAGACTGAACTTTCTATTTTGTGAATAGTGGAGTTTTAAACTCCTAGGGATAAAAAGGATTTTTCTTAAAAAAAATTAACAATGGACACTTCAAAAAAAAAAAAACAATGGATAAATGAAAATGAGACAATTTCTCTAGAGACAATCGAGTTGTGAGGTTTACAAATAAAAGTGAGTTTGGTCAATTTTAAAGGTTTCAAAACTTGCATAGATCCCATAAAAAAGTTCCCAATAATAAAAAAAGGGTAAATAGCCTAAATGATGAGAGCGTTTAACAACATCGTTTCAACTGCCACAATAGAAAATCACTCATATTCTACAGTGTAAAACAAGAGTGGGCTACAGTTTAAAACGCTAACATGCTATAGTAAATTCATTCTAACTATGATGCCAAATGTACTCGACAATTTACTTTTTTGTCTCTTAATTTTTTTATTCAAAATATTGATAGGTTAATTTTTCAATACTCACTGTGAAAATCCCCTCTTTTTTTAATATTTTCTACGTTTACGAACACAAAATGTATCACATTAAATAAAAGGGGAGAAAAAGCTAAATAATAATTTTTAAAAAAATATTTATGATGAATATTATATTTTACATATTTTTGATAAATGAATATTAACAAAAATCATATTTAGGATGAATTTATCTTATAAAAATAGGGAGAATGAGGGGTTTAGGTTATTTTAGACAGGGAATTAAAACTAATAGATTAAATTATAGGAAATTTTAGTTAATAGGCCATTTAAAAGTAAACAATTGTTTATCAGTTAAATAAAATGGCAAAAGTACTCCTGATATTAAAATTAATTTTCCAAATTGTAAAACCTAACCCTAACTTCATTAGCGACCACCATAATCTAAAAGAACATGGACTCTCGTCGGCCATGGTAGCCACCACTAATGGCTGGATGTCACACTTAAAGCCACCGTCATTCAGCGTGATTGAGATCTCCAAAAGCCCACCGAAGAAAGAAATAAAGAAAGTCGTGGAGAGAGAAATAGAGAAAGTTGCAAATAGAGAGAGAGGAGAACAGCCCTACTATTGCGTTTGCAAGCCCACGCTGTCGCTGAATTCACGCGAGGAGCATGTGCTTGAAGTAGTGCCAGAGCAACTTCATCGCCAGCATCGCGCGGGGAGCAAGCGCTGAAGTTAAGCGAGGTCGTTGGAGCCGTACAGGGAGAAGCGTCACTATTGGAGTAGCAAAGGGAAAGGTCATCAAAGTCATGCAGGGAGTCGTGTAGTCGTTGGAAGAGGAGGAGAAAGGGTGAGAGGAGAGAGAAAATGTATGCTAAGGTTTTTTGGGGGAGATGAAAAAGACAAAGGAAATTTTGAAATTTTACTTGAAAGTAAGGAGCCGTTTGGTATTGTTTTCAAAATAGATGAAAATGTTTTTGTTTTGAAGAATGAGAATTTTTAGGAAAATGTGTTGAGAATGTTTTCAAAATTTTTTTCTCGAAAAGAGTGCAAAAATATTTATAAAAATTTTGAGAACAAAAACAAACGGGGCCTAAATATCAATTTATAAAAGTTTGGTCTATTTTTTAAAGTTACTAGCATTTTGTGCTAATAATTTTTATTGCTATATTATTTTTACTTATTGGTTGCAATTTCCTAATAAAGTATTCACCGTAAACATGCAATGAATTTTTTTTTTGGAAAGCAAATTTACCATGAATATTAAAACATGCATTATAATAAATATTTTTAAAAATAATTTTTGCGTTATAATTTGGAGAAGATTAAATGTTATGTCATATTTTTAAAAATTATATTTATTTATACCATACTTAGAAATGGTTATACCATATTATCATTTATATTATGTTATGTTATGTTATAAATAAATATGCATGATCTTTATAAAAAGTAAATCGTAAAAGATAACATTTATGAAATTCTTATGTAATTTGTCAACTGAAGTCAAATTCAATAATTAGACCTATCAAAAAACAATAGTAGTTAACACCCCTCAAAAAAAACAGAAAATCAATACTAATTTGGGCTTGTGTAAGCCGAATTAGGCCATCGGGCTAGGGCTCACTACTGGACTAGGTTTTCAAAAGTTTTGGGCCCAGTTTCAAATGAGGCTCCCTCCTCCAGGCCTCCGACCTTATACAGATAAGGTTCCATTCCCAAACCCTAGCTGCTCTCTCAACAAAGCGAAAGCCTCAGCCATTGACGACTGCCTGCGCAGCTCATTTCTGATTCAATGGGTACTCTCTCTCTCTCTCTCTAAGTTAGTTCGATTACGTTATTTGGTTCTCGTCCGAAATTGAATTTACATAGTTTGATAACGTTATTTGGTTCTTGTCCGAAATTGAATTTACATGGTTAAATGTTTCTGTGGTGTTGTTATTCAGGCCGGTTAATTTATGCATATAGTGTGTTAACTTGTGTTTTAAAAAATACTTTTTGATATTAAAAAATTTTAAAATTCTACTGCATATTATTTTTCCAACAAAAATTATCTAAACAGTTCAAATCGGGTAAGTTGGATAACTCAGAGAGGCTGAAAAATGCGCCTGCCAAGTCAGTACTAACCTGGCAATTGACTGCCCCTGCTTTATCCAGATATGCCTCTCATACATTTTCACATTGAGATTTGATTCTAATTTGAATTTTGAGACTAAATCTGATAAGAATAGGTGCCCAATGACTTAGGTAATGTGCTCCTATACTTATATATCATTATTAACATCAAGGAAAATCACTTGCGGGGTTTTAGAGAGGGATTTTCTAGAGAGAGAAATATTGGCCCTAAGGTTTCACAATTTTTTTTAAATTAGTTCTGATGATAACAAGCATAATTTTTTTTTATATGTACTACATAAATTTAGCTTATGAATTCTTTGAGTATTGCAAAGTTCCAAATTAAGCAAAGTCAAGTGAAGTAAGCTCAAGAATATTCAATCTTTTGATGCAATAAGGAGTGGATTCATGAAGATCCGAAACTACATTTTTAGATTTTTTTTTTTGTAAGAATGATTGGTTTATATGTTATTTGTTTTGTTACATATCAGTTGTAGCTAAATGACTTTTGTTACTGTAAATTTGGTTTAGGTAACATATATATTTGATTGTTGAGCAAATGTTAAAGTAAGACGAAATATGTTCTGGGTGTTTAACATTTTTTGCAGTTTTATATTTGGTGTCTGGAGATGGAAAGGAAACGTATGTTAACTGAGATTATAATTTATACATAGTGATGTTTAGCTTTTCTAGGATTTTGGACTATAATCTGAGAATAAAGAAGGGAAATTTTTAGATCTGTTATTTTTTTTTTTCTTCTTTGTCTATGAAGGTGGAATTATTAAACAACCTTTGGGCAATAAAAATGATATAAAACGGCACTGTTTGGTCAGTTTTATATTTTTTCTCCCCCCAAAAAAGTTCAGGGTTTTTCTATGCTGCACTGGTCTGAGTTTCTTCTCATATTAGTTTTGGGTTTTCTCATATTTACATTTTTGGCTTTGGTCAATTTAGGGGCTTACAAGTACGTTTCTGAGCTATGGAGGAAGAAGCAATCTGATGTGATGAGGTTCCTGCAGAGGGTAAGGTGCTGGGAATACCGCCAGCATCCTTCCATCGTCCGAGTCACTAGGCCGACTCGCCCAGACAAGGCTCGCCGTTTGGGTTACAAGGCCAAGCAGGTATTTGGAAGAATTTTACTATCTAAAATGGATCCCATTATACCATTAGCCCAGTATGTCTATGTTTGTTCCTTTCTTTTGTAGCTTGTGAGCTAAAGGTCTATTATTTACTTGTTTTGTTTCTGTGGAAATTGCTGCCATTTTAAATCTGTTGGTATGCAAGTATAAAATGGGCATTTGGTCTGGCATTGATGTTGATCTCTGCTGCAATTGTGTTGGTGTATATAGATATATAAATTTATAGCTTAGCGTAAGTTGCATTGCTGGTTAAGCGGCTTCCTGATGCTTATGCTTTTCTCCTAAGGAGTTTGCTAGATGATAGGATGCTTCCTGAGACCAGCTACATTAAACTGTCAATCACTGACCGGGCGAGAATTTTCTATTTTAGATTCTAGCTCTTGTCTTGATTTGATACAGGCCTTTAGATTTTGCTTATTGGTATACGTAGCTATTGTTCATTTGTGCTGGTTCAATTGGGGCCTTTTGGTGTTATATAATTTGTATGATTTGTCCATTATTTTTCCTGTGCTTGTACTTGATTCATTGTTCGTATTGTCAGGGCTATGTGGTTTACCGTGTCCGTGTGAGGCGTGGTGGTAGGAAGAGGCCAGTTCCCAAGGGTATTGTGTATGGGAAGCCCACGAACCAGGGTGTTACCCAACTGAAATTCCAGCGCAGCAAGAGGTCCGTTGCAGAGGAGCGTGCCGGCCGTAAGTTGGGAGGTCTCAGGGTCCTCAACTCATACTGGATCAATGAGGTTCGCATACTTGACTGCTCTACTATTTCCTTTCATTTTTGTTTTAGTTGTTTCTGTATTGTTTTCCTCACACACATGGCAATTTGTTGATATATAGGATTCAACATACAAGTACTTTGAGGTTATTCTCGTTGATGTTGCTCACAACGCTATTCGTAATGACCCGAGAATCAATTGGCTCTGCAAGCCCGTTCACAAGCACAGGGAGCTTCGTGGACTCACATCTGCTGGCAAGAAGTACAGGGGTCTGCGTGGAAAGGGACACACTCACCACAAGGCAAGGCCTTCCCGCAGGGCTACCTGGAAGAGAAACAACACCCTCTCCCTTCGTCGTTACCGTTGATTTTACTGGTTTTGCCTTGTTATCTTTTTTGGGAGTTTTCTGGATATTATCCCGAGGACATCTTAGTTATTTCGCCTTTGCAGTTTTGGAGATTGATATACTGAGATCATGTTTAATTTGAATGATTTACTATCAAATTTGCTATAGATGGGATTTGATGGAGTCGTTTGGTATTCTCTAGGGCACTCACATAATGTTTGATTGCATTTAATTTCAGAATTAATTAATGCGTCAGGTGCTATTAAGTTATGAACCAATTTTGTTCGCAAATTCCACCATTGTTCTTTCTATCTTGATATTCCTCCGGAACCAAAAAGAACGTCAATTGTCAAGTCAGCTGATAGATCAATGACCATTACTGTATCATCAAAATGAACTTTTTTTTTTTGGGGTGATAAAATATTGTTTTATTATCACACCGACTCCCAATCTCCCAACTGGCGAATATTTCCAAGCTTATATGAAGTCTGGACTGAGATTCTCCGACCGCCAAATTGTGGTGAAAGTGAGTGAAAAATAATTCCTCTGGTTATATGATGCAAGTTACCTATATCTAAAGCTGTCCGTTAATGTAGTTCTCTTTAAGATTATGCAATGCTTGTCTGATCGAGTCTTCATCTTGGCTGGAGTATTTCAGACACAAAAGCCGCTGAGCTACACGGTAAGCCATTTGCAATGGATGATGTTGCAGGCGGTTTACTTCAATCCGCTTCATGTCCTAGACATTGAAAATTAGGTCACAACCATTAATGGGAAAGACCATTTTGATCTATCAATAAGTTTCACAAAACATAATCTGATTAATATATAGTTTTAACCTATTCTTATTGGTTTCAGAGTTAAAAAAATAGACAAGGATTCAGATTCATCAGTGTTGAATCCACTGCTTTCTGGACCTGATGCTTTCACTTGTCAAAAAGTTAGTAAAATGCTAAGATGGTGAAATGCAAGCAGTAAATTTCTCGCAAGTATTAAACTTAAGATTCTAGATTATAATTTTAAAGGAATCACCTTTTCCGTTATCCTGGATGTGATGTTTCTGGCTGTTTCAACCACAGAGCTTGGTAAGCCTGCCACTTCTGCTAATAGAAGGCCATAGTGTGGTATATGTCTTGGTCCATCGATTAGATGAAACTAGCAAATGGAAAAGGCTTTCAGTCAGTCAAAAGGTGGCTAATCATCAGTATTATATAGAAAGTTAGATACATTACCTTGAAATGAAGACGATTATTTCTGATGTCAACGTCAAAGTGAAGAATTTTCACATTCGGGTACATGGTTGCTAGTTCAGACAGGTTCTCCATATGAGTAGCAAATATGGTATATCTGAGGAAGATCAAGTTGATATGTTATGTGCAAGAAATTTGAAATTCCAAGAATTAAACTTTAAGATTATATGTTAAAACATTTGAAAATTTCCCACAGGTGAACTTTGTAACTTTTGGTAACATTCGAACAATGATAAGTAGAAAATTACGCTTTCAGTGATAAGAGATGCTCGCAGCAGCTCCATGCAATGGCAAACCCATCAGATGAAGACGTAGCCCTCCCAAGCTCATCCATAACAATTAGACTCCTGTACCCGAAAACAATGAGATACTAGTAGTAATTTCATGCATTTGGATTGTTAAATATGCTGGCATTCAGTACCTTTGGGAAACATTTTGCATGACGAAAGCTGTCTCTCTCATCTCTGTCATGAACTGCAAAACCAAAGATGAAAAATCCTAGCTTATGGACTAATGTGACAGAAAGTAGCAACCGGACGGATGATTATTCTCAAAACCGATGTGAGGAGATTTTACCGTGCTAGAGTTTGATTCCAGATTATCTACTGTGCCCATCCTAGTAAATATACGATCAACAACTCTGAGAGTTGAGAAGCGAGCTGGAACATAACAACCTATCTGAGCAAGAATAACTATAAGACAGACTTGTTGAAGATACGTGCTCTTTCCACTCCTGAAGGAAACGACAATTGATTAGCCTCAAGGTACATTGGTTACAAATACACCACATTTTTTGTATGCAAGTTTCTGTACATCTAGGCAAAAAAGTTACTGTCTACTTAATAATACAGAGGAGAGTATGTCAAACCACCAGTTTGTGTGTAATTGTTTGGCAAAAAAAAAAAAAGAGAATAAATTTTAGGCATTACTGCGTTTAATTGAATACACAGAATGGCTAGTTGGGGATTGTTTTCTATTGAAGAATGATGCTCAATGCATAACAAAAGTCAAAATTTCAACTCCACGAGTCAACAACTTTAATAAGAGCGTATCTTACATGTTTGGGCCCATGACAATCACCATGTTGGACGCCTCTGATAAGAAGATGTTATTGGGCTGCAACGGATAAAAATTAATCAGCTTCTTAATGTACTTCACGATTTCGATTAAACTAATCATTTTTTTCCTTGAAAGAAAAAGAAGTATAGCATTACATACAACATAGTCATTGTGTATGCTCTCCAGCAACGGGTGTCTTCCAGCATCAATTGCCATTGGGCCATCATCTACGAGTAAGTAAGGCCAAGGAAATTATTATTCCAGTTTCCCCTTGAAAATTAATGAAAATGATTGCTAAAAATAGAAAATGATCGCTAAAAATAAAAATTTACCTGTAAATTTTGGTCTAGTATAACGATCAGCAGGCTTTGTGGAAATGGCATGTGCAAATGAATTGACAAGCATGTCTAGTAGGCACAGGACCTCCGCAAGCAGTGTGAGCACAGAAACATCCTCTCTTATGGCATCAACTAGTGCTGCATATAATAGTTTAGGAGAAACTTCACAAATTTAAATAGAGCTTGGAACAAGGTAAGCATAAAAGGATCAGACACCTTGGGCATAATAAACCTAAACTTGCACACAGATGTGTCCAAGAATGCTGTTCATCATTTGCCTAAAGCCCTACAAATGGACATTAAAGCCAAACCTTCAAGACAAAGTTCTGTTCTTCTATAGCACTCCAAAGAAGCAGACTTGTTTCTAACATTCAGCTGCAAGTTTTATAAAGGAAAATGACTGAAACGGCGATATGTAGAAATCAGTGTTCCATTGACATACTGATATACAAGAAATTAAGCATACATAACAAAAGCAATGGCCTTACATATCAATAATATCATATATTGACTACACTGATAACTAAACGCAGAAAGAGTGGTTCTTTATTTTTATTCATTAGGAGGGAAAAATGAATACAGCTAAAACCAAACCATTCAGAAAAGACCTTGGATGAAAGACTTTATCTTGGCTCCAATAATACATAAATGAGATCAGAATCACACTATGGAAGCACTCTGATGGAAGGCATCTTTGACCAATTCATTTTATTTGATTGATTCTTGAAATAGTGGAGCCAACTCGACAGAGGCAGTCAAAGGTTAAAGACCAAAGTAGCCTACGTAACAAGATTAAGCGATATTTCTATTCACCAACCTAGAAAATGATCATGAATGAACTCATTCTTGTTGTCGTGACTGTCTGTGGTCATATGGCATCGTAAATCGACTCTAGTTTCGTTGAAGGTGTCTATTTGATAGATATTTTGCGTGGACCACACAGTTGGATGAAATTGATATACCGATACAAAATATATCATAAATGGGTTGCAGAAGAGCTCAAGAAAATAACGGTACTTACAGAAGCAAGTTCTAGAGTTGAGCAACGTATATTGTTCCCATGTTTCAAGACCTGCATTGTGTTTTCCAACAAGATGAAATTAGGAATAATTACACATGAGATGCTAAAGAATATATTAGACGAGAAAATGTTTTCTAACCTGAATGAATTGGCTAGGAAGCTTTCCTTGAATATCTTTCTGTGGAATACTAAAGTAGAACCCATGTCTACTGTTAAACGGGAGTTTCAAATTGGGTAAATTGAAATCTTGACGGTACTTGTTAGCAAGGTTATGGATAGCTGTCAATTTATCATCAACTAGTAAGAGGTTGTACTAACGGTTCATCCCAGGTCAAAGAAAACATAAGCGGACAACACTTTTTTTTCCTTCTTCCTTCTTGGCTAAGGTTTGATAGCAGTTTTAGTTAAAGTTAAACATGCACTGGAAGAACCTTCACTAGTATCACAAAATGATCTCCGGGCATTATCCAAAAGTCCATCAATTCCAGCCTTGACTGCAAAACACTGCTGCGTTCGAGCTACAAAAGGAACCCGTGCATGTAGCACATCTTCATCGATCATCTCGCCGATCCTGAAATGAAACAGATGCTTTGGTAGACAAGAAATATTGAAGCCCTTTTTTACATTTGAAATGAACAGCATGTCAGCTCCAGCTCATTGTCCTAACACTACACTCAGAATATTGTGGTCTATATCTTTACCAGTGAAATTGTAAAGGAAAATAGTGAAGAAATTTACATATAAAGTCCTGATAATAAGAGATGCATATATAAAAGGTTTCGAATCATGTTCAAACAATTCTAAGGTAGAAGCACAGCTGCAAATGTACCTCTTTCTTATAAGAGCATATTTCTCATTTTCGCACACAGACTTGTAAATATTTGTTAGAAGAAAACTCTTTGCATCCTTAAGCACCTATACATGTCAGAAGATATTGATACTTCAGCACATGTTTTTAAGCCCATTTTTGTATACAATAAAGAAAATTTTGTCCATTTACCTTTGAGAGCAAAGGCAAGGCATCCAAGGCCGTTTTAAGAAGAATAACACTTGATATTAACTTGTGACTATTTCTTGAAGAATCAACACTAGAGACTTCATTTGTAACTTTCTTTGGCTTGAAGCAGAAGTGACAAAGTACCCTATCTGAAGGATGACATACAAAGTTTTACCAGAAGATAATGCGCCAAAATGATTGAACTTTCCAAAAGATCGAATTTTTTCCCCTTTTTCCTGTTTCCCTGCTTACCAGTCTCTTTTGGAAATTTACGCAGAACCTGGGAGAGTCCGAAAAAAAGCTCTTCGTTGCTCATCAGTTCATCCTAAAGTCATGGACTCATGTTTAGAAGAGCAATCATGGATCTAAAACAATATCTGTGTATTTCATTTAATTATCATATATCATGCATAATGTATTTGTGCGGTGTAGAAGCAAATGAATTGACAAGAGCAAGCATGCACATCCTATTATAAAGACCAGAAAACTTATAATGGTCTGTGCCACACACAGTTTGAGACGCTAAATTTTTCACATAGTTAATAGGCCCTCAAAACCTCATTTGAAGCCTAACAAGTGGATTCATAATAAGGCTTTTGCTGTACATAGATCGATTCAAGATAACCTGCTCTTACGTCTACAATTACATTTCTCAAATGCTCAAGTTAGGAAAAGAATGACCAAAACAGTTGTTATATTCCAATACATAGTTCATATATAACCTTCTGAAGCTCCAGTTGAGAACTTTATTAAGATATTCACCACTAACCAGGCAATCCAGACGTGCATTGATAGTTTCAGTATCTTTTAGCGGCTGCAAAAGGTTGGCACGAAGAAGCCTAGTCCTGCATAAGTAATCACATACGTTTCTGTTGTTAGTTTTACTTAAACTAAAGGAAACAGAAGAGTGAAGTTTAAACATACGAAACACTGAATGCTAACTTATATACACAAGTACCAAATGCTTTTTTTTTTTTTTTTGAAAAAAAGGCACAGGGCCTACTTTGATCATATATATACCTTTCCCATAGTCTAGTGAAATACTGAAAGCTAAGAAAAATATGTAGGTAAAAGGTGAATATTATGCATTGAACAGCTGATATAAGTACCCTCCAATAGTTTTTGTTGTCTTAAGCATGTGGAACAAACTTCTTTTCTTGTTGCTCGTGCCCCACAATGTGGAATGTAGCGGATCAATAATCTCCAAATTTTGGACACTGCCATCAAATTCAAATTTAATCCAATTATCAAAGACTTAAACATTAAAATTATTTTTAGTACAAAAGTGATCAATTTTAACATTTTCTTAATTTCCCAAAGGAAATATATCTTTCTCAAATGTATTCAAACTACTATATTAACAACCATAACATCATGTGTAACATATGCTTTCAAATAAATTTCAAAAAGCAAAAAGAAGTGCACCTTGTAGCATCAATATTCATGTGATCAAATGACCCATTAAAAGTGACCTGACAAAGTTAGTTGCACATTGAAAGTAAATGTTAGAATCTTAAAAAGAAAAAAAAAAAGCAGCAGGATTTAGTAGTAGTGAAAATGAATGGAAGATTGCCGTGAGAGACACATTTAAGACATTAGCTTTTGAATGCATAAAATAAGATTCAACAACATCACTTATACATATTACATGGATACCAAAGTCTCTAAGACTCATACAAATTAATCATTATTTCTTCAAAAACAATATATATTATTACAACATATAAAGTAGAAAAGATCAATACTTACAAGTTACAAACGATTAATCAGGGAACAAATCAAGATAATTTACAGAATATTCCTCCAATTTGACAAATAAAGAAATGGAATAACTCCTTATTTAAGAGGAAACCTATAAAGAGGCATAGAGGTCTAAACTTTATCCCAACTCCTACGTAAAGTCTCATTCTGCTAGTTTATGACATTCATTTTTGGCCATACAAACAGAAAGATAAACGAAGTCAAATAATCTAGCAACAGAAACAGCATCACTGTCTTGTGATGTACATGAAAGGCAAGGTTAATTTAGCTACCAAACATAAGTTTAGAACCCATTGACAATGCTCATGCAGGACCCTGATCAAACTTTCAAATCCCCTCATGCTTCTAGCACCTCTAGAACCATTCAACTTCTCATGCACAAATCTGACAATACCAAGATGCACCGTTCCACGCCATGGAGGAAAAGAAAGATTACATAAGCAGTAAATTCTTCCCCAATTTATTTTTCTTCTGGGGATTTTTCTTGCCATTACCAAGCCAGAAGACATAATAGTTTTGCAGTTCTAAGAAATAGGTAAAAGACCAACTTCATTTAGCAAGACAATGCCTCCCTCAGGCATGACCCTCTAATTTATTAAATAGCTAGTCTACTTTCAGAAGAAAATGATTTCTCAATGCTTTCTTGCCCCCTAAAGACATTCCACAAGATTTGTTGTTTTGGGGACCAAAATATGGTCATACTATTGTCCTTATGGTGTTAATATCTGGAAGGAAAGTGCAACATCAAACATACCAATAACGAGTGGTTTGTAACAATAAGCCCTTTCTCCGCTTCTACCCTGTGAATTTCCAGTTGATTGATCACCAATAAAAACAAAACAAAGTATAAAAAAGTAGCTTAAAAAAATAGAAACCATTTAGAAACCATAATTTAGTAAGTACCACTTAATAGCAGCAGCAGCAGCAGCCAAGCACAAATAATATTGCTTGTAGTAACTATCCAAACCAAGTGCTGAAGGCTCCTTCGCTGCTAGATTTTTAATCAGCACAGCACCCTGAAATGTAAAACAACAATCTTAGTTCCCCGGAAATAGCTACAGTTGTCAACATCCAAAGTTGTTTATAAACAGTAAGACGAATTATTTAGCATAACCTTAGTGTCATCAAAGCAACTGCGGCCCATTACAACCTGCAGAAGTCAGCCCTCAAATTTAGTAATATGAAGGGAGAGAGTGGGAGGACACCAGATTCCTAATTTTCAAGGAATGTCACCTTCTTGACTGAAGCATAAAATCTGTCTGCCAATTCAGAAACTCCAACCATGCCTTCAGGCGCCAACTTGTTTGGAGGAACAATGATCACCATAGGTTCATAGAAGTGAACCAAAGTTTTTGTATTTTGATATGAGCTGCTAGTTTCAATGTACTGGGAAAGATGCAAGGAAGCTGACCTTAAGTTAAAAGCAGCCACTCCAACCTGTTAAGATCAATTAAATTAGTGGGGGGATTACAATTCCAATGCTGAATCAAGCTTGGAGAGTTTAATTCTATTTGCATTGACTCTCATTCATCTTAAAATTGCTAGTTCTTGTAACCGGATATGCTGAAATTACTTTCTTCTACATGGTTTACATAAATTACACACGACACAAGTGAAATCAGTTAATTTCAGCCACAAAGCACTGTCCTAATCACTTTTTTTCTTTTAATGGTGGCTCTATGTTGAAACTCTGTAATCCTAATTGTAATAAGTCTCTTTCATCTTATAAGTACATAAGCGAATCCAGCAGAAAACTTGCTAAGTTAAACATTAACGCAAACAGCTTACAAAATGTCAGGTTCAACTTCACGGGTTCTTTCCATCGTTCGTCGCAACTCTCAACACAATTTCTATTTCGCCAAACACAACTTTGTGAATTAAAAAAAATCAAATTCTATTGACTTCACTTTCACTTCCTCATCATCATCCAAAAATCAGATTTAGAGTTGCGAGTTGCAACGAACGCAATTTCTAGGTTCTTCCGATCGTTCGTCGCAACTCTCAACGCAATTTCTATACCGCCAAACACAACTTCACGACTCGAGAAACTCAAATTCCATTGACTTCACTTTCACTTCACCATCATCCTCATCATCCGAAAGTCATGAATTACAAAATTTCTGGCGAATATTTGGAATCAAAAGATCAATCGTCTTATGAACTACCAATCAATTTGATCACTCAAGAGAATTTTTCTCTACCTAAAAATTCACAGAAAATGAAGATCAAAATAACACCGACTTAAGCGAAAAGGTAAAAGAAATGGCGAGAAGGAGAAGAAGTTGAACCTCCTTAGCTCTGTTCTCGATAAGACCGATCACGAAGCTCGAATTCTCTCCGACATCTTCCATGGCTTCCGCGCTCTCTCACATCACCTCAACGACTTTTGCATTTTCGCGACACCTCGAACACTGACACTTATATATGTGTGTTGTTTTTTGCATGTGCTAAGTTGAGCAGGGTGCGTAGGCTACTTAACATGCCCCTCTGTTTTAGAAAACGGAAGAGAAGCACAAAGTGGCGGGAATTAAACACCCTTGATTTCTTTTTTTTTCTTTTTTTTTTTAATTTATCCAACAGTTTAAATTTTTTTAAAATTTAATATATCTCCATTTTTTTTTTTGAGGGTATAACATTTCTCGTTTTTGCTATATAAGAGTAATTACTTATGCATAACAATGTCCAGACTACTATTGCTTATAATTACAAAGGAAATTAGGAGTTGCACAATTTTTTTTTTATTTTCTTATATTCCAACACACAGCACTAAATGACATGCTACAATTGAAAACTGGCGTCTAATATTGAAGGTTATTTTTACAATAATAAATTAGTTATTTAAGTCTTTGACTTTGACCTCATGACCCAATATGTCTCGACGCATGTGAGTTCTCACCTGTCGCCACCGTCAACTAGGGAAAATCCCTTGCTGAAGCTAAGGTGATGTGGGAAGATTATCACTATCCAAGTGGTTTTTATATTTTAGTTTTATTTTGTTATTAATTTATTCTCATTTGTCTAGTTAGTTGTTTATGGTAATGAGTGTTTGTTATAGTTCTATCAGAGGACTATAAATATTGAATATTGAATACAAGGCTTGAACGTTTTCTCCTAGTTGGTGTTTTCTTTTGAGGGGTTTTCTTAATCGGGTTCTGGGATTCTACATTTGGGTTAAGCCAGTAAAATATTATCTTTCCACATCTGCTGTGTCACTAAATCGCTTCTTTATTTATTTAATGTTTTCGAAACTAATCATTCCTTATTGAGGGTGCATCCAATTGAAAAATAAATAAATGTCTCATTTATGCCGTTTTCATTACCATTAATTTTGATTCTTATGACATGTTTGTTGATTTAAGCAATAGAGTGCACTCGGCCCATACTACACCAGTGTTCCTCTTTGCGTCCCTTTGCGTTACTAGTTTATTTTTGCAGAGTTCTATGTGTTCATCAAGTGTTCTTATCACATGCTTGATTCAACTTCATAATTCATATGTTGTTGAATACAAAGCTTTTGAGCTAAATCTCGTTATCTTTTATGGAGAAATTTTATGAAATTCAAAAAAAGCGACATGGCACAATCCTTTTACATTAGCATAAATACTAGAGAAGTTAAAGTTTGGAAAATTGGACTGCAAACATTGAGAAGTATATTCTTCTATGGCAGAGAAACTATCTGTACTTTCGACAATGCTCAATAAATCAAGAAAGTGTTATATAGCATCTTTGCACTTGTGCTCGTCCATTACTTCCTCAATCGTTACAAATCGGCCCTTCTCTATTGAAACTTGTGCAGCGACCCCCATGGCGACCGATATCAGCCCATCGTGCAAATCCACAGCAGGAGCTCGTTCGCCTTTTGCTCGAATTGCAGACAAGAAATTCAGGTGTTCCAAATAGCTAGATCCATGATGCAGTCCATCATACCTGAAAAGGAAACAGAAATAAGCTTAGCATCTCATGAAAGGTGACTCTACAAAGAAGCTTCTAGCACGGCATTGTTGACGACGTTAATGAAATGGCTGCAAATCAGAGAAACTCACTCTATTCGATCATCCACCGCTTTCAAGGTCTGGACACCATCTCTTCCTCCCACTCTTGCACCAAACCGCACGATGCTTTCTGGAACAAAGGCCTCCCCCTGGAAAATCTTTTTGTTTAAGATATCTTGTCACGGTAAATAATGTTATGCGGTATTATATAAAGTTTTGCACAGTAAATTTGGTAATGAGTGTAACAAAATCAATCACGGTGTTCAAACAAAGGCTAGATCAGACTGAAAAAAATGCAAGAACGATCAATGCAATGTGCAGGAAGCCAGAAATCAGCCGCAGTAATGGCATCCTTAGGAATTGCCATTCATGAGGATTTCGTCAGAAGATAGGAATACTTGATAATTATATTTCATGGTGTTTTAAGGTTACCAAGAAAAAATTATTACCTTCCCAATATCACCAACAACAGATATTTCTTGCTCATTTTGACTCCCTTCAGCGAACATGCAAAGGTCGAGCATACCACGAGAACCATTGTCAAATTCAACAATGACATAGGCATTGTCAATGATATCCGGCACCTGAAAAAGAAAGGCTCATATGAGCAAACCTAATCATCAGGGTAATCAAAATTTAGAGGAGTAGTTTTTGATGAGTAAATTACCTTTCCGTCATATATTTCATCCTTGTGATTAACGTCTATTGCACCCGAAGCCATCACACGAACAGGATTCGCGCCAGTAAAGAGCCTCATCAGATCGAAGAAGTGACAGCACTTCTCCACCAGAGTCCCTCCTGTATTAACATTGAACCGGTTCCAATTGTTGACCTACATAACATTACTAGCATGATTAAATTGAGACTAAAAAATATTGAGCTGCATAATTGTAGAACGTTATGTAAAACATACCTTAACCAAGAAAGGGAACCGATGTTCGCGGATAGCCACCATTTTAACCTGTCCAAGAGTTTTTCCCTTGACTATTTCTATCAGCTTTGCAACGGGCGGCATGTACCGGTACTCCAATCCAACTTGCACCAGCATGTCCTTCCTCTTCCTAGCAGCATCTACAACCTACTTCCAGACATACTATTTGATCACCAAAATTAAGATAAGAACACAATGAAACATGAGCAAAACCCACCACATCTAGTTAAAGTGAGAGAGGCTATGATCAGAATCAAATGCTTGCTTTACTTTTGCATAACAACCTACCAAAAAACAAAAGACCTCGTCCCTTTTGTGAAGTATTAACCAACCATAACCAGAATTTCATTCACCAAGTAGCCTATTGAGGTAAACTTTACATTGATCCGTCAACAATTTCGAACAAGGTTACCCCCGGACTTTTTTTTCCAACCTTTTCACTCTTTGCGAAACATGTCTACAAGAAACTAAAAATACCAATAGCTTTGAGTTGAAATTAATTCATTCCAAAATGTGGTGACCAAATTACAAAGTAACTCTAGTACCAAGTCATACCCTTCTAATTTAGAACAATGCTAGGGCACATCAGTTGCGTCCAATACCTCCCATTAATAAAAAATGGTTCTCCCAACAAGGGCCTCATAAAGTCACCTTTTATTATTTGTGGTGTTGGACACCACTGATACCTCAAGCATTTCCTCTCTAATTTAGAGAGTATTTGAGAACCAAGTTCTAAAATCAAAGTTCAAACTACATTATAAAGCTTTCATATGATACAGTATAAAACAAAAGTATATTATACTGTAAAACTCTCAAGTAATATTGCGTTTAAATTCTAACTTTAATTTTCAACCTAATTCTCCAACATTCTTTTAACTTACCTCCTTGCAATGAGGGAATGTGGTGCAAAGAGGCTTCTCCACTAGAACATGGTGTGGTTTGGGATGGTTGATGATATCCATTAGAATTTCGTAATGGGTCATGTTTGGACTCGACACTACCACCACATCACACATCCCACTCTCCAATAGCTCCTTGTGTCCCGTAAAGACCTTGCAAGGAAAAAAAAAAAAAAAAAATCTTTCTCAAAACCCTAGCAAAATTAATGGCACTTCTAAAACAAACCAAAAAAAATGGAAAACACCCTTGATTTCATCTTACACAATACTTTTTAGAAACTGGGTCAAACTCAAATATTTTTCTTTCTTCAACTTTGAAGGACTAAATTTTATAGATACACAGAACACCTTTATGGGCCAATTGTAAGAGTGAGCTAAATCAAGAGCAAGGTGTTGGGAAGGAATGTGGGGGTCAGCTATGGCGACGACTGAGACGCCTTGGGATCGAAGATGGTACAAATTGATGAGGTGCTCACGACCCATCATCCCCACCCCTATGATTCCGTACTTGACTATATCATAGGCAGCCATGGTTGAGGGATTTCGGAGCTTGGGCTCTGCTTCTTTTCACTGCACTGTACACTTCGCTCACTTTTTCTTCTGTTTCCGGTACGAGAATTTTGCTACTTTGTTAGTGTTCTCTGGTAGAAAATTTTGTGCTAGTTTAGAAGTGTAAACTTTGCCAACATGGTCAGTTGATGGGTTGCAGTGGCTTGGCAGTTATCTCACCATTCTCGCCTTTTCTCCCTATCTCAAAAAAATAAAAATAAAATAATAACAATAATAATAATAAATTATAGATTTCTAGCGTAGGACTGTATTAAAAACTGTCCATTTTACATCCTTTTGACCTTCACTGGTGAGAAGCACGTGCCTTGTTCGTGCATTCTTCACATATTTTGAATACAAAGATAAAAAAATATATTTCCTATAAAACAATTTAACTTTATTATTCTCATGATCGTTTGGTTTAGTTAAAAAAACTCGGTATAAAATATTAAAAAAAAAAAGGTTGTTAATAGAAGAATTTAGAGCGAAATTAAAAAAAAAACACACACACACAAAAATAAGAAAAATGAACTACTAAAAATACAAATAGAAGAAAAAAATAAGACAAAAAAATATTGAATTAAAAAGTAACAAAAAAGAATAAATAAATAAATAAGCAAAAGGTGCAAAGAAAAGAAAAGAAAAACATGCCACGTGTTAATTGCCAAAGCACACTCACACTTTTATAGATATAATGTATAAATATAGATATAGATGGTATGGATTTCTTTTATAGACAATTAGTACGCACGTACACACACACATATATATATATATATGTATGTATGTATGTCTGTATATATAATCTGTATTTGTAATACCTTTGATTTAATAACATGTAAAGGACTTTGAATGATGCGTTATGGGTTCGATTTCATTTGTAATCTTTAGGAAAATTTTGTAATTTTCTCTAATCAAAATTTTTTTATAAATATCATCTTTTAAAATTTACTTTTTATAATGATTGCAAATATTTTAGTGTAGAATAATTTAAACAACTAATATGAGGAGTAGTATAATACAACTTTTTCAAGTGTGCAATAAATAAACACTTTTTAAAAGTGTGACATAACATGTAATTTTTTCTAATCTTTATTTATTATTTATAGAGTAACGCACGCTACAATATGTGTTTTTTTTTCATATTTTAAGAAAGAAAGTATGTTTCTATCGGACAAAATAAAGTGTGTATTTGTGAGAGGACAAATATTGCTCTGAAAATAAATTATGGCTTGTTTTATTCACCCCTTTTAATCAATAGAAGAATTTTTATTTTTAGTTAAAATTTATTATTTATTTTACTTAGTTTTATAATAGTCTATTGTTGATATACCAATAGTTTACCATTGATTTACTAATAGTCTAAACTAATAGACCGGTAATAGTCTATTTAAGAACACTAATTCGGTTAACTCTATTCCAATTCAAACTAATTTTACTACTATATTTTTTTTGGTAAAATTTAAATTGCAATAGAGTTTTTAGTTTGAACCATTTTGAAACCAACAATCCAAACAGATTGTTGATAGATATTAGTTAATTATCAATTGATGTTGGTCCATCAAGAATACAACTCAATTAGTGATAAATCACTAAGTTATTCAATAATAGACCACAAATAAATACCTCACTCACCTACTTAACCATCTCTAAAAACAACTATTTTTCTAATTTAAGCAAAATTTTGATCATCATTTACCGAAACAAACTTTAAAATTGAACATTTACTTTAGAATCACATTTCGATTTCCAATAGACAGTAAAATTCATTCCAAAAGAAATTAGGACATTAGGTAAGATAAGTAAGGTGACCACAAGTTGGCCTTGTATGAGTTCAAAATACGATGATTTGGATTTTATTAGTTTGATATGGAAAATTTGAACTTTTTGGTTTGAAACTGAGTTTGGAATTGTAGAGAATAAAGAGAGTAAAACTTAAAATTGGGTCCTTCTTTTATTTTATAGGAAATTGGGTCCAATTTTAAGTTCAAATTGTCTTCAATAGTTCAAAATGGGTCTTAATTTTTTTACCAAACACCTACTCAAATAAATTTCAAGTTCAAACTCCATAAAACCACTGAAACACCTATTTAAGTCAATACTCTGTCTTTTTTAACCATTGATTAAAATTTAAGAGACCCACAAGACCATTGGATCATATATAACTAATAGGAGATAAAAACGCCCTCCATCATAGACGTCATTTTTTTAGTTTTTTATAATTTAAGGTATGTTATGAATATAGCATTATGATGGATGTCCATAACCCTCAAAGTCTTCAATTCTTATAACTTCCAAAGGTTCACAAATTCCATAACCTCTATTTGTTACAATTTATTCATAGTTATTTTCTTTATTTACAACACCATTAAGCCTATTGTAACCTATGGGCATCTTTAGCCTATAAATAAAAGGCTTTGAGAGGCATGTAATAGAATAAGAAATAATATAGATATCATTCTCTTATGTTCTTCTCTACTTTAAAACTATATTCTCTTGTTTCGTTTATTTTACAACACGTAATCAGCACGAGTCTCTAGTCTGTGAGTTTTACAAGTGTTGATTGCTCTTTGGTTCAATCACTTCTCGTTTTGAAAGGTATATTGTGCATATATCTTCACTGATGTTTATGTAGTATAGCCATTCTCCCTTATAATTCTAAAGACATGTCTACTTTATCTATTATTGAATATAGCTGTTGAGGGTAAGCTCGGCGCCACCACCGAGGGCACTAACTTTTGGTGGTCGGCAACTAAGTTTCGGCAGACATTAGGCTACCACCCGACCCGACGACTTATACTCTTCCTGAGGTGCCTTCCATTTATCTGAGGGCACGCCCCCAAGAAGGCTGCCACCTCGGGGATGTACAGTAGCTCGGGCCGGGCCACGTTATTCATCATAATACATCACTGCCCATCCTTGTAGGCCAACACCAGGCAAACGTGCTGCCAGTCCGATAGAGTCCAATCCATTGGACAATGGACGCGACACTTGTCACTTACTGCTTGATACACTTTGATGTGACACCTGGGTAATGGGCAAAACCCATCTTACACCCGATCCAGTTGGTGGCCTATAAATAGGATGCATTTATGACGTTTTAGAGAGAGAGACTTCCTCACACCTAATTAGCCTGCCGACCTCTGCCAAGCAATACTTGCCTTGAGCATCGAAGAGCCCTTGTCTATTGACTAACCCCATTTATCCGAATCATCCCTCTCGCAGGTACACACTCCCGGTCAGGGGCAAGCTTAAGAGAAGGTCAGAAGGTGTTCAGTCACACGTGGGTGTTAATCCGACGCCGGACAGCGGTAAGCATCAACAATAGCTTTATATCAATTGCACATTCCTTCTTTGAGATTGGTATTTCTATTGGATTTTGATCATTTCATTCTTTTTTTTTTCTCATGTAAAATTAATTCTAGCAATTTTACCATCCATCACGTCGTTGATATATTATACATGTGTGTAGTGTTAACTATTTGATGTATTACATTTGCTTTAGATTAGTAGTTGTATAATTCATCTTTGTTATAATTAATCGTTATATTATTAATTCTGTTTTATTACATTAACAAATTAATTTTTTTATCATCAATAACTATATAATTAAAAAAATGAATTTATTGTATAAGTTTTCTTTTATAATTATTATGCTATTTTTTTCAATTAGTTTTAATGACATGATTTTCAATGACAATTTTATTACAATATTTTTTTTTATTTTCTATGCACGTGCATGATATTTGGTATTCTCATATTATAAATTTTTGTCTTTTTGTTAATCAATTAAGAATAAATTATTGTAATTCTTATTGACATCATATACTAGTTTGCACAATGTCAAATCTTACAAAGCTAGAGTTCGTTGCTCTTGATATTTTTGGCAATAATTATTTGGCATGGACTCTTGATGCTGAAATTCATTTGGATGCTATGGGTCTTGGAGACACAATCAAAGAAGGAAATCAAGAATCATTACAAAACCATGCCAAAGCAATGATTTTCCTTCGTCACCATCTTCATGAATGATTAAAAACTGAATATCTTACTGTAAAAGATCCACTTGACCTTTGGAAAAATTTGAAAGAAAGATATGACCACCAAAAAACTGTTATTCTTCCAAAAGCTCATTATGATTGGATGCATTTGCGATTGCAAGATTTTAAATCAATAAGCGAGTATAACTCTGCAATATTTAAAATTAGTTCTCAATTAAAATTATGCGGAGAAAATATTACTGATGAAGATATGCTAGAGAAAACATTCTCTACTTTTCATGCCTCAAATGTGCTCTTGCAGCAGCAATATCGAGAAAAAGGCTTTAAAAAATACTCTGAATTGATTTCATGCCTTTTTGTGGTTGAACAAAATAACGAGCTATTAACAAAAAATCATGAATCTCGTCCAATTGGTTCTGCCCATTCCCTGAAGTGAATTCAACAACATCTAACAATTTGGGGCATGGACGAGGTCGTGGTCGTGGTCGTGGCCGCTAACGCAGTCAAGGTTGGAATACCTATCACAATCGTGATAATAACAATTTTCACGTCCATAAGAGGGAGAATAACGGAGACAAAGGAAAAGGTGTGCAACAAAAGGATTCAAATAATTCAGAAAATATATGCTACCGGTGCGATATGAAAGGACATTGGTCACGTACTTGTCGTACGTCGAAACATCTTGTTGAGCTTTATCAAGCATCACTCAAAGATAAGGGGAAAAATATATAAGCAAATTCTACATACTTTGATGATCTTGACCAAAGTCCTATTGATATAACTCATTTAGATGTGACAGATTTCTTTGAACATCCTGAAGGGAGAATTGATCATTTAATTGGTGATGGGAATGTCCAAAATATCTAAAATGATTTCTAGGATTTTAATTTTGGTGTGTTTGGTTTGAGGTGTGTTTTAGTGTGTTTTTTTTTTTTTAACTATGGTTTCAACATTTAATATTTTACTTTGTTGGATTGTAATATTTCTTATAATGTATTTTTGTTTTATTTGAATGAAGAAAATATGGATATTCCCCAATCTTTAGTTGGATCCAAGACCAATGGTGAAGATGTATATCTCGCTGATAGTGCAACAACGCATACCATACTTAAAGATAAAAAAAAATTTTCCCTACTTGATAATGGGCAAAGCTAATGTTAATACAATATCTGGTAGTACAAAAATTATTGAAGGCTCTGGAAGAGCCAATATATTATTACCCAGAGGAACAAAATTTCTTATAAATAATGCATTATTTTCTACTAAGTCTCAAAGAAATTTATTAAGGTTTAAAGATATCCGCCGAAATGGATATCACATTGAGACAGTGAATGAGGCGAATGTTGAATACCTCTATACTACAGCTATGATTTCGGGTAAGAAGTACATATTAGAGAAATTGTATGTTCTTTCTTCCGGTTTCTCCTACACGAATATTAGTCAAATTGAAGCACATGCAATAGTGAACCAGAAGTTCACTAATCCAAATACTTTTATTATTTGGCATGACCGGTTAGGCCATCTCGAGTCAATAATGATGAGAAGAATCATTGAGAATTCAAATGGACATCCATTGAAGAACCAGAAGATTCTTCAATCTAATGAATTCTCATGTGCTGCTTGTTCTCAAGGTAAATTAATCATTAGACCATCACTAGCTAAAGTTGGGATTGAATTCCCTGCATTTCTGGAACGTATTCAAGGTGATATATGTGGGCCCATTCATCTGTCATATGAACCATTTAGATATTTTATGGTTTTAATAGATGCATCTACAAGATGGTCACATGTGTGTTTATTATCAACTCGCAACCTAGAGTTTGCAAGATTACTTGCTCAGATAATTCGATTATGTGCGCAATTTCTAGATCATGCAATTAAGTCAATACGTCTTGACAATGCTAGTGAATTTAGATCCCAAGCTTTTTATGATTATTGCATGTCAATAGGGATAATTGTTGTAGAGCCTGTTGCCCATCCTCATACACAGAATGGTCTGGCAGAATCATTTATTAAACGTCTCCAATTAATAGCTAGACCTCTACTTATGAGAACCAAACTTTCTGTTTCTGTTTGGGGATATGCTATTTTGCATGCAGCAGCACTTGTGCATATTAGGCCAACGTCATATCATAAGTTATCTCCATTACAATTGGCTTATGGTCAGGAGCCAAATATTTCCCATCTAAGAATTTTTGGTTGTGCAATTTATTTTCCTATTACTCCACCACAACGCACTAAGATGGGACCTCAAAGAAAACTGGGAATATATGTTGGATATTGGTAACGCCCAAAAAAAATGTTTATTCTTTATAATAAACGGTAGACGTTTGTAGTATAGAAAAGTTGTCGTATCCACAAGGAGGTGAAAATTTGTAACTCGAGATATTGTTAAAAATAAACATTCAAAAAGGCAAGCGATTTTTCAGAGCAAAGTTTAAAAGTAAAAGAAATATTTTTGTGATTTTTTTTATTCAAAATTTAAAGCATAAAATTAAAACGGTGAAGCTTTGAGAATCCCTTGTCTGTTTTGCAACTGATATGGAATTTTAATTCTAATTAATAATTATCTAAAGCATTTGATTTATTATATCTTTTCTCATTAATTGCAAGCACATTTTACTAATTATATAAGTCAACCTAAATCGACAATATAGCAAGCCATAATGCAGTAAGGGTTTTTCTATAAAAACTAGTAAAATAATCATCTGTCACTAATGATTTGGTGCACTAATTATGAAAATTATAATCGCTGTCACTCAATTATAATTAACATAATTTTAAGATAGAAAATATAATAGCAAATCAAAATTAATATATGTTTGTGGAATAAATTATTGCGTTAATTTTGACAGCACCTCGACTTATTAATTGGTTTAAGAATACACTATGCCATCCTCTGTCTACAATAAATCAAGAATTACCAAGCATTTACTGTGTCAGTCTATGTCTATAATGCAGCAGAAACTCAACTTAATAAATGAGTATGACTTTTAGTATTATTAATATTAATTATGCAACACAATTAAACTACATAAAAAAAAAAGCATGACTGAATTTATGTAAAAATTGACAGCATAACAACAGTAACAATACTTATTGAAAACATAAAGATATAATTTATTCCACAAAAATATAAGCATTACCACACGAATATAGAGTTAAAACTCATACCAAAGTACTACGCATACAAGATCATCTCTCTGCCTCACCAAACTTTCTACACTAATTTAAGCATTATTTTATTATATATATATATATATATATATATATATATATTACCTACAAGATAAAAAGGGGAAAAGGAAAAAATGGGAGAAGGGGAAAGGAGAGAACGGGCCAAATGGCCCGAAGGGGTGTGTTGAAGGAGGGGGGATGCAAGGCTATTTATTGAAACGCCCCTTAATTCAGACGTCACAGATGTCGTTACATAAATACATACATACTTGTTTAAACTTAAACACAAACATAATTACAAAACTTATACAGTACTTTTAAATGTAAACGGAGTTAAACATACATTACCAGGATCCATTCATACCTTTTTTTTTATCTTAATGTCTTAACATTGTTTAGAATAACATTGTATAACTTATTCCATACCATAATTTATTCAATTATACTTAAGTTAATCATGAACTTATTTAATAATATAGGTATACCAAATTGTAAAATCAGGACTTATAAAAATATCACAATATAACTCATTAAACATCAAATTGTTTAAAACTCATTTACTCCCACAGTTCGGCAGGCCGAACATGATCGGCAGGCCGGAGTTCCCTCAACCGGCAGGCTGGCAGAGGCTTTGCATTTCAAACCAAAAACTTATCCATGTTTGGCAGGCCGAAAAACACGATCGGCAGGCCGGCCAAAAAGTTCGGCAGGCCGTCCGAGACCAATTCCCTTGGAAAACTTAAATTTTAAAACAAACCAACTTTTCATAAAAGGTTGCGGAAGTTCATAATTCATAAAAAAAAAATGATAAAATATCTTATAAAACCATAATATAAGTATTCTTAAAACTTAACACAAAAATATGTTCAAAATATATATCTTGATCAAATCATAAAAACGTTCTTCTTGGCGTGCTTCCGGTTATAATTCATCGTGCATAATACTCACACGCCTTCCCATGTCCTCCGCCTAGTCCATGATTTTCTTATCCTTATCTGCAACATGACATAAAACATGGTTAAGCTAATGCTTAGTAAGTACATATAATTCTCACAATTTAAAACATTTCATATCATCATATCATAAAAGTGCCTTAAGCACAATTTCATAGAAACATATCTTTCATTACGTTGACCATTTTAAAACTTATTCTATTTTTATCTTAAGGGCCCAAGTGTTGCACCATAAACATCATCATAGGCGCGCTGTCATGAAAGGAGAAGGGTAGCTAATCCCAAACCAAACATGACATCAATAACATAACATTTCATAACATTGGGTGTGCAACACTTATTAGGTGATACGTATATACATACTTTTCATACTTTGAAACATGTTATCATCATACATGCATAACTTTAAATCATGAAAATCTTTCATAAGAAATCCTTTAAGGAAAATCATCATAAAATCATCATGAATATCCTTGTAAACATATAATCAAACCTTGAAAAAGGTGTCATGTTACAGGTGAGAATGTACTTACCTTAACGCTAGCTTACTTAACCTTAACGTGATTTGGTGACGACACCGCGGTCTTGTAGTGCTCGTTCCTTGAGTGTTCATGCCATTATCCATTTAAAGATGCAATACATTAATACATATCATGAAATATCCATTCTCAAAACATTCATACATATAATACTCGTATAAATTCATCACATTTTACAAACATATCACACAATCATCATTATAAAACTATCATCAAAACATATAAATGCTATTTATAACATGCTTCCTTAAATATTATCATCAAAACATTTCATACATTATAAACATGAAAATCTTTTTGAAAAACGTTTTCTAATAATTTAAAACACATATACTTTAATTTAATAATTCATACAAACATCTTATTTTCATGCATAAAATCATTTCATTATCATAAAATCATTTAAATATATATATATATATATAACATATAACATTTCATAAACAAAAATCCAGAAATAGCATTATTAAAACAGTTTTCTCATTGTCATCTCATAAAAATTTCATAACATAAAATACATTCATCATACATACATATGCATATTCTTAACAACTTTTCATGAAATCATCATTCATTTACCTCTTGAATAATCATTACATTTTTCATACTTCAAAATTAAACAGTAACATTTTACTGTGAGGGGTAGAAGATAGAAATATTCATTTTTCATAAAAAACACAGAAATGACATGAATCGTGAAGAAACATTACACATAACACTCATGAGCATCAACACAAAACGTTGTTCATAAACACAAAACGTTGTAATTCAATGTGACGCAGACCAGACCAGTAGGGAACATACACAATCTGAAACCGTTCAAAACGAGATCCAATGGCTGTCAGACGCGGGCGAGATGGGCCCAGGTGGGACTAGTGGGACCGAGCTTGATGACCGTCAGATTGGTCTTCGTCATCTCATCGAACGGTTGAGAGAATGGTTGCTTGTGAACTGGGTCGCACAGGATTCGAAGCTGTCTGCTATTCCCCTCTGACGCGTCATAGCTTGTCGGCGCGTGAATTACATGCGCCAATCGTTCTTCGACGCGTGGACAGTACTCTGAGATTCCGTTGACGCACCGGATGACGCATTGATACGCGTCTCTTCCTCGAATGGCTGAGATTAATTTGGTAGTGAATTCGACGGCTCCCATGATGCCACGTGTCCTCTTCCTTTTGAATTTTGAATTTTTCAAAGATTTTTGATGCATTTGATGTCCGATTTTATCCGTTTTGGTGTCGTTTTGCTCCGTTTTTCCTCCAGATTTTAAATCTAAAAATCACAAACACACTAATATTAGTTATTCTACAAACATAATATTTACAAAAATATTAAAAATATTTATTTTACATTAAAACACACAAAAATAAATAAAAACTCCTAAAATTTTCTGTCCCTTACGGTTTGACGTAGATTTAATTTTTATGACTTGTAAATATTTTTAGAAATTACTAAAAATAGAATAAGACGTATTTACAAACTTAAAACACACTATCAAACACACTAAAACTCAAAATAAAATAGCCACATTACTTTTACAGGTTTTGACTATTTATAGATTAGACACTTATTTAACACACCGAAATGACTCTAAAAATTACTAAAAATTCTATTAAACATAAAAATACACTAAAAACATATTTTTAAACACATTTACACACTAAGACACAAAAATACTTATTATCTCATAAATGCTATTAATTAGAGGATTTAATGAGAAATAAAAGCATAAATAAATTATTTAAGCCTTAGAAAATGTACACTTTTATAGTTTCATCATATATGAATCCCCTTCTATAATTAAATATCTTGAACCAATGACAGGAGATGTTTTTATGGCTAGATTCGCCGACTGTCGCTTTGATGAAACAAACTTCCCAGCATTAGGGAAAGAGAATAAGCAGCTGGAAAAAGAAATTATATGGAAAGCATCGTCAAGATGTCATATTGATCCTCGTACACAACAATGTGAGCAAGAAGTTCAAAAGATAATTCACTTGCAAAATATAGCCAATCAATTGCCAGAAGCATTTACTGACCTAAAAAGAATAACCAAACCTCATATACCAGCTGCAAATGCTCCTGTTCGAGTTGATGTCCCGGTAGGACAAAATATTACTATAGCAAATGAGTCTAAAGCACGCTTGAAGCGTGGTAGACCAGTCGGTTCTAAAGACAAAAATCCTTGGAAGAGAAAAGGAGCAAATAATCAAGATGGTCAAATCAATGAGTTAGGTACTTCTGAGGAGACACTAGACATAACTAATCATAAGGCTCTAGAAGAGGTGCAGGTACCTGAAAATAGTAAAAATGAAGAGATCTCCATAAATTATGTCACTACGGGAAAATGATGGAATCGAAAAGAAATAGTTATCGACAACATTTTTGCATATAATGTAGTGCTCAATATTGTTAAAGAAAACGAGGATCCTGAATGTAAATCTGTCGAAGAATGTCGACATAGAAATGATTGGCCAAAATGGAAAGACGCAATCAAGGCAGAATTAACCTCACTTGCAAAACGTGAGGTTTTTGGACCTGTAGTCCGAACACCTGAAGTTGTAAAACCAGTAGGATACAAATAGGTATTTGTGCGAAAACGAAATGAGAAAAAAGAAGTTATCAGATATAAAGCACGATTTGTAGCACAAGGATTTTCGCAAAGACCTGGTATTGATTATGAAGAAACATATTCTCCTGTGGTGGATGCGATTACACTTCGATTTCTAATTAGTTTAGTAGTACATGAAAGACTGGATATGCGCCTAATAGATGTCATTACAGCCTATCTGTATGGTTCACTTGATAACGATATCTATATGAAAATCCCTAAAGGATTGAAGATGCCTGAAGCATGTAATTCAAATTCTCAAGAAAATTGTTCAATTAAGTTACACAAATCATTATATAGATTGAAGTAGCCTGGACGCATGTGGTATAATCGCCTTAGTGAATATTTAATAAAAGAAGGTTACAAAAATGATGTTATTTGTCCATGTGTTTTTATAAGAAAATCCGGATCTGAGTTTGTTATAATTGCAGTATATGTTGATGACTTAACTATTATTGAAACTCTTGAAGAAGTTCTAAAGGCAATGGATCATTTGAAGAAATAATTTGAGATGAAAGACCTTGGAAAAACAAAGTTTTGTCTTGGCTTGCACATCGAGCATTTAGCAGATAGAATTTTTATTCATCAATCAAATTACATAGAAAAGGTCCTAAAATGACTTTACATGCATAAAGCACATCCCTTGAGTATCCCAATGATTGTTCGATCACTTGATGTAAAAAAGGACCCTTTTCGACTTCAAGAGGATAACGAAGAACTTCTTGATCCTGAAGTGCTATATCTTAGCACGATTAGTGCACTAATGTATCTTGCTAATAATACTCGACCAGATATAGCATTCTCTGTTAGTTTATTAGCAAGATATAGTTCTTCTCTAACTCGAAGGTATTAGAATGGAGTTAAGCATATATTTCGCTATCTCTAAGGAACAAGTGATATGGGCTTCTTTTATTCAAATAACATGGGATCACAATTATTTGGTTATGCAGATGCAGGTTATTTGCCTGATCCACACAAAGCTCGATCTCAAATAGGCTATTTATTTACATATGGTGGTACAGTTATATCATGGCGTTCTACAAAACAAACCATAGCTGCTACTTCCTCAAATCACGCAAAAATAATAGCAATTCATGAGGCAAGTCGAGAATGTGTTTGGCTAAGATCAATTACCCAACATATCCAAGAAATATGTGGTCTACCTTCGCAGAAAGAAACTCCAACAACACTATATGAAGATAATGTTGCTTGCATAGCTCAGTTAAAAGGAGGATACATCAAAAGAGACAGAACAAAGCACATTTCACCAAAATCCTTTTTCACCCATGATCTTGACAAAAATGGTGATATTGATGTTCAACAAATTCGTTCAACAGATAATCTGACATATTTATTCACAAAGGCATTACCGATTGCAACATTTGAAAGATTGGTGCATAATATTGGAATGCGTCGGTTTAGAGATCTAAAGTGATGTTTCCATGAGGGGAGAAAATACGCGCTGTACTCTTTTTCCCTTGATTTAGGTTTTGTCCCACTGGATTTTCCTAACAAGGTTTTTAATGAGGCAGCTCTTTTGGCGTATTATACAAGAATGATGTACTCTTTTTCCTTTACTAAGATTTTTTCCACGGGTTTTTTTTTTTCTTAGTAAGGTTTTGATGAGGCATATTCTTGATAATGGACATCCAAGGGGGAGTGTTATGAATATAACATTATGATGGATGTCCATAACCCCCAAAGTCTTCAATTCTCATAACCTCCAAAGGTTCACAAATTTCATAACCTCTATTTGTTACAATTTATTTATAGTTATTTTCTCTATTTACAACACCATTAAGCCTATTGTAACTTATGGACATCTTTAGCATATAAATAAAAGGCTTTGAGAGGCATGTAATAGAAGAAGAAATAATATAGATATCATTCTCTCATTCTCTTGTGTTCTTCTCTACTTTTAAACTATATTATATTGTTTTGTTTATTTTACAAGGTAAGAAATTTAAACTGTTTACCTTTAAATGGAGTCGAGTATGTATAGTATTTATCTATTTTTTATTTTTCTTGTTCTCTCTCTGTTTTTTTTTTTTTTTTTTTTTTTGGGTATTAAGGTGTCTTTTTCATTACCCGTTCCGATAAAGTAATATCTTAAAAAAATAAAAAATAAAAAAGAAACGGCATCGAATTCGAAACTCTTATAAAGGAAACGAATCAGTTTTTTAGTCACAAAGGGGAAACCATAGCTGCTAGCTACAGAGCCGTTTTTCACTTCCCAAAACTCGACTAGGCTCCACCATGAAATTTAGGGTTTCGCACAGATTTCCGGTGTTTCCTTACTCTGCGCAAGTCAATTACCTCCATAACCAGCGTCGCTCTTTCTCTTCCTTCATTAAAAGGTTCCAAACAGCAACCCAAGCCCGGGCTTCTTTTAATGGCGGAAGTGGCAGCTCTCAAGGTCAGTCTCTCACTTCTGTAATTCACCACAGTTAGAGTTTCGAGCTCACTTGTGCTCTATTCTGTTTCAACTCCTGAAAAGAAAAATATTAAGGAGAAAGCGAAGGACTTTGGCGATTTTTCGGCGTTACTTTGCTACATTTAACCCTTAATAAACTACATAACTTATTTCGTATATACTCAGAAGAAAACTGAAGTTTTTTTGTTTTCTTTTGTTTGTTTTTTTTCTAAGTGTTGCAGAATTGGCAAGACAATGAAATGTGTAATTTTTAATGAATTTCCTCTGTTTTTATTTGAAGTTCATTAAGAAAACGCAATTTTTTTTTTATTTTCCTGTTAATTGGGTGAAAAATATTCCTAATTGACCAAACAATAAGGTTGTAAGAATTGGAGAATTTGGAACTAATTGTACATGATAATTTATAGCCTATCAGATGAGAGTGAGTGGAAAAAAAAAAAAAAAAAAGAGAATGATTCATGTAAAAAAAAAATAGTTGAAATGTAACTTGTTAGGGGTAAAAAGCCTAGGACAAAATAGTGATTTCAGTTCTACAGGACCTGTGGAATTTTGATGCGTATGCATTCGTGATATTCAGGATAAAATTTTTCATGTTGTGTATTCGGTTGAAATGAAAAAAAAAAAAAAAAATCGTCGGACATGAGTTGTACAATTTGATTTTTAGGGGCATTGATTGTTTCATAGTGTTTGTACAGGTGATTCTTTTCTGGTACCTGGTGCAACGGTGGCCACCTTACTTATGCTCGGCGTTCTTCATGCACGGCGAATGTATGATGACAAGAAGGTAATAAACTATACAAGGACCATCAAGATTATTCTTATCAAAAGAAGGAAAACAGCATTTGTGAGGTTTTCATCGGAAGTACCATAATATTTTGTGTTTTATAACTATAATTGTATAATCCATGTTAGACGAACATGGATCTCGTGGACTCGATTGATAGGCTCTTGCCAATTTACTTAGATGGACCACATTTGCATCAGTTAAATGAATGTGAAGCTTACTAAGATGTTTTCTGGTTGTTTATATGATAAATATTTTGTTCCCTTGATATAGGTTGAAGAGGCTCGAGAGAGAGGGATTGAATCTGAGTTCCAACCAGATCTCAAGGTAGTATTATATATCTCTCATGGTTTTTGTGCTTTTGCTACTTTCAAGACGGATGCTTTGGTTGTAAAGATATTTCCAGCGTCTAACTTTGACATAGAATTCTTATGTTCCCAATTCTAGGCTTCATTTTTAAGATTGCTACCTCTGCGCTCCATATCAAGATGTTGGGGCTACTTGACTAGTGTGGTAAGTTATCTTCCCATTTTACAAGATAGCAGAATTTTATATTCTCAACCACTGTCCCCCGAGAAGAGTAGCTCATTCACTTGTCTTCCTTTTTTCTTGTTAAAATGTTGGAGGAGAAAACTATAAATTTTACTCATTTACTAGGTTTGAATCAGTTAACCTTGTACCTGATTATATATTACAAACAGTAAATGGGAATTTAGTCAAGGTACATAGTTCAGCTCACGTTGTTACATGAATAATTTTAATCACAAGAGTGGTACTTTCTGTTTGTTTAACACGTCTATCACGTATCTTTTATATTTCTCTGTCTTCTCTCTCTCTCTCCCTCCCTCCCTCCCTCCTCTATTAGTTAGTGCATGCGTCTTACTTGCTTTCCCAAGTATGTTGTGTTACTTTTGAAATGTAATGTGTTTTCCTTTTTTTTTTTTTTGGGTATGTGTTTTACTTATTAAAAGAATATGCTTTTAGGAAATACCTGTCTGGCTGCGTCCATACGTTTATAGAGCTTGGGCACGGGCCTTCCACTCAAGTATGGACGAAACATTACCTCAACATTTTTTTTTTGTTATTTAATTAAAGTGATGTAGGTTTGTCTTCATTGTTACGCGTATGATATTTCAATATAAAATAGAGATCTCTTCTCATAGGACTAAACCTAAAGAACATCTTAGAAACAGAGGTTTGCTTTGCATTTCAGACTTAGAAGAAGCAGCTTTGTCTCTGAATGAATATGCTACTTTACAAGAGTTCTTCGTTCGTGCCTTGAAAGAAGGTTGCAGGCCTATTGACCCTGATCCACAGTGTCTGGTAACTGGTACCCAGCGATTTAGACATCTTCGTTTTTCAATATTTTAATCCGAATTACCTAGCCACTTGCCTTATATGAATGTTTTCATGGAAGTATAGGTTAGTCCTGTTGATGGTACAATCTTAAGATTTGGAGAATTAAAAGGGCCTGGGGCTATGATTGAGCAAGTCAAAGGGTATTCTTATTCTGTTTCTTCCCTTCTCGGTGCAAGCTCATTCCTTCCTATGGTAGCTGAAGGGGATATGGATGAAGATGGTGATGAACCAGAAAACACTTCTATGGATAAGAGTAAGAAGTCATGGTGGAGAGTTTCACTGTCTTCGCCTAAAGTTTGGGACCCTGTCTCATCATGGTAACGAGATATTCACATGCGGTTCGCGCTTGAAGTCTTTACTTTGGTGATAAAATCATTGTGGATTTTGTTCCGATGCAACTAAGTGGAATACAATTTAAGATCAGCTCATATGCTTTTTATATTCATTGCAGTCCTGTGAAAGGTCTTTTTTATTGTGTAATTTATTTAAAGCCTGGAGACTACCATCGTATACACTCCCCAGTTGATTGGAAAATTTTTGTTCGCCGGCATTTTTCAGGTAAGGTATTGCTGAGGACCTTGAATCTTGAAACCCCTTGGAACTTATTCAATTTTCCCAAATGGTTCGCTCACTTGTGAAGAATGCTCTGAATTTTTTTAGGTTGCTTGTAATCCTGAGGACAATTACGGCATTAACAAGTTGCTGCTTATATAGCTTTTGCAGGCCCAAAATGCTTAGGCGTCGTAAAGTTTCCGTTGCACAATTGAATTAAAAGGAGGATAGGATTTTCACAATTTATTAGAAGCTCTCTATGTTGAGTTGTCTCCGTCAAAATTGATTTTCATGGAACTTGAAGAGCCTGACACACACGCGCACAAACTCATGCATATATTATGCGTCCTTGGCTAAACTACTTTTTAACTTTTGAGTTTTGGTGCATTTTGTGTTGGCAATTCTACATGCATATGCTTTGGCAAGTTGAGTAATTGTGTTTTAATTGGTGTAAATGCTCCATGCCCCTCTTCACCCAAGTTCCCGATTCTTGATCTTTTTATTGTTAGAATGCTACGACTAGATTGCGACAAGAGATCCCAAATCAGATTTTGTGTTTGCTATTCAATCTAATACTCTTGTTAATCAATGCTTTACTATTTGTAGAAAGTTTATTAATAGTCTGTGCTTTGTAGCTATTTTTGTGGACTGAGGTGTGTTATATTCCTTCACAGGTAACTTGTTTCCTGTGAACGAACGTGCTACCAGAACCATCAGAAACCTTTATGTTGAGAATGAAAGGGTAATCTCGGTATTTGGCTTTATGTTGACTTGCAATGGTAGTAGTGAGATTCAATGCTGCTTTTGTTTCCCCCGTCTGTTAATTTTATACTAGTAAATGAGGAATAGGCGGACATTTAGAATTGTTGGTTCGGCTGATATGCTATATGTCAATATAATTGGCGAACTATATTTACATTGAAGGAATGGAAAACAACCAATTTAATGACAAAAGATAACGAAACCAGGCAGTCGGAAAAGTTAAAATAACAACTCAATATTCATGGTTTTTTAAAGGGTTATTTACCTTTTTATACTATGTATTTCAGGTTTATTCAAACAATATACCTTTGGTTTTTTATCTCATTGAATTTATATTTTTAGATTAAATTTAACATATAAATTTATACCTTTGTCTAATCAATTTTCAATTTTGACTTAATAAATTGTCCAAAACACTCTCAAATTAGAAAGAAGGTAGCTTTCAAAACTTTTAAAAAAATTTATACTTAGGTTTTTGCTTTAAAAAATGTATAGAATACCTTCAAAAATATGTGTTTTGTGTGTTTTTATTTTTGTTTTTTTTTTATTTTTTGAAAGTTTTAATTTTTTTTATCTTTTACTTAAGGATAATTTAGTCATTTTAAAGGTCAAAATCATCAATTAATTGAGGTAAGGTATAGATTTGTGTATTAAATTTAATCTAAAGATATACATTCGATGAGATCAAAAACCAAAGGCATAGTTTTTGAATTATCCTTAAACAGAGGGTATAGAAAGATAAATATCCTTTTTTTTTAAGTGTACAACATTCATGCTTCACTGTGTTATTGTTGTTTCGTTTCATGTCTTTAGGGCCCGTTTGGTTCGAGTATTTGAGTAAAGTATTCGAATGAAGATTTAAATTTTTGTAAGAGAAAATACTGTAACAAAATGATCCGTGATTCGAATATCCAACCAAACGGACCTTAAGAGTCCGCTTGTTTCGATACTCGAATAACGATTCGAATCATTTTGCTACAGTATTTAAGGTCCGTTTGGTTGGATATTCGAATCACGGATCATTTTGTTACAGTATTTTCTCTCACAAAAATTTAAATCTTCATTCGAATACTTTACTCAAATACTCGAACCAAACGGACCCTTAGTGTCTTGCTCTTCCTTGTCTCCCTCAAGCGTTAAAAATAATAATAATAAAAATTAAATAGTGAAAATTTTCTGGGTCCCCAAGAACTGGCAATTTTCGGTTAACATGGCTGGCTATATTTTGTCTTTCTTCTAACTAATTGCTTATGGAATTCTTGCTTCGTCAGGTTGTGCTTGAAGGTATATGGCAAGAGGGGTTTATGGCAATCGCTGCAATTGGTGCGACAAATATTGGATCAATCGAGGTCGAGTGGCTTCTTGAACATTACACACACTCGCCAAGCACGTAAACATGTATACATTAATGAAGGCCGAAAAAGAGCCAAAAAAAAAAAAAAAAAACAAAACAAAAGTTCAATAAACGGGGTTTAAGGGGCCAGAAAATAGACTGACAGGAGGAAAAAAAAAAGGCTTATGGTATACTATTTAATTTCCTCATAAAAGACTTGATACGCTCTGGAGGTAACTGAGATGGGATGGCCAAGAATGATAAGAGAAGCCTTCTGCATAACTAAAGTCTAAAGCTACTGTGCCCTAACAAACTATTCTGTTCATCACACACATAAAGCAGGCTGACACAATACTTTCAAACGATCTCCTTGAATACCTTATGCATGAAAACCCCAAATTGACAATCCCAAATCAACATTTTTTTTTTTTTTTGTCTGTGTGGCTTATCTTCGCTTACCCTTCCTTTTCTTGGAACTGCTTTATTAGCCTCCATTATTGATTTGAGTCTAAACTTTGTGCATAGCAGCTTCGGATTGAGCCCGAATTCCAGACAAACTTGCCAAGAAAAAAGTTATTACGCCCAGAGACTCCAGAAGAACGGCTGTATGAACCTGAAGGAGTTGGTGTGACTCTGAGAACAGGGGATGAGGTCGGGAATGCTTTTTCATCTCTTCTTGAAAAAATCTTGCCATATCTATCTTTCTGTTCTTTTTACCCTTCCGGTTTAAGTCTTTCAAGAGCATTGTCTCATTAACTTCCCCCTTTTAATGAATTCCAATATGGCTGGGAATATTTTTAACTAGAATTAGGGGTACTTTATTCAGAGTAACCAAAACTTGTGCAATGCAAATTTTCAAGTACTTGGAACTTGTTCTCAACCAAATTATTCCTTGGCCTTCTAAATGATCTATGTTGTACTTGTGCTTCAATCTGTTCAGATAGCCGCTTTCAACATGGGATCAACAGTGGTGATGGTCTTCCAGGCTCCTGTAAAGATTGGGGATTCTTCATCAGAGTTCAAGTTCTGCATCAAACGCGGAGATAAAATTCGCGTAGGTGAAGCCCTGGGGAGGTGGCAAGAACATTAGCCACCGGCATGCTCATCAGTTTATTCAGCGTCTTAAGCAAACGAAAAAGGGTCCATCAAGCAATGTAAATCATTCTAGTAAACTGCTGAAATTCAATTATGTCGTACCATTACATTGGTCAAAGAGGTGATCGTTTTACAAATTTAACATTTTCCCCCCATACTAACGTTTATGTTGCCGTATTAATATTCAACCCAGTAAAAGACCTTTCATGGTTTTCTCCATTTTCAGTTTCACAATGTTAATGATTGACCAATGAATGAATTGATGTGAACGTGCTTCTCGGCATGTCGTTAAAAAATGCCGATGGTAAACAACCATGCTTGATTGCAACATGCAACATATCCCTCTCATTCTTTACCCGTCCTAGTTTCCTTCCATTAAACCTGTATGTTAAGCATCTTGATAAACGTTTTACAATGCCTCAATTCTCATTTTCGTTCCATTTCCATAACCTATTACATAAACTCCAATAATTAGTCGCTTAATATCATAATCCAAATCTAGAGCTCCAAAAGCTTAGGTCTCATGATCTTCCAAACTATCAACATTGAAGATGATTAGCACAATGGTAGCCCACGCCTTAAGAAGAACTGAACAGTTCAATTGTCCACGACGAAGGAACAGTGCTAGTCACTGTTATCATCATGAAATTATGAGCAGTGCCAATGCCAACCATCAAATCCCATCGTCATAAAACCCGTTGGAGAAAGCTTGAATTATGCTTGAAAGATTCGAGTGTTCCTCCATGTATGACACGCTTAAAGAGAACCTCCTCAACGTCAGCCCCGTCTTAAAGTTACAGGAATCATGATTAGCACGTCCTGAAGCATTAAAAGAGGAAAACCATGGTGTATATAGCATTCAATAAGAACCACAAAGGCAAAGCTCATCATTTCCTTTGCTCTTTCCCTTCCCTCTCCACTTCTCACACTAATCTCCCAACAAACAAAACCGAAGGGCAACCAAGAATTTCTGCCAAACCTCTTCAGCAACCACAAAACCTCCTGAATTAGCTTTATCCCAGAGGATAGCTTATTTATCTCTACATGTAGGTAAACATATGAATATAATATACTCAATTTGCCAAATTACCAAATCTAATGCGGTATTTGGTAAAATCAGTTCTAACCAAAACTTTTGATTGCCACAGTGTAAAACTCTTACATGCTACAGTGATAATTCAGTTTAAAAATTTGAGTTCTAGTCCCACTTCCTAAACACCCTATAAATCTTGTCAAAAAGTAATATTCTCAGAGATGATCCTAATGATAATATAAGCATTCTAGCACTTCATATGAAACCAAAAATTTCAGCCATCTCGTCCAGAACAAGATTCAGAAGACATATAACAACTATATCAATTTTAGATAAGCGGGGAAAAAAAAGTTTTCATCCAAAGAAACGGAAAATGAATAGGAAAATATGGACAAAATTGAATCCAAAGAGAGGAAACTAAGCACAAGCACATCATTCTGTAAAATTTGAATTAAATTCCTGAACAACACATACAACACAAAATCAGAGGTCCAATTGAAATTTACATGTGCTACTTCTGTAGATCCCTCAACGCTTTTGTGGTTTCCATCTTCTCAAATGCCTAATAACTAGGAATTTGAATCCGACGCTCTCTGTTTCCTATACCTCTATATCAAAACTTTGTTCCTGAAATACCCAAAAAGAAAAGAAAAAAAAAAAAAATCTTCCAAAATTAGTTCTGTCCCAATGTTTTCAAATCTTCAATAAATCCTCAAATCAATCAAATGATATCATCCCGTTCTTTCAATATTCAAAATTCTTAAATCAATGCCAGTATAAAAGAACAGATTGAAGAATGCTAAACTGAAAATTAATTAAAAAAAACTAGTGAATTAGCTTCATCCCAATATCAACACATTCCAAAAATCCTCAAATCAATCCACAAATTATATGCAATTTTAGGAATAAGTATACAAATTCAAGAACACTAAATGGAAAAAAAAATTGTGAAAAGCACACCTACGTCTGTTTGGAGTAAGAGGAAGAAGAAGGGACGCGCTTGTTACGGAGCATCATGTAACCAACGGGTAAGACGACTCCGACCATCATGATCGCCGCTCCGATGATGTACCTGATTGGGCTCGGCGGTTCTACCTCTATCACTACCATGATCTGCAACCACACGCGACCATAGCCCCATAGTGTTAGATCTGAATCAATTAACTTGATAAAGCATATACACATTCAAATCATGAGAAAGGGAAAGAACGGAAAGAGCTTTGTGATCTACAGGAAGTTCTTAAGTTAGAGATAGAGAGAGAGAGAGAAAGCGTACAACGGCGAGGGTAAATCTGAGCGGCTTCGGAGTTCGGAAGACGAGCCTTTCGGAGGAGGTTGCTGAAACGAGACGAGTCTCTAATGGCGAGTCTCTCTCTCTGCTTTTTTGGTTCTGTGAGATCGGTACCAGCAGTTTGGGTGGTAGGGTGCACGTGGCAAAATCCAGTTGGCTTTGAATTTTTTTGTGTGTGGACTCGACGGCCCAAATAAAGAAAACATCGTCGTTTTTTTGGCAGACAGAACAAAATCTCGAGAAAATTACATGTTATCTCTCGTTTTTTAAAATTGTGTTTATTTATGGAACATTTAAAATAGTTTATGTTATATTATTATTTTTATTATATGTTAATTTGTGATATAAATAAATATGTGTAATATTTATAAAAAATTAATATTAAAAAATGATATTTATAAAAATTCTTTAAAAATCTAGAACTCTAATCAATCTTGTTATGGAGTGTAAATTTCTCTCTATTTTTGTGTAATAAATGATTTTTTTTTCATGAGGAAAATATCTAATTTTTAAAACTTTTTGAATTAAATATCAATATTTAAAAATATTTGTTATAAATAGCAGTGAATACAAAATTATTGGTAAAAGATTTTTTTTACTCATATTAAATAAATAAGTAAAAAATATTTTTACCGAGTATATTTTTTATTTATTGTTATTTATTATAAGCATTTTAAAAACCTGCTATTTACTTCAACAAGTTTTAAAAAATTGGTATTTAGTATAGAATTGGTTCTTTTTTTTAAGGTACTAGTCAAAAAGTACGTGCTTCGTGCTATGTATTAAGCACGTTAATAAAAAATTTTAAAAAGAAAAAAACATTTCAAAAGCCTAAAAAGGAAAAAAACATTTAAAAAAACCTTAAAAAAAGTTTCATTATGGGAAACTAATTCTCTCTTTATATTTTTATGTTAAAGATGAGTGATATTTTTTTATGGGATAAATGATCAGTTATCGATATAACTGTTGAATTAAATTCACAAGACATTTTCAAAACCTTTTATCTTTAAATCTATCTCTTAATTCCTTCAAAAAAAAAAAACCATCCCTTAATTTTTATAAGATTTAAGGGTAGCTCGTGTTGTTTTGCTTGTAGAACAACAATTTTAATCATTTTATTAAATTTTAGTCGTTTAATTTATGAATAGGGTTTATGCAACTATTTTTAAGGTTCAGGCTTTTTTTCAAGAAAAAAAAAAGATATCAGAGTGACTCTCCCTTTATTTTAAACAATCAACTTTATTTTTAAGAAACATAAAACTTAAAAAAATAAAATAAGTAGCTATGATTTTTTTTTAATCAATGGTTGAGATTAAAATGAGTATTTTTGTCATTAGTTAGCATAGTTAAGTCCAAAAGATGTTAGTGTAATTAGATTTGGTCAATTAGGTGTTTCTTTGACAAAACATAGAGGGTGTTAGTGTTAGACATGTATGTCCTAAGGAGTAAAAATGTAATACGTTTTTGGAGACATTTTTATCAATAAAAAATTTATTCATTTATATATATACCAAATCTTGTCGTCTTTACGTTCATATTTGTTGAATGTATGATAAGCAAACAGTAGTCTGAGACTGTCAGTCTAAACCTTAAGAATTGGGCATATGATAGACTGATCATGCGGAAGACACGATTCTTAAGGTGACGGTCTAAAACATATGATCCGCAATCGAGGGAATAAAGTTGGGCGCTTTATTCATGTAAATATTGTTATGTTGTCTATATCCCTTTTGAGAGATTGTTTGTCTTGACCATCGGAGTTGGACTCCGTGAATAGAAACATTGGCACGTTGTCATAGGTGACGATGTGTTGGATCGGGACATAAAGTGAATTGATTTGGATTAATAATTCTGTCTTGGCAAATCGATTCACTTTAGACAGTCATTTGTATTGTATCTTAATCCTGAGATGAATAGTGGGCCCGTTGTCTCGACTTGTGTCTTTTGATGTGCCAAAAGGTGACACCCACTTCTCAATAGTGGTATGCATGCCGGTACGTTTGAGGCATGACTCTTGATAGCGTAGACTTGTTATTCATAGATATGGAATCCATAACTCCTCTTTAGGAGTAATGATATCCTCTTATATGCGTTGTCTTGTAATTGGAAAACTAGAGCGCTCAACCATTTGGATACATAGGTGTAACCGAATGGTATACTATCTTTAGATGGTAAGTTTTCTAATGGTGAGACAATGGAACGTACGATAAAAATAATCGAGAAGGTAAGACAAAACTTGTCCTTAAGCCGATTATGGATGATCATATAGGGATACGATACACTATGATATGTCATGGAGACTTAGCTACACGAGCTTTGTAATTCTATAAAGTTCGAGAGTGCAGCTCCAAGCTTTTAGTGGAGTAGCGTTGGAGTTGATAATTGTGAAATGTATATCTGGGATATTGGGTTTCATAATTATCATGAGCTTGAACTTTATAGGTCCATTTTGGTCCCTTTTGCTAGCTCACAAAGTCCTGTAACGACACGACGTGCTTTTTCAATAATTGGTGACTTATGTCGGATTTATCAGATTGGTTTAAAATTTGTAAGAATCAAATGATTCATGTCTGTTTATCGGTTGAATTAATTTTGTAAGAGATTAGTTCAAGATAAACTTGTTGAATTATTGCGATCAGATAATTCTTGTCTGTTTATCGGTTGTTTTAATTTTGGACAAATTAGAATAAACTTGTAGAATTATTGTGAATTGATTTATTTTCTTAGAGATTATCTTGATAAAGTTTCTTTTGATCATATAACCTTTCTATTGGGTTATTTGAATCAAAACTGAGACTTTATCCTTTAGAATCTCGGGTGAAAAATAAGAGATTCGCGGAGATTTTTTCTCTGGAGTTCGGCCTGCCGATGGGGCCTGTTCGGCCTGCCAATCAGCGAGAGATAAGATTATGCATTTTCACGAGGATCTTATCAAATATTGATCCAAACTTGATTCTGTTTCGAGTTTTTGAGACCTAATCTGATACAGACTGACCCCAGGACCAATAGCTATATAAAGGGAGTGAGTCTCATGATTTACTCAGATCAATTTGAGAGATTAAGAGTGATACTCTTCTAGTGAGCATCTGAAAAACTCCCTGAGAGCTTTTGTTCATAAATCATGAACACTAGCTTTGGGTTCTCTCTATTGGTTGGAAGGAGAGTCACTGGTGGAAGAGCTGTACGTGTGAGCCCACACTCACTCCGGTTGTGGATAGAGAATAGCAAAGAAGATCAGTTGGTTGAGGCTCTTCTGGAACGTTACTTCTCTACACAGTTTGCAGAGGTTCTTCGGCACACTGAGGTTAGTAAAATCTGTCTAATTTATACATATAACATGTCAAACTTGTGCTTTAGAAATTACTCTGATGAAAAATTTTTAAAAATTCCGCTGCGCACTTTGTTTCCAACAGTTAGTATAATCAATAATTTATAAAGTTGATTGTAGAAATTAAAAACAAAAATTGTAGTAAATTTAACTTTTTCAAAGCTCATTATAGTAAATATCAAGTTTAGAAAATAGTTATAGTAAAAAGTAGATTTATAATGTAAATAATTTATTTACCCTTTATTTACAGTGTAAATAATTCTTATTTATACAATAAATATATTTAGGGTACAAAAAATGACATCGTAAACTATTTACTTAAAAAATAATTTAAGGTATAAATAATGATTCTTATTTGCATAGTATATAAACTATTTGTATCATTAATCTTTTATTTACTATAAATATTTTTAAAATATGCTATTTACATTATCAATTTTTTATTTACATCTTAAATCTATTTACTATGTAAATAAAAATCATTAACACTATAAATAATAGATAGATAAATTACTTACACAGTAAATCTGCTATTTAGTATAATTAGTTTTTTAAAAAATAATATTTACTATAATTTTTTATTTTCATTTGAAGCCCAAATGATTTTGGGCTCCGCATCGTACTAACGCGTAGACATGTATAACACGTGAGTCTCGTTGGTGGAACCCATCCCCTAGCTTTATGCAGAGCTGTTGCGAAGCTCCAAAACTAGAGCCCCATGCTATTGTCCCATTTGAGCATCTTATTCAGCGTGGGGCCCACAAGGTGAGGCCACCCCAGATGACAGGCCTGGGTAAGTAACTGGGTCGGCTAGGAAATATTTTTCTTTTGGAAATCGTAGAAAATGTCATTTTTAAAAATTAATTATAGTATGTCAAGTTTTGAAAATATTTATAGTAAATGTCAAATTTATGATGTAAATAATTTATCTACTTTTTGTTTATTGTCTAAGTAATTATTATTTACACAATAAATAAATTTTTGATGTAAATAATATATATACCTATTTATTTATAATGTAAATATTTCTTATATTTACATAACAAATAAATTATTTATATTATAAATTTAATATTGACAATAAATATTTTCAAAACTTAGTATTTAGTTCAAAAAATTTTAAAAGCTTAACATTTCCCATCTCGTCTATTTTTTTTAATTTTCCTACTAGATTCATTTTTATTAAAAAAAAAATCGTGTGGATGCTACGTCAGCTTCAACATCCGGGGGAAAGAAAGAAAAACATCCGGAGGTAAAGGGACTACACCCAGCCCGTTGGGGGAAGTTCAGAGAGAGAGAGAAGATGACCCTTGTCCGAAGAGCTTCCCCAGAGCTCCCCAAACTTCTTGGACTTGCAAACAGGTCCTTCAAATCCTTAACATTCTCAGGCAAGTCCCTGCTCGATTGTTCCACAACTCCACCTTCCTCTCTCCGCCATGGAATCCACGTCTTCCATTGCCCCGTAAATCTCCTCTCTCTCTCTCTCTCTCTCTCTTGTTTTCTCTTTCATTTTCTCGGCAACCAAACGGAACATTTTTATTTATTTGTTTTTGTAATTATAGGATGCGGTTGGGATTGTGGCGAAGCTCTCGGATTGCATCGCTTGCAGAGGAGGAAACATACTCGGCGCCGATGTGTTTGTTCCCGAGAAAAAACATGTCTTTTATTCTAGAAGGTATTTTTTTCCTTCCGTTTTCCAAATTATTTACATTTTAGCAATATTTTAGTCTCTTTCGATTTTGTATTGGTTCAATATTTTCTTGTATATCCAAACAATACAAGTAAAAAGAAAAAAAATCTTGGTTTGGTTGATTTTCGATATGTTATTCTGTTAATTCCAATGAGCTTATTTTGGTTTGAGGCGATTAAATAGTTCTCAGTTATAAAATAGTTTGTTATTGGATTTATTTTATTTTATTTTATTTTTTATTTTTATGTAGCAAAATTTCAAGAACCAAAATGTGAGTTGTTTATAACATGAAGTCAAATTTGTGGAAGAATACACCATAATAAAAAGGTTTGAATTGTGGTTGAATTATGAAACAAACGGGATAGTCTGGACTTGCTATGTACTTGAATATTATTGATTCTAGATTTTGTGAAACCATGTCATGGTTAAAGGGAAAAAGGAAGGACCCTTTGATCTTTTATGTATTTCGATGTGGAAAAAAATGATAATAGAAACCGAGGACTGATTTCAAGAGCAAAATATTCGGAGAGTACATGTTGGGTAAACTGATTGGATTGTGTGTAAGGTGGCAGTGAATTTATTTTCGACCCTGCTAAATGGCCAAGAAAGCAAATGGATGAGGACTTCAATAAACTGTCAAAAATATTCAATGCTATGAAATCCGTTGTTCGCGTGCCAGATCATGACCCTAAATATAAGATTGCCGTTCTTGTTTCGAAGCAGGTATGGGATGTTGTCTCTAACTGACAAACATGTGAACACACACCGACCTATAGCCGTTTATGCATCATGCAGCTGAATGGTCTCTGTCTTTACATTTTCTGTAGGAACATTGCCTGATCGACTTGTTACATCAGTGGCAGGATGGAAGGCTTCCAGTAGATATAACTTGTGTAATAAGGTCAGGTTTTGGAAATTTTGGCCTTTTTTTCCCCTCTTTTATTGAGAATACTGACTGACCGTTGCCATTAATGTGTTTTTTTTTTCCATTTCAATCAGTAACCATGATAGAGGTCCAAACACCCACGTTTTTCACTTTCTTGGAAGGCATGGAATCCCTTATCATTATCTACGTACAACCAATGGTAATAAAAGAGATGAAGAGATCTTGGAGTTGGTTCAGAATACTGATTTTTTAGTACTTGCCAGGTACATGCAGGTAATCAGCTTATGCGAATATATGCTTTTCCATATCATTTTTTTTAGTTTTACTATTGGCATTGAAGTTTGGTGTGCTGAGCGGAGAGAACATGCTTCTTTTTATTTATTTATTCTTTTCTCACTCTAGTTCTGAAATATCAAAAGAAGTTATTTTTCTTCACATTCATTCATGGAATTGAATTAGAATGTGTTTGAAAACTACATTGTCAATTTATTTCTGCAGATATTATCTCGTAATTTTTTGGAGAACTATGGAAAGGATATAATCAACATACATCATGGTCTTTTGCCATCATTCAAGGGCGGAAATCCATCGAAACAGGTTCAATCATTTTGTGTAATCTATGAATTGCAGATACATCGTCGCTTGTTGAACTATGCCCCTGTTTCCATCCTAACTTTCTATGCATGTATAATTTGCTAGATTATGTTGGCAGGCTTTTGACGCGGGTGTGAAACTAATTGGTGCAACGAGTCACTTTGTGACTGAAGAACTTGACTGCGGACCTATAATAGAACAGATGGTGATCATAAAATTGATTCCTGCTGCTATTTACTTTATGCTTCTCTGTGATGCTTTTTGCAGCAATTCTGAGAAATAATGGGTGCTAGTTCTTGTGTTTTCTGCTAAGTCCGTGTTTATTTTTCATTCTCGTGTTACTAGAACTCTGTTCATTTTGATCACTAAGAGCAACAAAACCAACTTAGAGGGGAATCACCTTGATCACGTTGTACATATGACTTGATTGGAAGTAACTGTTATAAAGGTTATATAGTTACAATTGTCCGCAATGCAGCATTTCTTTTGCTGAAATGGTTCAAACATATTGGCAATCCCACATAAAAATTTGTTGTAGGTCTGAGTTATGGTAAGATTGAGTTAGACTGCTACTGATATTAAGAAGAATTTTTAGCCACACCTGGCTCTTCGTTATTTTCATTTTTTCAGGTCCAATTATTTTCAGAGGTGTGGAATTTTAGATAAGTGAAAGTTTGAAAAATTGCTCCATTTGATAAGTTTTTATAAAACTGCTGATGTGTCCTTTCGGTTTAAGTTTAACATACTTTGCTTTCCTTATACACAATCTTTTAGATGGTCATTTTTTGTTCAAATGAGACAAAATTGCATGTCAAATTACTTGTAATTGTCTCCTTTTGCAATGCAGTGGTAGATAATAGTTCTCGGCTATTTATTCTAAAACTTTACCCTTATGGGCAGTTTATCCATTTACATGTATGCAGGTTGAGAGAGTGTCACACAGAGATAACTTGCAGAGTTTTGTGCAGAAATCAGAGAACCTTGAGAAACAATGCCTTTCAAAGGCCATAAAATCATACTGCGAGTTGCGGGTGTTACCATACCAGGAAAACAAGACTGTTGTATTTTGAGGGCACAGAGGGCATAAATCAGTTTACAGTTGGGCAATTTCCTTACAGTCATGAGTCGTTTCTCTCTCTTCTCTTACTCTTGCTAACAAGTCTTGCTTTCCCTTTCCAATGCTCTCTCTCTCTGTCTTCCCTTATTCTTGCTCGTACGTCCTTTTTTTTTTGGCTAATAAGTCTTAACTTTTCATTTTTAGTGCTCAATCAATGTCTCTTTACTCGGAGATAGAATTGTAATTTGTATTCCTTCACTTCACCTCTGTGAAATCAAGACAAGACTGGTTCTTATCAATATTGTGTTTGCGGAGTATTATTGCAGACTGATGGCATGGTAATGTTTTTTTTTTTTTTTTCCTCTCTTTCTTTATTTTTAAAAGAAATATATAGGATAGCATTTATTTTGCTTCTTTTTGGACTGCTAAACTGGAATTATTTCCACCAACACTCTTGTTACAAGTTCAGATGAAAAGCAATCTTGTTACAAGTAAATTGGAAAAACATTAGTCTAAGGTGTTTGGGCACATTAGTTTGAACCATATGGTTAAAAATAGTAGCATATGAAAACTTTAGATTAGAGTATATTTTTTTCTGATATTGTAATAATTAAAAGTTTTAGTTAAAAGTTAAAACTAATTTTGTCAAAAAGTTTTGCTTATCATATGTGCCACCGTTGAAGTTTATCTATGGTTAGGCCAAGGAATTAAATCAATATAGAAAAGCTTGCAACTTGATGAGAATTCACTAGCAAACTGTACAGTTCAACAAGGAGACATCAGTCAATCCCTCTCTCTGTTTAGGTTAACGTGAAAAAATGTTATTAAATATGAGGGGTAGGTATTTTCTATTCTTTTTCGATATTTGAACGAGCGGGAAAAGTATAAAGCTAGGGACATCATTTATGTGTCACTGCTAGAGAAGACGGGCCATCATAATTTGCCTCGGAGATTACAAAAAAAGAATTTCTTTAATCATTCTATCAGCTTCAAGTGTAGTCCTCATGATACTAACGAAGAAAGAAAAACACACTCAAAAGGGGTGGATGGGTTGGCATAAAGGAGGGATTTTTAAAAATGCTCTTATGGAATATTTTTTTTGTATAAATGGTTCAAATTTTGTTTGAACAATTTTTGACATAAAAAAAAAAATTTTAAACATTAAAATAATTTTAGTTCTTTTTTCATCATATTGAGAGTTTTTATTCTGTTACAGTTATTTTTTTTATTTTTTTTTAAAAAAACTGAAACAGTTTACTTGTATAAAAAAACGTGTTTTTTGGTTCTAAAAAAAAAAAGATCATTTACTAAATTAAAAATTTTTTTTGGCCCTTTCATCAAAATCTTCCTAAAGAGTTTGCCTCTACCGGGTAGAGATTCGAGTCGGACCAAACGCACAACTACTGTAATGGGTATCCTTCAAATGCTGACTTTTAAAGCCTCTAGTTTGTTAAATGACGAAAGTTTAATGAGTCTTTTACCATTTTTTAAAAAATAGATCCTGCTTATAAGGCTAAAAATATTGAAAATGATAGGACCATCCCTAGATCTTTTTTCCAAAAAAAAAAAAAAAAAGCAAGAAAGGATGCAACATATTCAAAAGGACCTCAATGAATGTATTTCATACATTCAAAATGTTCTCAAATTTTCACACTGCAAGCTGTAATGTAGTATGCATAAACTTACTGACCATTTTCCTTTTTTTTTTTTTTAATTCTTCTGGTGTTGGTCTTGTTCATTGATTGCGACAAATCTTGGCGAGAGAATATTTTCAATCAAAAAAAAAAAAATAGAGATTATATCCTTTTACTAAACATAAGAAGAAAGACAAATAGTGCGGTTCCTAAACTATGGTACAATTTTTTCTCCTCTTGTAAAAGGTGTGGTCTCCATGGAGGTTTATTTTCTGTCCTACTTTTTTGTGCTACACATATACACAGAAGCGAATCATATACTAGAACTGACAGATGTAAATCCCGGAGAGCCCCCTGTCTCGTCGACGTTGCTCACTTGACGAAGGAGACCTTGTATTCCTTCAGCCCATCTCTGCTTATGGATCTTGCTTTTGCATTTGAACTCTAGAAGACCCTGTGCGGTTTTGAGACCAAATATGAGTTCTTCAGAAATTTCCCAATCTCTTTTATAGGGCCACGCAGCAATGTCGTCGCAGACTCCATAAATAATGCCTAATCCCATAGCACATTCAGATGTTATAAAGAATGCCATTTTAAGCAATGAGCTCAGCTTAGTGTTTAAGTCAAAGGACAATAAAATGCTAACATTTGTTACTCTTTGAGAAGGCTCCTCCAACAAGTTTATTCTTGAGTTTGATTATGACCTCGGAATCCTTGTTGATCCAGACGGACACGCGTTTTGGTAGCGTAACTCCTGTGAATTCAAAAGAGTTTAACTGATTTAGTTACCAAGCTATACACCAAAAGGACCAAGCTCCCACACATCTACTTAATTAGCAAGCAATCATAGTGTTTTCTACAACAACAGAACAATAAAAAATATGCAATTTGATTTGTTAAAAACGTGTAATTCATTGTCGCGTGAGTGTACTATTTTCGTTAATAATCTGATCCTGAACTCGATATGGTAAGTTACCTTTCCGTGTAAGTTGCAATAAATCGCCCGCCAACTTAGAACCCAGATCCTCCATTTTATTGCTGTATGAAGCTGCAGGCTTAGTTTCAGCCATTCCCTTATCGAGGGGACTTATAGAAGCATTCTTTCTAGTTTCCTTTGGCAGCCTTGCTTTCAAAGCACTTTCCCCTCGCAAAGCTGGAAAGAAAGATTATAGGTAAAGAGAAAGCATGATACTCTGATTCAGCAAGAAAGAGCATACAATTTGTAATATGATGGCAAAAAAAAGAAATTTCATAAACTCGCGCGATGTTAATGGTAGGTTGCAATTATCTAAAGACCACTAATAGGAGGCGGGCTAACATTACTTTTCATTTTCCAATACTTCCCTGGAGGGCGTGCAAAAGTGGATCCATATTCAAACCAAAGCTCAATATCTAACAGAGTAGAGTTTACAATACCATGTCAGATTATCATCTCATCAAAAGCTTAAGCTGATAGGAGGTAGGAAAAAACATCAGATTTCATTTTGTAATTGTTGTATGGGAAATTTCGTTTCTTTACAGGAAGTGAAGCAAAACAGGAATGTACCAGTTGCAGCTGCAGCAGTATAAGTCATGAGATCGCTGGGCCTTCGGACATCCACTGCCGATCTGACAAGGGCGGCAACACGCTCATGCTCAGCTCCTGCAGCCTCGGCCATTTCAATGCAATGTGATGCCAAAAGTTCAGTGGCTGACGCCAAGGCCATGCTCATCTTCGAACGTGATCTACCGGAGTTTTCTTCTGCGACTATGGCAGCCAAGGCCGTGGCAAGTCCTGCAATAGAGAGAGCAGAATGCAATCTTGCATTCTCCAACCGTGCCTTGTCTTTCTTATTCAATATGTTGTTGTTGTTGTTGTTGTTGCTAGTCTCCTTTTGTTGGAACCACTTTCCAATTGACACTGTCCTCCTAGTGTTAAAAGATTTTGTGCCCTTAGGTGGCTGTCAAAAAAAAAAAGAAAAAAAGAATGAAACAATTAAAAAATAAGAATTGAATGGCTTGCAATTCAGATAGGATACAGTATTTCTGTGCAAACAAGACAACAGAGTTTGGATGCAAAATCAAGAGATGAGAAGAAAGAAGAATAAGAGATAGACAAAAGCCTTCCCGGTGTTTATTGGAATGTTGCGTTCCACCAAATGTCTTGAGAAATGTTGCACCTATTGCTTACAATTTACAAATCATGCTAACAGCCTCCCAAGAAGGGATGTTTTTTACACGATTTGATACCTTCAAGGGGAGGTTTATCATGTTTGTAAAACATAAGGCCTTTATGCAATATTTCTGAAAACATAAGGTAGAATGCAACATTTGAATAAAATACAGGGGAGTCTTTTGTCATGATCCCTTCTTCAAATGCCCTATTTACAGATGGATTTGTCATCTTAAATCTACTAGAAAACCAAAATGAAAGACAGCAAAAGACAGATGAGGACAACATAGATATAAGAAATCCCAATTCTTTGAGAGGAAAAAAAGCTCACCAATGGTGGCAAAGCAATTGCCTCAGGGACTATCATATCAGGATTCTTGTCAAATGAAAATTGCTTCTGTTTTTGAGCCAGAGCTTTAGAGATTTGGGAAGCCGAAATACTCCATGACCTTGACAAGAACTCCATGGGCTCATGTGGTGTCATTGGTTGAGGTATAGCAGGCAAGGATGTAAATTTCTGCAGCTTCTCTTCTTCCTCATCATTCATAAGGCTCTGCAATGAACTAGTCCTCCAAGCTGAAAAATACCCACCTTCCATTTGTCTTTCTTTTCTTTTTTTCCTTGTTAATTAATTAATGTGTCTTCTTCACACAAACAGACTTATGTCAATTCTTCTTCTATTTAACCAAAAAGCTCATCTCATTTGTTGGGTGACTAAAGTGTGCCTTTTTTTATCCTATCAGAAAATCTCAAGTACTTGTAAAAGCTTTGAACTTTCCTGTCGCATCAATTGACGGCAAAAAAAGTTAGAAAATGCTTAAAGTAGAAGATCAAGAAACTTAAGCATTAAACCACACAATAAACAATAATAATCAACTGACTAGATTGGACAAAAGCATCTCCAAAATATGCTTCAGATACCCCAAAAAGCTAGACATGAATATGGGTTTTCTCTGTTCTTGAAGCAAAAGCTGCTTTAAAATATGCTTCCTAAAAAACAATTCAAAACTACTTTCAAATTGCAAAAAGACAGACTACCCAACACTCATAATTGAAAACGCCGACTAACCCAAGTATCTATATATATATATATATATATTATGACTTGAGATTTTCAATTTTCATACACGGATAATCTTGAAAATCCAAAACGACAGCTTTTCTGTGACTGTCAACAAACTGGGGGATATATTATAAACAAATTAGAAGTTACCAGAAAAAAAAAAAAAAAAAAAAAAAGAAAAAGAAGACAAAGAAAGAATCACAGAAACGCGCAAAACGAAATCTAGTGCTTGGGAATTAAACGACCCACGAAATCTCAGGTCGGTTCTTCTTCAAAAAGCAACAAAAAAGAAAAAAAGAAAAGAGAAACAGAAGAGATAAACAATTAAACGAACAAACATAGGAAACAGAAGTAACTTTTATTATTCCAATCACGCGGAACCTAATAGGAGTAGTCTAAAAAAAGGAAGAAGTAGAAACGACACGAGAAACCACACGCCCGGACGAACGGGAAATGGGTTTCCCGTTTCCTTTGTTTCTACGAGGGAAATTTTTTCCTTTAACCAAAACGCATTTTATTTTAAAATTTGCAACGGTTTCACATACGATTAAAAACAGTTTTGTAGACGTGATAGTCACATAGATGTTTAAAAATAATCTTTTACATGTTATAATAATTTTAAGATATAAAAATTTTATATATCATAATATTTTAAACTATAAAAATAATTTTAACCATAATTATTAAATATATATGGTATTTTAATTTGACACTTAAATAAAGTAACATTGTCTTTTTTATAATAAAAGTTTCCTTGTTTTATACATGAAAAGGAAGTGTATTGTGTACGTGTGCGACAATTACAAAGGATCATGACTGATAAATCGGTTTTGTTTTTGGTTATGAATGGTAGAAAAACTTTCGGTGGCTGGGCAGTTTTAGAATTAAAAAGTGGTGTGCAAGAGCGGAGGCACTAGCCCATTGATGACTCGGTTCGGCTAGCATGATATTCTTTACTTTCTCTTTCTTTTTTCCTTTTTCGACGTTACTTATACACTCGTCTGGGGAAAATATTATAAACATCTACGGTGTTCCGACCATTTGATAGACCTAATTAGTTAAAAATATTTTAATATATAAGTTTTATATTGTAATATATTTTTATTTGATATTATAGTTTGGGATAAATTTATACTGTAATAATTAAAAGTTTTAATTTAAGCTAAAGATATCAAACACATTTGTTATATTTTAAAACTTATTTTTTAAAATAATACACATATTTAATAGCAACACAACTTAAGTATTACATATATAATATAAGTGATATGTGATATAATTTTTTTTAAATATGATATGAATAAACACATTTGTTAATTGTGTAATATAAATATAGTTTTTTCATTCTTTTTTTTAGCTATTTTCATAATATGAACCTAGAATCTTCTATTTAACTTTACAGTCTACTCCATCTTTACTAACTTGGCTAGCACTAATTTAGTTATATTCTTTTATTTCCCATGCCTTATCTTATCCTTTTCATAAAATATTAGTTTTTTTGTAATCAACATGCCTTAGTTTATTGGATTGAGATATCTAGTCTAATTATTGCTTCACATTATTACAAGTCATTTAGTAGGCTAAATACTGAAGCATGAAAAAATTAGTTAAAAATATTCCAATTTTTTGAATTATATGACAAATATGATTGGTTAGAAATAATTTAGAACACTACACAATTGGGCATGAAATATCATATCCAATTTGATCAAAATTACATTAAATAAAAAATTAACAAAACTTGGATAAAAATATAAAGGAGTTAAGCTCTATTAAATTCAAGAAGAAATATTACTCTATCAATAAGGTAATTTTTTATATATTTCTACCAACAAATTATGAGAAAATTATGAGAAAATTATGCGTTGCGCTACATTTTTAAAAATGTATTTATTCATGTTACATGCTACACTTAAAAAAGTTATTATCACGCTATCATTCATAATAATTGTCTAAGTTGTTTCACACTAAACATGTATAGCATTTATAAAAAGTGATTTTCAAAAGATGATGTTTATAAAAGTTTAAATATGAACCAATTTGATGTGTATTCAAATTGGTGTTTTCTTTAAGCATATGGCTTAGGCGAGTTTGTATGAGGCCTAGCGGACTTGGCCCTATTTTCTCAAGAGAAAATTACATGTTATATTACACTTTCAGAAAACGTATTTATTTATGTCATACTTAAAAAAAATTATACCACGCTATCATTTTATAATATTTGTTTAAGTTATGTCATACTTAATATATATGGCATTTATGCAAGTCTATACTTGTTTCTATGACATGTTGATCTGACTCCTTTTTCTTTCATGACCTGCATGGTCCGGGATCGGGTCCGGCGGCTAGTTTTTACAATATTAGGATCTAACTAGCAAGCAAGAAACAAAACGTTCAAAATCCATCAAAATCACATCATGTTGGATTAAAAAAAATAACAACTTAACATCTTGTTTATAATTGTATTCTATATTGATCAAGAATTTTTCTAAATCTTGAATTTTCTAAAAAAATTCACTTTGTTAGTTTTTTTTTTCTTCCTTTTTGGGGGAAGCGTTTTGCTAATTCTCTTTTGTTTACATTGGATTAGTGGTGGTTGCAGATCGAATCCTCCACCTCATTATCTAAAAAAAAATGATACTAATAATATAGAACGTTCTGCGTAGTATGAATATTTATAGATCATGGCGTCAAATTTCTTCAAATCTTGTATGCTAATGTACATGTTTGCATTCCAAAAAAAAAAAAAAGTACATGGTTGCATTATACGGGCCTGGCTACAAACTAATGCGTATGAATATATACATATTTTAAGGGAATTTTTAGTGGTTTGTTTTGCATAATGCTTGATTCTCATGTATATTAACATTAAAAAATGTGCATTATTCTTTTTATTTGTTTATTATCTTCATAGCTTCATGCCAACTCTATTTTTTGATCATTCCTAAGCATCATAATTGACAAAACTTAGATCATGTGACAACAAATGACAAGAGATTTAATATTTTAATTTAAATTTATTAAAAACTAAAAAAAAGACAATAAGTATAAGTAAATACTACATTTACCTCATTCTTGTCTATTTTTAAAATAGTTTCATGTTTTCCTTGTTATTATAATTTAATATATCTACGTCCTTTATATATATATATATATATATATTAAATATACATAAATAAATATATAAAAATATACACACATAATACATATATATGTATGAAAAATAAGGAACATATAATTGGGTCGGAGGCGGAGGTAGAGATAGGGGCGAGAGAGCTTATCCCATCCCCATCCTGTCTCCACTCATGTGTTAATTTTAACCTCCGTTCCTGCCCCTACCTCGATATATTATCCTCCTACCCGTCCTATTAGAGGTAGTATCTGCGGGTACCCAAACTCGTGGGTTAGATTGCCTTTCCTAGTCCTAGTTGTAGATTTTGTAAAAGAATTTTTTTTTTTCATCCTCATAGAGTTAAAACCCCACAACTCAAAAAATAGTGTAACCAATTCAGTTTATAATGTACTTTTTAGACTAGAACCTACTATTTTATAGTTAGCGGAGTTTTTACCATAGAGTTAAATTGGAGTGCTCTCTATAAAATGTTTTGTGTATGTTTTTGAGATTTGCGATTTTCATACTCCACCTCATTATAAAACAAAAAAACAAAGCCCTAGTCATCTATATTACGTGGATATAAAATTACTAACGCATGGCAGAATATGACTAAACGAAATTTTTTAGATCACATTTTTATCAATGTATATTTTATTTAATAGTGACCCGCTCTGGCGTCTAAAAAAAATTAAGATGTCTATAAATAAATTGTTCTTTACCATGATAGTGTTTATGTGTATTATGTATGTGACTGTCGACGCAGCCTTACTGTAGTTCTATACTTATTTTACTGTAAAATGTAGAGTTGGAACCTCTTGACTACTTCAAGATTTTATTTTTCTTCTTTAGGTCTCAATAGTGTGTGACACTTGGAACTGTGTGATATAATTTATTACTTTTGCTAAAAAAAAGGGGAAACATATCATCATCGTTTTTGCTGTGGCTCTGATCATGTTTCCCTCACAATATTAATGACAATAATTAAATTATTAAAAAAAAAAAAACAACAACAACAACAACAAAAACAACAAAGATAAGCTATGCTGGTTAAAAAAAAAAAAATGGCAGCAGCTTAAGACACGGTGAAGAATCTCGGCATAAGATATATTTTTTTTTAAGAAAATAATATCATTTTTATTTTTCTTGCATTTTCAACTGATAAAACCGCATCTTTCTTTCTTTTCTTTTGTTTTCTTTTTTTTTTTTATAAGGCAACAGTCAAAGACCATTAATGGACGGAGGTCAAGGATATCAAAATTATGTCTTTCCTTTTATGGGCCTAAATCAATCATGAACCAACAATAATATATATATACATATATATATATAATGTTTGTAAACATCATAACACACACATATACATAATCTATACATATTCATATGTATATATGTGTATATTATATACATGGGGAGTCTGTCAGCAAGATATGATCTAGAGCCAACCTCTCTGAGATTTTCCTGCCTGTCTCGATGACTCACGGACACCGACATGGTGTTCTGCATGGCTTTTCGGTTTTCTCATACGTCAAAACCATATAATAATAATAATGATAATAATTAAAAAAAAACCTTAAAATAATGAAAGTGATTAGGAACGAATGTTCCCTCTAATTAGGAGGAAGGTTCCTTAATATACATTTTATTATGCACAAAAACACATTTACAATATCAGGCTTTTGAAATATACGTTGGACAGAATAATGGACATACATTGCACATGAAAATGTCCTTACTCGTAAGGTTAAAGGATTATTTTTTTATATATCATTTTAAAAATGTATTTGATCGTAGTCATGGTCCCGGAGTTTAGTCGCCAAATATGACTTTAGATACTCAACATAGGTTTCTATATCCCCGACCACAACGATGACATCAACATGAGATGAGCTTTAAAAACTGAATTCATCAACAGACTAGTTTCTTGAAGAAGAAAAAATGTGGTCATTCATGAGATAGATGACAGCCATATCAAATTAACAGTAAATGCAAAATCAAGTTGTCCATAAGTTTCCATCAATCATTAGCCATGTGGAAGTCAGCATTAACTAGTTAACCACCGTGACTGCAGTACAAATAAATGTCAAATATAGACAGTCAAGGTGTTCTGTTTTTTCCACCTATTATAATATCAGTTCATTCCATTGGATTTTTTTTTTTTTTTTTTGATAGGGGGCATGTGTAAATTCATAGATTTTTCATTCATAGGGGACAAAATCATTGAAGTTTGTTTGTGAATTGATGTTGCTATTTGCAAGTATTGGATTCATAGAAGAAGTGATCGACTGATCATCACTCGAGCACCATATAGCAAAATATAATAATAAATAAATAAAATGTGATTTTGATATAGTGAATATGGCACCCCCGGCCCAAGTTCTCCACACTTGTGATGTTAGAAAAGGGAGAAAATTACATATTATGTAATGCTATACTTTAAAAAGTTGTATTTATTTATGTCATATTTAAAAAAGTTTATATCACACTATTATTTATATTATATATTAAGTTTATGGCATAAATGAACATGTAAAGTATTTATAAAAAGTAAATCTTAAAAGCTGAGATTGGTGTGCTAAACAGTTACGCAATGATTGGAAAGTGTTTTTTCATTTCAAATGCATTCTAAATTAATTATTTTGCCTATTTATATATTTGACATAGCTAGATTTGATTAGAATTGAAGGTATACAAGATGGTGCAATTTGATTAGTTAATTGACTAGATTATAAAAAATTGAGTTGCACTTGTTTGTATTTGATTTAAATGGCTGATTATTAGCTGATTTTTCTTACTTAGCACCCTTTTTACATGTCAAATCTAAGAAAAAAACAAAAGAACCTAAGCAACTTCCTCCCTTCATTTACCTTATTTTGACTAAATCAAATTAATTAGAATGTTCATTTTTGTTTTCTTTTTCTCCAGCAGCCCTAAATTTATCCATAGCCTTTTCCTTTCTATTTCTCTCCGTTATTAAAACTCTTGAGCCCATAAAAATTGAAACCAAGTTATAGAAACTCAGACTTCACAAAACGGCCTTTGTTTTCACTCTTTTAAGCTTGAAATTAGTAGATTTTAAGCTTTCTAAAGCCTTTGAAGCTAAACGCTACAAGATATTTCATTTTTATATAATCTTGTAATGAATTAATGATGTTTTGATGCAATTTAAAGTTAGTTCTCTGTTTTTAATGTTGAACATTCATATTCAATGTGTTTGAAGCAAAACTAAGCTAATTGAGTTAGTTTCTTTGTAAAATTAATAATGTTGTGAAATCTAATTATTTATTTTATTTCTATTGATTCTAAGTGTTTATTAAGTGATTTTGAATGCTTGTAGATAGGCAAAAATTAGTTAGAATGTTATTTCTAAATTTATGGAAAGAAAATATAAAACTAGGTTAAGTGAAAAATCAATTTTACACTATGCTTGATTCTTATTATTGGGTTGTTTTTATAAGATTATATACTTCCTTCGATGGTATTTAAAGTTTGAAAATGTAATGATTCATTAAAAACTTGATTTGTCTAGAAAGTTGTAAAATTATTATGTGTTTGATATTTTGTAATTTGCAACAAACATGTATAGATATGCATGTTTGCTGAGATGATTGAACATTTAATCTTTATGTTTAATCATATTCTAGTGATATAGCATATTCTTTGCCCAAAAGTGTGCATTGTGACATTTTTATGCTCAGCCCATTTTATGTTTAAATTAATACAAAACCATTATAATATGAACTTATAACATGATCTAATTAGTTTGTTTATTGAGGAATTTAATAGTATACGATTTTATGATAGGCCTTTTAGCATAGTTTATCTTCTAAGAGGACCGATCTTTTCACTTAACGCATATTAGACTTGAGATAAGTGGAAATTACCATTAACTGCATCACAAAAACTATGTAATGTTATGTTTTAAGGTGCATTGATTGGAATATTGTTATTTAGGAATGATATAGATTGTCGAAAAGCATTCATGATTTATGATATTTACATTTGAACATGTGAAATGATCTAAAAAGGGAAGGACGTTTTTAACTAAAATAGGGATATGACGCTTAATTGGCGGTCAGGTAGACGGTCAGGTAGACATAAGATGCAAGTAGGACCAGCGGACCCAATGTAGGGTGGTGAATACTTTGAAGTTGAAAAACCAAGATAATAAAAGCCATAAAGACTAAGACTGAATAGGGCAAATACCTGAGGTTTAAAGACCAACATAGAAACCCCATATTATTATTTTTGCATTGGCTAGATAATGATGAACAAGTTCTGAAAACCACGGCCTATCATTACTAGTTAAGTACCACACTCCAAGGGTACCCAAAAGAAGGAAGAATTGTTAAAAGAAAAATGATAAAAGAAAATGTCTGATTGCATTCTCATTCAATGTTCATGTTCATGCATTAGTTTCTGCTTACGAAGCCTTTAGCTCATTATAATTCTTATGATACAGATGAGGATGTACAAGGTTAAGGGTTGACTAAGTATCCAAAGCTGCCGAAGAAAGATTTGTTCCTATGTCATGTCTTAGATAAGCTTTTAAAGCTTATTTTAGAACTCTGTTTTGTCAAAACTAGCAGCTCTGTTATAGTTTTATAAACATATATACTACTAACTCTAGATGTGATAGTATACTCCACATCCCATTTTTGAATATTGTATATGTTGTAAATAAGAAAATGAGTGAAACAACAGTTTTCAAAACTCTTTTGTACCAAAACGAATATTTTAAGTAAACCTATAACATTTATAATGTAAATAATAGGTTAATACTCTTTATCCTAACTAAATAGGCTTACCATAACTCACAAATTGTAAATTTACACATGAATTGTCATCTCGTACACATAGAATCCACTAATTATTAGTTCTGATATCAATGTCAACAACGTCAAATAACATAACTCCATTAGCATAGTAGATATTACTAATTAAAATTATGGCTTATTATACCCTTAACAAATGTAGATTTAAGCTTGTTTAGGAACATGAGTTCGAATTTTAAACCAAATAGTTTTCGTTCAAACCAATTTTAATGGAGTGTATTCTCTCACAAAGCTTGATTTGCTACAGCATTCCCAAACGGGCCCTTAGAAATGTGCAGTATATGACACATGAAACTGCATGGGAAGGAAGGGAACTATGTTTGGAGAAACAAAGCACTTAATGCTGAAGAGAAAAGGAAACACACCATTTTTTTGAGGAAAGGGGAATAATATTTGAAAAGACAATTTCATTTTTAATCGACAATTGTTTTATCAACAAGTAGTTTTCTTTCTTTTTTTCTTTTTTTTTTTTTTTTGGCGTAGAAATAGAAAACAACCAGAGTTTATAGCCACTACAACCTCACCAGAAGGCCCAAAGCCAAGAAAAAGCAACTGCACATGACAAACAACACGAAGCCCATAAAGTTGGGCCAAATCTCCCCTTAGGCGTACTCTTCGGAGGGGGGAACAGCAGCGTATGACCCAATAAAGACGTCACCATAGATAAGCCCAGCGAGGCCTCCACCAATGAGTGGGCCGACCCAGTAGATCCAGATCTGAGAGAAGTCTCCGCTGACAACAGCTGGGCCGAAAGAGCGGGCCGGGTTCATGGACCCACCGCTAAATGGGCCGGCGGCTAGGATGTTGGCACCGACAATGAAGCCAATAGCGATGGGTGCGATAATTCCGATCGAGCCCTTCTTGGGGTCAACGGCTGTGGCGTAGACGGTGTAGACCAAACCGAAGGTTGCGATGATCTCAAACACCAGGCCTTCAATAGCACCCAACCCTGCGGCTAGCCCATGGGTTGGAACACTCTGCAAAATAAATTTTAGGTTTTTTCAAAAAAAAAAAAAATGTTTGATTCATTGACAATATAGCATAGTTGCTATATGTTTGATTTTATTGACAATACAGCATAGTTGCTATATGTTTGATTCACTGATTAAAATAAAAAAATTTTAGTTTGAACCAGTTTGAATATAATGTTTTTACTTACAAAATTTAAAATACTATAATATTTCAAGTTTAGAGATCCAAACGCCCTGTTCATAACTTAAGTATTTTCAGCACCTAATATTTTTCATGTGGTCAAGTTTTCTAATTTTAACGATGTGAACTAATTTGTGTTAGAGAAAAACGAGACAGCAAAATGAGGAAAACTTTGAACTCATATGATATTTACTTGGTTATAAGGAGATTTGTTAATTGTTGTAGTCAAATATATTTGAAGGACTATTTTTTAGTCTAAAAGATTTTGGTAATTTTTCAACTATTTTTTAGAAATCGTTCATTTTTCCAAATACTCAAATAAATCCAACAACATTTTAATTTTCCAAGAAGACCGTGGACATTTGTTTCATAGTTATAACTTGTTTTATTAATTTTTTTAAATATATGAATCACAATTGTTTTGAATCCAAAACAATTGTGATTCTAACATTGTGAAGTAGCTCCCATACAAAGATACCTCATTATTATTATTATTATTATTATTCGGAGCAATACTACATGTGACTATTTTTATTATTAAAATGGTATTAACTTGAACGTTCCACCTAACAGGAAACAGGAAAATACATTTTCTACCAAATTTTTATGATTAAGATTCATATAGCTTAAAAAAAAATTTCATATTTTTCTCAAGGTTATTCTAAATTACCAGCCCATTAGTGACGAAGGTGAGGAGCAAGCAGGCGACGATGGAGCCAAGCAACTGAGCAATCCAGTAGAAAAGGCCAGTGAGGAATGGTGATATTGCCTCCAACGGCCAATCCGAAGGTGACAGCCGGATTCAAGTGGCCACCGGAGATGTTGGCGGCAATGGAGACACCAACGAAGAGTGCAAATGCATGTGCCACTGCCACCGCCACTAGACCTGGTGGATCCAAGGCCCCATCGGAAGTGAGCTTGTCTGCATAAACATCAAGGTCAGTGTAAATTAGACCACTTTGGGAGAGTAGTTAGAACTGAAAAATATTGGTTTGAAAACTACAGGACATGACAGCTTTATATTGTAACAACTTTTGATTTATTCATTGTAGTTGATTAGAGCTTTACACTATTTGTTTGTTAGAACGAGATGTCATACAAACACTTAGTATCACTTGTGAAATCAAGTTATATTCATCTGTACTAAAATTATATTTAATTACCAACTCTTTAAAAGCAGAATTTCTCTAATTACTCCACTGTAAACCACTTTGTGATTAAGTGATTAGGCCGTAATTAAATTATTAATTGCATATTGTGATAAGGTAGTCTTGTTTAACATGATAATTTGCTATGAAATATCATGAGATTACAAGTTCAAGAACTATCACAATTTAGGCTACGATTAGTTTAGTCGTAGAAAAACTAAGCAATCGTAAAATAAAATACGTGTCATGTAATACAATGCAATTTATTGTGGTGACCAGTTAAAAGAAATTTAAGTGGATAAATAATATTTAAACATATTATTTGCATATCAATTAATAATTGCTATCAACTTATTAAATTAAGGTACCGATCTGTTCCGACCGAAAATAGGACTTGAAACTTACTGAAAGCAATGGCGGATCCAACACCAGCAAAAACAAAGAGAAGGGTGGCAATGAACTCAGCCAGATAGGCCTTGAGAGACCCAGCACTGAAAGAGTCACCAACACTACCAATAGCCAACTTCACCATTTTTGGCCACTTGAAAAGAAAACTAAAAACAGCAAAAGAGGAAGAGGTAGAGAGAGAGAGAGAGAGAAAGAGAAAGAGAGAGAGAGAGATTTTCCTAGACTGAGTTCGCTTGGTAGCTTTCAACTCGGTAGATTTAGTGCATGATGCATTCTTTTGGGCATGGCTTAAATAGTGCTTAATTAATACAAATAGGAGATCGCTAATGCAAAGAATTATATTGGCCAAGCCATGGGCCCCGGCCATGGGCCCCACATGACTACTTTTGCTGGACATAATTGGGGTACTAACCATATTTTATATTTCACATATTTCTATGTTAATTTAATTATTTTTGTGGCCAAATTATAAAACCATCATGAGGATAACACAACAAAAAATTAACTAGTTATTAATTATGGGGCTGGCAGACCCTGAATATTAATACCATAAATGAGATAAGAATGTTCCCTTAAAATATTTCCGAAAGTTGAGCTCTCCCATTTTGAATTAGTGTATGCCAAAATTATTTATGACTATTATTATTATTTTTTTGCTGAATAGCCAAATTTCTTATTTAATGTGTGGCTGAAATTGCATTGATGAGAATGACAACATTGTTGATGTTAAAGTGAGGTTAATATTTTATGGGTCTTTTAATTGGATATCCTATGTGCATTGATTTGTTTTTCTTTTTTCTTTTTTTTTTTAATTGAGGAGTAGATAAAAAAAAATTGAATTTATTGCTAGTAATTTAATATCATCAATGGTTGGTCTTAAATTTAGTAGGACTTTGTTGAAAATGTTTACTTTTGTGAAAATTATTGCCATAATTTAACCATATATTACTTAGAAACGTCCAATTCAATAACACATCCCTTTCATTTCCCCTCTTCTTTATTATTATGCCTATTCAACATTTTTTTTTCTTATTTCTTATCACCAATTAACACCGAGTTAAATTTAGCACGCCAACATATAAATAAATTTTATCCCTGATAAATCTAAGTAAGTATCCGTCTATTTTTCTCCGTAGATTAAGGCAACACGTGATTAGTTAATGAACAATTACTCTATTAATCCACTGTTTTTAGAATAATATTAAGATTCCATTGTGGCCGTACGTGCTTATTAAAAAATTTATTTATTAAACAAAAATAATTAAGTAAAGTTGGTATTAATCATTTGAGTTGGCATCAGTACGTAGTAGTTGGGTGGTGGAGTGGAAAACCTTTGCAAAATGGTTTTTTTTTATTTAATTGTTTAATCGGTGAATTTTATAATCGTTTTAATAATAAAATTAGAGCATCTTGTGGAGTAAGCTTATATTGTTTATTAAGGTGCTAATTAATGACCAAATGCAATTGCACACGTAAAATAAAATAAAATAGTGATGGCACGCAATACCGAACCCACTTTGCTTTGATCTAATCTTTTTTTTAGAGATCTTTTGACATGATCCAAACGGAAAAAAGTATTCCGTTTTAAGAAATAAAAAGAACTGACAAGTGGTAAGAGCCATTGCAAGCATGAAAAAAAAAAAGGATAAGTTGTTTTTCTGTTCAACCCAATTATTCAAAATGGCCAAACGTTAACCATACCAGAATAGCCTTGAAGCGTTTGTTTTACCTAAACGCTGTAACAATTTAAAATTATGAAAAAAAAAACATTATAATAAAACCTAGATGCTGTAACAATTTAAAATTATGAGATAAAACATTAAAATAAAACCGATTTGATTCGATCTGTTTAAAAAAACACCCCATGAGTTTTTTTGGTTTTGATATTTAAGTATGTTTATTCTAATTTCCACGTTTGAATTTTGGTAAACATGCTAATATAACAATTAGCCCTTGCCCAAAAAAAAAAAGAAAAAAAAAACTATGAAGCCCCCGTGGTCCCTTCTTGATGTTTTTCTTTTTTTTTTTTATAAGTTATAAGGAACTTCTTTCCTTCTTTTTTTTTTTTGTGTGGCTTTTTTTAAAAAAAATTTAGAATTTACTCCAACCCAAATACGGCCAACTATTATCGAATTTACTGGGTTTTGTCTCTTACTCTTTACTCTTTTATTTACTTTTTTCCCCCCTTTTCTTTTTTGGAATCAACCCGTGAGTCTTTACTTTTTCTTATATTTGTAAGTTTACTTCCGCCTAAGACTCTTGAAAGGAATATATTATGATAAATATTGTAAGCTTAAGACTTTAAAACAATCAGGTTATGACATCAAACCAGCTAGGCAGCCCTAATCAAAATGACTCAAATCTAGCTAAGCCAACAGATTAGTATTAGCAAAAACAATTTGAAAAAAGAAGAAGAGAGAGAAGATAAGAAGATTAGTACTCTCTAGTTCGTTGTAGATAAGGATCAAGGAAGTCAAAAGAACAAATAAATATGGTGAACGTAACTTGCAAGAATCTTACTTTGAAGAATGATCAAAAACAAGTTTACTAGCCCCCAAGCCCTAATTTTAGCTTTTGTGGATAGACGATGACACAACTAATTAACGTGGTGTTTGACAATAATGGTTTATATTATTTTTTTAATTATAAATAGTGTAAAGTTTTTATATGTTATAAAAATAATAAAAAATTATTATAATATAAAATACTTATATGCTACAATAAAAATAGTTCTAACCATTTTATCAAACACCTTAAAAGAAATATCTCGAGAAAAAATAAAAAATGGAAGAAGACAAAACGTTAATAATGAATTGCATAGCGATTTCATTGTCCTTGCACGAATGTCCATTGGCATTAATAGTTTAGTCCTTCTCTCTAGTAACTGTCTCGTGGCTCTTATGCAATGCCAAAATAATATATATATATATACACATATTTTTTTTACGGTTGCTCTTTTTACGGTTGCTTTGAGGGACCATCATTCTAATATAACATTTACATTAACGTATAACATGATAGCATCAATATAAGAGAGGCATAGTATCAAGAAATTTACATTAATTGGAAGTTTAAAAAGGTGATAGGAACCGTGATTTTTATTATTTTTTTAGTTATAAATAATGTAAAACTCTTACATGTTATAGTAATAATAAAAAATTGCTACAGTATAAAGCTTTCATATGTTATAGAAAAAGTAGTTCTAACCAACGGTTCCCACTACCTTTCCAAACACCCTATAAAAAACATAATAAAAATACATTACACCGTTTTAAGATTAATGTTACCTTTAATGTTAAAAATTATATTTAATAATAGACATGTTACGTCTCTCTAACATTAATGTTATGTTATGTTTTTTATTTGCTACATGTTATGACAAGTGGACCTCATACAGTCACACTAGAAGACTAGTAGAAAAGCCTTATATATTAGTATTTAATATAGCAAGTACTTAGGTTATGAGGGCTTTTTATATAAACAAATATATTATCTAGAAAATTCACAAAAAAAACAAAAGGATTCACCAGTCACCACCCGTGACATGAGAGACTTCCATAGTTACAAATGATCGTAAATGTACACTAGTTATTTTCACTTAACCTTATAAGTAGATATTGCATTATATGCATAATTTATAACTCATATGTACTGCATTCATGATACCTTAATTAATTACATAATTATATTTTATAATTTTAACTATTTCTCAATCCGTCATTTTGTATTTAAAACTACAAAAAAAATCCCTTGAGTTTAGAAAATATCTTTCAATTTCATCCCTATAAATATAGAAAATTGAGCAAAATGACACAAAGAGTGTTAAATAGTTATAAAAAAATATCTTATAAATTTAAAAATAAAAAATTTCTAAAATAAAGCATCAAATTTCAAAAAATGATCTTAAGTTTTATAGCTTTTTTAATATTAATATATCTTTTAAATTTTTTTTCAAGAAGAAAAATATATTTGAGAAACAAATTCGGTATAATTAAGTATATTTTTATCTTATCTTTATATTTTTTTTTGTTTAAAAAGCCTTCAAAAATAAAATTAAAACAAAATTTTCAAATTCCATATAATACCTTTATACGTAGTTTTTTAAAACAAAAATAAATAAATAAATAATCAAAATAAAAAAATTTATAATAATGTAATTAACCCTACCGGTTTAAAATGATTTGGAGGCATACATTATCTACATTAGATGCTTCATATGATTATATCTTCTGGCACTTTATGCATGCGCTGGATCTGGCCATCTGGCACAACTGGATGGTTAAATGGCTAATGAAAACCGGAACCAAAAAAAAATGATAGGATTAGACTGTTGTTCAACTCCCATTTTTCGGCTAGAGGGAGAAAAATTTACCATTGTTACGTGGGAAAGTAAAAACGTTGTTTTAAAAATATCGTACATTTTATTAAATTAGAGAAATGGTCGCCTTTTAAAGAATGGTAAATAAGTGATTAATTGATTGACTTGGTGGTCAATCATTCATTGATCCATGTCAATCAATAATTTACCTCCCAACCATTGATGGATGGATCAAACTGATTGAAAATTGATGCAGGACAAAGAAGGAAGATAGAGAAAAGAATCTTTGAACCACTAGAGATGGAAGAGAACACATAACAAGATGGGATTTTAGAAACTGAGGTATTCGTTAAAATTTAGGAACTTAACTATAATCATGACGCAAAATCAAATATAAAGTTAGAATACATTCTTATAAGCTACGACACAAATTTAAATATAACTCGTCATCACCAAAACATCAACCATATTAATAGGCCCATAATTTTTTTAAAAAAAGTTCTGATATTTATTGATATGGTATTTAAGAAGTGAGTTAAAACTAAAAATTTAACTTAAAAATACTATAGCATGTAAAGCTTATACTGTTTAAGTTAAAACTAATGAGTTTTAACAGATTTTACCAATTTCAAAGTGAAAGAGGTAGCCAAAATTGACCACCTCACCTTTTTTTTTTCTTCTTCCTAGAGGAGTACTATATTAGAGTAGATTATTAGACTCTTGGTAATTAGTCTATTCAAATTTTATTCCACAATAATTATCTTCAACCAAAAGTTCAAGGAGTACGATCATTCAAGAGATAATTTTTCCAAATTTTAGTCCCTTATCAATTTGATTTCCAAATTGTTCTTTTTATTTTAATTTACTTTTTAAACTCAAGGGCGGGAAAAGGATTCAAATTATACACGTCGAAATAAAGTTAGAAGTGAAATTATCATTAGGTTATATATACAACTACCCAAAATGTTGCATGTATTATAAAAATTACGTCAATATGCAAATTGGGCCTTCGTTCAAATTTTAGAGGCTCCAAGATTTAGTCCTTAAATTTTAAAATTTATCCTTTTGCGATACTACAGTCCTTCATTCGTCCTGTAATTAACTTTCTCGTTGTAACTATATCCTTCTTCCTAACTAGCAAAACAAAATTATATATTTGCCCCTCAAGTATATTGTCGTTGACAAATCTCTGTCTACAAGTGATACAGATGAAAGCTAACGAAGACGATACTTTTGCCTATCAACGAAACTTTTACGCCTGAAAGTTAAGAGATTAAAAAATATCTTATCGAGAACAAAATCTGAAGGCCCATAATATATCAATCTCAACGAAAATATACAACTATTATTCTACGTACAACACAGGATTGAACCAACAACTTCTTAAATTGAAATTTAGGCTCTTGTTTGTTTTTGTTTTTGAAATTTTTGAAAATGTTTTCATAAGCTTTACGAGATAAAAATTTTAAAAACACTTTAAATATAATTTTTAAAAAACTTTTATTTTAAATATTTTTATTTATTTTAAAAATAATACCATGCGATGTCTTAAATTCAAACCTTATCCAACCTTACCCGTGTTTGATCTAGTGGTCATGTCAAAAAAACCACTACTTATTTTATTTATTTATTTATTCTGTTTTGGATTTGTGTTGGGGGATTTTCCACCGAGCCATAAACACGTCAGAACGTGTCATCCTTATGATTGATATTGTCCACAGACCGAAGAATAGTAGGAATGGAGACCGACATGGCTAAAGTTAGAGAACTTTGACAAATAACGTACGATTGCTCAAATATTGAGGTCGACCTTAATCTCGTGTGCAACGTTAGACATCGAAATGTAAATAGAGGCCATTTAGATTGAATAACATAAGCAATGTTAGGGCAACCATATGAAGAAGTACACGTATTCGCGTGGTTATTACATGTCTTGTTGCTTGCGTAGCAAGAAAAAATGTCTGAATATATACGAATCCTTGAAAAAAAAAGAGTGACAAAAAAAGAGAATAACAAACATTCATGTTGGGCCCTTACTTAGAATGAAAAATAAAAAAAAACTCTAAGTCGAAAAAGGAATATGATGTGTCTTAAATATGATGATTGTCTTAACAATCACAAGATTAGGGCAAATTAACTACAAGTAAGGGTGGCAATTCGGGTTCACGAGTCGGGTTCGGGTCGGGTTGGGCTCTTATATAAACAGCCAACATGCACAACCCGAATCCGACTCGTGACCCGACGGGTCAAAAAAACTCAAACCCGGACACGACCTAATGTGTAGACGGGTTGACCCGACCCGACCTGACCTGTGCAATCTGCCAATATACTACTTTGTACATGTTTGTGTTGACACGACACACTGACCCACTAAACCTGATAGACCTGCAACACGAAAAGTCTAACAATAAGCCTATAAAATAAACAATAACCCAACAAAACAAAACCATCAAAAAAGTTAACAAAACTTTGTATAAGTTTTACAAAAACAAATATGCTAGAAATTAGAATAATGTCAAGTTAATGTTAGACTAATTTGACACATTAAAATTAATTTCAGGTTATATGGGTTGCATTAAAGTCACACAAGTTTAATTTGGATTACACCAGTTGATTAATAATTTTCAGGTTAATTTTCAGGTCAACCTTATTTCGACACATTTTTTGCAGGTTATTTCGGGTTGATTTCGTGTTGATTCGGGTTGATCCAAACCTAACCCGTTTTTTGTACGAGTCAGACGGGTTCTACCCAATTCCAACCCGAGGCCTATTTTCCCCAACCTTAACCCGCATTTTTCGTGTCGGTTCATGTTGTGTCATCGTGTTGTGACCCAAATTACTGACCCTAACTACAAGTACCAGATAAAACCCAAAAAAGAGGATTCTTCTCTCTTTCTGCAATTCACTCTCTCTTTACATTCTTTTTCATATTTCCAAAATATTTCTATTGTTGTTTAGCTGAGCGTCAGAGTGTCTTCTGCATGCTAATCACAACATTCCTAGAGGAGCAGTAACATCAAGGATCACGGTGGAGAGCAACAAAGTAGGTAGAAGAATGTTGATTTTAAGAAATTCACTCCAACATATTGGTCTTACACATTAAAGTGTGCTTTGAAAATATTGAGATTATAAATGTGTTTAATAAATGAACCAGAAAGTAATTTTATGAGAAAATACCTATTCCAACAAATATCTTTTGCTCATTATTGCACATGATCAGTTAAGTCCATGAAAAAGACAATCACAGCTGGATGGATTTTCATGGAAGTAACATCAAATTTGAAGATATTTTTCAGCCCAAGTATGGCCTTCTTAATTCGTGTCCATATTTTGTTAAGGTTGTAAATGTGTCCCCTATTTTAGTTGTAATATTGGGCTAGCCAAAGGTGATCTGGCTAGCTATATAAACTTGCTATAAAGTGTAAACATATATAGGAAAATCCTTTTCTGGGACCCCCGGATACTTAGCAAAAATGCCCTTATCCTCGAAATATATTTAATTTAAGTACAAAGGAGAAAACAAAATAGACTTTGACCATCATTTATTGAGAAATAATTTTGGAGAATGCAAACTCCTAGAGCATAAATTATTTATCATTTGTCATTCACTTTGGACTTTAAGTCTGAATATGAAGTGAGTTTAGGGGGAGAGGGGAGTTGGTAGAGTAGAGTAGGCACTTATTGGCAGATGATTTTGGGTTCCCTATCAGCCTATCACTTTGGGCGTTGCAAGATGAAACATGGCATGCATGAAAATCTGCAACTTGAATATTAGTCTTGTTTTCCACACCCTCTAGGCTTTTCTATATTTGTTTATTTTCTTTTTCCTATGATTTTTTAGCTTTTTATAGAAAAAAAAAAGATTTTTTATAGCATTACTAAAAGTTAATTTATTAACATTTTATTTATAAATATGATGAGAAACGAGAACTAGCATCAATAGATCCAGATACTTGCTACAAACCACATTCACACTAAGCCATTCACTCTCAATGTTTAGTAATAAAAAATAAAAAGAAACAAAATAAGTTGAAGAGCGTGTAATAAAGGAAAATCCAGTCCGAAGACTTACAGAACAAAGGAAAAATTAGTAACCAAAAATTGAACAACATTTATCAAATCAACGATGAAAAAAGAATCTACTCCCCTAAAGAGAAAGAGAGGGCCTCGTTAAAACCATTTGCCAATAAAATCCAATGGGAAAAATCAAGCAGACCGAAAAAAAGTGCATGATCCAGCTCGTTCTTAAAACTTTTGTAGAAATCACATAAGCTTTGAAGCGACATGTTAGAAGAAGAGAAGCATCCTTGTCAACGTTATAGCTACAAGTTTGTCAGCCACTCAGTTTCCTTCCTAATGTTCTGGTTGGTAAGAGTAAAAAGTGGAGGGAAAGAAAATATTGGAAGGATTTTGGAATAGAAATTGATATTGTATGATGTTTGGTAGAAAAGAAATTAGAATGAAAAAGAAAAATAAGTAGAAGAAATAGCATCTGGGTTCTACCAAAATTGATCTCTTTAAATACGGATAGATTTTGTAAGGGTAATGTTTGACAATTTGCCCTTCTCTCCAAATATGGATGCAAAGAAAGTGAAGTTACCGAGTTGTCCTTCTTTTTCATCAAAATTTCAACAAAAAATTTCGACACCAAATTAAGGAACTAGCTAAATAATTTTTAGGCAAAATGATAATTGTATTAATAGTAGTTTTTCTATTTCTTTGGTTTTTCTTGCAATACCAAAGAAGAGAAGATAAAACTATTTTCTCTCCACCTTCGCACATCAAACAAGTGAAGAGAAAATCAAAATCTTTTATTTCCCTACAGTTTTTTTTCCTTCATAGTTTTCTTTTCTTTCTTATTTTTTTTCCTTTTTACAAACGGGGCATAAAAATATGAGAAACTTTGCGTACTTTCGACCTCAATGTAATTTCGTCGTATATCAAAGTTTCTCTTTAAAAGGATCTCCACTACATAGGTGGAATCACTTTTCGAAGCAAAGAAAGTCCTAGTGAAAGTTGATTGCTAAATCAGTAGTCTTGATAACCGCAAGTAGTTTTACTTTAAAAGTGAAAGCAAGACCCCCTTGGAGAGACAAATAACACTGATTCTAATTATTTTCTCATATAAGACATCAATAATTTCTGCAACGAACGATTTAATTGTGGAATGTGTTATCACAATTGTTGGTACATACCATTTTTACTAGAAAAATCTAACGTTACGACGACTCATAAAAAAAAAAATGGAAAACTAATACTAGTGTTATCTTTAAAATGCCATTTTGTTTTGATGCTATTACAAAATCAACCCATTTTCCCGGAAAACGAAACAAATGCGACATTTGGAGGAGTAATTTTTTTTTTCTTTTTGCATTTTTTTTAAAGAAAGAAAAAAGAAGATTGGGTTGATCTTAGCCGAGACCATTTCTAATATAAATACCAATGTTAATGTTACATTTAACATTAAAATAACGTGTTTGATATGTTATTTTATTTTTGTGCTTCAATGCATATGTTATTTTATTTTTGTGCTTCAATGTTAATGTTACATTTAACATTAAAATAACGTGTTTGATATGTTATTTTATTTTTGTGCTTCAATGCATAGTGTTATAGGATAAATTTTATTTTTGTCCCTTAAATATTGATAACTATGTCATCTTATCCCTTAAACTTTAAAACTAGCATGTATACCCCTCAAATTTTATAACTAACAAAAATACCCCTCAAACTTTAAAATGTTAGCAAAGATGCTCCTTTTTGTTGCATTCCGTCCAAAGAATTCTATCCCTCCCTCAAAATTTGGTAACTCTGTCATCTTACCTCCTGATTTTTAAAAAACTTGTATGTACACCCCGAACTTTTTTTTTTCCTTTCTTTTCTAGTCAACAAATTTTTGCACAATTAAAAACTCAAATTGCCTATCCAAGAGTCGTGGACCGAGCCAAGATGAAAAGGTACTCCTTTATTAGGATGAGGGTGAGCATGTAGAGCACATGAATCAAGATGACAAACACCACGATCATCATAGAGCTTGAACAAAATTCGTTGAGTTATCGAGAAGGAAGACAACAAGGAATGAGCAGGGAAAGGAGAAGGCAAGCTAGGGCTTGAACTTGAAGTCTAAGCTCCAAATCATGACCATTAAGTTGTGCTTGGGATTGATCAAGATTTTTGGACTTTAAGTAGATTGAAGAATAAAGAATTATGCTTGAGGAGAGGCATAAAGGAACATGAATAGATTGAAAGATTTTTGTCCGCACCGAGTTTGCTTTCACTTGCTTCCTCTTCCTCCTCCTCATTCTCCGTTGGCTTCCTCCGTGACTGCTTAGCAAATCTTGTTCAACTACGCACTAACCGTGTTGTTTGCTATCGCAAATTGCATACTTTACAAGCTTGCCCTTATCTCAATGAAAGAGTAATGTTTCTTCTTGGCTCAGTTCACTACTCTTGGATGAGCAATTTGATTTTTGACTTGAATGAAGAATTATTGTCTAAAGAAAGAAAGAAAGAAAGAAAGGTTCAGGGGTGTACATACTAGTTTTTGAAATTAAGGAATAAGACGACGTAGTTACTAAAGTTTGGGGAGTAAAAGTATGCTTAGCAAATCTTGTTCAACTCCGCACTAACTGTGTTGTTTGCTATTGCAAATTGCATACTCTACAAGCTCACCCTTATCTCAATGAAAGAGTAATGTTTCTTCTTGGCTCAGTTCACTACTCTTGGACGAGCAATTTGATTTTTGACTTGAATGAAAAATTATTGTCTAAAAAAAGAAAGAAAGGTTCAGGGGTGTACATACTAGTTTTTGAAATTTAGGAATAAGATAACTTAGTTACTAAAGTTCGGGGAGTAAAAGTAAAATTTCATAGAGAGAATTAACCAAAAAGGGGCCTTTTTGCTTACGTTTTAAAGTTCGATAGGTGTGTACACCAAATTTTAAAGTTCAAAGGGCAAGATGACATAGGTTCCAAAGTTAGAGGGACAAAATAAAATTTCTTTCAAATAATATACTTGCATTTTGATGTAATTGTTAAATTTTGAAACTTATAAAAATAAACTTTTAATTTAAAAATCACTATGTTATAATGATTAAATGAAAAAATGATTATATCAATAAATAGATGAAATGTTAAAATTTGACATACACTATTCTTGCTGTCAAATTTGAATTGTTATATCGTCATCAAATTTTGTTAAACTTTGGTATTTGTTAATCTTTTGTACTCTTAATTTATATGATTTTGATGTAGAGTTAAACCTTACAATAATATTGTTCTCTTTATAACGATTTAAACAACCATCAACACCAAATTTTGATAGATTTTCATCAAACTTTTCATTATATTTTTTAATAACTAACTAACAACAAATTCTATAGATTTTTATCAAATTATGTTAAACCCAATCATAATTAAGGTGTCTAAGAAAGGGGTTTGAAATCTAGAGTTTTAATCCCCGACAACGTGAAACAAAAATTTGACAATATGTGGTTCAAACTGAGTAATCTTATTCAACTCCATAGGGTTATAACCCTATTACTAACAAAATAGTAGGACTCGATATAAAAAGTGCACTATACACGAGATTAAAACTCACAATTTTATAAGTAGTAGGGTCGTAACCCTATAAAATGAAGAGGATTTTTCGCTCATAACTTATATGATTTAAATGCTTCTACCAAACACCTAAATCCAAACATGCAAAAATTTTACCATATTTCAACCTCATTATTTTATGTCATTTTTTCATTTGAATTTTTCAACTTTCATTATTCCAAAAAAAAAAGAAACTTTACCTTAGAGAGACAGAGAGCACGGACTGAAGTGACTGGCGGGCTAGTGATCACTGTCGTCCCAATCCCATGCAGTCTCCAACCGCTATTGTTGGGCACACCACACACACAAAATTACTTCTCTCATATTTCAAACACAAGAGACTAGAGATTGTTCATTTGTGTGACTTATAGCTGATAAGTATTAACTCTTCACATTGAATTCCCCACCAACCCAAAAGTCACCATATTCAATTCTTCATTCATCAGTTGGCAGAAGCAGTCTCTCCTCTCTTTCTTTAGCTAGCAGCTAACTTTCATGTATTCCACTCTTCTCTTGTAAGTTTTTTCCTCATTTACTTCTCTGTCAAAAAAACCCAAAAAAAAAAATTATTGTTGCCATGTCTCATATCCCACCAGACAGATACTCAAATTCAAGCTTACCCATTTGAGAAAACTCCCCTTTCTTTACCTTTCTCACGTTGTCTTCCCCATTGTCCACTATATTGTCATTCAATATTTGTCTGGTTTTTACAGTGGTACTCCAGTTTTGGATTCTTCTTTGATGTTTCCTGTGAATGTGTGGTAGTGGCCTCTGGGAAGTGCTTATTTGAAGGAAGAAAAAGGAGACTGAAAAATAGTGGTTTTATTTTTGGCTGGTGTTTAGGAGAAAAGAAAAGAAAGGAAAATAAGTAGGAAAAAAGAGATTTATAGTATGCGTGGTTTGAGTACTAGTTTAGGTGGAGTTGGGGAAGAAGAAGATGATAAACAAGCAAGTAGGAAGGAAGAGAATGGAGAAGATTCTTGGGCTGGCTTACTTGATCATACTCAACACAGGCGTTCTAAGAGGTGTAGTGCTTCTACTTCCCAAAACTCAAATAAATGTTATCATTAATATTATGCTGTTTGTAATTTTTTTTGTTTCAGTTTTTTTTTGAAAGTTTGGAGAGTTTTCTTTTTTGTTCCTTAAAAAGTTTGTTTTTCCTTTTTTTAATTTGTAATTGATGAACATGTTTATCTATCTTGTAGACCTAAATTTTTGTTGCATTTAGAAATAGTAGTACATTTCTTTTCCCTTTGGAAAAAGGGAAATAGAAGATAGGAAAAATTTATGGTGTTCTTGTTTTAGGGGTTTTAAGGTTTACTTTTTATATTTCATTTTTGGAGAGCATTTCTTTGTTGATCTAGAATTGGAAGCGGGTTAATGTTTTCGGCTTCTTTTTTTATATATAATTATATACATATATATATATATATATTGTGAGTGAAGTACTATTTGTAGATTTGGCTTGCTCCAATTGTGCAGGGTGACTTGTAGAATGCTTAAGCCTTGTTCCTAGATTAGGGGGTGTTTGGCAGTGGTGGGAACCACTCAGTTCTCACTATAATCTCAGTTATGAACAGTGTAAAGCTTTCACATGCTACGGTAACAATTAAAAAATATATATGCTACAGTATAAAACTCTCACATGTTAAAGTAAAAGTGGCTCCCACCACCCTTCCAAACACCCTCTAAAATTTCACCTGAGCTAAAAAAGAGAGAAATTGAGGATATCTACTAACTTTTACTTTTATGACATTGTGTCCAGGTACTTCCAAATTTTTAAAACGCACATGTTGTCTAACTTACCTCCTCTATTTAAATATCATTTTATTTATTTATTCTTTGGATGGAATGGCACGAGATATGGGTTAGGGGGAAAAAAATTTGTCAAATCTTTAAATTATCAATTAACCCGATGGAATTAGCACCCCACCTTGCACGAAAAAAGGGACGGATTTAAATGGAGGGGTAATATTAGAGATCTTTTATTGTTTAGGGGCATAACTATAAGTACGTTTTGAAGTTCTGGACACATGTTGACTCGAGTAATATAGTCCAAGAAGAATTTATGAATTTCCAATTTTTTTGGGGGAAAGGATATCAACATTTTGTTCTATTCTAATAAAGCATCATTCTCGAAGCTAACATATTTTTTTTTCTTTTTTATCCAAGCACATTTCCATGACTTTTTGCTTTTCTTTTTTTTTTTTCCCTCCATTTCCAGTGCTTCTGAGAGGAACTTTAACGTTCTGAGAAGTGGGTTATCAAGTTCCACAAAGGACCAGAATGAAACAGATGTGAGACTTCTATCTCCATTGATGAGCAAAATTTCATGTTATGTAGTTATTTATTTATTTATTTTATGTAAGATTGATAATGCTTAAATTTGTGTAGAGAAAAGTGTAAATGGCTAAGACCATTAATGTGATACCGACCATGGATGTCTAATATTTACTATTTTGGAATGAATTTAACAGGTAATGGTACCTTCAACAAGTGCTTCTAGGGGACCATGTTCTCCGCATGGCAATTCTACCTGCATTAACAAGAACATGTCAACGAAGCACCGGGCCTCTCTGGAAAAAGATGTAAGCAACAAAATTATATATATATATATATATATATAAAATCTTTCCCTTTTCAGATCAAAACGGTAATTTCATACTTGACTCTACTGTTATACGATATTAAGAAAAATATGTGTGTGGATGTGCTTTTAATTTGTAATCTTGTGTTGCTTTTGGTTAACATTTAGTAATAGTTCGCACAAGCATGGCCTAGCGTTAATCCCATAATCAAAAGTATAAAAATTAAGTTCCTCTGGTATTTAATACTGGTCTTTTTTTACTAGACCCTGTGTTATTCTTAAGAATTTTTATGACAGGAACTACGTGTGAGATTTTATATTATTTTCATGACGAGTAAAATTAGATGTAGTACAGGAGATCTTCCTGATGAGGAATGGTTAAATCTAAAAATATTTTGTGTTAGTCTTGTGTTTTTATTTAGATTTACCTGAATCATGCTTGTTATTTTGCTCACACACTATGCTCTCTTTTCAGATTGAGCAGCTGCAGTTGCGTTTGCAGCAAGAGAAATCGATGCGCCTTGTCCTTGAGAGGGCGATGGGCCGAGCATCAAGTACTTTATCGCCCGGACATCGGCATTTTGCTGCTCAGGTACATATAAAAGATTATGCCTTCTAAATCAATCAAAGAAATTTTGCTGAATTTTCCGAACTGTTTCTTGTCTTGTTCTTTTTTCTATTAACATTGTATCCTTAAGTATTTGGAGTTTGCTATTATTGCATTAGTTATGAGCTTGAATCTTGGGGAGTTTAGCACATAAGCAGCATTTTTTTTTTCTATTGGAAAACAAAAAACAGACAAAGGAATTGATGGCTGAAATTGAGTTACTTGAGGAAGAAGTCGTGAACCGCGAGCAGCATGTTCTCTCTTTGTACAGAAGTATTTTTGAGAATTGTGTTAGCAGACCGCCGTCGGAGCAGAAATCGAGCATGACTTCTCCTGCACATCGGAAGCATGAATCCAGGAAGCATCCTAGCATCATATCAAGTGCATTTTGTTCCTCTAAAAAGTTCCCCTTCAGGCCATTGCAGGCTCTAGTTTCTATAGACAACTCGGGGAAACGATCCACTAAAACCGGTCATGTTCATTTGTCCAAGGGCAGAAATGACACTGATTCCGCAAAATCTTGTTCAGGCTCAAGTAAGGTAAGGCCATGACATTATTCTTTTTCCATTTTCAAATGTATGGTTGCACGCCTTAATAGCATTCTATTTTAGGAAAATTTTAGGGCGCATTTTCTAAACTGTGAAGGAATATAAAACGAAAGATAACAAAATTGGAAAGAAAAGTAAAATGATAAGAACGAATTTCATTGATATGCTTTCTGGTTTACTTATCCATTTGATTTTTTTATTGAACTTTGGAATAGAAATGTTTTCAATGCAATCATTAAATTGTGTTTTTACAAGGCTAAATAATCAATTGCTTACGACACTAAAATTTTTATGGGCTTACTACGAAATCTGGTGTGTATTCCATTTTATCGGGAATCAATACTGATAGCCTTATATTGTGTGGGGTCACTATATTCGCATTACTAATTTTATAAGTAAATATTCTGTTAGATGGGAAAGAGAATGATCACGTTTGGTTCTTTTTTCCCATTCATGCAAAATAAACACGCCCTTAGTGTAATGTCCATTTTGGGTTGGGGTGTTGGTGGATTGGTTTTGCAATTTGGAGGTCAAACTACAAAGCAAACCAAAAGTCCGGCCAAGAAAGAATTTGACACAGTGGAATTGAAAAGATAAGTGTTTTACCAGCTTAACTAGGAAGGAGGATTCAAAAATCCATTTAAGAAAAGCACTTTGAGGGGGAAACCCCCAACTATGAGAGAAAACGCCCAAACTCGTACTGAATTCTTAATATTGTAGTCTAACTATTACAATTAGCTTATGATGATATTTATAGCCCTCCAACAAAACAACAACAGATACTTACGAAAACAAACGACAAACAAGACAAATAACGACAAAAAGAAAGCAAAGCTAAAATATAAAAACGACTATTATAGTTATAACCACCCGCATCAGAATTTACTAGTGCTTGGTGTCTAAAGTTCTGCCACTTATGTCATGATCATTTCTTCATAAACAATTTGAGTCCACAGCCAAAATAAACAGATGAAAGTATGAAACAAAAAAAGGAACCATCTTGCAGAAGTTATTAGGTGTTTGAAAATTAAACCTTCTCATTTTAATCTTTTATTATGTTTTTCAAAAGGTTCTGGCTACGGGAAAAGCTTCTGTACTGAGAACTCTGAGAGATCACCTCCACCAATGCCCAAACAAGTTGTCTGAGGAAATGGTCAGGTGTATGGCTGTTGTTTATTGTTGGCTACGCAGTACAACGTCTGTAAATACTGAGAAAAACCGATCACCTTTCTTGTCGAGGTCATCGACTAATGTCATACAGCCTCGGCGCGGTGTTGTGGAGGACCAAGATTGGTCTGGTAAATCCATGGTAGAAATATTGTGGATTTCAACTGATAAGAGCCAGTTCTCTCATGCCTCCTATGCCATTAACAACTACAGGTTGGTTAGAATGTGATCAATTCAAAAACAATATCTAGAATGCTAGTAGAAGGAATGCCAAGGACTCACCATTTTGGAGCTTCATTCGAAGTGCCGCGACTAAGGAACTCCTAGAATACCTGGATATTTGCACTTTTTACCCTTCTATCTAATTTCCTACTTTTGGCTTAAAAATATACCATAAAGTATTGTCCAAGAAATGGAGCTGATTTAAGAAACATATTTTCATATAATCATTTACCCTTAAATCGATTTTGAAAACTCTATATTAAGGAAAAATGAAACCACCGGGATTCGAACCCTGTTGGACACACACTCACCAGGATGCATATCATAAGGAATCCATATGCTTCACTTGACATGTGCTTCATTTTTTTGGATTTCAGAGTTTTAGTTGAACAGCTGGAGAGAATAAATGTCAGTCAGATGGAAACCAACGCACAGACTGCATTTTGGATCAATGTGTACAATGCTCTTGTTATGCATGTAAAAAATTAGCTTGACTCATTAGTGTTTTTTATGCCACCAATTTTGAACTCTATATGACTTTCTGCTTTATCATGTGTAGGCATATTTAGCGTATGGCATCCCCAACAGCTCTCTGAGAAGATTGGCTTTGTTTCACAAGGTAGTTCACTTCATTATTTTAACTTAAATGAGTAAAATCTCAAGGGGGGCTAATTAGTTATGAGCTTCTTGGTATAGTGCAGGCTGCTTACAACATTGGTGGTCGTGTCATCAGCGCAAACGCCATAGAGCAGTCGATATTTTGCTTCCGAACGCCCCGAATCGGATGGGTACTATTCACTTCTACTTTTGTCTTAAGGATAGAAACTCACATTATATGGTGATTGACTGCACGCACACACACACACATATATATATATGTATGTATTTTTATCAGGTTGTAGTTATAGGTTAATTTAAAAGCCATCACTTGTATTATTCTCTGGTTTTTTTCCCCTTTTTATGGCAATTTCATACATTTTAATCTTCATATGCAAGTTGCTTACCATTACAAAAGGAGATTCCTTTGATGTATTTGGCCGAGATTACTTGTGGTTTTTTTTTTCCCCCCCTAATCATCTTGTTTAGCATTGAGTCAAAACCCATGTGTTTGGATAAAAATCAAGCACCATGTTTCTCAATCTCACTCATGTTTTATCTACCTTTTTAACTTACAGTGGCTTGAAACCATCCTTTCAGCTGCCTTAAGAAAAAAATCCGGCGAAGACAGACGACTCAGCTCCAAATTCGGTCTTCCGAATTCCCAAACCTTAGTCTGCTTTGCTCTCTGTAGTGGAGCTTTTTCTGACCCTGTGGTAATCATCTTTTGAAGACTTTTGTTCAGTCCATTGTTTTGATCCTTTTTCTCTTTTAGCTAAAGCATTCATTTTTTCACTACTCTCATATTATTTTTCTTCATGCAACATAAAAGATGACTTTTTATGTACTAGTACTACAAGTTTTAACAACTTTGGCAAATAATATTCCTAACAAAACTTCTACTTTTACCTCTAACTTAACTACTAAACGAGAATCAAATGGTGACATCCTCATCTGATTATGAGCTTTCTTTTTTTGTAATTATTTCTAGTTGAGAGTCTACACAGCCTCAAACGTTAGAGAGGAGCTGGAAGAGGCAAAAAAAGAGTTTCTTCGAGCTAATGTTGTAGTAAAAAAGTCAAGGAAAGTGTTTTTACCAAAGATGCTTGAGAGATTTGCAAGGGAAGCATCTTTTGGCTCGGAGGATCTTCTGAAATGGGTCGCGGAAAACGTCGACAAGAAGCTCCACGATTCGATACAGAAATGCCTCGAGTGCAAGTCGAGCAAGAAGGCGTCTCAGATCATGGACTGGCTGCCTTATAGTTCAAGGTTCCGGTACGTGCTCTCGAAGGACCTAACCGAAAAGCCATGGTGGGTGTGACTTTTTTTTTTTTCGCAATGTGCTTTTGTAGAGTTTCACAAATTCTCACTTTGAGCCATCTGGCAACTTTCTTAGCCAAGAAGCAACATCACATTTGTCTCATTTCATATCCTTTGTTCTTGGTTTTCTCAGCCGCCACTTTTGTAGCCTACAATCCATAAAGTCTGGCCTTCTGTACTCCATTCATTTTAATTAACTAAAGAATTTACTCTAATGATCTCGGCGTTACCGTTGCATGATATAGCTGCTTAGGCTAGTTGTGAATTCACAAACCCAAAAATGACATCTTTTTATTGGAATAATTTCCCTAATGATCTCCAAACTCTGAAGAAAATCCTAGGGACCAAACAAGCTTCCCCACTTTGAAAAATGGATTAAGAGTGTGAGAGCTCAATCAGAAAAAATTGTTGCATCAATAACAGTAGGAATAACATAACGGTAAATCTGCTGCTAACTCCATCAAAAGGCAAAAAGTTCGAAACTCAAATTCTCCAATCCCGAGTTAGAAAAAAATGTTGTATTAACATATTTACCTGTAGGACTTAGAAAATAACCTCTTTCAGGTTTTATCACTTGTATTTACTATTTGACTTTTTTTGCACGGTTACCCCTTGAATTTATCTCACTGTTGCAACTTGTTTCTAAACTCTATTTGGGTGATTTTTTCTTACACTTAGAAACTTGTAACAACTCACCCTATTGATGACGGCGTTAATTTCTTGACATAAATTGGCATGTGACTTGGATTGTTATCTCATGACACCAATTTTCATTTTCTAATTTTAGTCCAAATAGATTGTGATTAGAATCTTTCATCAAGTTTTATTAGAGAAAGAAAGCTTTGTATTAACTTTGTTTAAATTATAAATTTGGAAAACTCTAGTTAAAAAAATTACCAGGTGCAAATCACTTGTTAATTTATTGCAAAATAATAACATCACAATTGGAATGGCTTGCGACACTTTGTAAGCATGTAAGTTGTCAAAATTATATTTTCTTAATTGCAAACAGTAAGTGTGCGATAAATTCAATCAACAAAAGTGCAATTTAGCCTTACTATTTTGTAAAGGAAATTTTTATGCATGTCATCTTTTATGATTTATTTTTTATAAATATTATATATGTTTATTTAAGATATAATTTAACATATAATATAAATGATAATATGACATAAATTTTTTTAAAAAATGACATAAATAAACATAATTTTTAAAAATATGACATAATTTTCGTTTGCAAAGATGTTTGTTGTTTTAGGCCTGGGCCAACTTACACCTTAGAAGATCAAGTGAGTTGGGCACGACAAGATTTGGACCATGTTTAGACAAGGATGGAAAAAGGGTGCCATACTAAAAGAGCTGTTTGAAAACATAATCTCAAGCGGAGAGTTTTTGCTGAAACCAACTTTATTATGATATAACATTTTTATCCCGTAAAATTTAAATCGTTAAAGATCAAACCATTTTCCTAGACAAAGTCTAAGGAATGACACGTCCTTCAACATTTATGCACTTGAACCTCTCTCATTTTACAATGACTTGAAAAGGGTACAATAACAATTTAAAAAAAAAAAAAAAAAAAGAGGGGGAAAAAAGGGGACAAAAAGTGCTAAAAAAAGGCATGGAAAATGTTGAAAAAATGTTGTCCCATCCCATACTCCCATTGGCCATTCGGGACAGTCCTGTGGGCCTATAGGTACCAATCTGCAAAGCTATCACAACTAAAGTTTGACGTCATGTTTTCATCATCAATACCTTATCAAGAAGGGTTATTTTTATTTTGCTATCTTGCGCTTTATAGATAAATATTACTTTAAAATCTTGTTGTTTAAAAATTATCAAAATAATACCTTATATTGTTAACAAACTTATTTTAGTATTTTGAGTTTGTATCTTATGACATAAATTTTTTAACACACATTTTTATTATTGAACCTTAAATTATTTTTTAAAACTATTAGAGAAAATAAATATAAATAATATAAAAAAATTGATAAATGCACATCACATGTTTTTCTATGATCAATTTTCTTTTGATTTTTATTATAGTTTTATAAATTAATTTGAGATTCATTAATAAAGTGGTAAAAAGGAAATTTTACATCAAAAAACATGAACTCATAATACTAATATAAATTTTTGAAAACTACATGGTAGCATTTTTATATTTTCCAAAGAGTTAGTATCAATGTGATGGTTCTTTAAACTATAGGGTGCCAAAAAGATAAATGCCTATAAAGAATAACAATAATAACTAGTGAACAATTATAGAAAAAAGAAGGAGCTACCCACTAGGGTGTTTGAAAAAAGAGTTTCGGCTCTAGAATTTAAACCGCATGTTGTAGCATATTAGAGTTTTACATTATATTGTACTTTTATTTTTATATTGTAGGATGTGAAAACTTTATACTATTTGCGACTTGAACACTATAGTACCACTCTCCAAAACACCTACATCAATGATGTTTACCCATGATCTTTTTATTATTTTTCATTTGAGTAAATTGCTCCAATGGTTCCCGATCTATTTAAAAAGTGATTCGATGGATTTGATTCTTTTTTTTAGCTGAAACGACCTCGAACAAAAAAAACACAGTGCAAAACGACAAAATTGACTTATGTCTATCAATTTTTTATTTTTTGATCACGTGCCAAGCACTTGGTCGAATATTAGGGATATTCTAGCAAAATAACAATATGTATCATTTTTTTTTTACAAAAAATTAAACTAATAAACCATTCAAAAAACACAAATTAAATAAAAATATAAAAAATTCAAAAAAACAAAACAAAAAAAAAACTATCACCACATCTGCACAACCCAAAACTCATGCCTTCCACCCATGCCATGGGGACCCTAAACAACTCCCTTCCTCCAGCGACGGCCCCACTATCACTCCCTTAGCTGTCTCTCTCTCCCAAACTCATCACCGTTTTGACTTCTTCTTCTTCTTCTCCTTCTCTTAGACCCTGTCGCCAACCTGTTGTCACTCCTTTGTGCCTCCCCGCCTCAGATTCCTATGACGACCACAACAAAATTGTGATTGGCAACCCCCGCTTGATATCACCCTCCTTCGTTCTAGATCAACCCACCACGAGTCGCAACCCACCCCACCCCTAAACATAGTCGATGACCTAGCTCGTCCATTAACCATCCCTTTTTCAGCTCATTTCCATCGTAATACAAACCTTGAAACTTAGCCGGTGTGAGTCGCCGTCTCTACCTCCACTCGAAATCTAGCAAGCCTTGTCGAAAACTCCCTATCGCAATCCCCAAATGTAGCACAGCCCTTCCATCTTGAGCCACACTATTATGATCCCCTCCGTCACAATCCCCTATGTCGAGCCCCGAACCAGTCACGAGTGCTCTCTATCGTACAAGAATGGTTTGCAATTTGGTTAGTTAAGGATGGCCGGTGGTGGTGGTGTTTGGTTTGCTTTGATTTTTTTTGGATTTGAGTTTGCTCTGGCGTTGGTTTTCATATTTATTCACTCCAATTTTTTTTCTTGGGCATGAGTAAGTTGCAAAATTGAAGTTTTGTTTGGTTTTGGTTTGAATGATTATTGTTGACATGGCTATTTCTTGTTATCGGAGCTCATGGCTGCTTGTGATAGGGGTGGGCAAGGGAGATCGAAGGGAGGATTGGCAAGGATGGAATTGAAGGGTCTGTTTGGTAAATGGATTCGAATTGGTAATTTGATTTGAGTTATTGTGATTTGAATTAGGATTTGAGTTCGTGATTTGAATTGCTATCCAAATTGATGTTTGAATGTGCATTTAAGTTTTAATTTGAGTATGGAACAAAATTAAAATTTGTGTTTGAAAATGTAGTGAAAATAGTTTTTGATTTATCAACAAATATAATAAACTCTTAATGTTAATGATCTTAAAAAATATGCAATATGAATCTTAATTTATTATTCTCTTCACTAGGAACACAATGAAAAAAGAATCATCTTAATTGTATAACAAATGAAGAAGTTATGATTTTTTTCCTCAAACATATGAGAGAGAATTTTTCACCGTAGTAGGGATATTCGAGTATCAAAAGTTTAGGGGAGTTAAAACTCTGAAAACTTATATTCTTGTTACTCAAAGGATTCAGATTTTGAGAGAAACAAACACGTATTCAAAATATTCTTAATATTTGAAGCCAAATTTGAGTCTAAAGAATACAAAAGTTCTCGAAACAAACAAGCCCGAAATCTCTCTAGAGTCAAAAAGATGACAATTGATTTGTTTATTTTTTGTCTCTTGTTTTTAGTTTTTCTTAAATGATAATAGATTTAGGTCGGAATATTTTAGTCCTTTTGAAGTAAACGATGATCACTTGGCGGTCACGTGATCGAAAAATAAGAGAAAATTGACAGTCATCAATCAATTGAGTCATTTTGCAGCGTTTTTTAGTTTAGATTTGTTTCAACTAAAAAATCAAGACCTTCGAGTCATCTTCTTGATAAATCGAGAACCATTAGAGCAATTTATTGTTTTGATTTTCACCAGATACTACCTTCATTCCTCCCCAAAAATAAAAATAAAATAAAATATAAAACCTTCCCTTTTTTACATATAGTCCAGTACGGGGAATTACCATGACTGGCATCTGCAGCATTGGTTCTACATTTTATAACTTTCTGATTTCTATATAAAATAAGAGATCTCTCTTCAACTAAAGTGGTGACAAATTTAGGCACGTTTTTGCTATTTCTTTCCTTTCCTCTCTCTTTCATCTTTAGGAGGAAAAGAGTAATTAGGTATATTTATTTACAAAATAATAATATATATTTGTTACGTGACAAAAGAGTGGTTGAGTAAGCCTTAATGGTGCATTGTCCCCTCAGAATTTGACATGGTACAATACTTTATGTCAAATTTAATGCTAAAATAAATGAACCTTTTCAAACTTTTTTTTGTTCTAATTTGAGTGCCCAAAATATGAACTTAATCATTCGCTTAACTTTTCAAAGAGGGGAAAAGAATAAAAACACCACTATATTTGCTCATACAGTTCCTTATTATAAAAGCTCTAAAATCAATAAATGACATTAGTACTTTAGTTTTGACAAATAATTTATTTCAATTGGAATATTTCGTATCAAAGATGTGATTCCTTTTTTTTTTGGATAAAAAGTATAACTACGGCCATTTAATGTTTCTTTGGCCACACCTTTTAATTTCTTCATCTACCAATTATTCTAAAAAAGCATAAAACTAGACACTCTTGAGCCAATTGTGTAAGGGAAGAATACCTTTATGCTTTGTTTGGTAAGAAGGAAAGAAATAGAATGGGAGAGAAACTATACAAGAAAGAAAACTATAAAGAAATGAAAGATTTTGATTTTCTTTTTACTGGTTTGGTGTGTAAAGTTGGAAAGAAATGATTTTATCTTCTCTTGTTTAGTATTGCAAGAAAAACCAAAGAGGCCGTTTCGTATTGTTTTTAAAATATGTGAAAATGTTTTTATTTTAGAAAATGAGAATTTTTTAAGAATTGAGCTGAGAGTGTTTTTTAAATTTTTACCTCAAAAAACGTGAAAATATTTCTAAAAATTTTGAGAACAAAAACAAACAGAGCTAAAGGAATAAAAAAACTACTATTAATACAATTATCATTTTGCTCATATATTATTTAGCTATTTCTCTACTTTGGCACCCAAAATTTTTGTTGGAATTTTAATAGAAAAAAATGACAAATTGGTAACTTTATTTTCTTTACCTTGTTGTCAAGCTTTCCTATTACAAAATCATCCTATATTTGAAGAGAACAATTTTGATGGGACCTACATGCTATTAATTCCACCTACTTTTTCTTTTCAGTTTAATTTATCTTCTACCAAACACCTCATCATATCAATTTCCATAAAAAAATCCTTCCAATATTTTCTTTCCCTCCACTTTTCACTTCTACCAATCAGAGCATTAGAGAATGATCTCAGGTTTTTAATCATCTATAGGTGTATAGAAACATAGTTAGAACTGCAAGTTATAATAAAAAATATTGTAGCATGTAAATGAAAACATTGTAAAAAAAATGTTAGAATTACAAACTTATGGTCCTGTTATTATGAAAAGATTTTTATTTTCTCGATTTTTGATTTGATTCTTCACGATCAAAACGCAACATATTTTACAAAAGAACTCAAACATAGGATAATATTTTTCTTCTTTTTTCCCTCTTGTGTGTAATTTTTTTGGCAATTAGCCTTTTATTTTTGCATTAGCAAGTATCTAGACGCAGTTATTTGCACAAAAATCTTAAAAAAATTATATGTTATGTCATATTTTAAAAAATTATGTTTATTTATGCTGCACTTATTAATAAGTGCGTCATACTATTAATTTACTACTACTTGTATTACATGTTTAAGTTGTGTTACACTTCAACATGTTTGGCATTTATAAAAAAAAAAAGAGCCTATCAAAAGATGACTTTTTTGTAAATTCCTCCAAATATTAACCTGGGAGGGTTGGGAATTTGGGTTTAATATTAACATGGATATTTTCTTTCCAAATATTTCAAAAAAAAAGATTTAAAAAATGCATTGTAGTCTGACTTTGTTTTTAATTGTTAGATTTTGTATTGGAGACTACATGTTCTGTGTACCTTTTTTTATTTTTATTTTTTTATTTTTAAATCGAATAGGTAGAAAGATGCTCCAATAACATGAGGTCGTGTCAAAAGAGACTTTTTGTTTTTCTTTAAGACATTTTTTTTTTTAAGTTTTGTTATGGTAGGGTATCCCCGTTAATAATATACATTCGGCCAAAAAAAAAAAGATTAAAATAAAAAAAGTGATATTACATAATCGTAGATACATATTTGATGGAAGTACAACAAAAAACAATTATCACTTAGCAAAAGTGTTGCCTTAATAGACATGCTTGATCTATACATGCATGCATACATATATATATATATATGCATATAATATAATATATAATATATCTATCTATACATATATAAAAGTAAGAAAACTATTTTAAGTGACCTCCTAAAGTGTTACAAATGTTGTTTTCTCAATTTTTTTGTTTTTATGTTTCTTCCTTTTCTACTTTTTTTTTTTTACTTTCTCTTTTTAATATTATAACTCTAACTTTCTGTTTTTTTCTTTTATTTTTATAATCTTATATGTATTTTAAGATGTGTTTATCATATTGTATTATTTTATTTTATTTTTAGATGTGTCCATAAGTTTATTATAGATTTATATTAAATATACATATATAATAAGCACAATACACGTGCATGTAGCGTGTGTTTTTTACTAATAAATATATAAAAGAGGCAAATTCTTTTTTGAGGATCTCTCCTATACTCATTAAGTATCAAACATTTTTTCTCTGCTTTCTTTTTAAGCTTTAACCTCTCATTTTTCTTGTTTGTTTTTTTTCTTTTGTTCTTCTTTGCTCTAGGGTCCTCCACAATCAAGACTTAAAATTTATAATGTGCTTTTTTAAAATACTTTTTTTCCCTTATTTTGTTTTTCTCTATTAAATAACTTTTATTCCTTTTACTATTTCACTTTAGCCAATATTATCCTTTTACTATTTCACTTTAGCCAATATAATATTAGTGCTAACTATGTGCTAATAACTACATAAGACCTTTATTGCTAAATAAACTAAAAAAAAAATAAAGTTAGTAATCAAAACATTAATATGCTATAAAAACGTGCATCACACATAGCACTTAACTGGCCACTAAAATGATGTGAATGTATTTTTTACGATTCACTCAAAGAGTGACATTGAATTGAGAGTTTCACATTACAATCAATTTTATATTAAATTAAAAAATACAATAATTTTAAGAAAATTAACTTTTTATACCCTTTTTTTAATGAGCAAAATATACTCCATTTTTTTGAAAGTGAAAAAAATAGTAAATTTCACGAATTCCTCCCGGACTATATTACTTGTATTAAAATGCCCCGTAAACTTTGAAACATATATATTGTACCTCATGAAATATAAAATTTCTCGAAATTCAACCCCGACTTTGAAACATTGCCTTTTTAGATGGAATTATTGAATTTTTCATTTGATTATGATTAGGGGCTCATTTGGCATTGCTTTTAGAGGCTGCTTTTAGCTTATATAACCACCTACTGTAGTTTAGAGTATTTGGTAAACTCTGCTTCTGAAAAATTGCTTTTAAAAACTACTATCCAACAGCAAAAGTTAAGAAGCAGCTCAATGGTTACTTTTTTACAGCAGCTTCTACTTTTATAATTTAAATTTACAAGAATAACCTTAATAATAATATATAATTCTCAATTTACCTATTTTTTATTTAACAATTTAAAATAAATTAAATAACACGTTTTGCTAAAAACAAAACGTATTAGAAATACACTAAAAAATAAATTCAAATACTTAAAAAATGTATTAGATCAAATAACAAATGAATAAATTAAAACAAATAAATCAAATATCATTATTTTATTTTTTGGATGCTCAAATATCAAGTTATGAATTAGAGTGATTATTTTTTTTTGAATTCAATTGAAATTAATAAAAAACTAAAGATATAAATATGCTAAGCAAAAATGTCTATTTTTATTATTATATATCTTCACAACAATTTTATGTATAGTTTACCAAATACCTATGATTTTGCTTCAGGTTCTCACAGCAGCTTTAAAAAAAATTTACCAAACACCTACATGTTTCTGGTTTATAGCATAGTACAATAGAAACATAACACAACAGAAGCTATAGCACAACACAACAATACCAAATTAACCCTAGATATGATACATAGGAGCTAAGATGAATGTCCTTTTCACATGAAATGAATTAATTGGACACTAAACTTTCGTATATTCTATCATTAGAGTACTTGCTCAATAGCGGGAAAAAGATGGAAGAAAAGTGAAAAGCTACTGTAATTCAAATTGGTTCTTTGAAGGTCTTGAATAAATTGACAAGTTTATCATTTTTTTTGAAAGAATGAATTTATCCTTTTAATGAGAGTAACATGTATTTTTTTTTTCTAAAAACCAACATGTTTTTAAGTTTAAAGAGTAAATGCAAAGAAATATTATAAGTTAAGAGGCTTAACATATATGTTTAAAAATTTATAGTGTATTTTGACGCAAGTAATATAATTTAAAATAGATTTGTAAAATTTGTCTTAAAAAAAAAAGAAAGTAAGCCAGCTTCTACCGACCGATCCTCGTCCTCCCTTCTCGTGTTTATCCTTTGCATAAAAACGTCACCAATTTGACAAGGAACTTCCATCCTATTTTCACAGCGCTGTTCACCCATCTTCCCTCACAGCCCCATCCTCACCCTCGATGATCTCTCTTCGTTGACCACTGTCACAAGATCCCACCGCCCGTTTTTTGAACAGCAACGACTGCCGTCACCTTCACTAAATCTAACATATTTTCCATCAGCCATTCATAAACCGCCACGTGCTGAGTTCCATTTCCTGGCCTTCTCAGGAAAAACAAATGTCAATTGTCAGTCCCACAACCTTTTTTCTAATTCAAATTTTTTTCAAATTTAAAACTTCGATAAAAAAGAAACAGATGAGATGAAGGTGATCTCACATATGTATATATATTTTTTATTTTCTTTTTTTGTTTATCATTTCTTTAATATTTAAAAAATATGTATCTCCTTGAAAAACAAGCAAGCAAATACGAAAAGAGCGAGAAATTAAAAAAAAAGAAAAAAGAAAAAGAAAAGAAAAGGGGAAAAAACCGAAAAAGCCACTGGGAAAGTATCCCTCTCACATTCACACGCTCGTGCTCGTTCTCTCTATCATTTCACTTTCTCTCTCTACATTCTCTCTCCTCGTCGTCATTTTCTGCTTCTGTTTTTACCTTCCGCCGGAACCCTAATTCGATCCCACTGAAACTCGAAGTCTTCGGTGAGTTCTCTCGCTACTTTGCTCGGTTAATTTCTCTCTCTAGCTCGCTATTTCTCTCCCCGTCTTCCTTGCTTCTTCGTCTTCAATTTTTGGTTCGGTGAAAGTTATGGTAGTTGAAGGGCGAGACTAACGGCTAGGGTTTTGGTTGAAGCAGTAGATGAGTGTACGATTGAGGACCAGGTGAGAGACCTTACGGGCTGGATTTCGTCACCGGATGGAGGGAGGTAGCGTCTCTAGACTTTCTTCTTCTGGTAACTGTTCATTTCCTCTTTTTTTTTTTTTCTGTGTTTCTTAAAAATTTTATAGGGATTTTCTGTAAATTAGTCCAAAGATTTCCTTCATTTGTTTTCAGCTCTGACATGGTGAGTTTTATTTAAAAAAGCTTGTTTTTTTTTTTTTTTTTATTGGGTTCTTGCTGTTGCTGGAGAAGAAATGTATGCTTTACCTGTGTAATTTTTGCTTGTTTGTTTGTGTGTGTTTCTTTTTTGGACACTGATTTTGGGGGTTTAAGGATATGGGGTGCGTAATTAGGAAAATTAAAGATTTGTGTAAAACTAACAATCGTAAAGGTTTTATAAGAATGAGTTTCCACTTTTTTTTTGGTTAGTTTTTGGGGTAATCAGCAACGTATTCTCTGCTATCCCAGTTACTATTGTATTAATCATGGTGGACTTTTATCGAGCTCAGCAAGTTTTCCCAAAAAGAAAAAAAATTTGAACTTCTCTCCAAAACTTTACGCCCGGATTTCTAGATTTATTGGGAACTAGTGTATATTCTTCTGGGTGCATTGTCCTTGTGATCAGTCGGTGCCAAAGAAACCGATACTTATGCTTCCATATAAGTGCTAATTTGTAAGCTTTTGTACCTTTCTTGGGCTGTAAGCTGTATATTTAATTCAGAGACAGAAACACCCAAGTTAATGAAAATCACTGTACTCGACAGTGGAGTAGCAGGCTATATGTTGAACTTACCTGCAGTGAACTTCCCTCATGGCTTCATCCTATCCTTAAGCCCTGCCATCAACTTTTCAAGCATCGTCATTTCTTATGTTTTCTTTCTTTCATTGCCATTTTGATTTATAAAATACTTTCACTTACGACTATGTTTGATAATTGGTAGTTACTTTATGCCATCAATCATGCATCATTGGTCTTGTTAATTTTAATTATTCGATATAGCCCATGTATTCATTGTATGCGTGTCGTAAAAAGATTTAACTTCATCATATATTGCCTTTTTTAGTAGATAACAAGAACAAGATTACAGAAAGTGGTTATTACATGTATCATGCTATCGGGTGTTCAGGCGTTTTCTTTTTGTAAGGTGAGGCGTAAGCGTCAAAGCGTTTTGAGTCATAAGCCTCAATATTAAGCTGTATAATAATTTAAAAAAATATGAAAAATTAAACATCTAAAAGCAATAGCCATAAAACATAACTTAACATCATAAAAAGTCATATTTTACCCTGAGTCTAAAATGAACAATTTTCATAACCGAGGTCTAAATCGAACAAGCCCTAAAAAATAAACTAGTTATGACTTCTAATTCAAACTAGTTATGCATCAGCAACCAACCAGTTCCTCTAGGGTTCTCTCTCTTTGTATTTAATATATATTTTTTACGTAATCTGATTTCATCCTCTAGGTTTTAGTAGGCAGTTTTTCTCACTTTTTGGGCTCAATTGATGTTGATTCCCCCTCTTTGGGTCATGGGCCTATAACTTATCTTAGCCCAACTGTTATTAATCATAAAAGGGCGAGGCTAGTGCCTTAAATTTAGCTACAAGGCTTGCCTAACATGAAGAGGTGTCCGCCTTTTATTCGTTTTGAGGCTTTCGATCGCCTCTCACAAAAGCATGCCTCAATGCACAAAATGATTGGGCAATTTTATACCATTGTCATGTTCAACTAAATATCCATGTCTTATCAAGCAAAACAGTTGCAGTTTTATAATTATTTTGTGTATGTTTCATTCTTTTCACGTTGACCTATACATGTAAAGCTCGTTGGTTCTCAAGTATCTTGATACTGTTTAGCTTGGAATTAACTTTTGTTCTGATTTTGTTAATCCTCTATCAATTCACATGAATTAGTTTGTTAACTCCGTGTACCAGTATAATGAGTTGTTATTGGATGAGCAACAATGAACAATGCCAAGGAGTTAATGATGATTGTAGATGTAAGCTCACTGATGGTAGTTTATATATCCAGAATGGACTTATCCTTGAAATAATATTCGTAATCGTGGGTAATACTCAAAAAGAGAGCAATTCGGTATTTTTGTTATCATCTACCTTTAGAAGAAGAGTAATTCAGTTGAACCCTTTGCGGCCTCCACCAAGGCTTGGTAGCCATGTAGTAAACAACAACGTGTTTGCATTTATTTTCTAGTTGCTTAATGAAATCTTTCAACAGGTGGGAAATTGTTGTGTGCTCATCTTAATACAAGGATGGACAAATTTTACAAATTTCCGCTAAACTATGTCATGTGTCAACATGCCCCCAAGCTTTAAAATGCACCTGTTGGTCCCCTTGAACTTTAATATATTTCTATATTCACCCCCCGAACTTTGAAACGTGTTATTTTTCCGTGTTCGCATTAAAAGGACAAATTCACAAGTTTCTTTAAACCCTTAATGAACCCAACCGGATTAGGGTTCTTTCTCCAGTTTTCCTTCCTCTTCTTATTGCTTTTGAGCAGCTACTTCAAGGACAAAATATATGAGAGTTTGGTGCCCAACTAATTCATTTGGAGAGTAGGATATTCATATTAACCCATAAATATTATATCTTGTCTTAAATCAAATGAAAACTCAACAATTCCGTTATAAAAACAATACATTTCAATGTTCAAGAGGTGAATCTAGAGAAATATTATAGTTTTGGGGGCACAACATATACTTTTTAAAGTGAGATGGTTCATGGGGGAATTTGTAAGAGTTTGTAAAATTTATCATATGATGAATATACATAATTTTGAATGCTTAGACTTTTAAAAAAAGTTTGTGGGCCTGGTGCATCCCCAATGCATTAGAGAATAGCAGCAAACACCAGGAATGTGTGTATATGTCAAATTTTATGCGAGAAACATGCAAATCACGTTGGTAATTGGATAGGTGAAATACTTTAAGAAAGCAATAAAAGGAGTTAAGAAGGGTTATATTGTATTTTCATTGTTAATCGAGTAATTGTTTAATTTCTTTATTGTTGTATCTATTTCGTGGGATTTCTTAAGTTTTAAAATTATGATGGTAATATGTCATGATTGAACTAGAATTTCTTATTATTTCTTTCTTGTAGGAATACACCCATGGATTATGATGACAATGATCTTCATAGCCAAAATTTTCATCTAGCTGGAGAAGGAAACACTAAATTTCCTCCTGTTTTGCGACCATATGCTCTTCCTAAGTTTGATTTTGATGACAATCATTTGAGGTTTGATAGTTTGGTTGAAACTGAAGTTTTCCTTGGCATAGAGAGCAATCAAGATAACCATTGGATTGAGGATTTTTCTCGTGGAAGTAGTGGGATAGAGTTCAATTCAAGTGCAGCAGAATCTTGTTCTATTTCTAGGCGTAACAATGTCTGGTCAGAGGCCACTTCCTCTGAATCTGTTGAAATGCTATTAAAGTCTGTTGGGCAGGAAGAAATTATTGCTGCATCAACCATCATTGAGGAATCTAATGCCTGTGATGAACTCGGTTGCTTAGCAAAGCAAATGGAGCATAATTTGAAACATGATGGTAGCATTCTCTCTAAGACAGAGGATGTTACAAATTTAGAGTCTGCGATACGACTGGATGATATTGCTGGAAACTCTTCTGGCTTAAAGGGGGATATAGGAGTGGACCAGCCTTACGTTGAGGATGCTTCACAAAATCAGGGAGGTGAGAGTGCTGTACATGGTGGTTCACATGACCGCGATCCAAATGCCGATAGTGAAAAGGGTGGCTTACATGTAAATGAGGGGGATATCTTTGTGGATATGAAATGCGATGATGCAAACAAAATGGATGTTGATGAACATCTGGATATCCAAATACAAGAAGATTCTTTTGCTTCTAGAGTACAAGCTGATGATCTTGTGACTTCCGTGCAAAATACTGTCACAAGCAGTACTGAAGTTAACAATGATGTTCAGCCTCAAATAAATGCTGTCCGTGATGAGAATCTAGGTGGTCATGTGTCAAGCAAGGAAGCTAAAATGGGCAATCAGAATGTCGATATAAATGTAGTTGATAGCCCTGTCCATTCGGCCTCTAATGTGGAAAGTGTTGCAGAGATAAATGTAACTGAGGCAAACAAAAGTAATGTTGAGGAGCCTTCTAGTGAGATACAAAAAGGTCATTCGGAGCTGCCGACCATTGCTGTATGCAGTAAAGATGAATGTTCTGGAGTTTCTGTCGAGGGCAGTAAATGTGAAGATATGGTGCTGTGTAAAAGCACAGATATCGGCGATGATCATCCAGAAGTTAATATACTTGTCACACCACCAGATGCCTTAAAGAATGATGCTCAGTCTGGGCATGCAGTTGTGGCCAGCAACATAAGTTCTGAAATTCGTTCCACTTTGGAACCGAACATGGATCATGTAGAGAGCAGGGGCAAGGAGGATGTGGTGGAAAGTTTTCAGCAGTTAAACACTGAGGTTCTAGTCCGAAATTCTGAGGCATCTTTGCCATCTGTTGAGGTTACTGATATTTTGGAGGGTGAAGGCCTTGAAAGCAGCAAGAATTATATGGGAGGTATTTCGAACTTGAATGTTACGTGCTCTTCAGTCGAATTATGTAGTGAAACAAATGTCATTGGAGCTTTAAAGGGTGTTCATAATGCCATTGGATCTTCCAGAGAGAATTTGAGTGCTGAGAGCCATGTTCTTCCCACCATTCTAACTGAATCCTCACAAATATGCCAGGGAGACAAAGTTCATGGGGAGGCTGGTGTTTTCTCTTGTAAGCAAGATGTAAAGGAGGACACTAAGGTGCCTAATGATTGCAGTAATGTGGATAGTGAATCTCTAGGTAAGAAAGTTGGTCCCTCATCGTTGGGTGAAGGTAGCCCAGAAAACGAGTTCAATATTTCAACATTAGGAGTTACGGCTGCTGGAAATGAATCAGGTATACTTTTGAACTCATCACGTTTAGGTGACAACTAAAATGTCATGTGCTAATGTTCTGTCTTCTTTCTCCCTTTAACCGCAATCTTAAAAATTCTAGTGTCAGATGTTGCATTACCAAATTCAAACTTGGCTTCCCATGAAGTTTCTTTGTCTTCTGAAAAGGAAGGGGCTACAACAAAACTTCTTTCTGATTCAAGTTTATCTTCTCACATACAAGCTGTTTCTAAAGCTGAAGAAGGCACTCCTTGTGACCCTGCTGGAGAGCTCTTGTGCAAGTCTGTTGATCAGTCGGTACCAAAAGTTAATGACGTTACAAAGGAATGTGCAAAGGAGGTGAATATTTCTCCTGTTCGTTTTGAATCTACAGTGAGAGATGTTGTCACTGAAGCAGTAGCTTTTCCTGAAAGTCGTAAGAAAGCCACCATAGAAGAACACGTTATTAAGGATGCTGCAAATACTTCGGGTGAATTTTACTCCTCTTTTATTATTATTATTATTTTTTTTTTTCCTGGTTTGCTGGAAACATTTTGGGTTGGACTTATATGAGATGTTTCTGTGAATTTGCCCGCTAGGTTTTTACAGAAATAATATTTTTGTGATGCAGAACAAACTACGAAGAAAGATGAGATACGCACAGATACTGAACCTCTGCCACTGGTCGAATCACTAGATGGAACTTGTCAAAATGTTCAGGAAAGCCTAAAAGCCCCTCCCGAATCCGAAAATAAGACTTCTCGGAAGGCTGGTGAGCCAGACATCAAAGGTGAGTGGTTTGGTATAATTATTCATGGAAATGAGAGCGAACATTCTAAACCTTTATGTTTTGTTTACTGTTCATGTTTCTTACATTTGTTGGCGATTATGGTATGAGGGGCAGGATTACTTTGAATCCAATTTGGCTTGTAGCATCTGGTTGCATTTAGTGACAGGTCCTACTGAATACCATTGTAACCTGTCCTGGTGTGAATGGTCTATTGGAAGGATGATAGGTTGGTCAAAAGGTGTCCAATCTATCACTTCTTTTCAGTTATCAAAATTTTGTACGCCTTGTACTCTGGTCTTCACGTGCTTCTCTAAACAGCCTGCATGGATCTGTTGTTTTGGAGAGAAGCAATAAGAAAGCGACCTGTATTTCAAATACGGTGTTTGGACTGAAGGCCTAGTAAAAATGGAGACAAGGGGGGATATTTGTTAGGTGTACTGTATGCTTTTTAAGTGGAAAGATCTGAATGTTATTGGACTTGCCATAGTAAAGTAAAACTTAGTATTTTTTTTATGTCTAAGCATACTAGTTTCTAGCCAATATGGGCACCTCATATTCAACTACTCTCTTTTTCGTACGTGGTTTGTGCTTTTTGTGTTATATGTCACAAGAGATGTGACAACTGTTACCTCTTGTTGATCGGGAACCTATAAGTTGCATTTCAAACCAGATTTTACACCATAAAGCACTTGATTGGAGTTACTTGTTTGGATTGAAGGTTGGATCATGATATGAACACAGCTAACGGCTTAAAACCTGGCAATGTTTTGTGTTGCCTTAGTGGAGATATGTATTTTTGATGCAGGTTTGGGTTATATTTCTGACACCCACATCCAAATTTGCGAGGAAAAGTTAGTGGTAAAAAGATCGTAGACGTAATACTGGACGGTTCTTGAGTTTAATTCCACTTCATGTGTTAATTATTTAACAATTAGAGAAACTGATCTGATGTAGAGTTGTTTTATAACTTAAGGAAAAGAACTGACAAAAATGGGTTTTGAGGATGATTCTTTTAAAGGTTCTAACATGGTTACTTTGGGGAAAAAGGCATTTGATTGTCTACCTTTTTATTTCAGTTTTTTACTTATCTAAATTCTAAACGCGCCCTGTATCTAATTCTATGTTTGTTTCATTAGATAATGGAGGCAGTTCTGCTGATCATAGCATACCTACTTCTGGCTCCCCTATACTTTCTCAGGGTGTGCCTGGGGCGGCAGAGGGTGTCAAGGGCTCCACAAACCAGAATTCCTTAGTTGCTAAGGTCTCTGACGTTGATTCTGTAAAGGTTGCATCCAGTACCCGGGATCGAAAAAGAGTGGATGCCTCCATGGAGGGAAAAACTGGGAGTTTTGCTGTGAGCTCATCTGCAGAGTTGTCCACAAGAGATGCTGGAAAGAACTTGCAGTCGTTCCCTGCTGGCACAGCTGCTAGAGTAACCATCGTACCTCGTCTTTTTGTTGTTTTTATGTATACTAGATTGCTAATGTTACTTGTTTTGTGCTTTTTATTTTTATTTTTTTCCTTTGCCTTGGAGACTAGGGCAATAGTTTTTCCTATACATGATCATTGAAAATGTAAAATTTGGAGGCATTTATTTTATGTGTCTACATATCCTTACAAGAAATTATCATTTTTTTTTAATGAAGATTGCAGAGGGATCTCCTTTAAATTCTATCGCGGGCCCAATGGACCCTAAGATTGCTCAAGATATTTCTCAGGCAACTCCACAAGTCTCTGAAGGAGAAACTGCACGTGGTCGCTCTAAAGGTACTTCGGAGCGTAAATCGAGGCGATCATCTGCCAAGGCAACAGGAAAAGATAATGCAAAAAAAGGAGGTCATTTGAAAGAGATAACTCCCGCAAAACAAGCAGAAAGAGGGGAAAAATCGAGCAATGTCTCGCCAGCCCCATCCGGGATTTTTCATATAATGCAATCAAATGAGCTGCCACATTATGGACATCTTGAAGGCAGCAGTAATAGTAAACCGTTCTTTGTTCTTGCTGCATCAACATCCAGTCTACCAGATTTGAATACTTCGGCTTCACCTTCTACTGTTTTTCAGCAGCCTTTTACAGACTTTCAACAACTGCAATTGCGTGCCCAGATCTTTGTATACGGAGCTTTGATGTGAGTTCCTTCCTTTGCTCATTCACGTATTATTAGATGATATAACGCATCAAGTCATGAAGTGCACAAATCTTTTACATACAAAGTGTATGAGAGGGCTATTGAACCTCTACTCGAACAGAGGTATCATCATCATAAAATAAGAGACAGATGTTGGCACCGGATATTGGAATGTTTTAGGAAGTGAAGAAAAGGAGAGTAGAACCGGGTCAAGGAAAAAGTTGTAGTTAAAGAAGGGTGTGATTTGGTCGTTGTGCATTGTTTTTTTCTTTTCTTTTCTTTTCTTTTTAATAGACTTAATGTTTCAGAGGTGGTCCATCACATTCTCGCAAAGACAGCTGAAAAGGGAGACACATAATATGGAGGGTATTAATCAAAACCTTGGCTGTAGGATCATTTTCATTTTTGTGAGAAGTAGAGAAAAAATATATTTATTTTCTAAAAGAGTTTGATTTAGCGTGTGTGATGCCGAGGAGCTCTTTATAGGCGCTTTTGGAGAAATGAGAAAATCGGACAATGTGGAATTTTGCAGTTCTGCCAGCTTTATGTGAATTTGGCCAGAAAGGAACAAGAGGAAATTTCCTCTTTAATGTGAAATTTTGCAGTTATGTCTTTGTTTCTTAATTAAAAAGGTATATGCTTCTGACGAAAGGAAATTGCAGACCTGTTAACTTCTTTTTATGCCAAAAGGAGTGAACTCTCTTGTTCTCATTTGTTTTATGACCCTCTCTCTCTCTCTCGGGTGTGTATGTTGGCTATTATAATTATTCTTTTTTTTTTTTTTGTAGTCAAGGGACGGCACCTGAAGAAGCGTACATGGTGTCAGCATTTGCAGGATCTGGTTGGTCTTTTCTTTTCTGTTTAATAATATTATAATTAAGTTGCCTTTTTCCTGTTTATAGTTGTTGCACAATTATAGTGTTCTCCAATTTTGTGCCTGTAGATGGTGGAAGGAGCATGTGGGGGAATGCATGGCAAGCATGTGTTGAGAGGCTACAAAGTCAGAAGTCTAATCCTATTAATCCAGAAACCGCTTTGCATTCACGCCATACCTCTGCTGGAACTAGAAATCTAGACCAAGTTAGCAAACAGAGTGCTCTTCAAACTCAAAGTAAAGGTTTATCCACACCGGTTAGTCGATCAAGCACCAAGGGTTCTCAGACCATTGTGAGCCCCATGATACCCCTTTCGTCTCCGCTTTGGAGTATCCCTACACCCGTTGGTGACGGCATGCAGTCTGGTGTCATGCCAAGAGGTTCGGTTATGGACTATCAGCAGCAACTTACTCCAATGCACCCTTTTCAGACACCACCTATAAGGAACCTTCTTGGACATAACACTCCATGGGTGTCTCAGGCCTCCTTTCGTGGTCCCTGGGTTGCTCCTCCACAACCTTCTGTGCCAGAGGCCAGTACTCGTTTTACGGCATTTCCTAATACAGAACCTGTTCAGTTAACTCCTGTTAAGGAAACAACTGTGCTACATTCTTTGGGTACAAAACATGTCTCATCCAGCCCTGTGCTTCAAACTGGAGCTCCAGCTAGTGTATTCACCGCCGCTTCTCCCGTGCTTGACTCGAAAAAGGTGACATCATCACCTGGGCAGCATGCTGCTGATACTAAGTCTAGAAAAAGAAAGAAGAATCCAGTTTCTCAGGAAATGGGCCAGGTTATTTTGCAATCTCAAGGCAAACCAGAAGCAGTTTTAGCACCAGTAATATCTGGTAGTCTGCCTACATCCGTTGCCATCACAAGCCCTGCTTCTTTTGTGTCTCAAGCTACATCAGAGAAATTGGCTGTGTCTGCAACTCCTGCACCTTCTTCTGATTCTCTTAGGAAAGCGGACCATGATGTATTGCAGACGGCTTTTTTGTCAGAGGAGTCTCTTGGTAAAATTAAGGAGGCTAGTAAACATGCTGAGGACGCAGCTGCTCTTGCTGCTGCGGCTGTTGGTCACAGCCAAGAAATATGGAATCAGTTGGAGAAGCGGAAAAATTCTGGATTGGCGTCGGATGCTGAAGTGAAATTAGCTTCTGCTGCTGTAGCGGTAGTAGCAGCTGCTGCTGTTGCAAAGGCAGCTGCTGCAGCTGCCAATGTCGCATCAAATGCTGCATTGCAAGCAAAATTGATGGCTGATGAAGCATTTGTTGTGCATAGTTTTGAAAATCCCAGTCAAAGTACTAGAATTTCTTTTGCTGAAGGGGTGAATAGATTTGGAAAGGCTACTCCTGCATCTATTTTGAGGGGGGAAGATGGAGCAAATGGTTCAAGTTCAATAATTACTGCTGCTAGGGAGGCTGCTAGGAGAAAGGTAGAAGCTGCATCAGCTGCTTCAAAACGAGCTGAAAATATGGATGCCATTGTAAAGGCTGCTGAGTTGGCTGCAGAAGCTGTATCACAAGCTGGGAAGATTGTAGCAATGGGTGATGCTTTGCCTTTGAATGAGCTAATAGAAGCCGGTCCAGAGGGTTACTGGAGAGCACCTCACTTAACTTCCGAGCGTGTTGCAAAATCATCCGAAATAACTAGAGAGCAATCAAAAGTGGGAGGTGTTGGAGAAGGTGCAAATTTTTCTGCTAAGAATTCAAAAAATGGGAGATCAGGTAGGAAAGAATTACAGATGACTGTCAATGAGAAGTCATCCATTTCAAGAGAGGGGACCAAGGAATCCATAGAGGAGCATTTGAGACTGGCAGATGGATTCTCTGGTTCTGATTTGACCAAAAACATTGCTGTAGTTCTTGAACCTGAGACCATTTCAAAACCATCTTCCACAAATGTTGAAAGTGAAGTTCAAAAGGCAGTAGAAGTTGGTTCAAAAGTTGAGGTATATGGGAAATGGTTCCTTGCAAAATATTTATAAGTTCTATTAATCTCTCAAGTTATGCTTTCTCACAGGAGTCTGCCGTTTGTGTGGGTGTTTTCTACTTTTGATAGAAGTTGTGTAGAGTTTTTATTTGAAATGTGGTGTTTCCATTTATTACGGATTTGATAGGTTTGATGGTTGGTTATAACCTGGCTATCTTTCTCAGGTATTTAAAGATGGTGATGGGTTTAAAGCAGCCTGGTACACAGCAAATGTTCTGAGTTTGAATGATGGGAAAGCTTGTGTATCTTACACGGAGATTGAAAAAGATGAAGGTGAGATAAAAACAATTAAATACCTATATCTAATACAGATTTTATTCCTTGTCTTCTGAAGTGAGAGAGTTTCCTGTTAATGATCTATAACTAGGTTGCAAAGTAGTTCTATTGTTGCTGTAAATTGCATGCACAGCTTGCTTATGGTAACTTCTAGCTGCATTTATTAATACAGGCTTAGCAGAGTTAAAAGAATGGGTGGCACTTGAAGGTGACAGTGATGACCGACCCAGAATTCGGATTGCCCGCCCTGTTACCGCAATGCGATATGAAGGCACAAGGAAAAGGCGCAGAGCAGCTATGGGGGACTATAATTGGTCTGTTGGAGATAGAGTTGATGCATGGATGACAAATAGGTAAGAATGGTTACGTTTTTGTTACAATCTTACAATGCACGGAAGAGCAACCCTAGGGGAGTATTATTTTTAAATTAGTTTAAAACATTTATGTGCAGAAATTTTTATGACTTGTGTTTGATGCATTTCCGTGTAAGATAGAGGCTGCTGCTGCTAAGGGCTTTCTGTAAGCGTTGCAACTGGAGAGACTATTTGTGTTGTATCTTAGAGACTTGGACCTCTTATAAACTGAATACTATTTATGTCCAACAAGTTTATTTTAGGTTAGACAAAAAGTCATTACTGTAAACCCTATGATATTATAAATAGAAAAATTGCTAATAATGATCTATCCAATTATACGTGCTTATTTGCTTGATGCATTTCTAGAGTGCTGTAGTTGTGAAAGTGAATTGATAAAAACTGTAGGAGAGTGAAATTAAAGAGTGTTACCACCAAATGACATTCGTTTACCTTTATTTTGGAAATTTATTTCATATAAAGCATGGAGTCATGGCATTTCAGTATTTTCTAGACACCACGTTGTGCAGACCTTTTGGTGGTAGGTTTTAGAAAATCTATGTTGGGATAATGGAAGGAGGAGAGTATGGAGATAGGTAAAAACAATAAGCAGTTCTGGGAGAGGGTTTAAGCTATTTTAGCAAAACGTGATAAATGCATGTGCAATGACGAATTTCTTCTATTATATTATCTACTAACCTATCAATGGACTGAAATTCCCTTCAAGTGAAGAGTTGCATTTTTTTTTTTTCATTTTTACCTTTAAAATTTTGAATATCCTAGTTCCTACAACTTTTCAAGCGTTGGATTACAATTTTTTAGGAGCCCTAGAAAATAAACCTTCTTGCTTTCTTACGTTAGGGAGAGTGCATATACTATGTTGAAAAACTTTGTCCAGGTCTTGAGTTGAAACTCCAGTTTGGTTGATATGCAGTTGAAATACCAGCAGGCATTAATCATGACTTTTTTCCTTGCTAGATGTTCAATCTTGATGATCTTTCACTTTTTAGATTGATATCAAGGGCTTAGATTTTGTTTTCTGCATCCTCTATGCCCAACTTGCTCTCATGGTTGATAATTTGATGTTTCAGCTGGTGGGAAGGAGTTGTCACCGAAAAGAATAAAAAAGATGAAACAGCGGTAACAGTCCATTTTCCTGGTATGATTTTTAATCTTTTTCCCTTCTATGCTTTTTGGTGATAAAATATTTTCTACTGCATAATGTTGATTCCTTCTGTTTCTACATGGAGTATTCATTATTCTTTTTTTTTTTTTTTTTTTTTTTAACTGGCAGCTCAAGGTGAAACATCAGTTGTCAAAGCATGGCACCTTCGGCCTTCTCTCATTTGGAAGGATGGAGAATGGGTGGAATGGTTAAACTTGCAGAATGATTCCTCCTCACACGGAGTACTACTCTTGCTTGTGGTTGTGCTTGCTTTTTAGCTTCTTAACTTGAACCTTCTTCATTTTGTGCTTAACTCTTTTGTTTAGGGTGATATTCCGCAGGAGAAGCGTCTTAAGTTAGGCAGCCCAGCTATTGGAGCCAAAGGGAAGGACAGGATAGAAAAAAGCAGTGACGACTTGGATGCAGGGAAGATTGAAGAATCAAGATTACTTGATTTAGCTGCAAATGAAAGGGCATTTAATATCGGTAAGAGCACTAGAAATGTCAACAAGCCTGATGCACCACCCAGAATGGCTCGAACTGGTTTGCAGAAGCAGGGGTCAGGAGTGATTTTTGGTGTTCCTAAACCAGGAAAGAAGAGAAAGTTTATGGAAGTTAGCAAATATAATGTGGCAGATCAGAGCAATAGGAATAACGAGGCTAATGAATCGGTTAAATTTTTTAATTTCATGGCACTGCAAGGTCCAGGATCCCGTGGACTGAAAAATGATCCCAAGGAAAAGCGGGTAGCTGAATCAAAGCTTAAAGGTCTCAAGTCTGGGAAGCAGCCAAGTGTTTACGGCAGAACTGTCCCACAGAGGGAGAACTTTTCGACGAATGCAATTTCCAGTTCTGGTGATAGCACCGTTGGAGACTACACAGGAAAGGTGAAGGATTCTTCAAGTCATGTTGATAATATGTCTAGAAAGCAAAATGCGATGGAAACTGTGTCCTTTTCTGGCTCTGTGGGAGCAGCAGAAGTCCCATTTGTCTTTGCTTCGTTGGCCCCAACGTTAGATGGTCCATCAAAGAAAATTTCTTCGTCAACTGCTAAATCTGAGCGGGCACATAAAGGAAAACTTGCACCTGCTAGTGGGAAGTTGGGTAAAATTGAGGAGGAGAAATTTTTTAACGGCAACACTGCCGGATCAACATCTGAAGTTGTTGAGCCCCGGAGATCTAATCGCAGAATCCAGCCAACATCTAGGGTAAGTGTCTGGATATATTTTTCTCTAAGGTATTTGATGTGTTTGTATCATTTCTTCTCATTCTATGACCTGTAGGATTTCTCGATATTTTCATTCTTTGATGGCATCTCATCTCGTTCATTCTTTCTAACTTTTCCACTCTTTTTGGGTACTGCTATTCTATGCTGTCTTGGTATTTCGAGCTTGATTCTTCTGTCTTTTTTGACACAGCTATTAGAAGGATTACAAAGCTCATTGATCATACCAAAGTTTCCTTCTATTTCATATGACAAGGGTCACAGAGGTCAAAATAAAAATACTTCTAGAGGTTAGATCTTCTTTTTGTGGATTTCTCGCACTGTGTGCGCGTGTTTTTTGTTGTTACTTGAATTAAAAAGTATTTTCTCGCATGTCTATCTTTTTGGTTCTTGTGCGTGCTTCTGGCTGCCGTCGATGGTAGAACTGACTGCTTGATTGTGCCAGGGAACAATCATGGTTGAGAGCTCTTGCACTTGATGGGATCAAGTCTGAGGAATGTTGGTTAGTGGATGAACAAAGAATTTAGCTTAGTTTATGTGTATATTTATGGTAGGGGATAAAACTAGGAAAAGAATTTCATCTTTCCTTGGTTTTAGCCACTCATGACAATCTAGTCGGTAGATGTTTATATTGATTTTAGTTCTAAAGATACAATTTTCCTTAGGTCTTACCCTACTAGCTTTGTATATGGAAATTCCTCCATGTAGTTGGCTTGTGATTGCAGAGGTGGTTTTCGGATGATTCACAAACTCTTGCTGCTTAATCCCTTTTGAGAATTTCTCTCTATCTACCTATCGCGGTCGAGCATGTGCCGTCATGAAATTATTTAAAAATCAAATAATTTATATGGGTGTTTGTTCAAGTTTCTCCCTTGATGTTTCCAGTCAGTATGGACTAACAAATTTCTCGGCTGTTACGCAACTGCAAGGTATACAAAATCATATATCACCGGAAACGCCTATAGGCGACCTTGTTAAATTGAACTCTAATGCCGAAAGGCATAAGCTGTGGATCCTACATGCCTTTTAAGTGTCTTCTTGTGACTTGTATATGAATTACCAGATTTTGATTTATTGGCATGTAATCTGTGGTTTATTTTAGCACTCCATGTTAAGGTAGCTCGTAAACTTTTGCCCTAAAAGTTATATTATAACTGAATACAACGTGCGACTAAATTTTTTAGTCATTTTTTGGTGATCAAAAACCATGCAATGTGGATGTTCATTTTGGCTAAACGAATTGTTAACAAAGTTTATTGCAGCACCAAACCAAAATTTTGTTAGGTGGTCATTTTTGGAACTTGAAAGTTTGTCTCGTTGAATGCAATAAGTTATTTACGGGTGTTTGGTAAAGTTGATTAGAGTTAACTTTTTGGTTAGGGAATAGTCTAAAGCTTCCATGCAAAGTGGATGATCATTTTTGCTAGACAAATTGTTAACAAGGTTTATCACAACACCAAACCAAAATTTTGTTAAGTGATCATTTTTGGAACTTGAAAGTTTGTCCCATTGAATGCAATTAGTTATTTACGGCTGTTTGAAAAAATTGGTTAGGCCAAACTTTTTGGTTAGGGAATGGTCTAAAGTTCTCATTGGATGATCGTTTTTGCTAAACGAATTGTTAACAAGGTTTATTGTAGCCCAAACCAATTTTTTTTTTAAGTGATCATTTTTGGAACTTGAAAGTTTGTCTGGTGGAATGCAGTAAGTTATTTATGTGTGTTTGACAAAGTTGGTTAGAGCCAACTTTTTGATTACGGAATAGTTTAAAGTTCTCATATGTTACAGTAAAAGATAATAAGTTACTATAGTGTAAAGCTCTTGTATGCTACAATGTTTTGAACCAAAAAGTTGGTTCTCTCTTATTTTACCAAAACACCTTTACACTGCACCGACATCACGTCTAAGAAAAGAATATTTCTTGGCTCTTCTTACCATTAGCAAGGTACTAAAAATTCTTTGCATTTCAGGCCAGATGGTTTCTTTTTAAATAACTTTAATGACCCATATATCTCGAAAGTGTTTCATGAGAAAAATTTATAAGAATTGTGATTCTGTCCAACAAAAAGGGTACAACAGCTTGCAACAAATTTATTGCTCGACCCACGTGCAGTAGTATAGTAACACAACTTTTTTTTTTTTTTGCATAATATTTTTGCACATCTATATCATAACTTAAAATAGGCAATTTATTCTGTGGTAGAAGCACTATAGTCTTCTAGTTTAGCTATCAAGCCTCAAACTTAAAATTGCCTATCTTCTAGCCAAAAGAAGACTTATTATTCATCATTCTCGTTGTGGCTAAAGTACCACATAAACTAGATATATAGATAACCTGGAACTCACCCTCCATGAACATCCTTCTCACATCACCTCTCTCCAATTCCATGAAACCCTTAATCAGAGCTCTCGGATTCGGACGTTTTGTCACTTTTGTAGGCTTCCTTGTTCTTCTTCTTTCCCTTCCGTCCACGCTTTTGCTCGGCCTTGCACTCTTTAGGGTCAACAAAGTCCGATATCTCCACATGAACGCCAGGGTCGTTGGTGTTGTAGCTACCTCCCATCATGAGGGAGTTGTTGACTGCCTGAAAGTTGCAGTTGACATAGGTTCGCAAGGCCTCGGATTCTTTTAGCACTGGTTGGTCCCCGTCGAGCCCTGTGGACTTCTCGTCCAGCTCCCCTCGGAGGGTGGCCCCGGTGTTTGTACCAGCCAGGGTGATGATCCTGACGCCATTATCATCCTCATCAAATTCCTCTTGGCCAACTTGGACAGAGCCTGATTTGTGAATGTTGGTCAGGCGATGAGTGATGGCCAATACCATATCTCTGACTTCGCGGTTGAGGTGCTTATGCTTCTCTCCTTCGGAGGACGATCCGCTTGGCTTAACTGACTCGGCGTTTGGCATGTTTTCAGGGTGGAAATTCCAAGCAAGACAATGAAAAACAAGAAGTTTGTTTTGTGTCTGCTATGGAATGGAAGAATTCACAAGGGATATATGGAGTTAGCTGGGGCCAAAATGGCATACCATTTTAAGGGAATAAAGTGATGCCTTATTCGACAATTCAAGGATATAACAAGTATGTTTGGAACTAAAGAGAAGAAAAGACGCAAGGGATTCTGAGCAAATAGGCAAAAGAGGAAAAGTGAAGGGATTACTTGACGATGTGTTCAAATTGGTCGATACGGATTATGCTTTTTGTGATTGGCATGTTCTTTTCTTGTGGATTCGTAGGATGCTTGGGAAGTAAGTGTAAACTAAGAGTTAAAACTGAAAGTATTATAGCAAGTGAAAGTTTTACACTATAACGTACTTTGCTTTACATTGTAGCATGCGAGAGCCTTATGCTGTTTGAGTTGAAACTGATGAGTTAGAACTGAGTTTGCCCAATACCCTAGTGCTAACTTCTGAGGGGAATGATAGTGACTAATCAATCATCTTTAAAGTGGAATTAATAGTTTAATGTAACTTTTTCTTTCAGTTATGGGTATCACAATGCTGATTTATTAAGTGTCCGTTTGGTAAATGGATTTGAATTAGTGATTATTTAAGTTTGTGTAATTTGAATTAGGATTTGAGTTAGTAATTTGAATTGTTATTCGAATTGACATTTGGATGTGCATTTAAGTTTTAATCTGAGTATTGAATAAAACTGAAATTTGTGTTTGGAGAGATAGTGAAAATAGTTTTTGATTTATCAACAAATCTAATAAAATCTTAATATTAATTATCCTAAAAAATATGCAGTATGGATCTTAATTTAGTTCTCTCTTTACTAGAAACACAATGAAAAAAGAATCATATTAATTGGATAACAAATGAAGAAGTTATGATTTTTTTTTCCTCAAATATAAGAGAGAGAATTTTAGTTTTTACTGTAGCTCAGATATTTGAGTATCAAAAGTTTAGGGAGTAAGAACTTTGAAAACTTGAATTCTTGATACTCAAAGGATTCAGATTTTAGGGGAAACAAACACGTATCCAAAGAATTTTTAATACTCGAATCTAAATTTGAGTTTAAAAAATCTAAAGAGTTTTTGAAACAAATGGACCCTACAATACTTGTAAGGGTGCCTAAGACTAATTAGATTAATGTTTTCCTTGTGTAGATTGTTACATCAAGAATGGGGCGAGAAATAGTATCAACATTACGTGTATTATTAGGGCATCAAATAGGTGGTTCTCCTACTAGTAGTAGTAGTGCTGCTTGTGAAAGTCTATTTCCTGTTGGAAAATTTCAAATCTGCAACCTAAATTAATTTGACTTGCGAGAATAAAACTTCATTCAACTAAAATTAGTAAAACAAAATTGTATGTAACCACATAGGCATAGATGATCTCGGACAAACACTGGATCTACTAGTAATACACAAATGATGCACAAGAACAAAAGACGACATCGAGACTTAAAAGGAAAAAACCCACTCTACCGAGAATAGAGCTCATCAATGGCTCGTTATAATAAACCACTACTGTTGATGTACAAAACCAATTGACCAAAAATTAAACATGCCCTAGTGAGGGCACATACAACCTGACATATATCTAGATCTAGCTGTCAATCATCATACACAACGTTGTTAATCAACGGGTGTAAATTACAACAAGAGACCAAAAGCGGGGAAACCACTTTCTTTAATACACACTAAAAATAAAAACAAAAACAAAACCAATGTAAAACTAAAAAAATGGAGATAACATCTTAACAAAAGAGAGTCCATTGCCTCTACCGTTTATCCCGCTCTTGGCGATCCATAATTTGGCCAAAACTCTGACGATCCTGCCCTTTTACCCCGGACCTAGACAACTCCAATTTCAAATTTGAAGTAGCAAGACTGTTGAACTCAAAGCGCTCAACCAGCAACAACTCTTGCTCTTCGGCCAGATCCGGCTCTTCATTGGCTTCCCCATTGTTTTCTCACACCAGAGATCACCCTTTGCCTCGACACCTGCAACCCCCACCTAAATCGACCACCCGCAATCCTCCTTGGACACATTAGCCTTTAGATCCACCATCGTTAGCTGTAGTTCTCTCACACTGACCTTGTTGACACCAACCTCTGCTAGCCTCCACACCACTTGATCCATATAGTGTAACACCTCCTTAAGGCCCTAGATTACCTCTTTTGCTAGCGACAGTCCACTCATCCATACCCTTTCACAGGTGAGACGCCCGACAGCGAGTCGAAAGGCGGTGCCAGCCTTTTGTCTTAGAGGGAGAGGGGGCAGAGCACCCAACAAATTAGCAAACTCTAACAGAACACTGATAGAGAGAAAAAGAGGAGAGTCAAGTAACAAGGGAGATAATGTTTTTTCATATGCATTCTACATTTTTCAGGTCTCAACATTCAAACCTTAACATGGTTATATTAAAAAAAAAAAGAAAAAAGAAAAAAAAATGTTTCCTTTCCTGTTTAGTAATGGGTATTAATTAGATCAGAGACATGGTGTTGGGCCCCTAGTGACTCATGTAGCATTCATTGATAGGAATATAACCAAAGATGTTGCTATAATTGGCATTCTAGTGACATACAAATACGTAAATACTAACACACGGTCATTTTATAAATGTATTCCCCAGGAATCAGGAGGTTGCATTTTTTTATTGAGCACGTGGTCACTCAGACATAGAACCTTTAAAGTAAATTCTTAATAAATTCATTATTTACCTTTTTTTTGTGATATATTTACCTAGTTACTAAGTAACGAAATTAAGTATTTACTCAATGAATAAATATTTACTTAAAAAATATTGTATTTACTCGATAAACAATATGAGTTTTTTTGCCTAAATTAAAATTTGAATTTATCAAATTTAGTCATGAGTTCTAAATTTATTACTTCAGTCATCTATGAACTTACAAGTAAATTCGACCAATTTTTATTTACTGTAAAAAAAATTAATGAATTTCCTGCTCATTTCTCTATCTATATATAAAGACACTCGAAGCTGAACTTTCTACATTGTTGTGCATTCTTTTTTTATTTTTTATTTTATAAGAAAACGTTTTTCTTTTCTCTTTGCTTAATCATTGTTGAGTTTTGTCGTGTCACATTCCTTTACTTGGGAAATTTTTTAAATACTTTAGAGAGGATTTATGTAATTAAAGTAGATTGTTGGATTCATGTTTATTCCTTATGGGGAAAGATACAATTACTTTAGTGTAACTTGGAAAACAATGTACATATATATATATATTTACATTGGTGGCTATCACTTATTAACACATAAGGGATTAGGAATGATGTCATCCTTTTTATAATCAACAACATAGCCTCGGTATTTTAACCGTTTTTGTTATAGTATTTTCTTTTACAAAATTTATACTAAAAATGACTTTAACCATAAAAAAAAAGTTTTAACTGTTCTCACAAATAAACTAATATTACTATTCATAGCCCAAAAAGAGGTTTTTTTTTTTAAAAAAATTATTACATTAGATTATTGATCTTTATGTGTTGCATAACAATTTGTCTAAATTCTCAAAAAAAAAAAAAAAAAGAAAGAAAAAGAAAAAAGAAAAAAGAAAAAGAAAAAAAGAAAAAAAGACAATTTGGTCAAAAATCGACATCTAATTATTGATCCTTATGTGTTGCATAACAATTTGTCTAAATTCTAAAAAAAAAAGAAAAAAAGGAAAAAGATAATTTGGTCTAAAATCGACATCTTGTAATAAAGCAGTGGGTGCGTCCCTTTTGGAATCACACTTCCCTTCAAAAATTATTCAACTGCTTACTAAAACACATTGACTAGCCCTATTACAATACCGCGTCTAAATTTACTATCTTTTTTTTTTTAATCTTCCACTAACAGGTTTCTTCCTGATTGATTCGATATATCATTTAAACTTAACAATAAAAAGACCTAAATATTAAGTAATTAAATAATTTATTTATATATTAAAATTTAATTAAGAAAACAACTAAAAAGACAAAAAAAAAAAAACACCAAATCTTGATTCTGTTACAACAAGCCTTTTTTTTAATTACGCATGGTACAAGAAAATTATCTTTTAAAATAACGAAAACTACAAGACCAACAATATATCTGAATTTTCGAGAATTTGCATATATGAAGTCCACTTATTTATGACGCTCGATGCTCGCGGAACCCATAAAGTCTTTTACAAAGAATATTTTGTAACAGTACTGTAAGGACAAGAAAATAAAAATATTGGTCAGACTATTTTCTATATCAATGTCAAGTTATGTCAATTTTATAATTATCTTGACATAATTTTAATTATAAATATTTAAAAATATCCATTACCGTCATATTGTATAAAACTTCTCTCTATAAAGATAAAAACGACACAGTTGAAAACGCGGTTTAACAGGAAAATATTGTAGTGTTACACCCTCCAAGACAGACATTTTTTTTTTGGTTCCTGATGGAATGTTTGTCTAAAGAAATATTCTTTTCATTCTGGTAGGGTCATAATCCGCTACCTAAAAAATTGTAAGCTCCGACTTAATACGTGGTGTATTTTTAAAACTGGTTCTTACTGTTTTATTAGTAGCGGGATTATAGAACACGATTGAAATGGCTTATTTTAAGCTGCTTATGACATATTTTATCTAAAAGCTGCTTATAAACCCTTTTAGATGACTTATGGAAAAGTGCTTATAGCTTTTATAAGCACCTATTAGAGAAGTTACGCCAGTCAAACCAAGAATGCTTATGAAAAAATACTTATGAAAAACTTTTTTTTTATTTTTTATACTTTTGACATTATATTTAAGAATAACAAATTAATAATTCAATCTGTATCTTTAAATTACACTATTTTTATATCAAATAAGGTTTTTTTTACTTATTTAACAGAACTTGTTTAAAAGCTCTTCTGAAGTCAAAAAATACTTTTCAATACTGTATCTAAATGCTAATTAAAAAACTTTAGCTTATGCTTCTCTTTTTCCACTGCTTAAAAGTAAAAGTACAAGTTATCTCAAATAGGCCCATAACCTCACAGAGATATTTATGTCTACTGTCATGTTATTAAACAGTGGATTGACTCTGCCACTTACAAAAAATTTTCACACTATATGTCACTCATAAGAGTCAATATAAGAATAAGATTATAAAAAACACAAATGATTTACAATATTTTTTTAAAGACTATTCTATGTGACATATTTTAATTTACAATTTAAAAAAATGACATATCTATAAAGCTCTCGATCAAATAGAATTGCCCAATGGGCAGGTGAATGGTCTAAAATTGCGTGAAGTAGCGGTTATTTGGCACATTGGTGGTTGGTATGGCAATTCTTCGGTTACGGGTACTGGAAACATAAGAAGGCTATTGCTTCAGTCAATCCCCCAAAAAGAAAGAAAAGATATAAAAAAAAATTAAATTAAATAAACAAAGAAAGCAACACTCTTCATTAAACTATAATTAACAAAACCCAATAATAGAGAAAACAGCAAAATAATTCTTCGCACAAGAATTAAAAAAAAAAACATAAATAAGCATTAATATACACACACACTTCTCACTGAAAATATTTTTTTTCTTTTTCCAATTTTCTGAACATTTTTACCATAAAAACTTAAAAAAAAAAAAAAACCAAACTCACATTTCTGAAGCTTGAATTTCTGCATTTTTGCTCAATAATATCTCCTTCTTTCTTCTTTTTCTTCTTATGGATTAACCAAAACAGCAAATTAAGCTACATTTACTAGAGCAGTGTTTTCCTTCGCTTTTCTTGTTCAGGTACGATTCTTCTAAACCCCAAAACCTCTCTTTTCCTTTTTTCACCTCTCTTTTTACTTGCTTTAATTGGGTATTTGTAAATTCTCCAAATTCATATGATTTTTTTTCCTTTTTCTGCAGTTATAATTTGGAAAATGGCGATACTCTAAATCAATTCTTGGGTTCTTTTTTCCTTTCTCAATTCCTTGAATTTGAAGAACTGGGTATCCAAAGAGTGAAAAAAATATATAATACATATACACACAAACACACATAATTTTGTGTAGATTAATATACAGAACTGCGATGCCGAATGGCGGTGATGATTTGGAGTGGCAAAGGAATTCGAGTGTGAGTGAATTCAGTGAAGTTAATCAGGGACAAGTGACCATTGTTGTTTCTGAGGGAGATTCCATTGCAAACTTGTCATCAAAAGACGTGTCTTCTTCACCTAAAAAAGTGTTCTTGTTAAGGACCAATAGTTCTGATGAAGAATGCAGGTAAAAAAAGCAAAACCCAGTTTTTAACTTTTGGACAAATTTATGGGATAAATGTTAATCTGCATTGTATTTTGAACTTGCTTGTTTTGGTTCTTTCTGGCTTAGGTGTGATCTTGTTAGCCACAAATCTTTGGGATATTGGCCAATGTTCATGATTTTTACTATTTTGCAATTTAGAGCTTAGGATTGAAATGGGTATGATTTTTTGTGCTCCCAATTTGGTTTGGAACTCAGAATTGTTACTTGTGATTGAGAGCAACTCAATTTGGAGTTTTACTTGTTACTTTTTGAGTGCATTAATCCCAAATGTCGGATATAGAAGTAAGAAGATAATAAAGTTTGTTCGCCAATTGGATTGGCAGAGCTTTTGCTTTAGTTACTAGAAAAAGAGAAACAAAAAATTAGGCTTTTTATCATATTTTAAAAAAAACTTAATAGGTCAAAATAATTTTAAAATTTTTTAATAAGCCATAAAAATGTTACAATAAATTTTATAATGTCTTATTTAAACTATGATACAAGTTTCAAAGCTTATTCAAAAGAGCATTTTTTAGAAGCCATATTTTAGAACTTTGATTGGAAGCTTTTCTAGAGGGCTAAAGTTCTTTTTGCTGAATCATCCATATATTTTTAAAAGCAATTTTTAACCAAAAAGCTCTGCCAAATAGGCTCTATCACAATGAATGTAAGATCTTACCTCAGATGGAATTCTGACAAGATGGTCAGAAAAGCATAAATTGCGGATATCTATTTATTTGACTGCTTTATTTTTAGTAGGTTGCTACCGAGACTAATAGTAAAAGGGAATATGATAATTTGGTTGATCGTTGAAGCTATGGTTGATAGTAAAAGGGAATATATGAACTATGCATTGTTTTTTTGTTATTAGATATTAGTCACATCTCCACTTTGCGCTTTATGATTTTGACTGCATGTTAAAAACACCACCATACGTGCATGTCCTTTCCCTTCCCCTGTATTTGCCATGAATTGGGTATGTCTAGTATATGCTTTAAATAGGACTAGAACAACCACATGAGATGCCTTGTTCCTCAGAGTTTGTCAGCAGGAAAAAGAAGAAATACTCATTGATCTCGGATGTCACTGTCGAGGTGCCCTCTCAAGGGCGCACCGATCATGCATCGACACTTGGTTCCGTACGAGAGGATCAAACAAATGCGAGATATGCCAGTAAATTCAATCACCCGAATCTGTTATCTTCTAAGTTATCTCAGTAATGAAGCTTCACAATGTAATGTAATTTAATCAATTTATGCAGAGAGGTAGCTACAAATGTTTCACCACCGGAGTTGCAGCCAATTGTATGTACTTCGTAACTTTTGGTGCAAAGTCTTTAATTAATATAGCATTTGCCCCTTGGCCAATGCATATGTTGATATCGGCATAAAGTTAGCTACAACAATCATGTCTGATCTTGTACCAGTTTTTATATATATATTTTTTCATTGTTTTTCAGAACATTGTATTTAAGCCCGATAATTTATGCACTGTAAAATTTAACCATATAAAAGTTATTTTCAGAAAAAGGCTCATATAAAGCATTAAAGAAAAAAGAAAACAAAGAAGAGATTAAATCAATTCTGTATCTAGTCTTACAAGGGAATTGCAAGGGAAGCATGAGAAAGGTTATTTTAAATTTTATTCTGTTTATTAAAATTAATTCTTGAGGATCTCATTTTCACAAGGAATTTTGATTTTGTAATATTGTTCAATGGAGCAGACAAATTATTGGGTTTGGAGGATTGACCCAACTGCTCAACCACAGGATCGTGAAAGGGTAAGGAGGTTTGCTTATTGATCTTCTAGGATCATTCTCATCACGAAAATGGCATTTTACACTGATTTTGCATGCAATCATCCATGAAACAGGGGTGTATTAGCCCATTTTGGCTTGCATTTTCTACACTCGTTGGTGGCTTGCTGTTGGATGTACTTATATCAGTCACTGTCGGCGTTTCTGCTCTACCAGTTAACATTATCATCGGTACATTTGTTTTGATCTAGTGGAATTTTCCTCAAACGACTAATATGATGTGATCGCGTTAAACGTTAATGTGTGTGAGAAACATTGTGTAGGTGTCATTGTGGTGCTCGGTCTTGGAACCGCGCTGCGACTTGCCATGGAGTTCTGTCACGAGTGGAGCATGAGGACAGTCGTGCAAAGGGTAGAAACGAATGTCGATCTCGGTCACCATACTGCTTTATAGGTAAATCTGTACATAGTAAGATGTTAAACTCAAAAAACACACTCTTTCTTCTGTTGTGATTTGCTGCGGAAGTGTGTAAAGCGTTTCCCTTACTTGTGTGTATAGGGCACAGTTAACAGTTATCCAAAGACAACTAATTCCTATCAATGCATTGAGAGTTTCTGTATGATCGGTACTCTACATCTTTGTCTTTAGTTGGTAATTGTCATGTGATTATCAAATGGCTAGACTGGAAATAAATCATGAGCTTTTTTTTTTTTTTTTTTTCGTATATCAATCATTTGATAGTAGTAATGTTATCCCTTTTTTCATAAGGTCTTCGATTCAAGTCAATTTCGATTTATTTCATATTTCTTCCCGAGACAGATAATTTATTTCGATTATATGCTATATGAGATTAGGGGTGTAGGCAGAAAATTTTGATAGTAGTAATACTACCCCTTTTTATAAGGTTTTCAATTCAAGTCAATTTCGATTTATTTCATATTTTTTCTCTAAACAGATAATTTGTTTCGATTATATGCCATACGTGATTAGGGGCGTAGGTAGAAAATTTAGTTAGAAGGGAGTAGAATGCATGCTAATATTATAAAAAAAAATTAAATAAAAAAATATAAAATTTCAGGATGGAATAAAATTTTAGAGGGGCAAAAATAGGTTTTATAAAATTTTATATACAGTATTTAAAGAAAAAAATTCAAGGGACAAATATCCACTCTTATTTGTGTGTGGGTCCGCCCCTAGTCGGTAATGTCTTGTCTTTACTTCACGTAGCAATAGTTGAGGGTTAGATCTAGTGGTGCATTCCAAGCAGGCATGGCTTGATATTTATGTTTGGGAGATTGGAAAGGAGGGGTTTTGAACACGTATTTCTTATAGGTTGGGTGGAAAAGAAATAGAGAGTCGTTTGAACTTTGAAGGGTTTGGAAAGTGAAAGCCAGAAACTTGTGCTTTCTGCGATGGCGATTGAATCACGTGCAAGGAGAATATTGCGCATTGTGTTTGTACATAGTTTTATTATTACTATTTGTATAGCTTTTATCTTTTTGCAAAAGTGCTCAGTCGGTCGCGTATTATTTGTGACCTTACTTTTGGCTTTTCACAATTTTAGAGCCTCCACCTTTGCCCACTCTAGGAGATTCCACTACATAAATATTATTGTTATTGTTGTTGTTGTTAAGATTTAATTACAAAAATTCTCGTGAATTTTAGAACATAATAGTCGTTCTTAAAGTATGAATTGCTACATAAATAGCCTTTTTGTTATAATTTTAACAGTAAATTGATAAACAATTTTAAAATTAGAGGTACTTTGGTAATTTTAATTATAAAAATAATTTAAAAAATTAAAACTATAATAGAAATAGTCTTTACTGATGATTAAAAACAAAAAAAAAATCAATTAAAAACATACTAGTATCTAGATTCTTCTTTTTTTTATACATAAATTTTCTTTAAAATTTTATTAAATTTTTTTCATACTTAAAAATATTTTGAAACTGTAAAAGGTATAAACACCAATATACACTTCAAAAATATGAAGGAAATTTTATTAATATTATTAGAGCTTTTTTCTCTTTGAAAAATTTTGTGTGATATTTTTTATTATATTGAATATATTTGTGTTATATTTTTTTTTCATTTCACTAATATATATAACTTTTAAAATTTCAAAATACTTTTTAGGTGTTAAAAAATTAACAAAATTTTGAAGAAAATGTTGGTATATCAAATAAAGGGTTCCAATGGTATAATGGTTTTAGTTTTTTTTTTTTCTTGTTTTTAATAATCAATAAACACTATTTTTAACATAATTATAATTTTTATGGTCATTTTATAATCAAAATTACTAACATACCCTTGACTTTATAATCATTTGTCAATTTTTCATTAAAATTCTAACAGAAGGATTATTTTTATTAATAGTTCATACTCATGGGGAACAGATGTTATGTTTTGAAGTTCGTGGGGTAAAGTGTTACAAAGGAAATAATTAGAGGGAATTTTTGTAATTAATTCATATTATTATTATCATTATTATTTGGCTCATTTGGGAGCATGTTTAAAACCACACTAATGTGGCTTAAACAATTTTGTTTCAAATTTTATGAGAAAAAACACTATAGCAAAAATGGTTTGAACCATAATAGTTCTACCCATGCTCTAGAACACCCTAATCATTTTTACTGGTTCAGTACAGTTCGGTTAAGTTCAAATGGCCATCACAATTTAAATTGGTGTATGGTAACATTAAATTTGCATTTAAATGACAATTCAAACTAGGTTGAACTGTCCAACTTAGAATTCAAACCTCCTTCCACTTTAACATTTCAAACGAATATTGAACAATGCTTTCACTCCAATATATTTCTATTTATATAATTCAACACTATTATTTCATATTATTTTTTAATTGAATAATTTCTTTTGCGTATCTCATGTTTATTCTTTTATTAAATAATTTTTTCATACTTTAAACTAGGGTTATTAAATACTCTTCCAAACACAAATTCAAATTGGATATTCTATTCAAATTAAAACTTTAACTACAATGCCAAACGCCAGTCGGATTATTGTTTAAAATACATAATTTGAATTTTTTATTCAAAACAAAAAAATTCAGATTAATATAATTCAAATCAGCAAACCAAACTGGGGGAATTATTATCTGAGAGAACAATCTTTTGGACTCGTAAAACAACAAAAGCTATAACAATATTTTTTAAAAAACAAAAAAAAAATCATGGTAGCTGTGCCTTGGCAAGCTCTTTGACTCTTTTTTGTTGTTAAGATCGGCTTTGAATGAAATTTTGTATATTTTTATAGAATAAAAGAAGATTTTTAGTGGTACACCGACGGTAATGCATAAATTGCATGGCAGTTCAGTAACGCGTGAGAAATGCTTTAAGATGAACTAGTATTTTATGGACATTTTTCTGGGCTTTAGTCTTAGAGCCAAATTAAAAGGTGATTCATTAGCAAGGGTTGGTTTTTATAATATTATGGGAATGAAAAAGATAAGATAGGGGCAGAATGAGATTTCATTTTAATAATTGTGTTTTCCAAGGGCTAGCAGGATGGACAATTTGATTTTTCTTTTGCTTTTTCTACCGAAACCTTTTCTCATCCTTTTTGTCTATAACAAAGATTTATGGTCCCTATTTTTTTTTGAAATTATTTAAGGTCACTATAGAGACGCAAAAGATTCGACGCAATTCTACCAAAAGAATAAGTCAATTTCAGTCCCACCAGATCACAAGTTAAAAGCTACAGTCTATTAAGTGGACAAGGACCTAAGATAGAGTTATAGAATATCAAATGTTGAAATATCCTAACCACTGCGTTACCCATTGATGGTGGGCCAATTTTTTTTCCTCTAAAAATTTTCACATTAGCAAAGAAAAAATTACCCTATAATTCTCATGCTGCCATCTTTTTAGTAATTAATATACCTTCAACTATCAAATTTTATTTTAATTGTGTTCTCGACTGTGGTGGTGGCATAGCAACGAAGGACGATCTAACAAGACTCTCACCTAACACTCAATGATCAATTCTTATTTCTAATTTGAGCCTCAAACTATATTTTTTATCAGGTTGTCGAATATGGCTTGGCTTGATATGACTTCAGGCTTCTTAAATGTTAATGAACAAGGGCATAGGTAAGCATGAGTAAGGTTGCTAATTTTAGACTTCCTAAGTATTACTGAACGAGAGCTTGAATAAGGTTGCTTTTTCGTTCAACTTATAGTCTTAGTAGATTATTAAGAGGCTGTTAGGTTAGAGGCATGAGAACTCCACTAATTTTTTTTTCCTTTTTCTCCCACAAAAAAGAAGAAGAAAGAATTAAGTTCATATTGTTTGCTTATGATGTAATTTCAAATTAAAGATGTAGTGCTCTCACATTTGTCCACCACCATAGAAGTTCTAAATAGAACCAAATACCCCTTACCTTTTTTGTCGATTGAGTTTTGTTGTTTTGCGTTGACAAGAACCCAAAAAAAAAACATTAATTTTAATTATTTGCTTGTTGGGCTTTACAGGGGAAGGAAGAGTGTGAACTGCAAGAACAGTCAACAAAGAGTAGGTCCCCCTACCCCTACCATGGTGGGATCAGCAGTAGCCCATTAAAAAAAAAACAGAAAGAGAAAATAGAAAATAAAATAAAAAATTAGTGGGGCTCAAAGCTCAAAAAGCAACGCGGTCGCCGTCTGTGGGAGAAACTTGTAGAAAAAGGAATTGGACGGATGATCTTATACGTAAGAGTTTACAGTAAGCAGGAAATGCCAACCAACCAACCAACTCCGACGACAGAAACACTGGTATACCACAAAGTCCACGGCCCACACACGCTTCCTCCTAAAACGACAACGGAGAATCAAACAACAAAAGTTAAAAGAACCAAAAAAAAAAAAAAAGAATAATTAGAACACAAAAAATTACTTAGTTTCTAAATTTAGGCTTTGTTTGGTAAGTTACTTATAATTTATTATTTTTAATTGTTATAATATAAAATTCTCACATACTACAATTTTTTGGTTTTAATTTATTGTTTTAACTATGTTTTTAAACACTTTACAAGTGTTGTATCGTTTTTTAGAGTGTTTGGAAAACAAATTGAAAGTTAAAATTAGAACTCAAACATTATATCATGTGAAAACTTTACATTGTAACATAGTTTACACTGTAAATAATTAAAACTAATAAGTTTTAATTATTAAACTTTTATTTATTTGCATATTATTCTTAATTTTTTTTGTTAGATTTTAACTTTAAAAATGACAAATGACTTTTAAAACATCTCAAGCACGTAATAACTAATAATCTTACAAGAAAAATTATATTAAATATTCTTAAATAATACTAAAAAATCTAAAAGAATTCTTACGATAGAGAAGACAATTTTACTTTATCAATGAGTAAAGTATTTTAGTTGTCAAATTAAAGTGTTTTAACTCTCAAATTAAAATTTTAATAATCTAATCTACAATTATCTACATCAAAAATTTGTAATGCATCATGCAAAATTATTCACAAAAGCAGATCAGATAATTAAAATGTTAATGTAATGACTAAAGCATCCATGTTCTATTAATAAAGCAAAACATCCATGTTAAAAGTGCCTTCATCATCGTAAAAATTACCAAATTTTAATTACTATGTCAGCAATGTATGGTTATTTATATAAAATTTTACAATTTATTCGTCAATTTTAGTTTCCATTTTTTTAAAAAAGTAATCTATTAAGAAAAACGTTGGACACAAAACCAAAAGTGGAACAAACTAACGCTGGTGGACGGAACGAAGACAACCCACAACATAATCTCATCTCAGACACACTCATGCACACACAACGACAAACCATTAAACAACCAATTAATCTGAAAAGCATTATAAATACTCGGGGAAAAAGAAAAAAAAAAGGTTAGAAAGAAAAGAAAGAGAAAAAAAAAAAGAAGAAGCAAAGGTCAGAGAGGGACAGAAGAAAAGAGAAGAAATTTTGGTGTCGTTGGTGATCGTCGGAGATGGGAACGGTGTCGTTGGAGTCGCTGCCGTTAGGGTTCCGGTTCCGGCCGACGGACGAGGAGCTGATTAACCACTACCTGAGGCTGAAGATCAACGGCCGTAACGCTGACGTCCATGTCATCCCCGAGATCGACGTCTGCAAAAGGGAGCCCTGGGATTTGCCTCGTATAGTTTCTTTCCTTTCCTTGCCTTTCCTTTCTCTCTTCTCTCTCTCTTCGCTTCTTGATCGCTTTATAAATGAATGATTCGTTCAATTTAGTTATTAGTTTCTAAATATGGTAAATTGTTGAGAAATATGTGATTCGCTTGACGGGATTTTGGGTAGGTTTGGCCTTTTTTTTGGTTTTTTCTTTATTCTGTACCTGAAATGATTTGCGAATTATTCCACTTCTCACATCACTCTGAAGATTCTTTTTTTTTTTTCCTTTCTCACTCTGTAATCTATATTATGGTATCTTCTCTTTTCTTTGTTTAAAAAATTGGAGTGAAATAGTTTTTTTTTTTTTTCTTTTCAGTATCAGAGTGTGACTTTCTAGCTCTGTTATGCTTGAGTTCTTATCGGAATGTATTTTGCCTCCCTCTAAAAAAAATTGCATAAAAATTAATTGCTTAGAGAGAGAGAGGGGGGTGTGGAAGGCGATTTCAGCAACAGAGCGAGAGTTCCAAGCTCTGTAAGATTTTTTTTTTTTTTTAAAGGAAAAGCTCTGTAAGGTTTTCGTTCTTAGTTTATTTATTTATTTTTCATGGAAGGTTTTAGTTCTTCGTTAATTTCAATATCTTCTCCATTTCTTAGAAAATTAGGGATTTTTTTTAATAAAAAGAGAGAGTTGTGGAAGGCAATTTTGGAAGCAGAGTGCGAGTTTCGAGCTCTGTAAGGTTTTGTAATTCTGAAATTTGGATCAGATTATTAATATTTTGTTTTAAGCAAAGAGAGAGGTGTTGAACGCCATTTTAGGAAAAATGTTCGAAGTTTGAGGTTCATGAGGTTTTACAGTTAACCAGAAGAAAGAAAGGAAGAAAAACGACTCTGATGTTAAAACCTTTGAAGAAAGTTGCTAACTTTGAGGATTGGGTGATTTGCAGGGCTATCTGTGATAAAGACGGATGATCCAGAGTGGTTCTTCTTCTGTCCACGGGACCGGAAGTACCCGAACGGCCAGCGGTCGAACCGGGCCACAGATGCCGGCTACTGGAAAGCCACAGGTAAAGATCGTACGATCAGGTCTCGCAGCTACAGGTCAGCTTCCAATCCCAATGGCTTGATTGGTATGAAGAAGACCCTTGTCTTCTACAGAGGACGTGCTCCCAAGGGTGAGCGCACCAATTGGATCATGCATGAGTATCGTCCCACGCTCAAGGACCTGGATGGAACTGGCCCTGGCCAGGTAGTCACAGCTCTAAGCTTGTTTCTTTCTTTGTTGCCTTCAGAATTTTAAAATAGTTATAAGTTTTTGTCATTGTGGTAGCGCGCTTCACTTTTTCTTTGCTAGTGATTTAGTAGCCAAATTTGCCTCGATCATAAGGGGAAGAGGGTTTTATGGCTTGCCTAGAAAATCCAAACTTTGAGAACTCTTATATGGTTGTATTAGCTTTGGCCATGACGGGATTTTTGAAGGTGATCGATGGTGATCGTTTGTGTAATTGTTGTAGGTTTGTAGCTAATTCTCATGATATTATCCTCTTAAAAGTTTTGTGTAATTTGCTGGTTGTTTTTGATACTCAAACTTGTCTTATTTATCAAGGAGAAAACAGTTATATTATTTTGGCCATAGCAAGATTTTGATGCCGGTAAATGGTAATCAGTTGTGTAATGGCTCTAGGTTCATCCAATGCTATTGTGTGATTATCTTAACTTCAATCCAATTTATGGCTTCCGTTTTCACATGGTGCAGGAGGCATTTGTTCTCTGTCGCTTATTCCGAAAACCAGAGGAGAAATCAGATGCTCCGAAGTATGATGAAGTGAATCAAACTGGGTCACCTCCCACCATGACCAAGTCTTCTCTTGATGACTCGTTGTCGGATCTGTTTCAGGAAACTGCAACATCAGACATGCCGGTTGGAGAGGAGCCGGAAGTTGTAAACAGGTGGTCAACTGTGAAGTTGGATACCATGACCCCTAATGCTCCAGGACCTGTTGAAAGTGGCTCCAACAGTAATATGGCGTCTGATGTGGAAGATCATGTCACAGATCAGGACACTCCTCGAGAGGTGAGATTATCTGCAGTATTATTGTGCCGGCATTCCTTTATGTGCTTTATGATTATGAAAAGCTAAAACTTCCAATGTTTGTTCCTTCTTGCTTCTTAACTATAGGTGTGCATGCAGATGGAAGAAAATTCAAAATTGTATGAAGCTGCCCATGATCAAATCGATTTTACAGCGTGTTCCCGCTTGCAGTCGATTAACTTAGGGCCAGCACCACCTTATGTTGGTTCACCTTTTGATTTTGGCAATGATACCAACGAATTTCACTTTATGGATGGTACTGGTGAACAAGATATCTCTCTCACAGAGTTGTTGGATGAGGTCCTCCCGAACCCTGACGAGGGTTCATGTGAAGAGTCAACCTATTGGAAGAACTCGGTCATTGGGGAGGATAGTGATTTGTCTAATCTGACACAATCATGGCAGAACATAAACTTGGACAACGTTCCATACAGTAACGTGGACTATCAAATGATCCAGGTAGGTGTAAAAAGATTTTTCATATTGTAACTTTATTTCATAAAGTTGACTTATGGTTTAGTTCCTGGCAAATATTGCATGACAATCTTTTCTTTTTTACTTTATGATAGCGTGGCCTGGATATGGGAGGTTCTGAAAGGCATAGCGAGCAAATGGATGCCAAAGAAGTGTTACAGCTTCAAGCATGTGGACTTTCTCGAGTTGAAGCGCCATATGCAAACCAAGAACTTAGAATGGGAAATACAGGTCAACCTGCGTATAACATGGTTGGTCAGGTGTCTGTTGCTGGTCATTATTCCACTGCGTCAAATTATGTTGTCTCAAATAATGTAGAAGAATCGGCAATTATGAATGATTCTGCCGATTACTATGGTCATGTTGGTGCAAGTGGAATCAAGGTTAGGTCTCGTCAGCCACAACGGCCAATTCCCGATAATTTTGTGAGTCAGGGCAATGCTCCAAGAAGAATTCGTTTACAGATGGATATATCACGTGCGACAACTACAGATGACAATGTGGGAGATTCAAACCAGAGCTATGAAGAAGACGAAGTACAGTCAACTTCTACTGGGGTAGGGCCATTATGTGAAGCTAAATTCGGGATTATGATAATATGGATTTAGCTAAGTTTGATTCTTTGGGTTGTCCTCTACAGGTTAGTGAAGCTACAGAGCAGAGTCCCCCCATTGGTGGGCAGGAAAAAGAGTATTCTGACGGTCATCTTGTAGCTCGGACTGGAATCAAGATTAGGACCCGCCAACCTCAACCGCTATCAAGTTCAAATAGTCTCGCACCACAAGGCAGTGCTCCAAGAAGAATCCGCCTACAAATGCAGACTGCACCTGGATCAGTTGCCAATGAAGAATTCAAAGATCTGAATCAAAGCAAAGGGAAAGATGAAGATGAATTGCAATCGACCGTTACAGAGGTAAGTGTTGTTTAGTGTTGCAAAGGTAGAATTTCTGGTGATATCAATCTTCATATACTCGCTGATTTATTCACATAATTTTGCACCCCAGGACACTGAGGAAGATGCAGGCGACAGCGAAACTGAAGATGAGGCGCAGTTATCTGCTACCGAGGTAATCATCATTAGTTAATGCCATACCTTATTTAGATATTTACAGCGTTATGCTTATCAAATTGTCCGTGATGATCTGCGCAGACCCCAGAAGCTACAAAGCAGAGTCCTTTATTTGACGATCGGGATAAAGAGAGCCGTCTTCAGAAGTCTGACACGATCAAGGAAATTGCTGAAGAATCCTCCATAGAACTGATAGATGAAAGCGAAGATATCTTCGAAGAATCTTCTACAGAACTGATTGATCCTAACGGCAAAGTTTGTGAAAAATCTACCATGAAACTGAGGTTTAGGGCAAAAAAGAAAGACACGATGCACAGTCCAATAGGTCCGTCGGGGACACTAGCTCCACGGCGTGGCCCTTCTTCGTTAGTCATCTCTTTCGGGATTTTTGCAGCTGTAATTCTGTTCTTGGTTTCAGTTGGCTTATTAAGAGCTCTAAATATTGGTGTTGTGTGAAAAGAAGTATAAGGCTTGTAAATTGCATTGCCGTATGTATTTAATCAGATGATTAGTGTAGCACATCTAAATCACTCTTATATCTCTCTCTGTCTGGGATAATCTTATTTCAAGCATAGCTTACGCTCTAGGTTTGTTAAATTCCAACAAGTTGTATATTTCTTCAATGCCGGTGCCTTAGTTAGTAAAGAAGTTGTCTATCATTAATTATAAGCCGCTGGAGTATCATTACTGACAATGTGCCTAGTAAGATTTTATTTTTCATGTGATTCCGAACCACATATATATACGTGCATGAGAGACAGAGACAACGACGTACACTTGTTTTTCCCCTTAAAATTCTAAAATTTAAAAGATTGTAGAAATATCTGGTGGCTTACTCAAAACAATTTTAAAAAGATAATTCGAAGATGATTCTGGACATGAAGTGGACTCTCATGTGGCACAAGTTAACATGGTCGCTCAAGATGAATATTTTATTTTTGAAAAATTATTTTCTATCTTTGTGAGGTTATAACATCGTTAGTTACAAAACTGTAAGTCTTATTTTAGTATGTAATATATTTTTTAGACTAGATTTTACTGTTTTATTAGTAACATAATTATTACTCTAAAAGGGTTATATAGGATTGCGTTTTATTTTTTAAAATTGACTCGAATTGAAAACTTGGTGACGAAAAAGACCTACTCTAGTGTCCGTCAAACGACCGGCTGTAAAACAAGATACATTAGTTTCGTGCTTTTTTTCTTTCTTTGTTGGCATTTTATGTCGCTTTGAATTTAAAGGACATGAAGTGGTTGTTTATATTATTCTTCATATTTTAAGGATATTTACTTGGAATATCTCCATCATGGCATCACCATCCATCTAAATTCTAGTCCATCTAATGCTAACCTTTACATCTTAACTTCTCAACCAAAGCTTAAAAAAAAGCTAGAAATACATTTACTTGGAATTCAAACTCAAAACTTCAATATTAATATTAGAAATGGAAATTTACCATTAAATTATATCTATGATTACTCAACTAAAATTAGTTTTAGTGGTGTTATGGGCTGGAATTAGTTTTGACAGCACTTCTGTTTGTTGTTATGATGATAAAAATTATCTTCAACAATATTTTGAGAGATTTTGACCCTTTTATTTAGTTTATTTTTGTTATTTGTGAAAAAAAAAAAAAACATTTCTCAAAAACGGTGGACTTGTGGCGGATAGAGAAAGGAGAAACGGTTTCTTCAAGCTACACGAGCAGCCGGCGCCAACTGTTTGCTTGTGTTTTGTTTTTTTTTTTTTTTTTTTTTTTTTTTTTTTGCCGTCTTCATACATTCTAAATTTCTAACAAAACAGTTGACCTTGACTTGTAAAATGAGGATTGAGATGAAAGAGAAATGTAAGATTTGACTTTCTATGTTCAGATATACATTTATACTTGATTAGTGAGAATTTTATAGGAGTGCATGAATCGTCAGAATTACAATCAAATTATTTAATTTTTTATATAGTTTTTAAAGTTTTGATATAATTTAATGGTTAATTATATTACCCTCGAGTTTTTTTTTTCATATTCTATTATAATTTTCCAATAGAAGTAATTTATTCTTTAATTTTTACACGGGTTTAGATGTATGATTATTATAGTACTAACCTTGCTATCATGACATCCAGAGTAACGGACAACATACAAGGTGTGTTTAGTAAAACAGTTTAAACTTATTAGTTTTAATTGTTATAGTATAAAACTTTCATATGCTAAAGTATAAAGCTCTTATATGTTACAATGTTTTGGTTCTAATTTACAGTTCTAACTAAATTCTAAAGTCACTCATATAAATAAGGATAAATTTTATTTTTGCCCCTTAAACTTTGAAAACTATGTTTGTCTTAGTCTCTGAACTTTAAAAATTGGCATGCACACCTTTTGAATTTTAAAATATTAGCAAAAATTCTTCTTTTTGTTACATTTTTTTATAAAATTTTATTTTTGTCCCATAAACTTTGGTAACTATGTTATCATGTCCCTTGAACTTCAAAAACTGGAATGCAACCTTTGAAATGTTTTTTCCCTTTCTTTTCTAGTCAATACTTCTTCACACAAGTCAAAACTCAAATTGCTCACCCAAGAGTTATAAGCTTGTACAGCACACAATCTGCGACAACAATTGCCACGGTCAACATAGAGCCTATATACAATATGAGTTTTGACTTGTGTAAAATATTGTTGAGTGAGAAAGGAAGAAAAAGATATTTGAGAGGTGTGTATACTAGTTTCTAAAGTTCATGAGGTAATATGACATAGCTACCAAAATTCGAAAGGCAAAAAAATTAAATTTTAACGGACGAAATGTAACAGAAAGGGGCATTTTTACTAACATTTTAAAATTCGAGAGGCATTTTTGCTAATTTATTAAAGTTTAAGAGGTGTGCATATCAATTTTTAAAGTTCAAGGAATAAGATGATATAGTTACTAAAGTTCAATGGCAAGAATAAAAATTATCCTATATATAAGCATGCAAGTTTCTTGTAATGAGTTCAAGCTTTACTAGTAGTCTAATAGATATGGGATGGCAAATAAGTGAGTTTAAGATGGGTGGTCTTCTCGCCAACCTATCCCTTGAGGAAAACCAATTTTCATTCCCATCCCTTTAACTCGCTTAAATTGATGGGAATGGTACATCAAAAATTTGGGGTACTAGCAGTTATCCTATTTACCTGCTTGAAGTTAGTTTGGTTTGCAAAATCGAATTAGTGTGGTTTTGAACCTTGAGGTTTAATTGGTGTCTTTGAACATTTGTGGTTTAAATTACAATCTGAACTAGCATGTGGAAGTGTCAAGATCTGAACATGAATGAAACATACTATCAAGGAATTTGTGATTGGATAGTGTAAGAATTATAAGGAAACAAGAAAAAGAGCCATAATTTTACTGTAGCAAATTGGTTCCAAACCATGTGAACTTAATAGGGGCTATGTTCTCCAAAAACAAGTTTTGGATATGTTTAGATATCATATCAAGATTCAAAACCATTTCATCCAATGCAAGTTCAAACGCTAGTTTGAACATGCCCTGAAAGTTTTGGTACCGTTCTCCTTTGCTTGTTTTTGCATTCTATGCATTCTAAATCTCCTTTATAGGTGGATTGTTGATTTAGAGATCATACAGACATTCATACAGAGCATTAAGTCTGTAGCCGTGACATATGATTTCATCTTCTTTTCACTTCTTGCCACGCACCTAAACCTGGATGGTGACGTAGCAGTTTAATTAAAATAAATGAACAATATTAATTAAACTCGCTAATTATTTTATTAATATTTTTTAAAAAATTTTAGGTAAACTGTAAAAGTGTGGTAAATTTATATTATCAATATTAAAATTTAGTAAATTAAATTTTTGAAATGTCTCAAAGTAAACTTAAAATGTAAAATTTATCAGAGTAATATAGGCCCCATCGGATCTTACACAGTGCACATATAGTATAGATATAAAGGAAATATAACAAAACCATAGTCCAATAAAATATAATCAAAGTCCTTATTATTACATGCCTTAATAGGGAATATAGATAAACTAAATAGCTCACAGTCTGCGTGAGAATATCAGCAGCATTCTACTCAACGGCGTGCTGCGAACCACTTAGAGGGAGAATTTAAAGCAAAATAGTAGAATCATGAGCAAAAGGCTCAGTAAGGCTTGAGTTCTAAATCATTATTTATGAAGTAAAGTTAAATAATTTAAATACGATATGAAAGATAAATGAATAATTAAATAGATTTACACTGACCATTCATGTCCTGTGATTTGTCTCAAATCTTTCATCATGATTCATTTATATGTGCAAAGCCTACTGTAATCATCACCATTGTAACCCAACTAGGTTTTAAGACCTGCCTCCAAGGTCGCTCTTTGCATAACCCAATCTTTGTGTGTATGGCATCATGTATAAGGTTTTGAGACCTACCCTTAAGGTTGCTCTATATGACTTGACATCTATGTATGGCATCATGTACTTATAAATCATTCCAAACGAGGGTCTTAGTCCGCTTGGTATGTAGTATCATTTATTCATATCATTCGCTTGGTATACTTTTACCGAATCATTTTAAATTTATTGTCATTCATTCATTATGTTATATCCAATATCTCATGGAAATAAATAAATACATACAAATCCATTCTTAAAATCATTTTAAGAATGTACAGTGTGGCCACAACTTATTTAAAATCATGGCTATCAAGAAAAGGGTCTAGAGTCCTATCTCGTTATCTAACACCGTTCACACCTACACCGCAATCCTCGTTTCATTAAAAGTTAGCTCCTCAGAACAGCAAACAACCTTAGTTATAGACTAGATACATTAATATCTAAACTTGGATATTCTACATTAGCATACTATTTCATGGTACCTTAGTGTGCCTTTAGACTTAAAATAATAATGTATGTCATCTCTATATTCTCCGTGTTTTTGAACACAAAAACATAACCTTTAAAACATTTCTTAGTCACAAAATGATAAAAAACCGAAACTGCCAATTTGGGTTGCATGGTTGGCTTGCTAACCGATTGAGTTTGACCTACCAAACCTGTTGAGTTCAGCCTGCCGTACGTGTAGTGCGGTTGACCGCGTGTTCGTGGCAAGCGAGCTCTGTTTCAAGCACCTGACTTTCAAACCAGGTTTAAATCAATTCAAATCTATTCTAATGCATATAAAACATGTCCTAGTGATCAATAAACTTGATATGAGACATATAAACTTGGTTTTATCCACATGCAACATCATCTCGTCATTTTTTATTCATTTTTTATACCATTTCGAGAATGAACTAAACAAATGTAAAAACTCTTTAATCCAGTTTTAGCTCGAATTAAAGCTTAGATTTAAGGTTGAAATCATCATATGGTCTTAGTTTAAAAGTTTTTAAGTTCGTTTTGTCTCAGATCATCACATACAACACATTGTCATATTTTTCATGCACTTGAATATATAATTTCGAGAATAAACAAAAATTGTAAAAACCATCTTTAATTCAGTTTTAATCCAAATGAGACGTGAATTTTGTGATAGAATTCATCATACATTCTCAGGTTATGCATGGTATATGTTCATCAAAACTCAGATCATAGCATGCAAGGAAGATTTTGACAATCTGCTTAAATCAAAAACTGCTCTAGCTGAATATAAAACCAGACTTTGGACACGAATTTTGATCATAAAAATCAGCGTTTAGAGCTTCAATAGTATGAGTTTAATCCATTGGAATCATTCTAACCTGGGGTTGATCAGTTTGGTACAGCTTGGTGGCTTCAATTCAAGCTTTCAGCTACTGCTTTGGCTAGAAGTAATGTTGTGGTCATCTGTGTTCTTGAAAGAGTGTGTCTGAGTGTTTCTCTGGAAACAAGGTGAGGGTATCTGAGAGAGGGAGACGTGTAGAGAGGGAGAGAGTAAGAGTGTGGTGTCCGGATGGTTTTGGTATACTCAATTGCTGAGTACATGTATAGAGACGGTTTTGGATTGGAACTAGTCCACCACATGGCTTTGGGTAGGACAATTCTTTGGTCTGAGTGTTGCTTCACGTGGGAGGGTGATTGAGTGTTTTGGGACATGTTTGGCATTTGTCGGATTGTTGTCGTAATTTTTTTAATAAAATTTGATTTTTGGAAGATAAAATAAAATACCAAAATTTTGTTAAAATCAGTTTAATGAAGGGTAAAAATTAAAATGGATCAACACATAATTAAAATGCAATTAAACAAGAAATTATCACAAAAATGATTAATTTAGAATTAATTTGTCATTAGACAAACTAATTCATCAAATTTGCATGTTAACCATCGTTAATTAAATTTGCACATTACACTTCTTTCTTTTGGCCTTAAATTCGTCAACGTCTATATCATTGGGCTCTGGAATTGGTTGCAGAACAGGATCAACAACGTAAATAAATAAAAAAAAAAAAACTTTAAGGCTATCAACATAAATTTCAGTTTATCATACCAACTAGTAAAGTTCATCTTGTCAAAGTGCATCTTGTCAAAGTGATCCAGTTTTACCATATATTTGTTCATTAGTTTGATGGCGGCAATGGTGGTTTCAGTCTTCATACAACATTAGTGTTTTAAGTTTGGTTGAAAATTTATAATGAAAACCTGAAACACATACGAAATACGTTTTAATATGCTTTTCTTAATGTGTTATTTTCTCTCTCTTGGTTGAGATTGTCAACGAGTTCACACAATAAATTACTTCCAAGATATAAAAAGTGAGTATGCACCAAGCAAAAATGAAAATCCACAAGAATAAAAAACACAAAAGCCACCCCAAAAGTAATTAATCAAAAATATATATTAAACAATATTTCTCCTGAGGCACGTGCGCCTCCTTACTCACAGCACGTGTGACCACCACAAGAAAGTCTTTTTGTGCGCATATAATCAACCATTTTAAAAATTGATGGCTTATAAAATGTTACTTTACTTCATAAGTTTTTATGAAATGTTCAACATGAGACAGGTGAAATTTAAGATAGTGTTATTATTATTATTTTTTTATTTTATATTTTGTTTGACATGATCTTTAAAACTATTAGTTAAAACTATTTTACTGTAACATATATAAGTTTTACATTATAACAATTTTTTTTATTATATATAATAATTTTATACTATTTATAATTAAAATAATAATTAAAATCACTCCTTGCTGAATCGGCTTATGATAATTTCAACGTTAAATTCAAACAGTATGATCCCAAGAAACAACACACTGATATCTTTTCACATTTTTAAGTGCATAAATAAAGAAATAGAAATCCCCACCTAGCAGAAGCGTCTCCAATTTATCAAAACTGAACCTTGTAGCTAACTCTAGTTGTTAGAGCCCATAGTTTGCATCTGCCAATGACATTTTGCCGGCTAGCCGACAGGAGTAGGCCGAACACTTCTTATCCAAAATAACAAGACAATGATGGCCATAAAGTTAAAGTACCGTATTAAAAGAACTCCACTAATTTCAAATAATCCAAGTCCAATTTGTCTATCTTGCTTTCATTTTTTCCTTTTTTATAAACGGCTTTCACTTCAAATTAATTTTATTATTTTGGGAGATTTCCAGAAGTTGTAACATACCATCCTGAAATGTAATAGCTATATTTGTTAGAAGTGTAACCACTACGTTGTTCTTTAAATTCATAGAATAATATTAATAAAGTATTTAACAATATTAATTAGAATTAATTAGTTTAAACTAATTAATTAAAATCATTGTAACATATAAGACCTTTATGCTATGGTTTACTTTTTCTTGATATGATAACATAAGAGACATTTATACAATAGTAAATTAAAAGTTTTGGTTCAAATTAATAATACCAAAGACGCTACAAGAATATTAATATCTTCTTAAAGAATTGTAAAAAATATTAAGGATAGTTTCTTCTTTTGTTTTTGGGTGAAGGGAGTATTTGTCATCCTCGGAATAAAGGCCAAACTCATTAAAAATTATTCATTGATAACTAGAATTCTCAAATTGCATTAATTTACCCATCGACAAACCATTTAAAACCAAGAAGGAGAAAAAATGGTTGGCAGAAGTAGACAGCGTAGGAAGAAGATAAGGATAGAGAAAGCAGCCAAGCCAATGGACTTAAAGGGGAAAAAAAATCTTACCAAGCCAATGGACTTTAGAAAAAAAAAATCTTTTCCACTACACACCCTTCTCTCTAACCCTGTCATTTTCGAGCCATTCATTTTCAAACAAAAACAAAATGCAAAAAAAAAAAAAGGAATTAAAAATATCATTCTCAAAAAAAAAAAATTACGATAAGAAAGATAATTTTATTTTATTAGTATAGTATTATATTTTAACTGTAAAATTAAAATTTTAATAGTCAAATTTATGACTATATATGTTAGAAATGATAATACATAATACAAAACTGTTTTTAATGATAAATGAGACCATTAAAAGGGTAATTCTATGATTAAGTTCATAATTAAAGCACCCATGCATCAACAAGATGGCTTTTTCTAGTGTAGAAAAGACCGAAATAAAAGAAAAAAGAAAAAGATCGAGATAAATCTTAAAATCGATCCTCGACAGATGTCCACGTGGAACGGATCATCCAACCTCAGACCATCAACCTTTAAGCCACACCGTATGATAAATATTGCTGTCCTCAAAACAATCATTATTATATTATCATCATCAATCAGTCATCATCCATAGAAGAAGAAACCAGAAACCACAAGCACACAGCTTTTTCCTCTCTTTTTTTCCTTTTTCGGAATCAGATTCACAAATTTCTCAACACTTATATATATACGCCTTTGGTTAATTTCTCAGTTGTATCTTCAATTTCCACTTCTGATCATTTTGTAGAGAGAGAAAGTTTTAGAGGGAGAAAACATGATACTGGTGGCGAGTGTGGCGGAGCTGATGGAGGAGTACACGGCGTTGCTGGCTAGGGTTTTGGAGCATTTGTTCAGTACGGCGCCGTTTCCGGGTCGGGTTCGTTTTCTAATACTCCGAAACCTTCCCTTCGTTTCTTACACTCCTCGTCCTCCTTCGATTCGAGCCCCTGCTTAAGAATCCTTAATCAGGAAAAAAAAAAAAAAAAACTGTTTATTTTTTTATTATTTTAGTGAAAAATGTTGTTGTAATTTTAATTTTTTTTTCCTCCCTTTTTCCTGTTGCGGGATTTGTCTTTTGTTGTATCATAACTAATAAAATGGAGCCTTTGATTTCTTTTTTTTTTTTCACTTAGATTTTGTACTGTAATTTTTTTTTTTAGATTGAGCTGAAGATTGTACCACTTGTAAATGTACTATTTGCTAGAGTTATGAATTGGGATTGGAAAATTTTTGTAGTATATTTATATGTGTATATGTATATATGTGTGTATATACTTATCTTTATCTTATTATTTATGAAATTAGGAGTGCGTTACAAGATGGGTTTGTTTTAGAGTTGTTGTTTTTAAGGTTTTAATATTAAATAAACTCATTTCCGTTGGGAAGGAAAAAAACAGGCGTACAAAAATAATGTACTTCATTGTACAATATTCTAATACCTGGAATTTTTATTAATTTATTTATTTTTGCTCAAGAAAAACTGGAATTTTTATTTATTTATTCCTTAAGGCTAGTACGCTAGAATCTGGATATAGAACACTGTAGAAAGCTCCTGATCATTCTATTATCATTCGCTTGTTTATATTATATAAGATTTTTTTTTTCTTTTCTTTTTTATTATTTGTCTCTTTTTGTTCATTTATGATAAGAGTCGACAGGTTGGGTCTGAGGGTTGGTTGGTGGTCAAGGAACGGTGACGTTTTGGAATTTTGGACAAGCATTTGTATTTTTACTTATTGTTAAGTAAACAGGCCAATGTAGCATTTTTTTTTTAAATTATCTTGTTTGTTTTATGTTGGTATCCTAGCAACTTGTTTGATGCAATTTATTGATAAGTTTGAAAAGCGATATAAATGTGGTGCGTTTTGTCTGTAATGAAGCTGTAAATGTTTGAAATAAAGCAAAATCATCTAAAATAGTTTACAAATAATGATAACTAAAATTAGTAACAATTACGAAGTATAAAATGTAAAATTTGTTATAATTATTTATTTTTAACACTTTTTTTATTACTATATAACAATTGCAAAAATATAATATATGGTCTTAACTTTTACATCTATTTATGTGGTTAGATGGATGCTGCTTTGGTTTCTCTCTTTTTTCAAGATTTTTTTTTTTTTTTTAACATGGAGGTGAGGGTAATCAAATTCTTCATCTTTTATAATTTTTCATATATCACGTATTCAATATTCTTTTCGACGAGAAGGAAAGCTATATTCTTCCCCCTTTTTCAGTGGCTACGTGAGGAAAAGTCATTTTAAGCCATTTCAATTTTCAAGTGAAATGGAAACTAAACAAAAGGGGGCTTTGTTACAACTTTCAAGCACGACGTTAAAGAACAACAAACCCTACTTCCTAGACGTTGAATTTACAATTAATTATAAATAGATTAGGACTTAATTTGATATTTGCTATGTGTAAATTTGAGCCCTTAAATCTTTGTTATCAGGACCTGCTTAGCTTTGAAGCACATGTTTAAAACCATTATAGAATGAAATTAGACGAGCAGTAAATAATTAAACAATACAGTAAAAGTAAATAGTACCACATACGAAATTTACAGTGGTTCACTCTATAATAAGAGCTAATCCATTATTCTTCACTATGATAAATAATTTGATACAGATTACAAAGAGTTAAGAGATTTGGTATGAAAACATTAGCAATTTCTTCAAAATTTGTTTTTTTTGTTCCTCTCTTCAACAGTGAAGCTGCTGCTACTATTTGTAGAGAGTACTACATGAGATTGTGGCTTTCAATCTGATGGAAGGAATGAGCATAGTAGTATTTGTAGCAGTGGCACATGTGTCGATCTTTGATAGAGCGAAAACATTGTACTTCTTCTCACGTTCCGCTTCATGGCTTAGAGAGTATCTCCTTGTAATTGCAAGGCTTTGTACATCGATTCAATAAAGCCGACACTTAATCAATTCCACAACAGCAACAAATGTATAGATTCACACAAAATGAAACAAGTAGAAACAGCAATCGAACCACAACCATCGAATTGATCGATGTCTCTAGGCGATCGAGCAATGAGCAAGTGATGCTTATAATAACAATCTATCTCGAATCGAACACACCTATCAGGCTCGATTCGCTCTGACTACAATTTAGATTTTCGCACGTTGGACCTTGACTGAATGATTTGGACCTACCCAAATCATACCCTAACATAACCTTTTTTCGGCTGTAAAGCTATAAGTTAACCAGATTCCTTTTTTCCCACTTGCTAGAAACAGTGTAAAATAAAAAGTTGCTATAATGTAAAACTTTTATATGTTACAGTTTTTGAACCAAATTTTTTAGGTTAAATCATTTTGCAAAACCTTGGTTTGAACTCGTGAGTTTAAATTCAAATAGTGTAAAGCTCTCACATGCTACAGTGTACAACAAAAATATATTACAATATAAACCTCTCACGTGATAGAAATTTGAGGTCTTGTCGTCATATTTGCAATTGGAGTTGCCACCTTGTCATGCCCTGCAGTACGGGAGGTGACGTGGCGGATTGATTAAGACAATTAATATAGAATTTAATTAAAACACAAGTTTAAGTATTTAAATTAATTAAGAAAATGTAGAAATTTAGAACCTTTTTCAACCAGGCAGTTGCATGATATTTAAGCGTATAGAATTTTCATAACAATTGATAAGAAAATAATAAAAGTTAAAGAAACGATTATGGGTCCTACTGACCCACATCTTGTGCACGCACATAGTACTGACAATATTACATTACATCCACAGTCCCAATAAAGAGAAAGTTAAAAAGTTACATGCCTTAATATAATAATTTAAACAATCTACTAAGTTCCTCTACTGCTCGTGAGTTCTGTCCGTAGAATCCTCCCTGAACCTAAACGGAAGTCCACCTGAGGGGGGAAAAGTTTGAAAACAAATAAAATGTGAGCGAATGGCTCAGTAGGACTATATTTTGAGAAATATTAAATTCAAAATGAAATATCATTACTCAAGAAATTATTTAAGAGAAAATTGAATAAATAAGTTCAAACAAAACTATTCTTACCTAAACAGTTTATTGGTCGATCAGAAAGATCATCAATTTCTTTTCCTAGATAAACCATATGAATAACACCACCGTAGTGGCCCAGCTGGGTTTCGGGACTTGCCCCTAAGGTCGCACACTGCACGACCCGATCTCTGATATGGCATCATGCCCTTATATTCCTTTCTATCATTATTTAAAACCCATTTACCAGCTATTTTTATTTACATTTATTATAAAGTTCATTTCAATCCACGGTTTATAAAGATAACTGATAAAATTTATTTTTCAATCAACCATTGAAAACATTTTAGTAAAAACCCTTTTGAAGGCCAAATCAATTGAAACTGGGTTAATACAGAAAAGGGGTAGAAGTCCTACCTTGATACTCATGCCGGTGCCCCTCATCGTAATCCCAGTCCGCTATATGTTAGCTTCACGAAACCACGAACGATCCTAGATAAAACTAGGTCTATCAGTATCTAGTTTAAGATATTCTACGTTGTTAAACTAGTTCATGGTGTCCTAGTGTGCCATTTGTATCTTTAAAATTATTTTATAAAGTTGAGATTTCAATCAGGATTCAAAAGAGTAAAAACGGATGAAAAATTGCAAATTTTCTCCTTGTTCGGTAGGTCTGTCGGTCTCCCTGGTTCGGCCAGCCGAACTGTGCAGTTTGGCCTGTTGGAGAACAGGTCCGGTTGGCCGAACATTTTCTAGGTTCGGCCTACCGAACACGAAGTTTGGCCTGCTGAACTGGAAAATCCCAGAATTTTCCAACCACGGGTTTTGAGTCTCCCAAACCCCAAATCTTGATTTTAACATGTTTTTCTCAATTCTCAAGCATGGAAAACAATCATAGATGATAGAAAAATATAATAGGTTACTTTTAAACTCATTTAAACAAGATTTGCACACAAATCTAAGAAAATCTAAAAATGGTAAACAATGGAGAAAAATGAAAAATCTTGATTCGAATTCGTTTTTCTTCAAACAAAGTTTAGATTCTAGTGGTTATAAGTTCCTTTAACTAAAATCAAGGGTTTCCTAAGCTCAATCAAGCTTAAATTTCGAAATATATGAAAAATTGAAAAATTAAAAAAGTTTTGAAATTTCAAAACGAACCTCAAATTGAAGCTTTAAATCACATTTTCGGTTGCTCAAACACGTTCTCGAGCTCCCAATCCACTAAACCAAAGCTTGGGACTCGATTAATCTCAAAATTTTTTAGAGAAAATGAGAGAGAAAGAGAGAGGCATAGTGGAGAAAGAGATGAGCGTGAGAGGGAGAGAGAGTGTTTGAGTTGAGAGTGAAGAGAGAGGAAGAGGAGAGAGAATAAATAGGAAAAAAAGTGGGTGGTTCTACTGTGTAAAAATCGTGTGCCGCTCACGGTTTTGTAAATCAAAACATATTTGACATTTGACAAATTGTTGTGTCTCAAATATTCAAAATGGTAATTGAAATGATTAAAAACAACTAGAAATCATCAAAATAATCAAAACAACTTTAAACTCAAAAATCTCATCAAATGATCAAATTAAGTTTAAAATATTCATTATGGCACACTAATCCACTATTTTACATTCTCATATCATTTAATTAATTTTAAGGCGTTACAACACCTTTAATTCGGGGTCTATTTAATAACACCGTTAGAAGTTTTTAAAGCCATTTTTGCACATAACATGTGTGTTTTATAAAAGTACAAATAATACACTTCCATAATTATTATGAGAAGGTCGGATAACACGTGTCTTTAATAAAATTACAAAAAATAAAGAAAAAGAAAAAGAAAATAATGTACTCTCACTTATTTTGAGAAGTTGGTCCATTGATGTGTCAATATCAAAATTTGATATTTATGTGCACAAGAAAAAAAAAAAAACTGTCCAAAGTGATGCAATTGTTTTTTGTCAATTTTTCTATATATTAAGTTTGATGACAAATTTATCATCAAGTTTAGCATATGACAGATTTAGTATTTGATTCTTATTGGTTGATTCATTAACATTTTGTTTTAATTATTATAACATAGTTACTTTTAATTTATTTTAATATTAAACCTTTTTTTTATAGATTGTAAGGCTTAATAATTATAACAAAAATTAAAGACAAGAATTAAAATAGCATTATGTACTGCAATATTAAGTAGAATAGGACATCAAATGCGCTATTTCACGATTTTAATAATAAATATAGTGTGGGCTTTGTTATTGATATTTGTATCGGAGATAATCTAATTTATCAAAAATGATAGCTTGTCTAGATTACAATAACTGGAAAATTCTTTTACAAATCAGAACGATCTCAAGCCTTGGTGGTTGGTTGTTCTAATTGCATCTTCTTCGTTTTTTTCCCCTTCGGTAGTCATTATATTTAAAAGACGGGATCTTGGATTGTTGATGAATCGTGTCACTCAAAATTGGGAACCTTTCACATGGCCTTTGCTTCTTCCATGTGGTTAGTTCTTTCTTCTGCTAGAAAAAATTTTTTCAACAAAAAAAGGTTATCTACAAGATTACTATAGATTACTAAAGATCATGTTACCTGCCAGCTGAATTTATGAAAATTTTCTTAAATTTAGCCCAGCCATTAGAAGGTAATCGGCTAGATTACCAGAAATCATCTATCAGATGCCTTCTGAGCCCAGAGTGACCAGTGTGTCGCTTGAGAGGACTTTGGTGGACTGAATATCGATAGTGTACGATATTACTTTTTTATTTTCAACAAAAGTAATCGGTCAATTAGAGAATACTCTGGTAGATTTTTTTTAATTAAAAAGTGGTTTGGTTTATCTGACAATTGCCCAAGAACAATGTGGGAGATTATTTTAATATATCAAATTATTATTCATTTTCACCAAAAAGTGTTTGGTTGCCCAAGAGTGACCTGATAAGTGATTTCTTATAATCTCATTTCAAGTACAAGAGGAAAGGTCGGCTGCGGATACCTGTAACCAAAGTAACCTGGTAGATTATTTTAGTCTACTAAATTATTTTTAATTGTCAACAATAATAACGGTAAATTATGACGATCATCAAAGAGTAATTTGGTGGAATATTGTTGGAAATACAAGCATTTTAATCCTTTTCAACAAAATGCAACTGATCACCCTTGAAGGTTGGTAAACAGTGATATGATAGACTACGTTGGCCACTGGAGGTAGATTATTTTAATAGTATATCAGATTATTATTATTTTTTTAATTTTCAACACAAAGTGGTCAATTGCTAGAGAGTATTTTGGTATATTATTTTTAATAATCTTCCAGATTTTTTTATAGCTCTTTTTTTCTTTTTTCTTTTTTAAGTGAGAAATGTTGTTGCAATTTTAGTTTTCTTCATCTTCTTCTTTTGTAATTTTTGGTTCGATTTGGTACTGTATTTTATTTTATTTTAGATCACCTGTAAATGTACTATTTTTAGAACGGCATTCTAGCTTTATTTACTATTTAATTTTTTTGGGATGGAATCTTTATCGATTTAAAGAAAATTTTCATAAATGTCCCATTTTGAAACTTTTTATAGAGAAATATTTATATTTTTATATCCTCTATTTTAAGTTTATGTAAAATTTATACTTTTAGTTTTCAATCTTATTGAATGTATGCCTTTAAATTAGATTTAATACACAAATTTATACCAAACTTCATTGGTAGTTGATTTTGACTTTTAAAATGACCAAATTATCTTTAAGTAGAATATAGATAAATTAAAACTTAAAAAAAAAAAAGAAAACAAAATAAAAACATACAAAACACTAATTTTGAGGGTATTTTATACATTTTTGAAGTCGAAAACTTGAGTATAAAGTCTTTTCAAATGTTTAAAGTTATCTTATTTTTCAATTTGAGAATATTTTAGGCAATTTTTTATATCAATTTTTAATATTAATTGGGTAAAGATATAAATTTGTGTATTAAATCTAATATGAAAGTATAAATTCGATGAGATTTAAAACAGAAGGTATAGTGTTCCAATACACCTAAAATACAAGGTATAAAAAGGTAAATATCACTTTTGTAAACGTTGTCCTGGTTTAAATATGGTATAACTTAAACATGTAATTAATATGACTGGACAATTTTTTTAAAATATAGTATGAATAAACAGATTTTTCAATAGTGTGGCATACTCTTTTGTTTGGCACATCAATTCGAACTCTCCAATTCGAACCGTATATAATATAAAGTTCTTAACAACTATAATGTTTTAACCAAAAAATGATTCAAGTCATTGGTCTAAACTTTCTCCAGAACACCCTAGTAAATTTTTTCTTTATTTAGTTCTGTAGGGTAGAATCTAGATATAAACGAGTGTAGCAGGCTCCACATTATTCTATATAATTCCTTGTTTGTAATTTTTTTCTTTCTTTTTCATTGAAGAAACCAAATTTCAACACCAAAATTTCATTTGTTATAATATAAAGCTCTTACATACTAAGAATAAAGCAAAAATTACTATAGTGTAAATTTCTCACGTATTATAGTGCTTAGGTTTCAACATGGTTCCAAATACTTATTTTTCGTTTCTTTTTGTTCATTTTTTATATGAATGTGGCTCTAAAAGTTGGTTGGTTGGTTGGTTGGTGGTCAAGGAACGGCGACGTTTTTGAACCTTGGACAATCATTTGTATGTTAATGTTAGATTGTTAATTAGACCGGTAAATGTAGTTTTTTTTTTTTTTTTTTTGAATGACTGTTTGTTCTTTGTTTGCATTCCTGAAACTTGTTTACGCAATTTATTAAATAAGTTAGGCGTTAAGGCGATGTAAATGTGGTGTGCATTGTCTATAATGAAGTAGGTCTTTTCATCAGTTTATGCGCTTACATTCTGGGGATAAATCTTATTAGGGCTAGTTTGGCATTGTTGTATTGTGTCGTTGCTTCTGGTGTGTTGTGGACTAGAAGTAGGCAACGTTTGGTAAATTTTTCCAAAGCTCTTGTGAGAACTAGAAGTAGAATTGCATGTGTTTGGTAAACTATATATAAAATTGTTGTAGAAATATATAATGACGGAAATAGATATTTTACTAAGCATATTTATAGCTTAAGTTTTTAATTAATTTTAATTTTAAAATTAATTAAAATGCTAATATTAATTTTATTTTTATTATGTAATATATTTTTAGAAAAATAAATTGCTTTTGTTAAATGAGATAACTTATATATCCACATAAACAATAAATAACACAATTTGAAGTAATAGGTTATAGGTTACTGAGAATATGATGGAGGATTTTTTGGAGAATCTTGTTATTAGCTAATTCGTATTTTTTATATAATACTTTTGTTTTTATTAATTTCAATTAAATTCAAAAAACTTAAATCAATCTAATTCAAACATGATATTTGATTTATTTTTTTGATTTATTTATTTTTTATTTGATTTCATTAAATCATTTTTTATTTGATTACATTTTTGTTTTTTTGAAAGTTTTTTATTATATTTATAAGCATGTTCTAAGACATTTTGTTTTTCTTTAAAAAATTCAGCAAAACATGTTATTTGATTTATTTTAATTTGTTAAAAAAATTGGTAGATTGATAATTATGTTTTATTAATAAGGTTAATCTAGTAATATAAGTTATAAAAAAAGAAGCTGCAATAAAAATGCAACACCTAGCCCCTAGGTTGCGTCTCAATTTTTGATATTAGGCAACAGTTTTTAGAAACAACTTTTCAAAAACAAGGTTTACCAAACACTCTAAACTATTATAGGCGGTTATAGAAACTAAACAAAGCCTCCAAAAATAATGCCAAACGGGCCCTTACTTGGGTTAAATAGAACAAAAAATCTAAACTAATTTACAAATTATAAATTTTAGTAATTATGCGGTGCAAAAGTAAAATACATTATAATAATTACTAACTCATCTAGGAACACGCATCAAATTATAAATTATAATTCAAACCAATTTGTTACAATGTTTTCTCTCACAAAATTTAAACTATAATTGGTTGGAATCACAATTTTGTAGTTTAAATCACGTCATAATTTTTTAAGAAATTGTGCTATTTTGGAAAGATTTCAAAAAAAATTAGTGTCTCACAAACCATTCGGATAAATTTATACCATGTCTTATAATTCTACACCATGTAATATAGTTTTTACATTTATCTATGGGATTAAATGGGTGCCGCTTTAAAGTTTTATTTATCTCTTATTTTAATTTGTTCATTTTTTGTGTATATCCTGTATTCAAGGGAGAAAAAAATGAAGAAGACGAGTAACATTAAGAGTGTAAAAATTAAAAAAAAGAAAAAAAAAAGAAAAAAAAAGGAGCACGAGAGCAAAAAGGAGTTGTTTTCTACTTTCGGAACATCACAGGACAAAAGGCTAATTAAGAAGGGTATTTGGTTGGGGCGCTAACTATAGGGCTCGGCAAAAGGGGCGGGTCGCCGGGTCCTGCCATGGAGCTTTATCACCCGTGTGATTAGAGCTTTTGTTGTGTGCTCTTTTACTCTTATCGATAAAAAGAAGTAGACGTATTTTATATATACGTTGCCCTCGTAATGGTGTCAATTTGTTGACTAGTTATGCTGGCTTTCTGCTTATTAATTAAAGAGGTAGAAAAATAAATCTTAAAAAAAATTAAAATAGAACTTATTAGGAATTAATTTTATTAAATACCTCTGTAATTTAAACTGGCTTTTCTCTTGTCTTCTCTTTTTATAACCTCTCCGATCAACACAATTTCCTAAATCAAGGTACACAAGGAGAAGTGCAATTAAAAATCGTAAGAATCATAGTAGATCACTTCATGTCATATTCACGAACTTGCTTCTGATCAAATTTTAACAACCATCTTTTATTTGAGGCACACATTTGTTAAATCTTCATTGTGATTTTACCAGAAAAGGTTGATTTTCGTAAATTTTCATTAGATAATAATGTATCAGAGCATTAAATTAAACTTCACAATTAAATAAAACTAACACATATGGTTGTTGATTAAAACAATGAAATTACCTACCTCTTGTACAATGGTTTTCGTTATAGGAGTTTATGGGTTAAGTTATAACCAAACCAACTTTTTTTTTTTAAGACAATGTCGTTTAATTTGACTAAGAGAGTGTTTGAGAATCAAGTTAGAACTTTAAGTTAGAATTTAAATATTATAGCGTATAAGAGCTTTACACTGTAACATACTTTTACTTTACAATGCAATTTGTGAGGGCTTTACAATATAGCAGTTGAAACTTTGATGTTGTAACTTGATTCCAAAAATTTCAATCAAACGACGTAGTTTTAACTCAAATCTTGAAAAGAAAAAGAGAAAAAAGGAAAACACAAAATGCAAACATTGCTTTCTAAACTCACGGGTGGTAACCCTCTTTTGTTGTCGTCAACCTTTCAATGCAAATTGACTAAACTCAAGAGGCATCATAATTAATGGACTTTTGATTCTCTGTTCTTTGATTGGAGCCGGTTTTTATCCATTTGAGATTATAGTTTAAACCAAAAACATAAATCTAAAATACTATAATATTCAAATTATGCGAGAAAAAATACTATAATAAAATCTGTTTGAATAAAAACCTTTTAAATTCAACTATGTCCCAAACATGCTCTTTCAAAAACAAAAAAAAAAAAAGTGATGGTGTCGGTTCGGTTGGATGTGGAGAACATTCCTTGTAAATGTTATATTAGGTGCCGAAAAAAAAAATAAATTTGTATCTTTAATTTTTTTTGAAAAAATGATATATTACTTTATCTTGAACTCTTATGTATAAGAATGATACTTTCTATAGTTTATAATGCATAAATTATAAAATAAAATGCATTTAAATGAACTCCCTAAATAAAAAAAATTACATATTATGTTACACTTTTAAAAATTGTATTTATTTATTTTATATTTAAAAAATTTTATGTTATATTATTATTCATATAAGATATTAAATTATGTTACAAATAAATATAATGATATTTTATAAAAAATAAATCTTAACAAGGGCATTTATAAAAGCTCCCTAGACCCCCTAAGAAAGTAGAAGTCCTCCCTTCCATGACGGGGCCTATGCCAGGCCCACAAGCCGCTCAAGTGTTCGGCCGAGAATAATTTTCAAAGTACAACACATTTCCGGTACTTTCCGAGTCATTGTCCACTAAGGAAATTCCCAAGTGGGCTCCTCACCCATTCACGAGCACAAAAGAATGTTTTGAGGGGCCCTCACGCTCAGATTTTAACTGAAAAGCTCAGCTTAATCCTTCTAAACATAAGGCAACTTTTTGAATTTGTTCATTTATTTTTCATATTTTCTTTCTTTGTTTATTTTTTATATTTTCTTGCTTTAATGGGACTTCTATTTGGAGAAATTAGAATAGTGAAAAATGTATGACCCATTTCGATCGTCGGTTCAAATTGAAAAGTTTGAACTCAAAATTTTATAACAATTTAAATTTTTAGAGAAAAAATATTGTGGTAATATCCATATAAATTAGTAAGAGTTGGACTGAGGGGATCCCTTAATTTTATACCGATCATCTTAAATTTTTCCGGTCAATAATGTGATAAATACTTATTGAATTGATGTGCTTTTAACACTTGAGAAGAAAAATATTCGGAGGGAACCTTAAGTGTGTGGAGGAGCAATTTGAAGTGACTAAAAGATGGCTATGGTAAATGAACAATCGGAGGAATATTTCCAAATTCAATAATGGGAGTTAGTGCAGAACTAAGTGCAATTGTTTCATGGATTATTTATGAGCTATGTTAACCTTTTTTTTGGTTGAAGATAATTGCAACATGTTGTGTAGTACTATGTAGGCGACAGCTTATAGGTGATAGCTAGATTGAGGCCAAGAAGACACCACTGATTTTTTTTCTTTTTAAAGTAGCAAAAAGGTAATATGTTCCACAATATGTATAATTATGAGGTAAGAATTGGAGAAATTAAATTTAGGATATATACGTTGGGAAAAGAAGAAGAGTTTCTAAAACCGTAAGCTTATTCCAAGCCAAAGATGGCCCACATGGTGGAAAAGCCTATGAGTGCTTGGTGATAATATGTTTACCAAACCCTATTAACTTTTTAGATATGCCTGCCCTTTGATTTTAAGGAATTTCCAAAACAAAATGGAGGGAAAAAGAAAAAAAGAAGTTTGGAAAAAGGATTATGAGTAATATTTAATTTAATTTTCAAGAGCAATATCCCTTATTTTATCTAAAAAGTTAGTTTGTTCTCTACTTGTTCTGATGCGGTTTGTCTTAGAAAAGTTAATTTTTACGGCAAGAAGAGGACAAATAATTGGTTTTCTCCTAAATTAAACCAAAAACACACAGATACTACACATTTCACGTGATATAACATATATATATATATATATAGACATATACAGATTACTACCATTATGAGAGAATCATTAGATTAATTGTAATTAATTAAGAAAAAATGCAGGAGACACAATCGAAGCATATATGATGACCTTCTCTTTCATCTATAGAGAATAATTCTATGAGTGGATGATGCTTTAGAAGCCACCAGTTTTTTTGAATATATATTATTGAAAAGTAAACAACTTATAAATATTATAACTTACTTAAAATTTTATTTATATTTGTTTCATTTTCCTAGTTTGTTCCATTATCCTAAAAGTAATGATAGTATGATGATACCTATAGGTTCATATTATAAAATCTTATCGCTTCCTCTAATTGAGGGGTCGTGTGATGTTGGTGTCTTAGTGGTGTTAGATACAATAATAATAGAAAAATGAAATATATAATTGCTTTTTCAATTACTTCCACAAGTTTAAAATGTTATTTTAAGTTGCAAAAAATTACCATTGTTTTTTTTTTTTTGGTCTTTTGCCAACCAAAGGTGCATGTTCTTTATTGTTATTGTTATTGTTTTGTGCATGTTTTAGACATATCACACCCTAATTAGTTCATGGTGCATAGTTCAAATTCTCTATTTATGTTAAAATATTATTATTATTATTATCCATTGGATGGAGTACATATTAAAGACCAATTCATTTTAAGTTTAAATTGAAATTTAGAAAATCGAATTTCTTCTACGAAAACTCCTATTTTTATGTTTTGCAAGTAATATCGATTCTGTCAACATCCGGCAAATTATTGTGCAGTAATAATTTCTGCATGTCTTTACTCTTCTCAAATCATTTGCACGTATAATTAACATATACAATTAGCCTGCATTACTGCTGCTTTAAATAAATCTATTTATATACTTTTCGGGCTCTTCAATATAAACTTATAAAAGTATTACATATATTTGATGTAGTTTTAATTGATTATGTTTCTAATAGTTGTTGATATAAATCTGACGGTTATAATAAAATAGATAGTTGGTTAAAAAATTACTATAATTCATGAGTTTGAATTCTTATAATGCACAAAATTTATGATAATTAGAATATATCTATATTAAAAATGTAACTATTAAAAACAAAATCATTAAAAATAAGTTCATAATGTTTTGTTAACATGTCCAAGTTTCTTCTTGTATATATAGAATGATTATATTAGATAAATATCTTAATGTAACTATTAGAAATGTAACTATTAAAAACAAATTCATATATATTGTTTTGTTAATATATTCACGTTTCTTCTTTTATATTTGGAATATTCATATTAGGTAAATATCTTAATGTAACTATTAAAAACATAACTATTAAAAACAATGTTTCGTTTAATTGTTTTGTTAATATATTCAAGTTTCTTCTTCTATATCTGGAAATCATGTTAGGTAAATATCTTAAAATAGTTTAGTTCTCTATAACTTTGTTCATAGCTAGCTAATTATAAGATTATATTCAAGTGTTCACAAATTTGTTAGTTGGACAAAAGAATGAGACATAAAAAAAATGACAAGGGATGCGCCGAATTAATTCATTATATTTTTGAGTGAAATATACATGATAAGATTTTCTGCTCTATCCTTTGACTGTCGCAAGGACAAATCAAACCCATTAATATTAATTAGCACTTAGTGGCTCGAAATTATGGTCCACATCGGCACATGCCCTTTTTATATCATATAGTTCATTTTTTCAAAAATTCTTTAATTGAATATTAAAATCCAAATATTCTCTTTTTCCTAACTTTGGGATAGATAAATGTTCAAAATCACCCAACACAAGGCCTAATTAGTTGCAACATGAGAATATAACTCTGATATATAAAGGCTCTCTAGCTATACACAAATAGATACATAGTACTTCTGGTGTGTAGCGATTTTCAAAGATAGTTAAGAGAAAAGGACGATTTTCCAGAATATATGTTCCCCTTTGCATCAAAACCCAGCTTTTTCATTTTCCATTAATTTTTTTCTTCTTTTCTCCTTCCATAAGCCCATCAAATCCAAATTACCCAAATCCCTATTGAAGCTGATATTCCCTTCAGATTGTCAGCAGCCATTTATCTTGACCCACGTTTCAAAGCATAATATTATTTCAGCATCATGTGAATATGTTTTGATACCATTCCCTGTTCAAAAGGCTATTATAAACTATAGCCTTGAAAAAAAAAAAAGAAAAAAATTATAGCAAGTCTACTGAATTGTTATAGGGAAAACTGCTTACTTGGGATTTGTTGTTTTGGCTAAGGCAAAGTTTTGGAATATATTACGTAGCCAAGAGATAAACGTCAAGGAAGAGATGCTTTGTGATGATGCCACAGTGGAATAATATTTTTTCTCATAGCTAGATAACTTTGTGTTTGAGTTTTCCTCATATTGATCTTTCCTAGTTTATTATTATACATATAATTAGTAGTATAAATAGTTGGTTACAAGTTATGGTTATGGGCACAGTTATAGAGAGAGCTTTTGGTTTCATAATATCTTCCATTGCTTATTGTTTTTTTCGCTATCAAGATACGCACCCCAAAAGCGTCCACCATCACCACCATCAGTACCACCACGACATCAAACACAAAATGCCCAAGAAGGGTCGTCCTCTTTCTTTGCAGGTTCGCTTTCAGGATCCTTATTATAATTTTCTTGTGATATATATATATATATATATAAATATAGCTTTGATCAGTTCTAGGTATCTATATTTTTGGGTCAAAACAAGGGTCTTCAATATTTTCATGTTTTTCTCCCTTTCAACTTGCTTGCATGCTTCTCTTCTATCTCCATCACTTGTTTTCAGGCACGCCTTAAGTATATTATATTATATATGTCATGTTTTGATGAGTTTTATTCTCTGCTCAAGCATAAAAGTGGGGAAGTAAAAGAATAAAAAAGTGATTATCTCTTCCTATATATAGTGTTTTTCAGTCTATTTATGCATCTATATATGTATATATGTTTTTTAGGTTGTTTTCTGACCGGAAATATTGGCTAGGTTTTGCCATGAAATATATATATGGTCCAAAGGCATAAGACGATGAACAAGAGAAAAGTTTCCCTTTGTTTTATCCTTTGAAGAAAAGCTTTCTTTTCTTTTCTCTTCTTTTTCTTTTTTTGCATCGTGAAGAAAGGGTTTCAAAACCAAATAATAAGAAACAACTTACCAAAAGACAAGGTACTTGATCCAAAAACCTATTCAATAGGTCACCATATGCGACTCGCTGAATGTTAATATGAAAGTTTTTTTTTTTTTTTTAATCATAACTTCTTACTACAATTTTGTTATTTAAACTAACTTTTGTTACGATATTTTCTCTCATAAAATTTAAATTTTAAATCAATTTTAGTTCAACTCTTGATTTAAACTACGCTTTCAAACGCTATATTAGCTAGTTAGCTAATTGAAGTCTTAATTATAAGACCGTTATCCCAGATTAATGGAGGACCCATATTGATTTTTGAAGGCAATTATTCTGTAAACCAATAAAAAGTGGCTTCTGAGAATCTCCATTTTGGCGTGCATGATATTTTATTACCCTTCTATACATTGAATCAAGGTTTCTAGAAACATTAGTGGTGGAAATTTGAAGAAACTCTTATCCTCTAGAGAGAATATAAGAATCCGTATTTTTATATAAAAAGTAATTAATTAAGTTTAAGCTACGTTGATTCAGCATATGCCTTTTCTTAATCCGCCTTTATCTATAAGCTTACCTACAACTACAGAAAGCATAGAGGAATATCTACAAAAGAACAAAAGGAAAAAAGGAATAAGCAGAAAGATAATGAAAAATATATAGAATCACCAATTATAAACTTTTTTAACAAAACAGAAAGGCCGTGTGAATTCCGAGTGATTAATCTTTAATATTTTTATCATTTTGCGCAGACTGTGGACCTCAAAGTCAGGATGTGCTGCACTGGCTGTGAACGAGTAGTCAAAAGCGCCATTCATAAACTTAGAGGTGACAAAAAAAAGTTATTCTTTTATTTGATACTAATAATATTCTTTAATTAATTTTATATATTTTAGTGATTTCTAATCATTGTTCATTAATGTCTTATTTCTATGTAATTACACACTTCGTGATATCTAATTATAATGGGAAAATGTTGAAAAAATTTTAAACATATCATAATTAATTTTAACCACTTATCAATATTCCAATCGAATTTTGTGCTAGGGTATGGTGCGGAGCCACTATGCTCAGTGGGGTTATATAAGTTACAACATACATACTATAATAGATTATAGTGGAGCCACGCTACTCTCAATAGAGCGCATGTGACTCCACTCAGATTTTAATTCTCACATTTATTAATAATAGATAATTCAACTATATACTTCATTTTTGTTTGTGTATTATATTTGTCCCCACTTAAACTGATAGTAAACTGGATGAAAAAAAAGTATAAAATTATATTCAAGACTACTCCTATGTAGTGGTACTTTTTAATGTTTTCATTTCATCATATATGAAAGAAGAGCTTGCATTTTAAAATTGCACTTGTAGTGTGTTTTTTTTTTTAAAAATTTTTTTTAACTCATATTTTCATTAATTATATATTTTAACTTTGTAATAGGGATTGATTCAGTAGAGGTAGACCTAGAGCTGGAGAGGGTGACGGTGGTTGGTTATGTCGATCGGAACAAGGTGCTCAAGGCGGTGAGGAGGGCGGGGAAACGGGCGGAGTTCTGGCCGTATCCGAACCCGCCATTGTACTTCACTTCTACAAGTGACTATTTCAAGGACACAACAAATGAGTTCAAGGAAAGCTACAACTACTACAGGCATGGGTACAATATTGGTGAAAAGCACGGGACCCTCCCACTCACTCATAGGGGAGACGACAAAGTCAGCAACATGTTCAATGATGACAACGTCAACGCCTGTTGTCTCATGTAATTGTTTAAATTAATCATATGTACAATATTTGCATGTACATATAAAATATATATAATGGTGCATGTATGTATCATCACCAATGTTATAACTTCTATATGTACTGCTTTGGCTTTAATTATTAATGTTGTTTATTAATGTAATATGGTTTGGACGGTGCTAAATATGGAAAGGATTGATCTTTACGTGTCATGAAAGAAAAATATCATATAACTTTATGCGGTTATAGTCTCACTCTCTCGTAAGGGTATGACCTTACTTACCGGGTTTAGGTGGGCCTTTGAAATAGGACCCGTCTAAGATGGGGTCATAACTTCGCGGAATAAATACTATTGATTGTCATCAAATCATGTGAAGGCAATCGATCAGGGAATATATTCAATGGAACAGTTTTTATTTTTTTTTTTGGGCATGCAAGAGTCATGTTGTTTTCATAAAGTGTCGGATTTCGATTTGATATATATTCTGTATTTGTGATTCGAATAATCAATTACCATCTCTTGGTGCGATCTGTTTTGTTGTTATCTGACAGCACATATATGATGATAGCCACAGTATATATTAAAAAAAAGGTTGCTAAAACAAGTGTTGGCATTTTAATGCTCAAATCAACGAGGGTGGTTCTATTAGGCAATTGATTAAAGGATGTTTAGTAGGAACATTCCTAATCATTAATTCAGTTATAAACAGTGTAAACTTTTTACATGTTATAGTAAAGAGAAAAAAAAATTACTACAGTATAAAGCTATCACATATTACAGTAAAAACAGTTCTGATAAATAGTTCTAACTACCATACCATACACCTATAAGGCTCCATTTATTACATCCCCCAATTAATCATATGTATTTATTATATCTTTACATTGGAACTAAAAAGATAATTATTTGAAATCTTGAAAGAGTATTTTCTTTTAGAGAAATCGTGAAAGCTGATTTGTGCACGCAAACAAGTGTTTGCATTTTGATGCTCAAATCAACAATTAAGTGTCTATTTGAAAAAGTAGTTTGAACCGTTTTTTATGATTTAAATCACTTTTTTGTTTAAATTTTATTAAAGAAAATACTATAACAAAAGTGGTTGAAGCCATAAAAAATAGTTACAACAATTTTTATCAAACAGACGCTAAAGTGGTCGATAACAAGCTAATAAGTAATATAGGCCTCGACAGTCCTGCTCATCCTAAGCAAGTTAGGCAATTGAACAAGACCCCACCTTAAATTAAGTCCCCAAATTAATTATACGTATTTATAATATTAATTTACATTATCGGAATCTTGAAAAAGCCTTTCTTTTTTAGTTGTGAACTCTGATTTTGTGCACGAGATCAATCGTCAAAGTTTCTTTTCAATAAACAATAAAAGTAATGAAGTCATATTTAAATCCTAGTCGTAAGATTAAATAAATTAGTTATATTGTCTACTGAAAAAAAAATTGAATAAACTTAAATATAAATATGTATTCAATAATTTTACTTCTCAAAAAGACAACAAATGAATTTTTAAATATATTTAATTAATGTTTAATTATTTTAGATATTATTTAACAGCAAATTAGAAAAAGTCATTTAGAATGTTTGCGAAGGCCTTATATTTCCGACTAGCTAGGGATGACTCGAAAAGTCTACACAACGCAAGGAAAATAAAGATTTGTTTACAGAAGAAAAGGGAAAAAAAAAATAGAACTAGCCTATAATTATTTGTAAGTCTATAATAATATAAAAAGTTTATACGAGAAACAATTTAGTTATAATATATATAATAAAACCGAATTCAAATATTAAAGGGGCGTTTGGCAAGTTAGTTGAACCAACTACAGTATAAAACTCTCGACAACTATAATAAAAGTAAAAAGTTACTATGGGATAAAACTTTACATGTTACAATTTTTAAACTAAAATTTTTAGTTCTAATTTGTTTGCCAATCGCCCTGTAAGCCTATTTCTCTTCTAATTGTTGTGCATTTGTTGTAGCTCTCTTCCAATCCGTGCAATAAACTAATGATTACTCCATTATTAAAGATATTGGATGTATCTTAATTGAAAAGTATAAACGTCATGTAAAATCTGAGCCATTACGGGCTTATGTTATTGTCACTTTTTTATAGGAGATTTAAGGGAATAACATTTACACATTATATAATTTGAGTAAGGAATAGATTTTTAACAATATTTATAGTAAATAGCAATAAAATAAAATAGAAAATTTATTTCGTAAATTATTTTTTTTGAAAGAATCGTAAATTATATTTGACAGATTTTTTTTTCTAATTACCTAATAAATTTGTAATTTATTATGAATATTTTCAAAACATGTTATTTACTTATAATTAGTTCTGTTAAGGCGTTATTTACTACAGTGGTTTTTGTTATTTGTGCTTGAGCTTTGGGCTTTTCTAAATGGGTTTCAAGTTTGGGCTTGGGGCTCGGACTCTATTTTGGGTTTTGGGAGGCTCCGCATGGGTTAATTTCAGAAATAACAGTTCTGTAGGTTTTTCAATTTTACTACTTACATCAGAAAGCTTGAAACATACCGCCTTCAAGAAATATAATTTCGTTTGCTATCAAGTATTTTAGATTAGGATTAGGTAAATGTGCATTATTTAAGAGGATTTTGGCCCTTTAGGCTAAGAGAAATGATATGAATTCAATAGAGCAAAAAAGAGTGATAACATACAATTGTGGTAATAAAAAATTAGTATACCACCTAATTTACTCAAACAATAGCTAAGCCTATGCCCAACACTAAAAAAAACCAAGCTCAAGTCTAGCATTGGTTGGCTTCATCTAGCTCCGCTCATGTACAAGTCGTACTATTTCAAAAATTGTAGTAAACATCACTTTTTCAAAACTAATTGTAGTGAATTCAGGTTTTAAAAATATTTGTAATATAAAGCAAATTTATGGCATGAATAATTTATTTACACCTTTATTTATACAATAAATAGATTTTAGATGAAAATAATTTGTTTACCCCATTGTTTATGGTATAAATAATTCTTATTTATACTAATAAATAAACTATTGACATTATAAACATGTTATTTATTACAAACATTTTCAAAACTTACTATTTACTTTAAAATTTTAAAAAATATTTTATTTCCTTCGTCCCTCCTACTTATTTTAGGCTAGTCCATTGGATTTTGGGCTTTCAAGCCATATTTACACCTTGTACCATCCCAATCATTGTACCTAATAGACAATTCAGTACGGTTGTGATTGGTACGTGGGACTAAACATTGACTGGACTATTTCTTCACTGACCAAAAAACAGATTCAAATTATGGAAATTAGTGATCCTTAAAAAATAATTGGAAAATTCCTATAAAAAATGGTGGGAAAACTAGTCATGAGATTGGGACTGGAGTATTCCTCTGATCCATAGCCATTGACCAAAAAGTTGTTCTAAACCTGTGGGATTAGTAATCCACAAAAGAGGGGATTATTAGTCCTCAGATTGGGACTAGTGTACTTCTCTAACCCAAAGCCATGTTGGCCCCTCCCCCTTGGATCTGCTAGCCTATGAGAAGCCACCAACATCGTTGGACTTCAGTCTTCGATGAAATTAACGTCGCCGAATCTATTGTGAAAGCTCACCCAAATCTCCGACGTATATATCTCCATTGTCGGACCTAGTGCAGAAAGGCCCTTGAATTCTCTAAGGTTAGCCCACCTTGTCAGCTGTCCGACTCAATGACAGAACCATGATTTATTAGTTAGAGGTCAATTTTTTTAATCAAAATTATATTAACACCTAAAAAACTATTAATTTAAAAGGAGCTAAATTTAATTTATACACATACATACTATATTAAAATTAAAACCATTATACGTAAAACAAAATAAAAAAAATAAAAAACCTAGAGAGGCCATGGCTCCCCTTCGCCCCATGCCTTGGTCATTGGTTCGACTAGCCTAGCATTGGAAGCCCCATATACCTCCTAATGAACCAACCTCATTGCCTTAGGTTGCACTACCCTTCAGTCGTTGCCACCCCTCCTCTCTCCCCACATGCTCCGTTGTGGCAGTTGACACCATCGCTCATCGAGTTTTTATGTAGAGGAGTGAGAGAGACAAACCAATCAGCATTTTCTTAATTTTATTGAACTACTCCATGTTGTTAATAGTAATTCATAATATGTCAACATAGTACAAAATAATGCTTATTAAGCATGTTTGAGGGCGAGTATATATTTTTGAATTATTTTCACAATTGTCCCTTGAACTATGTTACTTATGTTACTTTACCCCCTAACTTTTAAAATGTATCACTTAATTCCCTCAAATTTTATTTAGTTTTTGGACAATTTTTTTGCTAAATATTTTTATTTTTTTCCCTGCAAACTATGTCATTTATATTATTTTACCCCTACTACTTTCAAAATATGTTACTATATCCCCCCATTTTTTATTAGCAAATAATCTCCTTCTATCTAATTTTTTTATTATTTTAAATGTTATTGCTTTTAATTTAGTTATTATTCTTAATAATTAATATCTTTAATTCAAATTAGGTTATAATCTTTTTAATTTTCGCTAGCAAGTCTAATAATGAGGATGACCTTTTTATTTCATATTTGGTAATTAAGATTTTAATTATTAAATTAAATTTAGTTCAATCTAATGATACAACAGTAAGATTGTAATTTGTCACTTGTCTAATCCAACGGTTTATCACATACTGCTCAAAACAATTCTATCTGGCCCTCATTTCAAATATATATATATATATATAGATATATAGTCCTATTTAATCAATTCAAACCTCATAATCATATCTCGTACCTGCCAAACAAGGCCATAGATGTATACTAACATTATTATTGGAAGTTGGAAAAGGCAACATGAACTGACTTGAAAGTTTACCGTTAATTCATCATGCTTTGTGAGGTACACTTCGCAGACTTTCCCCATTCCTAAGGCTTGGTTTACTTAAGTTTGCTTTTGTTTGTTTTTCCCTTCCTTCCCTCCATGGAATTCCATGGAATCCTTTTCCACTACGTTGTCTTAGGAAATGTACACGTTTCTTTTGCCTTCTCTCTCTCCCTTTTTGTTTTGTTTTGTTTTGTTTTTTAATGTTGTTTCCTTCCTGAAGAAGGCAAAATGGCTTGTCCTATTTGTAATCTTATTTTTGTGTTCCTGCTAAAAGGGAAAAAAACAGTTATTTCACTCTTGGCTTTTTGCTCGAAACCTTTGAGCGTTTGATTCGATCCTCAATATAAAGGTGGTGTATATATATTTGTTTTATGTAATGAAATACTTTCACTGCTGTGAAAAAAAAAGACTTTATCCAAGATAGCCTTCAAAAAAAAAAAGTTATTATCAGTTATTATAGTTTTTTAGATTTCTAAATCTTAATGTTACAAATAAATATAAAATTATGGCCAGGTCAATATTGAAGCCATATCAGTTTGTCACCTTGTACGAGTGACTAAATAAAATGTTTCTATAAGAAAGTGGCTAACTAATTACACTCACAAATTATTCTAAAGTGAACATTCACTTGCACAAAATTCTCTTGGTTTACTGTTGTTAGCATAGTTTAGTAATAAATTCAAACGTAATTTTACTATAAGGTGAAAAAGTTCAAACCTTCACCCCTAAATAAATAAATAAATATATTCTTTTTAGTTTTCTTTTTAGAATACGTATTTTTTAGGGTGTTTGAAAAAGTGGTGGGAACCACTTTTACCGTAGCATGTGAGAGTTTTATAGTGTAGCATATTTTTTTATTGTTACTATAACATATAAAAATTTTACACTGTTTATAACTAAAATTATAATAACAATTGAGTATTTTCTACCACTATCAAACACCCTTTTAGTCTAGCACCACTAAAGTACAAAGACCACGAAAGTGGAAAGCGCAAAAACTCATGCAGGCATTTAACGCCTAAACTATTTTCCCCAAAAAAAAAAAAAGCAAGAGAAAAAATTGAAATTTTTTATGGCTGAAAAAAAAGCACCTTTGTCTTCCACTCTCCTTCTTTCGTTCTTTTTTACGTTTGATTAATTATCTAGTACTATTCTTCGTTTTCCTTTTTTTTCTAACAAAGAATTAACCTCTCCATTTCAATTTTCCAAGATAAAAAAAGCTTCGTAGTTCAAGTCGCACAAAATACCATTATAAATAAACAAAATCAAGAAAAAAAGAAAGGCAGAAAACCGCGTCTCTGATTCGCCAGCAAAAATAATAATAAAAAATCCCTGAATTTCAAGTTTTCAACCGATGGAAATTCGACAACTAATCTATTAATCCAGTAATGTGCATATATATATATATATATAATTGTTTTTAACTTGTTCTTTTTTGCCAAATTCAAAGCATTCGTTATGTGAAGCTGTCTATTGTCCCCTGAAAAAAAAAAAAAAAAAAAAACGAGAGCAAGTCAGAGAAGATGAGAGGATTGCAAGAAGAGAACCTTCCCATCTTTTTCCCCAAGCGATCAAAACCCATTGAAGGAAAATCATCTTCTGCTCTTCTCTTCTGCTTCTGGGTAAGCTCTGAAATTTTCTCACAGAAATTATTTTGAACAATATATCAAACACTAAAAGTTCTCAAGACGCGCGCTTTTGAATGCTCTTTTTGCTTGTTCTGCCGTTTTGGTATTTACTCTGAGCATTTGTTTGCTTTGGGTGTTTTTGTTGGTGGGTTTTGATCAATTTTTGTAAACTTAGAGAGAGAAAGAAATAGAGAGAGAGAGGGTATATTTGTGAGAATGGAAGAAAAGGGTTATGGAAAAAAAGGGTTGCTGTCATCATCATCATCATCATCATCATCGTCATCATCATGGGCTTCTCGTTTGTCACCTTTGGCTCAGCCATTTACCATGACCCGCCCGCCTGTTGGTCAACCGCCTGCCTTGAACTCGTTGACCAGCAGCTTAAACCATAAAACTTTGACCCCTTCTCCAAGAAACCAACTTGACCCTTTTGACTATCCCCTTTTGCCCAATTCACTTTCTGATCTCACTTTGAGTGGCCAACTTTTGCCTGTGTCATCCCCAACTAGTTATCCTTCTTATTCTGCCCTTCAATCTGATTCTGTTCTATCAGCATCAGGCCCAACCTTCCCTTTTGACGATCCCTCGGAGTTTGGTGCCGAGGCTTCGTTTTCGCAATACCCATCCGGGGAATTCCGTGGGTATTTTGATTCTTCATCTGTTCCTGATGAGACTGAGTTTGATGCTTTGGCCTTTAGCAAGTCCTCTGAATTTACTTACACCCAATGCTCAAGTCATGGGGAACAGGGAAGGGCCGCAGATGGGAAAAACTTTGCTGGCTTGCGCAAAGGGGGACCTTGGGCTGGTGAAGGCATGCTTAAACAAGGTAAACTTTTGAACATAGAAACTTGGCTTTGGCCTTCCTGAATTCTTATTTTGTTGTAAAATGTATCATAGTGGATGTTAACTATACTATGTCGGCATAAGAGCTTTTAGCGTTCGTTCATACAAAACATGCTTTTCTGTTTGCCCCTGTAAATCTTGTTCCTATCTCAATGCCTTGTTCCAAAAATTTTGAAAATCGTAAATAGGATCACAATAATCTTAGAGCATCTCCAATGCAATGCCAAATCAGTGTGACAATGCCAAATTTTAGAATTTGAGTAGAAAATCACTATCTAATGTACTATTCTTGGTGCTAAATTTGGCATAAGTTTACACTTTGTGACAAAATTGGCACCATGTATAGCAAATGCCAAATTGATTGTTATTGGTTGCTTTATTTACCTTTACATATGATCATTGTGATATTGACATTTTCAAATATTTTACAGCTAGAATTTAACTTATACAACTTCCAAAGCTTAATGTTTATGACAAAAGTAGATATTGCATTTCAAAGAGCATTATGTATTGTGTGAAAAATAAAATTAACTTATAGAATATACTATTTTTACACTTTTTGGTGTCAAATATAGCATTGACATTAAGGTCTTAGAAGTTAGAAGAGGATAATAAGTACATTTTTGGATACAAGGAGATTAGATGCTAAAGGTCTCCCTTTTTCCTTGATAGATTCTAAGCTAACTTCTCAGAAGGTTTCAACAACATCAGATGTGCAAGCTTTGTCAATGATCCAAAATGTCCCTCAAGGTAAGCTTTTGTATCCCGTCTTTGTGTACTTGTTTATTTATTTATTTTTAGCAGCTTCAACTGTGTCATTCTTGTAGAGCTTATGTTTTTAACTAACTGAATTTCCAGATCCCATGCTTGGATCATCTGCCAACGGGACAAGTTTCTCACCATCTAGTCACATTTTGTCGAAGAATGTGGATCTTACGGGCTATTCCGTTACCAGTAATATGAAAAGTTCTTCTGACAGAGGCAAGGAAATAATGAGTGCAAAATCTGTCCCTTGTAAGGTTTTGGATCCCTTAGTAAATGCAAAATCTGAAGGGCAATTTACTCCAGTTGATATTCTTGATGGTTCAATCATGAAACGTTCTGGTTCCTTGGCCAGTATTTCCACAAAATGTTCTTCCAAAATGTTAGACGAGGATGGGTCTGATGTGGATTCACCATGTTGGAAAGGAACCCAGAATTCCACAAAATCTTCCGTCATAGTTTCCGAGTCTTTGAGCACGCACTCTCTTCGAAATGAATCAGAGGCAGGTACCAGTCTGAACCCTCGGGCCCCTCAATTTTTTCCTTCTCATGCCAAAGGAAGCATAAATTACTTGCAGAATAATTCTGTTGGAGGTTTTCTATCTCTCGGTGAGGGTGAATGTTCGACTTTTGATTTATCATACAACAAGAAACCACTTGTGGATTCCTGTAAAGCTGGATCAAAGACTCATGGATCAAGCAATTTTGCTGGATATCAACAGTCTACTGGCAGGAATGAACCTGGAAAAGAATCTGTCGTGCTTAAAAACTCAAAAAGTAGTTCCACACTTGTTCCTTCTCTGATTATTAAACCTCATCTTCTTGATGGATTCTTTACATCAAAAGGGATGCCATTAAAAGGGGTGAATGTTGAAGGCTTTGCGGATGGAATCATGGATGCCGGGAATACGAATCCTGCAAATCTGTCTGCCCTTGCAGCGGAGTACATCCCAAACTTATCGTCTTCTGGAGTTTGTGATCTTAATGATTGTAGTGAAATTCTTCAATGTCTAACCCAGTCTCTGTCTGAATGTCCAAAAACAAATGTTGCCATTATTGTTAATGCAATGCGTTCTCTGTCAGATTGGCTTGTTCAAAACTGTTCAAATGATTTAGATTCATTGAATGAGCATGAACATGAAATGATCCGGCATATAATCAATAATCTTTATGTGCTTATCCATCATAGAGTCAAGGAAAAGGCGCCAATGCTTAATTTACTTCATACGGGCAGTCCGGACTATCGTGATAAGTCGACGGTGACCGTTGAGGTAGGAAAGTGTGCTTATCTGTTTTGAGTCTGACTTGAAGGCAAAATAGAACTTTGTCATTTTTTTGTATAATAAAAGACATTTTAGCATTTACATTCCATACTTCCTTGACTCTTCTAGTTAATTGGTTTTTTTGGGTAGAAATATTGTCCAACTATTTGAAGTCCAATTGTGAACAAATTTCCAATAGTGTTCCCATTTTTAGGTCTTTTTTCTTCATTTATATGCTTTATTTACTAGGTATATGCATTTCTCTGATAAAGGGAAGGGTGTGTTCAAATATGAGTTGATTGGCTTGTGTTGTCTATAAGCATTGTCATCTTATTATGAGGGACGGTAAGTGAAAGTGTTACTCTGTTTTCTAAGAGCTTGAATGATTCTTTCAGCAAGCAAATACGGAGTTTCGAATTAATCCAAGGACAAAAGATCTGGTTGTTCGTGAAGAGCTTGAAAGTCGGAACAACCATGCCTGGCGAAAGAGTTATTCTCATGTGCTTGCCAGAAAAATGCAGGATCTTGTTCCTTCATCAAGAGACATAGGCTCCTCCGAGAGGGGCAATAGCGTCATTCCAGTAAGTTTAGTGGTAATGATGCGGACAAGATTACCATCTTATATGCTTATATGCTTATGGGGGAAAATAACAAGGTCATTCTTTCAATCTAAAATGCAGGTTCTTAGGAATGCTCTGAAAGAAAATCAACGGATAGATGAAGAGATACACCTGCAAGCTTTGTTAAATTTATGGCTTGAAGCTGAAAGAGCTTTGTGCTCCATGAAATATGAGAACTACATTTTACGCAGGAAATTACAGATGGATGGGTGTAAAGACCAGCTAAGATAAGGTTAAATATTTCTCCTCCAGTCTTTACACGTTTTCTTTTTCTTGCATTTTCAACATGACTTCTTATCCTCTGCTTTACAGTTGTTAGGAAAGCTTTTCTATCTCATGAGCTTTAGAAACTTTAATGGTTTTTCTGAGATTTGGCACGGACTGTTGTTGTAAATGAAGCTGCGAATTCTTCATACTTTTGTGTTCGGTAATGGAGTCATCTGTTTGTAGGACTTATGATGAAGTTTGTACCTAAAAGAAGTCTACGTTCAATATCATCTTCTCTTTTGGTTAACCACCAGATGAAAAGGTTTCCGGGATCCTAGAAATGTAAAACCATCTTGAACATTTTTTTTAGGAGAGAGGTTGAAAGACTTAACTACAATGTCACCGCTGAAGATGAGCTGCACAATCAAGAGTTTTTAGTGCAGTGATATTACTTAAGTTTGTCAAGTAGAATTATTGAAAGTAACACGTTTTAGAGAGCGGCTTGGAGGTCAGCTACAGCAGGGTGTAAGAATACCATCGACCAAAATTGAGGCATGGAGTACTGGCAGTCTGCATATAAACATTCTGAAGCGGCAGAATGAATATGATACTTTCAAGGTTTTAATTTCTGGGAGGTAAGCCTGTGTCTTCTTTAATCGTTTTTGGTCATTTCAGACGATTATCTGATGTTAGTATCTGGCCTAGAATTATTTCAGTGAAGGAGTTTATATCAGTGTGATCTTATGTTGTATGTGGTTAATAAAGTCTGCAGTAAATACTGGATACTAGGTAGGTGGTTTAGAAAGTTTCTCAATTAGCAATTTAATCACTTGATGTACAAATTTGGCGTTTGGGACTTGGTTATCCCATAAAACAATGAAATTTTGGCCCCTCATTGTTAGAAAATTGAGTTTAAACTTGAAAGAGAGCATGACAACTATGCTTTGATCCTTCATGTTGTGTTTGTGTTTGTGTTTGTTCTGTTTTGTTATAGCTTTTGAAAACTTTGGAGGCAACTTAAGTGAAAACGGGTAGTTCTCATATTTTTCAAGAAACTTAACTTATGGCTCCCACTTGACGTTTGTCTGATAAAAGTTGGGTTCTTGGGGCTTTGATTTATTTGTTCTCTGTTGGCTGTTTATTCCAAGTGTAACTTGAACAGATAAAAAGGTGAAATTTTGTATAATTGTCCATTTTGCCTAATTGATGTTGTTGAAAGAAAGAAAAGGACTACTAATATAATACCTTCATTACCATTCTCGACTTTATTTTATCCTACATTTTTCAAATGTAAAGTCTGCTAAGCACTATGAACCACACTGAGATATGTGCTTCAAATGCATAGGGAGGAAAAAATGGAAAAGACTTGACTGACATCATAATCCCTACTTATGTGATCCCCGTACCAGCTTTCAACCCCTGACTTGTGCTGAATAGAAATGAAAAGAAAAGGAAAAAAAAAAGACAAAAAAATGGCAGGGAAAATGTTCTATATCAATAATAGGCGTTTATAATCACGAGGTCATTATTTTAAACTGTTGTTGCAGGCTTAGTCTAGTAATAAATCTACACTTGTATCAATATTCAGGTTTAAAGTTCAAGTCATCATCAATGTAGGAAGGTCCAACCAGCGAAGCTTTTTTCTTTTTTTATTTTTCGTGAATTAAAAAAAAAAAATTGAAGTAATCATTTCTGTAGGTGGTTTTTGGGTTCTCCTTTTGCTTAGGTTATATGTCAAATTCTATGGATCATGGTTATTTTTGGTGGCAAAACCTTGTGGAAGAACAGCTGTGTAAACCTAGTTAAGAACTTCAATGTTAGGTTAGTTTGGGTTGTTGGTTTGAAACGTGTGGTTTGAACTTCTTGGTTTAAATGCATGGTTTGAGAAGTAGGTTCAAAAGGTTGAAAACAAGGGAGGTGTTTTTTGATTTAGACCACTTTTTAGTTTAAATTGTCAAATCAAGGGTTACATTTCTTTCTCAAAACACTTTAATATGAAATTTTAGCTCAAACTGCTTGAACCATTGAACCAAACAGGTCATCATTACAACTATTATTGGTAGACCCAAACCCCAATTCTCCCCAATTCTTGGCATATATATTTCATTTCCTTGAGTAGCATATTCTAGGGATGCAAATATGATTCAAATTTCTTTCTCCACATTCGAAGTTATCTCCGGTCCATGTATAGCTATACACGTATATTATGCAGTGTAAAGGAACAATGGTGATAAATGATGAGAAATTAAGTGAGGTCGATGGATTTTGCCATCTCTTTCAATAAACACCAATTTTTTTAAGCAAATGGCGAATGACCATCAAAATGATTGAGGTGTTGATTAATTAGATTCGGTTAATCATTAATTGACCACTAATCCTTAATTGAAATTAGTTACATATTGATTGATATCAGTCAATTAATGATCGGACCACCAAGTTGACTATTTTTTTAAAACAAAAATGATCATTTTTACTAATATAACAAAATTGTAGACATTTATTAAAATAATAGAAAAAATTCCACTACATGGATTATTATTGTGGTGAAATTTAAATTCAATAAAAATAACCATAAGTACATAATTAATTATTATATTAATATAATATTTTATGCTATATTACAAAAGTAATTATTTTAATGATATTATTTTGAGTCGCATATAAAAAAAACTTACAAATTAGAGCCATATTCTAATTTTACAATCATAATTAAGTCATATGTCTTATAACCCAAAACAATATTCTAAAAAAGGTCATTTTCTTACATATCCCATGGATGATTACCACAACGAGATCACATGTTAATAGAGAACTGAAAAAAAACATAGAGTTTTTTTGTTCTTTTTTTTTTTTTAAACGTCGAATGGGTCCTAAATTTTTGAGCACTTGGCATTTGGGTTCTCAATTTTGAAATCTTGATTTCTGGATCAAAAAGGTTGTTTTTTAGGTCCTTCCATTGCCTTTCAGTAAAACTTCTTTTTTCTTGAATAAAAGTCAAACTTTCAAAATTTATTGGTATTTATTTGAGAAAGATGATGTTTAACAAAAAATTGATGGAACGACTTACAGGGCAACCTTTTTCAATTAGTTCAAGAACCCAAAATCAACATTTCAAAATTAGGGACTCAAATTCTGAAGAGCTTATAAATTTGGGACCTACGATGTAAAATTTTCAAAAATGAGTAAACTAAGCTGAGATTTACGATAAGAGGGTTCAAAAGATAATTACAAGGGTATGTCTTATCCCCTATGTACTATTGGTGTGAGTATAGTACCACATGCAACATTGCGTTACATTACATTACAGCCAGGCCTTAGGTGCATGCCCAATTGGCAGTACATGAACAACCCACGTAGCCACCAAGACAAAAGTTACAAGTCAGGGCACTGTGGGGGACCTTGCACTTTGCTATTTTGCCATCCATGTGCCGTAACCCCCACAATGTAAACGCATATAATCTAAGCATATTCTAATTACTAACCTACAAAGTAAAAATTACTTGTTTTTACATTATTACATATTCTTAACTCTTATTATAGAAAGGGTACTTTTGTATACTAAAAATTAGAGCCAGCTATTTGAAAATGAAGTTTGAACCGAGAGTCTAAACCTATAACATTGTAGGAATTCAAATTTTATGAGAGAAAATACTAACAGAATTATATTAAAATAAAATTTTGGTTTAAACTATGCTCTCAAACAGATATTTATTTTTATATATATGAGATTTGATCAAATGAATCAAATAAACATGCCAAAGGAATGGTAAACTCAAAATCATATATTAGTTGAATATGTCTGAGTTAGAATATTTTCTGTTCAAAATATGCAGAATATGTCTCGTTAAAACCCTTCAATAACAATCAAATGGTGGTGTGGTAGTTTAAGGGATGTCAATCAAGGCTTGTCCATGCTCCTAACATAGGTTCAATTGTTGCCCGTCTCACCTGTGCCTTGATATATTTCAAAGGCTAGGATTGGGTCCCAAGCCCTGTGTTATGAATACGAGGGACCTTTGAGGTCTTGCATGCGAAACCTTGATGGACCATTCCACCTATGGTACTTAGTGGCGATGGTTTGGGGGCACGAAGACACCGCTAAACCCCTTTTTGATTCCCCTTCAATACCAAAACTTCAAAGAATACATAATCTCCCCAGAAGCAACGTGAATGGAATATATCTTCAATGGTACTGCAGGGTTAGTCATATCCCTATTCACCATGATGAACTTAAACCAAAGGTTCTTTCATTTTTTAAAACTATCTTTATACATTGGCCTTGTAGTAGAGGAAAGATAGTTCCATATCCTCTTCCTTACAAAACCAATCTTTTAAAACCTTTGGTCAATAGGTTCTAACTATGACATAAACCAACTATATATTGAATGACTAACCATTTGATACCCAGTAAATTAATAGTATATATATCAATTATATTATTCAGCAAAAAAAAAAAAAAAACTGTATATATTTTTTAGTACCAACCACTTGATACCTAGTGCATTAATATTGAACGACCCGGCTTGGCTCCACATTCTTTCTGAACGGTCTCTGCCATGTGATTCACATGATCCATATATATGGTCCACACCATATATCCCACCGTCTCATAAAACCATACTTGTACATGACACATTACACATATGATTTCACATAAATAATTAATACGAAAGAAAGAAAGAAAGAAAGAAAGGCGCAATCTTAAAAGAAGACGGCAAGTCATGCAATGCAACGTTAGCTAAACGACAAAACAGAAAAGAAATGGAAAATTGAAAAAAAAAAAGAAAAAAAAGTGGGCTAAGTTATAGACGATCTCTCTCTCTCTCTCTATTTATACACACACACACACGGATATATAGATATGGGTATCTATCTAGAGTGCCAACAAAATATGTAGGGGATGGAAAGAAGAGACCAAAAGGGCAATGTGTAAGAGAGCATATATATAGCAGCTAAGGGGATGGGGGTAATTGGGGGGCTGCTTTCATGTCGTGCAGTTTTGATTCCTTGACATGTGAGTGAGCCTGCTGAGCATACTCAGCATTGAACGAGGGAGAGCAACAGTTATATATATATGGGAAAATATATACATATGTACACATCATCAACACTTGTGTGACTATTAATTCACCATGTAATCATCCACCCTTTTTTCAAACCAGATATCCTATCAAATTTTTGGTGTCTCATTCAGCTCTGTCTATCCATTGTATTCATGCTAAATGTATAGTCTCAAAAGTGAAAGTTATGACAAATTAGGCGATAACATTTCCAATAAATGAGCAAGTTAAAACTTTTAGACGATGTAGTATGAATTGTTATTAGACTCGGTAAATATTGGAGAAATAAGATATTAAAATTTGAGAAAAGATTTTGACCTCTGTGGTATTAATGCTTGATGAAACTGCCTATACAATTAATGTGAATATGATTTGACTTTTGACTTGAAATAAATGATATATAGTTACTACACACACTTCATATTATAAAGTTTAAATAGTTGAAAAGTCACAAGTAAGGTATTGCATTTTTTAAGAAATAAAGAATTTCTCACATATGAAAAAAAATATCCCATCTCATCTCAAATCCCAAATCTCATCCCATCCTATCCAATCCCATCCAGGTGGGTCAGAAAATTTTTTTGCAGTCAGTCCCCCACCACTGTCTTAACGTCTCTCTCTCTCTTCTCTCTTTCTTTGTTTCTTTCTCATGCCCTTTGTTTTGTAGTAAATTGTAGGCCGGCCTGTCTTGTTTTGCCACGTACATGTCAGATGCCTTGAATATTTTTGAATAATATACATAGGCTTCATATATTTACAAACACAACAATATAACTTCACGGCTGTTGTGGAGCTAGCTAGCTGCTATCGCTGAAGCTACCGCTAAAGAGTATATGCTGCGGCCCCATGACTTGTTATTTTCATATCCCGGACCCCCCCTTTTTTCAAATTTTTACACTAGTATTGCGGTTGTTTTATGGGATCCACTGCCCCTTTTGCACTGTAAGAGTTAAATGCTGTCACAATGTATACATATTGTATATATGTGTATATACACACACACATCAGATCCCTCTCCATACATCTAACTGGACCCCACTTTCTTTATATATTTTTTTATCTGGTTAAGTACTCTTCTTCTTCTTCTTCTTCTTGCTTTTTTGCATGACTATTAGTAGTACCAGTGAAGTCAAAAGGAAAAGACAGTAGCCCAGTTCATCACAGCCGTTCATTCTCTTTTATAGTTTTTCTTTTTCTGACCCATATCATCAGAACTTAAACTTTTTTATTTTTGTTTTTTAACTTTTGGAACGTGGGAATGTTGAGTAAGATAACGAAGCAAAAGAGAGGAAAAAGCAATGCATGCCATGATAACATTGATACCTTCTCTCTCTCTCTCTCTGATAGTTTGAACTTTTTTTTCTTCTCTGATATACAATAATTTTCACCATGAGAAGAAAAGAAGATAAAAGTCTTTCAGAGTAGAGCCAAAAGAACTAAGATGGATAATGTCTTTCTTTCTCTATCTACGTGTGAACACAGAGAGAGAGAGAGAGAGAGAGAGAGAGAGAGAGAGAGAGGGTATCACGGGAATGCGGTGGCATTAAGACTATAAAGAAAGAAGGAAAGAAATATCAACGTGGTCCGTGCAAAGTCTTAAGGAGTGGGAGTAGAATGCACGCGTCCTGAGAGTTTGGCCATTCATGTTGAGAGAGAGAGAGAGAGAGAGAGAGAGAAGTGTAGAGAGAGAATTTAAAACGACGAAAGCGACACTCTCTTTTATTTGCTTCTTTTATTGTCATCATTCATTACGCCTATTAACTCCTAAAACCTACTTCTGATCTCTCATTTCTAGTGTGGGGACTTTTTTTCTCTTCACTACTCTCTCTCTCTCTCTTTATTCTCTCTCTCTCTCTCTCTCTCTATATATATATATATATTGACATAAGTTCAGGGTAGCGAAGGGAATCTTGTTTGGGTCTCAGTTGTTTCTCCGTCAATCATCATATCCTTTGTTAGCTAGCCCGGTTAGCAGTGCACTGTACTTGCATGGAACAGAATTTGACAATTTCTCTGTGGATATACTACCGTTCCCTCCCTTGTATATTCAGCTAAGAGAGTTTGATTGAAATCCGTACTATAAATATACACCACAAAAAGTTCATCGATCACTTAACACCAGACAAAAGAAACTATATTTGAAGATTCCTATTTCTTTTTTTAATTTTTACTTTTATGTTTTCATATATTGTGCTATATAGAACTATGCTCCTTTTTTTTTACTGTGCTATGTGATTGGGCCTAGTGAATTTTAAAAAGGACGCAACACCAGGACTTCCCAAGAGATCACTCGTCTAGTTCTATTTTTTATAGGATTCGGTGCATCAGTGTTGGCATGGTTGCACCCCACGTTACTCTACCTGTACGTATATGTTATGTCCCATATACTTCAAAACGATCCCAGATAATTTTGTTTCTTCTACTATATATGATGTTTGAACTCTTCTTTTGCATACCCACCTAATTTATTTTCTAAAAACGTCTGAAAAAGGGGGTAAAAATCAATTATCATAAATTGATCAAAACCGATTTAAACGACATACATGTCACATGTGTGTATACACGACCTGAAAGCAGTTGCACTAGTTGATTATGTAACAAAAGTTACTCAAATCTGAAAATTTTTTTTTTTTCTTAACCGTGAAATTTAGACATAGATATATATTTGAACCGCAACACATATGTGTAAAATGACAAAACGTACTTTTTTTTTTTCAGCAGCTAGAAAAAGATATGAAGGAGATTAAAGGCCTGAGAAAAGAAAGGAGTGAAATTAAGGAAAAGTCATCTTGTCAGATGAGTGCAGTTCTTTCTTTTCTTTTCTGCTTTTTTTTTTTTGTTTTGTTGTAAGTGATATTCTGATCATGATAAGTGTTCATATCATTATGCATATGTGTTGGGACGTGATTTGGCCAACGTTAACGATCTCGTTACGCTTGTCTTGTCTGCTATACCTGATTCAGTAGAGTCCATACGCAGCCCTATATATATAGTTAGAGAGAGAGAGAGAGAGAGAGAGAGCAGTAGTACTATTGAATTACTGACGGGTCTGTACACTACACAAATATTGCTGCCTGCCCTGCTACGTCTAGATCATCTAGATACCACAGGGTATGCATGCCCCGCAGGGGCCCAATTTATTGCATACCAAAAAACGCCATGCCTCCATTATTATGTACATATATATGTACAGTATGAAAAAAGATAAATAATTACAAAAATTGTTCTTCACTTATAGGACGTATTTGACAACTCAGTTAAAGCTTTACATTAAAGTAATTTGAATTATGTAGTTAGAACAAGATTTTTAAAAACACTTATATTTCTTGTAATAATGTGTCCTCTAATTTTTTTTTTTTTCAATTGTCCCCTACGATCATAAAACCTAATATTAATTCCTAACTTATTATGTAATTAGGATTTTTAATAAAAGTTGATACGTAAACAACATGTGGTAGATAACATGTATTTTAGTAACATATTATAGCTAAAGCTTGAATTTAATAGTTGAAGTAATTAAAAACTTCTAATTGTTAAGGAAAATATGTAAAAGGTCAGATAAAAATGAGTCTAACATCATTAATATAACAATAAACAGTAATTTTATAACTAAGGAGTTTGAACCCCTACTCTTATTAGGTTGACCTTTTAATATGAAAGATTGAATATTTAAAAAGTCTAATTTCCACAAATAAACTAAAAAATCTTCAAGAAGTTTATAAAAACAATCTCTTCCTTTATTCATTGCGACTATATAGGGCTTGAGGGCTCTTTTTTGGTGTGTGGTGTCTATTATTACTGGTGTCCTTTGGGTTGTTGATCTGTACACATACACACACACACAAACGCCCGCACCACAAAAGACATAGTTGCTCAATCGTTCTAGTTCGATCAATCTCAATTGGTGCATGAAAATTTTTACAATATTCCAATAAAATTGACACTCATGACTACACATCACCACTCACGCCAATTCCTACTCAATTTATTGCATAAAAATAAAATTGTAAAATATAATAAAAGTAAAGAGTGTAGTAGGCTAACTAGGCTAACCCAAAGGCCAACGAGCAACACAAAAATAAAAAGCCTTGAAAAGGCTAACAAACTCAGCACAACATATATTGATTAAACCTTCTGAGTTTAAAGAATATAGTTTATTCCATTAACATAGGAACTCGAAATTGGTTTTTACTCATTTGAGTGATCATGAAATCCTGTGAATATATGCACCTGTTAGAAAAAGTACCTATACTAGTATTTTTGACCTTGTTTGTATTTATTTTTATGGTAGAAAATGTCTTGTCTTAGTTTTGGGTAAAATTTCTTACAAGATTGAGATTATATCTCCAATCAGAACTCCATCTTGCAAAGGCATATTAAAAAAAGTACCTATATTAGTAGTTATGACTTTATTCATATTTATTTTTGTAAAACCCATGGTTTTAATTGAAAAAGAATTTAAAAATTTGGGCCAATTTCAAATTTTAATAACTTTGGGTAGAAATTTGTTATAAAAACTATTCTACAAAATTAAAAAAAAAAATTCTAATCTTAAAAGATCACATCTCCCCCCCAACCTTTTTTTTTTCTTTTTCTCTTTTCTTCTTTTTTTTTTTTCTTTCTCCCTTCTCGCGCAAGACAAGGACACCCCCTGCTTCTCCCGTCCAACCCTCCTCAGGCTGTTGCCACTTGCACACTCTGGCGAAATCAAACCGCCGCTGCTTGAAGTCCCAGGCGCAAGACTACCGCCCACTTAATCGCCGCTGGCAGCCTAGAGCCAACCTAAGGTTGCTGCGCCTCCCTAGCTTTTTGGTAGCCAATTCTAGTGCTATTGGCCGCCAGTTTCTCCAGCCAACCACTCCACCGTGTTCCCCACGCCAAGAGGAGCAAGACAAAACCACCCATCGGCCAAATTGTAGTTGAAAAATCTGGCTGCCCGCTGCCTCCCTTGCCAGTTTTGTGCCTTTTTTGGTGAGCCAAGCCTCGTTTTGGAAAACCAACTTTGGAACGGTGATCCTCATGTCAAGAGCTTCATTTTAGTACCCGTCTCACCGACACCTCATCGGTCATCCGTGGTCAACATCGGTCAACCATGGTCCACTGCGGTCAAGGATTAATCCCAACCACCAAATTGAAAAAATATCATTCTAGCCTGTTTCTGACGTTCTAGACGCGTTCGTGGTGTCGGATTTACGAGACGGAATTCCAAAGGCTGAGTTTGGTAATTCAAAGTTTCAACAGAAAAATGCGTTTTAAATCTTCTTGTGGCCAAATATCATTGACTAAGTAAGTAGGGACTCTATTACTCATCTCATGTGATATTTGTATTTAATTAGTCAATAAAATTTGGAATTTAAAACTAAATTAATTGGATTTCAATATATTGTTATGGTTGTTGTTGTTATTGTGTTTATGATTATTGATGCATTGTTGATCTTCATTATTGTTATTGTTATCATCATCATCATCATTATTATTATTATTTTTATCGTTATTAATATTACTATTATTAACTAAAACTGGTTGTTGAATTGATTTATGTGCAATTTGACCTTAAGATTGGTTTTTTATATCCATATTGAATGCCTATACGTTTATTTTTGAATTGAGATCTGGGTCAATGATATGATGTATGAGCTTGGTCTTAAAAATAGAGTTTTTATGATATGATTAGTGTGGATGGAATGGTGAATGATATTGGATGTGTTCTTGTTATGTGATGTAATATCATTGCTCTGGTCGTGCGTCTTGAAGTTGTGGCACGCCACAATGTACTTGTAAATTATTTCCTTGCAAGTTTAAAAATTTTAGTTTTAAGAAAATTAAGTCGATATGTTGTCGAAATTTCGTCAAAAACTGAATAACGTGGGTAGAATGATTTAGGATAGCCTTTTAACAGTCAGATGGGTTATAATCAGATCCTATAAATGTTGAGATCTTAAGCGGTGCCGTCGGACAAATCTTAAGGCCATCCAATGTGTACCTTAAAATTATATCTCACGGGATGCTCATTTGTTAGGCACAACGGATATACATGTTTTGGTAGTAACAATTCTATATGGCCTATCTCACGAAGTGCTTCTTTAGGGCACAACTGACACAGAGTATTCATTTGGGGCATGATGGAACATATTATAATATTTCTTTCTTCCTTTTGAAAGAATTTGAGTGATGATTTACAGATTTTAGAATGATTGATCTGCTTGATAAAGTGAGAAATCGATGAATTTTTTTTTTATATTGATATCAAAATTTGTTAATTAACTTTATAAGAATCTTATATAATAATAGTAACAAAAACCAAAAGGTAGGTAATTGATTTCTTGCTAGACATTGTGTGTTCACTCTCCCTATCTTTTCTTTTCAGGTTAATCGATTGATCATCAGAGTCTAGGACTGTCGTCGATGTTCCTCGCTATACATTTTGTATACACTCTCTATAATTTTCTTGGGGTATGTAAGATACATAAATTAGACACGCCCAGTAGATGATTGATCATTTTAAAACTTTATTTTATTCGTTATTTGAATTTATTTTTAATTATTTTGAATAAAGTTGCGCAACTGTATTTTTTAATTAACTGATAAGTATTCATTTAAAAGTTTTATATCTCAGTTTTAAATTTTCTATTTGTATTTTTATATTTTTATTTAATATTTAAGACTCTAGAGCATATTGAAGAATTTTTATAAATTTATGGACCTCATTACAGAATTCGAGTATTTTTAACTTTATAAATTTTTAAAAATATTCTTGTCAGTCACTGCACCTAGTTTTAGGTCGTGACAATTTTTATAGTAAAAAAATGTCCTGTCTTAGTTTAGTTTTAAGTAACTTATCTATTTATGTGCTTTATAAGGTATATTTATATAGTCTGCTTCTAACTAGTCAATTCTCTCTCTTTATAATCTGTGAATACAGACACATCGTCTAACTACAAATATTCCTCCACTCTTGTTATTTATTTTATTTTGTTATTTTGTTTTCTCTAGCACCGCGTTTTTATTCATCTGAATTTTTGTCATCACAAGAAAAAAAAAAGTAAATGTACGTGATTATAGGTCCATCACTAAAAGTAATTGTAGTAATAAATTTAAGTTTGCGGCTAAAGTACATGTGTTACAAGCGCATGCTATAGCATAGTACATGTAAATCTATACATCGTTTGTCCTTCCATGTCATTAAGTTGACAACAGACTTCTGTGTTAATTAATTATAGTTAAGAGTACATTCAAAATGTAATTAGCTCATAGAGGCTAAAGATTACTACGTCGACTAATTGTTCACCACAAAAAGAAAAAGGGAAAAATTTTGGCCAACCAGCTAGTTACAATCAGTACACGTTGCCTAATTGTTGAACCCCTACTAAAAGTACAGAGCTGGATTGTTCTTTAAATTTGCATGGGTGTAAGAGCTAACAGAATGGATTGCACATACTTCCATTATATATATTAGATTTTAATTTTTTTTTACCACTTTTCCATTGACTTGAAAAGGCCTCTTTAATTATATAATAATTGCGGCTCTGTATATTTCAACTATTTTTAATATAATTATATTATATTTTTAATAGGTATTATTATTATTAGCCGTTTAATATATATGTAATAGTTGTAACAAAAGTAAATGATTAACAAAAAAATTTACGATAGTTAATAAAGTTAAATTCTTATAATGTCATATTATTAATTATTATTAAAATATACCCTTATTTTAAATGTAACAATTGCATTGAAAACTAATCCATATATATATATTATATAAATATGGAGATAATTAAAGGAAACTAAAAAAATAAGGAATAAAAGCCATGCAGTGATCCACCTTATGCTCTAGAAGTCATATACTGGAGAGGAAGTGTATATACAATTATACATCTTCAATTTGATTTGTAATAAACACAGGACATTAATTGAATGAATTTTTCTCCAGTAATTAAACTTATTAATACAGAAAAAAGGTGTCTATACTTGACTATATATAATATTTGCAGTTACTAGCTAGGTAAGTACTTGAATGACGTGAATTTTTGATTTTCTAATTATAATGAACTTCAGAAACTTTCTTAAACTAGAATCGGGAGAAATAAATTAAACCATATTTGAACTCGAACAATTCAAGGGAAGATTCTTGAAGTTTCCAATCCAACAAATACACAAGTATTTGATCTATATATATTCATTCAACATTAACTACTATAGGTTATAATATATATTAGTATTACTTGAGAACATTGCTGTAGAGGAGCCATGGAATATCAATATAATTTCTGTTGAATCTACAAATTAAATATAACTAATAAGCTTAAAAAATGTAACTAATGATAAGCAATACCGACATTATCTGCTCATGTACCAGCTTCCGCATACAATATAATCCAAGTAATTAAATTAGACACATAAGTTAATTAGATGCGTCTAATTGTAATAATTAAGCTCGTAACCAAGTATTTCCCATCACGAACAACGTCGCAGTTCATATAATAGAGATTATATATATTCCATTAGAGGAAGGTTAATATTATTAGATTGCATTTCAAAATTCCTTTCTTAAATGTTAAATTGACAATTAGCAATAGGAGTAATGTCTTCACAAAAAGAGTACGTGGTTTTCACTAAAATGGTATTGACAATCTGCTTTTCTTCTCTTCAATAGGAAGTTACAGGCAAAGTATAACAAATTATATTCGATTTTGCCAATTAATGAATTTCTTTTTATAACTAGATATTTGTAGAAATCATAAAATCTTTAGTCTGAAAGAATTTAGATAGAAGCATGTGTAGTCTGCCTTTTTGCATGCTCAATTAATGCGGCAATTTAAAATATCTCTATATTTCTAAATGCAAAGAATAAGAGAATACAATATTCTCATTAAAAGTCTGGTTCATTTTTATACCATACAGCGTGTAGGGCTGTACCATTAGTTATGATCAATATTGAATATTCAACCTTCTTTCTTGATCAACATAACAGCTCTTAATTTATATTTAAAGCATTTTTCACAAAATAGAATTCTACAAAAACAACCATTTGTTATGTACCTTAAAATCTTTCCATAACACAGAGGATAATGTACTTACTGCTAAAATATTAAAAAATAATACTTGAGGACGTGATCTGATCTTAATATTCTCTCACTTCTGGTACCTGTAAAAAAGGAAACAAGTTAATCAAATTTTGTGTTTTTGATCATTCGATTTGTTTAGAAGAAAATCTTCTCATATATAGTACTCCTTTATGTTTTTAAGTGTTCTATATATATGTACTTTTTCCCCTCTAAAGTCTTCCATATTAATTATGTTCATATTTTATATACACACATATATAAGGTCACTAATCCTACATTATATATATATATATATATATATATATATATATATATATATCATGTAGTCTAGGGTCAATTTGGCATTGTTTTGGAGGTTGTGTATAGATATATGAATAATCTACAATTGTTTAGTAGTTTAATAAACCACTAAACCCTGCGATTTTGTCAATCAAATTCTAAAAACTGTTGTCCGCCAGTAGAATTTGAGAAATAAAATGGGGGGTTGGTTTTACAAAGCTGCTTATTTTGTCATTGTTTTGATCTAATAAAATATTTTTAATAATAAACTATAAACATAAATCCATTTTATGTATCTAGAAAAAATTTAACTTTCTTGCAATTTCTAATAAATTTTTTATTGTCCCAAAATATATAGAGTTATCTCCTTATATAAAAATGATTTTTTTAAAAAAAAACATATATTTGAGATAGTAAAACTAAAATCATATATATTTTTTTAGAATTTTGGTATAAAAACTACAAAAGTTGAGCTTGATATTATTATTTTATGAAAACAAAGTATTACTTTAGTTATTATACATGTTTACAACAATTTAATCAATGGTTTATCAAACACCTATCTTCTGCTTTTTTCATTTACAAGTCACAATAATTTCCGACTAATAATAGAGCTGACAACAAATATTTCAACAGCACAAAAATGTAAAATTGTCCCATGATCAGACATATTTATTTGTGTACATTTGTCAATTGTGGTATTTTACGAGCCCTAGCCAGACAAAATTTCGTGAAGATTGAATTAATTGTCCAACAGTCAATATCCAAGCTTAGAATGGTCTGATATTCATGAATAATCGAAGCTAAAGCTTAAAAAGCTTTGCTGGAATATTATTTAAAAAAATACTTGCAATATATTCTAATTTCGCTGCTTCAATTATATGTCTTCCTATCTTACTAGTAACAATTAATTATCCAATTAGAGGAATTGTTAAAAGGTAACTGAGATAAATAAAAAGAAAAAAACTTGAGTACAAACCTAAAATTGAAGATATAGAGAATTAGGGCTTACCTAGGTCATTAAATTCTAAAATTTATAAAAGAAAACGAAATTGATCACGAACTCATCACTTTATAAATTTTAGATGACTGTTCAATAAGGAACAAGGAAAAGTCCAACCCCAAAATTTATATAAGTAAATCTAGTTCTTTCTCATCAAATCTGCAAGAGTAAGGTCCATATATATTTATATTATATATATACACACACATATACACACATACATATATATATATAAATATATATGTGTGTATGTGCGTGTGTGTGTATGTATGCATGCGTGCTTATAGCTAAACGCCTGAACTCCACGAAATTCATATCAAGAAAAGAACACTAGTTCTTTATTTTATGTTTCGTAAATATATATTGGTTGTGCATTATCCATTAATCTCTGAATATGATTCTGAACATTATTACTACATCTCTGAAACACAGGAATTCAGTGATAAAGATTTTCAATTCTCCAAATTAGTTGGTGGATATAAAAGAATTTATATTTACATTAGTAATATTTCTTTATTAATTGTACTAAAACCAAAGCATGTGTAAATTAATTGCAAATATTAATTAGTCTAGTTTTATCTTCTAGCATTAAATTCCCTAGTTACAATCCACGTTATACATTGAGCTAACAAAAGCGACCAATATTATTCTTATTTTCCTGTACTTTCCCTATCTAATTTAACATGATTTTTATGGTCCAACATCATATGGTTTTATTGTATTAAGAAATTTGTAATCTCACTTGAGTGCAATCACATTAATGATGAGTTATTATATAGTTTGCAAAGAATAAATAAGCTGGTGAGAGTAATTTAATATATTAATTATATACAAGGTAAGAAAAGGTATTTATACTTATAAAAAAATATGGGACAATATTGAAGATAAATGTAATAACACACCTTTTTATTGTCTGAACCGCTTGTCTGCAAAACATGCGGGCGTGTGCCCAAGGAAGGAGGGACAGGAACAACAACCAAACAATGGTAAAATACAAAACTGCAATAAAAGTAAAAATAAAAACATTATTATCTCAGGTAGTAGCTACTATTACTACTACCACTACTGTACCCGGTCGCTGAGACCAGTCAGGACTGGGAAAAAACACAGATCATTATATCTACAAGCCAGCCTGCTTGTTATATGTGTTCCCATTTACTATCAAAAAACAACATTGGAGAGAGAGAAATAAAAGAGCTAGTCAGTCCAATATCGTTAGCCAAAGAGAATGTATGTGAAAAGATATTCATCTTGTTTGGAACACAAATCATTGGGATGCCAAAGCCAATAGTTTATATATATATATATATATATATATATATATATATTTTGTCTAATTGATTTCTATATAGGGGAAAATCTAATAAAACCCAGTTATATATTAAAGAGAGGGAGAGAGAGAAAGAGAGATGACAAGAATGTATTGGGGAGAAATGAGGAATTTTTATATAGAAATTAAAACATGTCATCTATGTCTTCTTCATGGATGGAATATTATCCTTAATTCCCCTATGGTCTGCCATGATCTCTATATATCATCAAATTTGTATTATAAAATTATTTGTACTCAGAAACTTAAAATTAAACTAATAACAAAGAAGACATGCGTTTTTCTCTTGGGCTAATTTCTTCCCCATATCCCCCACCACAAAAAAAAGAAAAAAGAAAAAGAAAAAAATTCTCCAACCTTGTAGTTCTACTACCAGTCTACCACCCCAAATCTTTCTATAACTGAAAATAATCTCACTTTCCCAATTCCGTTATTAGGGGAAAAAAAAAAGAAAAAAGAAAACTAGTAGTAGCATCAACAAGAGTAGTACCAAAATGAAGCCAAGTTTTGGTGTCCTTTTTTTTTTGGAAGCTGTGTCAAGCTAAATTTTTCTCTTCCCTGAACTAGAAAGTAACTTATTTCTCTTTTAACTCTTCCACATAATCATGATTTTGCAATAATGTTGTAGATGTACTTGATCTTCTTCTTCTTCTTGTTCGTCTTCCTCTTCGTCTTCGTTTGTATTGTGTCAGATGTCAAAATTAAAGGTCATGGAAGCCTTCCCTTTGTTGAGATAATCGACGGTCGCGATCCCGGGGACCGGAGTGCCGTTGAAGAGCCTCGACTGGCCGAGAGGAGCTTGTGAATTGGGAGAAGGAGAAGAAGAAGAGGAAGAAGACAGCTGAAGATGATGAGAAGTCGAAGACAACGCCATTGTCGCATTTGATGAAGAGAACAATTGATCATGATGATCACATGTTGATTCTTCGGATTCGGACTCTGCCGCCGGACACTCCATGTTCACGCCGAATAGCCGCAGCCTCTTTCCCGCTGTGGCTGCCTTTCCGTGCACCACCGGCGCCGAATCGAACACAATCTGCTCGGACCCTCCTTGGCTGCTGCCGCCGCCCCGTTGCACCAACATTCCGGCGGCCTGATGCTCCTCCTGCGGCGAACCAGTTGCGGAGGCGGCCGATGACCTGAGGTAGAAAACCGGCCCCGCGGAGCACACCGAGGGAATGTGCCCTCCGAATGCATAAGAATTACCACTGCCGCCGCCGCCGCCGCCGCCGCCGCCGCCGCCGCCACCGCCAACATAGCTATTTCGATACGGGTGTTGAGGGTGGTGGTGAAGACTAATTGTGCTGTAATTCATCATCGAGGGCTGCGCCGCTGCCGACAAGAACTGCAGCTGGCCTCCTCCGCCGACATCCCTCGGCGGCAACGGCGGAGGCGGCCGCATTAGTGAGGGGCTCCACGGCACTGACCTGAAGGAAAAAGCAGCCGCCGCCGCGGCAGGAAGATGGTGGTGGTGGTGGAGTGAGGCTATCCCGCTGAGGTGGTTCTCCGGCGCGTCGGGGCGCCGCCGCCAGTCGATGAACAGGCGGTCCTTGCCAAGCTCACCAACGCCGCGCTGGAAAGAGACGACATCACCGGCATCGAGCTTCTTCTCCTTGACAAACCTGCTCCAGCCTTTAGTCATCACATAGCTCTGGCTACTATTCCAGTACGAGTACCGGAACCGCCACGGCTTGCCGTTCAGGTCCTCGAAATTCAGGAGGAGCCCCTTCTCGTTCGTCGACGAGTCGAGCGGGAAGTACTTCTCGGCGTGCTGCTTCGGAATCACCAACCGGTTCAGCTTCCCGACGTCGCTCGGCGTCACGACCTTGTCGAACATGTGCTCTCTCTTTATGCTCTGATGAGAATTATTCTCCGCCGCCGCCGAACCCGAACCCGCTGCATCGTCTTTTTGAGGAGATGAGGACTTCATGAGCTCGAGCTTGGTGTCGGGACCGGTCGTCGTACTGCTGCTGAGACTCGACGGCGAAGAATTGGTATAAGAGAAAGGAATATTTAATATCCTGTTGTTGCCACTAGATTTTATTATATTCTCATCTTCTGAGAACCCATCTCTAGATGAAGACCCAAAATCCATCAACGATCGATCAAATTAATTAATCAGATCTAGAAAGGAGATGAATTATTCAAGTGGGTTTTGGATTTTTTTTCCTTTTTTTGCTAGGGTTAGAGATATTTTGAGTGAGAATTCTCAAACATTTCTTTTGACCCAGAAAAAGAAAAAAATCAGAGGTAGATTTCAAGAGAATGAATTAAGACGGTGCATTCTTGTTTGAGCAAGAAGAGGAAGGAAAAAAAAATGGTGGTATTAGTCATGAGACGCAAATAAACCACCCATGGACGTTTCAAAAGACTTTTCTTTTGCTTTTGTTTTTGCTTAGCTCTCTCAACAGTTGTTAATCCTTCTCTATGTTTTGTTGACCTTATGTGGGTTTTTGATGAAGTTTTTTGGGAGAAAGAAGAGAGAGATTTACGAAGGCTTATACAAGTATATAACTGTATAACTATAAAATTTTATATATGTGTGTACATGCTTAGTTTTACAATATTATTACCAGCTGTGTGGTACTACCGCCTCACTGGAAGCTTCTCTCTAGTTAGGCGATTTTTCTTTCCTTTTTTCTATATTTTGACTCTCAAGCCCATCTTAAGCATCAGTTTAATTTTTTAATAGTCTAATTTATAATTAAAAATAAATTTATGATTAATTTTTTAATAATTTATCTATAATTAAAAATAACTTTATGTAGCATTTATAAATTTTTAATATAGATAATTTAAGATTAAACTATCTTATTAAATAGTCTAAAATTAAACCATTAAAAAATTAAATATAAAAATAACAAAACATATCAATAGAATCAAAATATACGTCACACAATAAGAGTTCTCTTTTTCTTTTATCTTTTTATCTTTCTTTTTCTCTTTTATTTTTTTTCCATCATGGAAATAAATTCTTTCTATCCGGGAGAGAGAGAAGGAATGAGAGAGATTACACGTAGGGACCCATGTATTATTTGGTTGGGCTCATGTGAGCTTGTCCCAATCATCATCCTGGTTTTTTTTTTAAATTTAATTTTGTTCTTATTTCTAATTTGTTTGATATTTTAAATTGTTTTTTTGATTGTTGTCTTTTAATATAGGTTTCACGATAAGGCCCAAAGCCAGCTGTTTTGAAGAGCACGAGCTCTATATATATATATATATATATATATAAAAGATTGAATTATGAATCTGGGATTGGTGGACCATTTATATATATACTTTCCCTGGCCTTGCAATTATGCCTTGAAATTTCGTTTTCTTCTAATATTTTTTATGTATTTCTTTCATGCAACACATGTCAAGAGCAAAATTTTTACATGACCAACTAATTTATGGTTGTAAGTAGCCAATGAGTTGTTCTCTTTTTTTTTTAATTCGTTCCAGGATTTTGACTTAGCTTTTCCTCTTTAATTATTTTTTGTACGGAAATATAAATATATACATAAATTTAATGCCTGTATATATCTCTCTTTCTGTGATGGTTGAGGAGTGGTAATTATAATTTCACTGTTTCTTTGCTTCTACATTCGGTCATTTATATTTCACTAGTCGATGCCCATCTTCCACGTGGATCGTAATCCTCTTGCTTTATTCCTCTTCGAGAGACCAACCTAGCTAAGACAATCAATCAATAATAATAATATAATAATAATAATAATGATTTTTACAAAATGTACAACTATTCTTTCCTATTGTTAGGTACTATAACTAAATCCATCGCCCGGGGCATTATATAATTTGTCTCCTAATTAGCTCTATATATATATATATATATATATATTAGGCTTTCATAACACTATAAAGGTTATCCTTTCAATTTCTGTCCTTAATAGAATATTGCTTAGAGATACTGAAGGGCGAAAATCTGTAAGTACTCAAAATGTACATGAAACAAACTGCCCTTGGGGAGATTACTATAACTTTTAGATTACCATTTGAATATAGAAAACTTATTAATTAATATGCGATCTGGCTAGAAAATGATGGTAGAACAAATAGGATCGTTTTCATTTTCTCTAATTAATATGGGGAATAAATATTGCACATCTGGCCAGGATGTTTGTTAGACGATTACAGTTTCTGATATTCCTTGCAAACCCACGATATATATATATATATATATATATATAGAGCTATGTCTTACTATTATTGTTAATATTAACCATGTGATACAAAATAACGGTTATAATGAATTAAATAATTAACTAAAGAAAATATGATAATTAATATGATTAAATTTTTATCACCTATGTCAACAGTTATTGTTAAAACACGCTCTTATTAGACTGTAACCATAGAAAATGTTGTCATTTAAAAACAAGTTCATGTATATGAATATATGTGTATATTATACCGGACAAAATTAAAGTAGTTTTGGGGTGTTTTAGTTGGGGTCTATTATGCATGTATATGTGGTACTACTGGAAGTAGGTTTTAGCGACCTTTCATTTATAAGGTATGGACCATTTTGATGCAAACAAAACTAAGTACATAGGGAATCATTATGTGTACATAGCAAAGTCTAACTACCACTATATGAGCATTTAGTCACAATAAGAACCACTTACTTGTAGTGTATATGGATAATGTGATTTTCATTGAGGACTGAAGAGATCTACTGGCTACTGCATGCACTATAATTTTCATCCAAAATCAACTAACTAATAACTTAAATAATTATTAAAGATTTGTCTGCTACATTTAAGGGCCTTTATCATGATCAGGTTAAGTTTTTCTTTTTATTTGTAATTAATCATCTGCCTGGATATGTTAAAGCTTAGCTATATACGTGTACGTATGTCTCGACTATATGCCTAATAGCATTTTGGTACTTAATTTTCAAAATGTTCCAAAACAAGTCCGCAATCTACAAATTATCTTAAATTTATAATTCCATCCACATGACTATTGAAATCTTGATAAAAATATACAGGAGAGCACCATATGCAGTTTAGTGATAGTTCATTTTATAATTTACATGTTATGACATGATTGTTAAGAAAAAAAATTGTATCTTTTTTTGTTGAGATTTTAAAATTTAAACAGACGAAATGATTAAATGGAGACAATTTGATCGATTTGGGAACTCGTTCTTAAACATCTTAAAATTCAAGAACTAAAACCAAATTAGCATATACTTCAGAACTGAGAATGAGTTGTAATAATTTTTTAAAGCTCGGTATAGAAAATTCCAATCGCCCCTCCTCAAATCTCCATACTCTTGCACAAAATAAAAAGGGTAAATTTCACAAATACCATGAAGTTTACTCTTAGTACTGGTTTAGTCTCTAACATTTAAAAAGTTTCATTTTGGCCTCTAATCTATTACTTTGTTTCAATTTTAGTCCCTCCATTAGTTAGATGTTAAACATTTAATGAAAAACTTTTAAAATATTCCACTTTACTCCCTAATCTATTATTTTGTTTCCCTTTTTGTCCCTATATTATAACTAAAAGTTATTACGTACTGAAATTCAAAAACTCTAAAGTGAAAAACTAAATATAACAATTCTGATACATGTAATCAAAAAAATGTATTTTATCAGATTGCTAGTAAGATGAATTTTAATTTATAAAAAAGATAAGTTAAATTTATAATACAATATATAAGTATTAGATAATCACACATAATTTAAATAACAAGCTATGTATTATGATTTATATAAGTAATATTTATATACTGTTTCAGATAATCATAATTTTAAATATCATAATTATTACGTATACACATGCATTTATAATATACCTGTATTAAATCTTCAATTTTACCTTTTCTTTAAAACAAATATAAAGCTTATCTAAAAAATAATATGATACATTGTTTTTTAGTTTAGTTACATAAATTAAAATCGTTGTATTTAGCTTTTCACTTTAGTTTTTTTTTTAATTCTGATACTTAAAATATCTTCCTAACAAAGGGATCAAAAGTGAAACAAAATAATAGATTAGGGACCAAAAGTGAAATAAAGCAATTGATTAGGGAACAAAGTTGGATTTTTTAAGAATATTCTATTAAATATTAAACACTTAACTGATGGAGGGACCAAGACTGACATAGAATAAAAGATTAAGGACTAAAATGGGACCTTTTTAATGTCAGGGACTAGACTACGATTGATGGTAAACTTTAAGGACTATTTGTAAAATTAACTCAAATAAAAATCATGACGGAATATAAAGTAGATTTTTTTCCTTGTAAACCACTCCTCAATTAAATGTGCTGGATTAAACTAAAATCTCTAGTATGATTAAAAAATATTTGCCAACTGAAACAATTTTTTATACAATAGCCAATTACAATAATTGTTATGACTAGAATAATTAAATTTCCTTTTTTGAAAGAAACAAAAAGAAAAGCCTTGATAATTTGTACTTTCATATAGCTACTAGGGTATGATCAAAATAGTTATAAATTAAAATATGGTCGGATTTGCAATAGAATTAATTTCCATCTTAATATAATTTCTGCCTTGCCATTAGCCAGTGGCCATATTTAACTCAGCCGATATGCAATATTTAATATTGACTGGAATTCCATGACATCATTGAAAAGATGAAGTACAAAAGAATCAATATTACTCGGATATCTTATGAGAAGGGAAGTTAGTACGAAATTAAACCCCTAATCAATGTAGCCAAAAAAATAATTACTTCCCTAAAAAAATATTATAACCGGTTAGTTCATCTATCCCAAAACCGTATTCAATATACGCAAATATATGACATATGAAAGTTAGGGTTAATTACTGGCTTAACTATTTCTCAATTTATTTCTCTGTTATTAAAAACTACAAAAGTATTTTTAGAATTTAAATAAATGATTCTAATTTTATCTCTATAATTAGGGAAAATTAAGCAAAACTAAATAACTATTCTTAAATAATTATGAAAAATATTTTATAGATTTTTTTAAAGGAAATATTTTATAGATTGAAAACAATAAAAAATTTCTAAAACAAAACATCAAATTTTTAAAAATCTTAATTTTTTTTTTACTTTTTAAATGTTAAAAATATATTATAAAATTTTTTCTAAAATATATATTTCAAAAAAAAATTCGTTCCAAATAAAAGGTATTATTGTCTTATCTCTATGTTTTTCTTATACAAAAAGTCTGCAAAAGATAAAATTAAAATAATTAAGTTTTTCAAATTGAAAAGAGCATAGCTTTGTAATTTTTAAAGACAGAAAAACATTATGAGAGATAATAAAAACTAGAAGCTATAGTTAAGTAATTAAACGTAAGTTTATATATATATATATATATATATATATATATATATATATATATATATATATATATATATGCGCGCATGCGTGACTCACGTAGATAGATAGAGAAACATATAGACACCTAGACATATTAACTAGCTATCCAATAGGCAAGTACAAGACAGTATAGCATTGGCTTCCAATTAGGTTAGGATATAAAAGTTTATTAATTGATCATCCCTACCGCATATATAACTAACGATTGTGCACATAAGAATTGACCAATATACATCTACAGAAGTGTGCATGTATATTTGTGCTTGTTTTCAACGTAGACAGACTGGTTATTGAATGAGCAAACGCAGAGTCGATGTGTGTGTGTATGTATATAGATTGATTGAGTTCACCTACATTGTTTAGTAGATATGGAGATGCCATAACACGATTAGCATGTTGGGGGATGTTTTGGGGATTTCGTTTTCAAGTCTCTATCCTCCAGCTGTTTCCTTTATAAATTTTCAGGGGGCTCAAAATTCTCATGTATATCTTCTGTCGGTCTTAAATTTGACTCTCTGGGTGGGTATAATGTGAAGTAGCTAGGGATACCAATAATACCAATAATTAGTTATTAAATATGTGGTAAGTTTGAAACCTTTTTTTGGTGATAATTAAACAATAAAGCAGATAGTAGGAAAATAAAACAAGATAAAATAAAATAAGGATAAGGAGATGCGTGTCGGGTCCAACCGGGCCCATAACTTGTGTATACATATAGTAGCGGCATAAATTAAATTTACAACCACAATCCAATGGAAAAGGAATTAATACAATATATTCCTTGACTAATTAAAACAAATAACCTACTCGGGGTTCTACTGCTCGTGAGTCCAGTCGGTGGATTTCCCGTCGATCCTAAGTTAGATTCCACCTAGAAGGAAAGGGTTTAAAAATAAGTAAAAAGTGAGCAAAAGGCTCTGTAGGACTAGGTTATAAAAACAAGTAATTTAAATGTAAAATTTATCATTCAAGAAAATGTTTAGAAAACAAAATTAAATAAATGAATAGATAAATAAATTCATTAAAATAAGTCTTACCAAAAACCATTTATTGTTCGACTAGAAAGGATATTATTATTTTTCCTTGGGCAAACCATAAGTATCACCATCGTAGTGGCCTAGCTGTGTTTTAGGATCTGCCCTTAAGGTCATACTCTACACAACCTAATCTCTGAATATGGCATCATGTCCATCTATGCATTCTTATAGTTACTAAAATCTAATTTTACCAAGTATATTCATTTACATTCATTATACGGTTCATTATGAAATTCACCTCATTCTACTGTTTATGAAAATAATTGATAAGAATGTCTTTTCGATCATTCATTGAAAATATTTTGAAAGAAATCATTTTGAGGCCAAAAATCATTTAAAAACTTGGCCACCAAGAGAAGGGGTAGAAGTCCTACCTCAATACCCGGCACCGCAACTCAGCATAGCAGTCCCGCTCCGCTATACGTTAGCTCTATGGAATCACGAACAACCTTAAATATAAACTAAGTTCATTAATATCTGGCTTAGGATATTCTTCACTACTAACCTATCTTATGGTGTCCTAGTGTGCCTTTCATGTCTGTAAAATCATATTATAAAGTTAAAATATCAATCTGGGTTTAAAATAGGAAAAACGGGTGAAAAAGGACAAATTTTTGTAAAGCCCAGTCGATCTGTCAGTTCCCTGGTCTGGCCTGCCGAACTGCACAGTTTGGCCTGCCGACCATCTGGGTTCGACTTGCTGAACCTGCTATGAGTCTGGCATGTCGATGATATGAATCCGGCCTACTGAACTGAGAAAATTTTGAAAATTTCTAGACTCAGGTCTCAGTCTCCCCGAGCCCAAATCCTCATTTTCAACCTGTTTTCTCAATTTCCAAGCATAGAATGCACTCATAAAAGATAAAAAAAAAACATAATAGAACACATTTAAACTAATTTAAACAAGATTTGCATAGAAAATTTAATTAAATCTGAAAATGGGAAAGTAGAGGAAAATTATAAAAAACTTAATTAAAATCCATTTTTCATCAAACTAAACCTAGATTCTAGATGGTTCGGGTCTTACTAACTTAGATTAAGGGTTTCTTAAGTTTAAATGAGTTCGGATTACAACATTTTATGAAAATGGAGAGATTGAGAAGAATTTTCAAAGTTTTGAAACAAAAGTAAGCTAACCTCAAATCGATGTTTAAATATGAGTTTGTGAGTTTCCAAACGCGTTCTTGAGCTCCTAATCCGTTGAGAATCGAAGCTCGAACTTGGTTTTTTTTTTTTGAATTAAAAATTGAGAGAGGGAAAGAGAGAAAAACACACAGAGAGAGAAGGAGAGAGAAAGCGTGAGAAAGAGGAAAGAAAGAGAAAGATAGAGAGGTCTAAGAGAGTGAGGAAGGAAGAGGAAAAGAGGGGAAATAAATAGAGAGGGAGAGTGGGTGCTTTTCAAAGGAAAACTACATGCCGCCCATAGTTCATACAAAAGGGGACGTATTTGGCATTTGATAAATTGTTTTGTTTAAAAATTCAAAATAACAAATGAAAATAATTATGAGTGATTAGAAATAATTGAAAATAATTAGAAATAATATTAATTTAGAAATATCATAAAATAGTAAAATTAAGTTTCAAAATACATCATCGCATACTAATTCACCATTTTATACACTAATAGCACTTAATTAATTTTGAGACGTTACAATATATCTATGTGTGTGTGTATATATATATTTATATATATATATATATATATATAAGCGTCTGTGTCATAGCACCTAATATGAGTAAATAATCAAAACGCCATTACTTGTAAATATTGATTGATTGTTCGTATATACATTACAGGTAATGAATATCTCCATTGATCGCTACTTACTGTGTCAAAAATTGATAGATTAATGTAAGGCTTGTGATATTGGTGGCAATTCTTTGTATAAAGGGGGACAATGATCTGCTTGCCCTAACACTGAAATTAATTAAGATTTTTTTTTGTTCTTTAAATATTAAAAAAAAATTGTTACCTGAAAACTGAATCAAGTGTTGGATAATTTGCCGGTCACACTTTTCTAACAGGCTTCTAGTTTTGGGATTCTTGCACGCGTAGAACTTCGTCACTGTAAGAAGACAATTCTGCCCAGAGCTTTTGGGTACTGTATAAAAGAGATCTTGATTGATTCTTTTGCGACTGATTTTGAACCGAAGCTTAAGAAAGAGGCAAAAAATTGTCGAATAGGTGGGGGGTGGAGGAGAGAGAGTTAAAGAAAGACACCTGCATAAAAAAATCCATTAAAAATTCATTTTAAGAAATTTAAAAAAAATTAAAAAGGGTAACTATGCCTTTTCACTCTTCTAAAGTGGTAGCGTATATTTCTAATGTTTTCATAGAAGCAGTAAGATTAAAGCCCCTTATGGAAGTAGTATCATCAGATTGATCCTACACCATATGTGTATTTGTACCACATATGTTTGTAATAATTGTTATTAAATAGGAAAATGATTAAAAGCACCACCGATACTGTAACGTCCCGAAATTTATTTAACATTAATGTAATGAAAATGATGAATTAGTGTGCCATAATTAAAGTTTTAACCTTAATTGGATTATTTGGTTGGATTTTGAATTTTGGTTGTTCTGTTAAACTGATGTATTCAAATGATTTCTCATTTGTTTTAAAATGATGTTTTGAGTTTTAAAACACAACAATTTGTAAAATGTTAAAAATACTATGTTTTACAAAACCGTGGGCGGCACATGGTTTTCGCACAGTAAAACCGCCCACCGATTTTCTCTATTTATTTTCCTTTCCTCTCTCTCTCTCTCTTCATTCTCACGGGCTCTCTCTCTCTTCCCTCTCTCTCACTCGGCAGCCCCTCTCTCTCTAATTTCTTCAAAAAAAATTTTGGTTTCCATTCGAATCCAAGCTTCGGAACAGCAAGGAGGAAGCTCGGGGACGTGATTCGGCGACCGAGAACGCGGATTGAAGCTTCGATTCGAGGTTAGATTCGAAATTTCTAAACTTTTTACAAAATTTTCGAATTTGTGTGTTTTTGAAATCTAAGTTTGTTTTAGCTTAGAAAACCGTGGATTTGTGTTAAATGAGCTTAGAACAACTAGAATCTAAGCCTAGATTGAAGAAAAACGGATTGGATTCAAGATTTCCATTTTTCTCCTCTTTTTCTCATTTTCGGATTTTTGAGGATTTCGAGTTCAAATGTTGTTTAAATGATTCCAAACATGTTTTAGAATGTTTTTCTATCAGCTATGATTGTTTTTCATGCCTGGGATTTGAGAAAAACAGGTTGGAATTCAGATTTGGATTTTGGGGATCGAGAAACCCGTGGCTGGGATTTCTGGATTTTCCCAGTTCGGCAGGCCGAAGTTCATGTTCGGCAGGCCGGAGTGATGATCGGCAGGCCGGTGTTCTTCCGATCGGCAGGCCGAATCTGGGGCAATGTTCGGCAGGCCGAACCTTGTTTCCGGCAGGCCGAACTGTGCAGTTCGGCAGGCCGAAGCAGGGCGTCCGGCAGGCCGACCGAGGCATGGAAAATTTTGTGATTTTTACCCGATTTCACTGTTTTGAACCCTAATTTAAATCCCAACCTTATAGGATGATTTTAATGATACAAATGGCACACTAGGACATCATGAAATGATTTAGTAACATAGAATGTCTCAAACTAGATATTGATTGACTTAGTTTGTATCTAGGATCGTTCGTGGTTCCGTGGAGCTAACGTATAGCGGACCGGGATTACGGTGTGGGGTACCAGCACGAGTACTGAGGTAGGACTTCTATCCTATTCCTTTGGTAGCCTGGTTTTGAAATGATTTGGCTTTGAAAATGATTTCTATCAAAATGTTTTCAACGGTTGTTTGGAAATGGTTTTATCGGTAGTATTTTAATACACCGTGATTATGAAATGAATTTCATAATGAATGTAATTGACAATACTCGGTAATTGGGTTTGAATGATAATGATAACAAACACTAAGGCATGATGCCATATCAGAGATCGGGTCGTGTGACGAACGACCTTGGGGGCAGGTCCCGAAACCCAGCTGGGCCACTACGGTGGTGATATCATGGTTTGCCTAGGTAAAAGTAAATTGGTGTTTTGATTTGACGAGTAGACTGTTCTGTGTCAGAACGGTTCTACTCAATTTATTTATTTATTTATCTAACGTTTTATTTCTGTATACTCCTGATAATGTTTTGTTTCTTTGCATCAAATTATTTTATAAAACTTAGTCCTACTGAGCCTTTCGCTCACGTTTTATTGTTTTAAATTTCCCCCCCCCTTCTAGGTGGTTTTCCATATAGGTTTGGAGGAGATTCTTCAGACCGGACTCAGGAGCACTAGGAGAATTTATTTATATTCAGTATTATTAATCAAGGCATGTAAGGCTCAACTTTATTTGTGCTTGGACTGTAATTGTATTTGTGATATTGTCAGATCCATGTGTGTGCACAAGTTGTGGGTTGTGGAACCCATATTCGCGGTTTTTATTCAATTATTGTTATTTGTTTAATGATTTTAAATTCTTTATCAAATGTGGTGGAAAAATCTCTTTATTTCTTGCTTAATTGGATTTTTAAACCCTTAATTTTGATTAAATTCTCTTTTAATTAATCTAAATATTCCGCCACGTCACCTCCCGTACTCCGGGGCGTGACAGAATGGTATCAGAGCTCAAGGTTATGAACCTTGGGAATTGTGCACACATAGGTTTGACAATGAAATACATCTGACAGTCCAAATTTTGTTTTCAGAAGTGAGAGAATGGCACCTAGACGTCATTCGACAGCTGACGCGGAATTCGGAAATGATGAGGGCCTGATGAGGTCTATGATGGCGGCTTTCCGGCAGATGGCAGCCAGGGCTAGACCGAAAGACTCCAGTGTTGGTAGTCGGCATGCCTTCTTTAAGGAATTTCGGCGGGCGTCTATTCCGACTTTTGATGGCAATGGGGATCCGCAGTTAGCAGAGTATTGGTTGGATTCGATTTTGAAGCATCTTGATACCCTTGGTGTGCCTGAGGAGTATCGTGTAGAGTTTGCGGCGTATAAGCTCGAGGGTGGCGCTAACACCTGGTGGAAACAAACTAAGCGTCTGGAGCGCGGTGGCGATATCAGTTGGGACAAGTTCGAGGAGCTGTTCTATGATCGGTATTTTCCGCAGGGATATAGAGACCAGAAAGCAGCTGAGTTTTATAGATTGCAGCAGGGTGATATGTCAGTTCGGGAGTATGAGGCAAGGTTTAACGAGTTGGCTAGGTTTGCTCCATCAGCTGTGGCATCGGAGCGCGAGAAATGCATCAAGTTTCAGGAGGGACTCAAGGCTCCTATTCGGCGGCAGTTGGTTGCTCTACGGCTTAGGAGTTTCGGAGAGCTTGTGTCGTCGGCGATCTCCGTGGAGAATGATTACGTGCAGTATTGTGAAGATCGAGCCAAGGCTTCAGGAGGACCGCAGAGGAGTGGCAGGAAGAGCACCGGTAGTCGTCCAACTCCGGGGAAAAGCAAGCAAGGCGGTGCGACCAGTGGCAGCAGCAGTTCGTCTGGCAGCGGGCGCAGCAATCCCTACAGCTTCCATTGTCATTTCTGTCAGCAGCCCGGACACATCAAGAGGAATTGCCCAATCAGGAGTGCTCGTCTTGGATCGCAGACCGGGGAGGATGCCAGTCGTTCATCTCAGCCTCAGCCTCAGACCCTACCTCCGCCTCCGCAGTACCCGCAGTTGCAGTATCCGCAGTTTTCTCCTCAGCAATTCACATATCCGGCACGGGGACAGCAGCAGCAGTATTTCCAGCGCAGTGTTCCTCAGTATAGAGCTCCGAGTGCAGGTAGTGTGCAGTTGTCTCCATCTCAGCAGCATCGGCCGAGTAATGCAGGACCCAGCAATGTCGGTAGAGGAAAAGGAAAAGCGCCAGTGCAGGTTCATGCGATGGCATCTGGAGGGTCAGATTCTCAGACTGGTAACGCAGTTGTTGATGGTATGATCTTGGTTTCCAGATCTCTAGCACGCGTTCTATTTGATACCGGTGCATCTCATTCTCTCATTTCGAGTTCCTTTGTACATGCCTTGGGATTAGAGATAGAAGAGTTTAATGAACCCCTAGCTATAATTTCTCCCTTGGGGCGGGTGTGTGTAAATCATATGTGTAAATCTTGTAAAATAAAGATTGGGGATGAGATTTTGAAAAGTGATTTGATTATACTCCCCATGAGTTCCTATGATGTGATTTTAGGGATGGACTGGTTGTCCAGGTATAGTGCAGTCGTGGACTGCCAACTTAGAAAAGTGACCCTAGTGTCTGATAGGGGGACGGTAATCACTTACCAGGGTGGTGGTGATTGGCTAATGAGTGAGCGTCTCATGAAGTCATGTCTAGGAGGGCGAAGGAATCTAGATTGTTTTGCTTTTCTTGCCAATCTAGATTGCGAGCCCTATGTTTCGAGTAGTGGTGTAGCGATTCCGGTGGTTGGTGAGTTCGAGGATGTCTTCCCCGACGAGTTATCAGGATTACCACCACATCGGGAGATTGAGTTTGGTGTCGAGTTGTTTCCAGGGACATCACCGATTTCTGTGGCACCTTATCGGATGGCGCCGGCAGAAATGAAGGAATTGAGGAAGCAACTTCAGGAGCTTGCTGATAAAGGATATATTCGGAATAGCACATCTCCGTGGGGAGCACCAGTTTTGTTCGCTAAGAAGCATGATGGGACTCTCAGGTTATGTGTGGATTATCGGCAGCTGAATCGTGTTACGGTGAAGAACAAGTATCCTTTGCCTAGGATTGATGAGCTATTTGATCAGTTGGGAGGTTCGCGATACTTCTCGAAGATTGACTTGCGTTCAGGTTATCATCAGCTCAGGATCAAGGAAGAGGATATTCCCAAGACAGCTTTTAGGACTCGGTATGGGCACTTCGAGTTTCTGGTTATGTCGTTTGGGTTGACGAATGCTCCAGCAGCTTTTATGGATTTGATGAACAGGATTTTTAGGCCGTATCTGGATCAGTTTGTGATCGTGTTCATCGATGATATTCTTGTGTATTCTAAGACATGGGAGGAGCATGAGCAGCATCTTCGGATCGTGCTTCAGACTCTGCGGGAGCACCAGTTGTATGCTAAGAGAGAAAAATGTGAGTTCTGGTTGACTGAGGTCAAATTTCTGGGTCATGTCATTTCGGAGCATGGTATTTCAGTGGATCCGTCCAAGATTGAAGCTATATTGGAATGGGAACGACCAAGGAATGTAGCGGAGATTCGCAGCTTCTTAGGTCTTGCTGGATATTACAGGAAATTTGTAAAGGACTTTTCGAAGATTGCAGCTCCGTTGACGAGGTTGACCAAGAAAAATGTCAGGTTTGAGTGGGATGAAGACTGTGAGTCTGCTTTTCAGGAATTGAAGAACCGATTGACTTCAGCTCCAGTGTTGATTATTCCTAGCAGTGACGAGCCGTATGAGGTTTATGCTGATGCTTCAGGGCGCGGACTTGGATGCGTGTTGATGCAGCATGGACGTGTGGTTGCGTACGGATCGAGACAGCTACGACCTCACGAGCGGAATTATCCTACTCACGATTTAGAGCTTGCAGCGGTGATCTACGCGCTGAAGATTTGGAGATGTTATTTGTATGGGGCGTCGTTTCAGGTCTTCTCCGATCACAAGAGTTTGAGGCATTTGTTCACTCAGAGGGATCTCAACTTGAGGCAGCGCAGATGGGTGGAGTACATGGAGGATTATGATTTCGCGTTGCAGTATCATCCCGGGAAAGCTAATGTGGTCGCGGACGCGCTTAGCAGGAGGTCTTCAGGGATTCTCGCTTGTTTGATTTTTGAGGACTGGAGCAGGGATGCGACAGTGAGTGAGTATCGGCTACAGTATCATGACGACGGTGATCGAGTTTTGTTATATCACGTGAAAGCGACTCCAGCTCTTGTTCGGATGGTGAAGCAAGGTCAGTGGCAGGATCGACATTTGCAGGGGATTTGGTCGCGGATTCAGAACGGGGAGCAGTTTGAAGAATGGAGCGTGCATGCAGATGGATCGTTGTACTTCCGGGAGCGTCTTGCAGTTCCAGTTATCGCCGAGGTGACGAAAGCCGTTCTAGATGAAGCTCATAGGTCTCAGTTCGCTATTCATCCGGGGAGCACCAAGATGTATCGTGATTTGAAGAGGCACTATTGGTGGAGAGGCATGAAGAAAGATGTTCGAGAGTACGTGGCCAAGTGTTCGACGTGTCTTCAGGTGAAAGCTGAGCATCAGAAGCCTGCAGGTCAGCTTCAGCCGCTTCCTATTCCAGGGTGGAAATGGGAGCATGTGACGATGGATTTCCTCACAGGTTTGCCGAGGACGGAGCAGCGGCACGATGCAGTTTGGGTTGTGGTCGACAGGTTGACGAAATCGGCGCATTTCATTCCGTTTAGGTCGACGTGTTCCAGGAAGACTCTCGGGGAGTTGTATATGCAGAACATTGTGAGGTTGCATGGAGTTCCTTTGTCCATCACCTCTGATCGAGACACCAGGTTTAATGCTAAGTACTGGAGGAGTTTTCAGGAGGCTTTGGGTACGGATTTGAACTTCAGTACGGCGTTTCATCCTCAGACTGATGGGCAGTCTGAGCGGGTTATTCAGGTTCTCGAGGATATGTTGCGTGCTTGTGCGTTGGACTTCGGCGGAAATTGGAAGCAACATTTGCATTTGGCGGAGTTCGCGTACAACAACAGTTATCAGGCGAGTATCGGTATGGCACCATTTGAGGCATTGTATGGGCGACCGTGTCGATCACCTGTGTGTTGGGCCGAGCCGGAAGATAGAGTTATTCTTGGGTCGGAAGAGATTCGTGATAGCAACGAGAAAGTCGCGGTGATTCGAGATCGGTTGAGGGCAGCTCAGAGTCGGCAGAAGAGCTACGCGGATAGGAGACGTAGACCCTTAGAGTTCGCGGTTGGAGATTTTGTTCTCTTGAGGGTGTCACCTCGTAAGGGAACTATGCGGTTCGGAGTGAGTGGGAAGCTCGCGCCGAGGTATATTGGGCCGTTCGAGATCACTCAGCGTGTTGGTGTGGTCGCTTATCGGCTTGATCTTCCGCCCGAACTTTCTCATGTGCACGATGTGTTTCATGTGTCTATGCTTAGGAAGTGTCCACCTGAGCAGGATAAGATAGTTTCGTTTCGCGATGTGCAGGTTCAGGAGGATACGACGTACGAAGAAGTGCCGATTCAGATTATCGACCGGAAAGTGATTAGCTTGCGTCGTCGTGAGATACCGTTGGTAAAGGTCGTGTGGCAGCATCACGGGGTTGATGAAGCCACTTGGGAACTAGAATCGAATATGCGGGAATTGTATCCGCATTTGTTTTGTTTCTGAAATGAGTTGTGAATTTCGAGGACGAAATTTCTTTTAGGGGTGGAGAGCTGTAACGTCCCGAAATTTATTTAACATTAATGTAATGAAAATGATGAATTAGTGTGCCATAATTAAAGTTTTAACCTTAATTGGATTATTTGGTTGGATTTTGAATTTTGGTTGTTCTGTTAAACTGATGTATTCAAATGATTTCTCATTTGTTTTAAAATGATGTTTTGAGTTTTAAAACACAACAATTTGTAAAATGTTAAAAATACTATGTTTTACAAAACCGTGGGCGGCACATGGTTTTCGCACAGTAAAACCGCCCACCGATTTTCTCTATTTATTTTCCTTTCCTCTCTCTCTCTCTCTTCATTCTCACGGGCTCTCTCTCTCTTCCCTCTCTCTCACTCGGCAGCCCCTCTCTCTCTAATTTCTTCAAAAAAAATTTTGGTTTCCATTCGAATCCAAGCTTCGGAACAGCAAGGAGGAAGCTCGGGGACGTGATTCGGCAACCGAGAACGCGGATTGAAGCTTCGATTCGAGGTTAGATTCGAAATTTCTAAACTTTTTACAAAATTTTCGAATTTGTGTGTTTTTGAAATCTAAGTTTGTTTTAGCTTAGAAAACTGTGGATTTGTGTTAAATGAGCTTAGAACAACTAGAATCTAAGCCTAGATTGAAGAAAAACGGATTGGATTTAAGATTTTCATTTTTCTCATCTTTTTCTCATTTTCGGATTTTGAGGATTTTGAGTTCAAATGTTGTTTAAATGATTACAAACATGTTCTGGAATGTTTTTCTATCAACTATAGTTGTTTTTCATGCCTGGGATTTGAGAAAAACAGGTTGGAATTCAGATTTGGATTTTGGGGATCGAGAAACCCGTGGCTGGGATTTCTGGATTTTCCCAGTTCGGCAGGCCGAAGTTCATGTTCGGCAGGCCGGAGTGATGATCGGCAGGCCGGTGTTCTTCCGACCGGCAGGCCGAATCTGGGGAAATGTTCGGCAGGCCGAACCTTGTTTCCGGTAGGCCGAACTGTACAGTTCGGCAGGCCGAAGCAGGGCGTCCGGCAGGCCGACCGAGGCATGGAAAATTTTGTGATTTTTACCCGATTTCACTGTTTTGAACCCTAATTTAAATCCCAACCTTATAGGATGATTTTAATGATACAAATGGCACACTAGGACATCATGAAATGATTTAGTAACATAGAATGTCTCAAACTAGATATTGATTGACTTAGTTTGTATCTAGGATCGTTCGTGGTTCCGTGGAGCTAACGTATAGCGGACCGGGATTACGGTGTGGGGTACCAGCACGAGTACTGAGGTAGGACTTCTATCCTATTCCTTTGGTAGCCTGGTTTTGAAATGATTTGGCTTTGAAAATGATTTCTATCAAAATGTTTTCAACGGTTGTTTGGAAATGGTTTTATCGGTAGTATTTTAATACACCGTGATTATGAAATGAATTTCATAATGAATGTAATTGACAATACTCGGTAATTGGGTTTGAATGATAATGATAACAAACACTAAGGCATGATGCCATATCAGAGATCGGGTCGTGTGACGAACGACCTTGGGGGCAGGTCCCGAAACCCAGCTGGGCCACTACGGTGGTGATATCATGGTTTGCCTAGGTAAAAGTAAATTGGTGTTTTGATTTGACGAGTAGACTGTTCTGTGTCAGAACGGTTCTACTCAATTTATTTATTTATTTATCTAACGTTTTATTTCTGTATACTCCTGATAATGTTTTGTTTCTTTGCATCAAATTATTTTATAAAACTTAGTCCTACTGAGCCTTTCGCTCACGTTTTATTGTTTTAAATTTCCCCCCCCCTTCTAGGTGGTTTTCCATATAGGTTTGGAGGAGATTCTTCAGACCGGACTCAGGAGCACTAGGAGAATTTATTTATATTCAGTATTATTAATCAAGGCATGTAAGGCTCAACTTTATTTGTGCTTGGACTGTAATTGTATTTGTGATATTGTCAGATCCATGTGTGTGCACAAGTTGTGGGTTGTGGAACCCATATTCGCGGTTTTTATTCAATTATTGTTATTTGTTTAATGATTTTAAATTCTTTATCAAATGTGGTGGAAAAATCTCTTTATTTCTTGCTTAATTGGATTTTTAAACCCTTAATTTTGATTAAATTCTCTTTTAATTAATCTAAATATTCCGCCACGTCACCTCCCGTACTCCGGGGCGTGACAGATACTAAACACTATCACTAATAAAAAATGGGCCCTATCTACAAGCCAAATACTGCAAGACTTATCTTATGTTAACGGATGGTGCTTAGTACCTCCAATGCTTTATAGCAATGTTTTATTAAATATTGATGAAAGTTAAAAGGGTACGTAGTCAAAAGTTACATTCATGCTCCCCTATTTCTTTATTTAACTTAAGAAAAATACCAAAACCTACGTATAATCTTGATTTGGTAAATGTTGCACATATATACGTGTGTAATCATCCAAATATTTGACACGGGGACACGACCATCCAAAACTTAATATCATGTTTTTTTCCTTTATCAAAGAAAATGAAGGGATAAGACAAGAAACGAGGGACTAGGATCAGTAGAACACATTATCCTAATTAGTTATTTATTATAAACTTAAATAATATATTTCGTTTCAAGCTAGGTTTGAGATATGATCCCTTTCCTTTTCAGAGTTTTTATTTTCTCCCCCTCTCTCCCTTTCCCCCGCTAATTTCCTTTTTCGACTAATTTCAGAAATAAGAAATGTGGGGTTTCTTTTTTTTTATTATTATTATTGTTCTTTCTTTTTTCTTTTTCTTACGAGTAACGCATATAAAAAACTGATATATATATATATATAGAGAGAGAGAGAGAGAAAGAGAGAGAGAGATTTCTCAAAATCAAATGTGGTCTTACTATTTGATAACATGTCTGTCTTGTGGTTGGGTTTATCTCCTGACAGCTTGGAGTTAATGTAATATTGGACCACACTATTAGCAAATGGGACAACGCGACATGAAGGGTAGAGAGAACACACAAATTTTTATATTTATATCTTTAATTAGAGTTAGTGACACATGTTAATCCTAGTGATAGTTTAATTAAGTAATCTTATTAATGGAAAAAATTACTAATTATATCATTAGTTTCTATGAGTAAGACTCCTATAAACAAAGCCACAGTCTATAAGATGCTTCTTTCGTCATCACCCCCTGATTACAATGACGTTTGTATTTATTGAATTAATCAACAAAGGAATCACTTTGCCATGATATAATATTAAATTATACATAATATATAACTGTGTGTGATTCTTTTGACTTTGAATTAGAAAAAACAAAATGAGGCCCATATAAATCTGTCTCTTAATCCTTAATTAATTACCAAACTCCAACTTGCGTATTTTGCTTCCCAAAAATGCAAAGAAACACAACTTGTTGATGAGCCGTCCAAACTTGGATTACTGCGCTTAGTTGTCTTTTTGCTTCCTTAAATCAAGCTTTTCTAATTAATTAAATAGACTTAATACTATGATTAATTAGGATGTAAGCAATAAGAAGTTTTCCATTTTCTTTCCAATTGAAGCAACTTCCACGAAGAATACGTCTTGTTTATGATTTAAACGTTTTAGTCTTTTCTATTAATTAACTTATAACTAATTCAGTTAAAAACAAAATATAATAACTTTTAGTAGTGAAGTACTCTACTTGCTAGTATTAGATCATGATATGCAATTTTTAAGCTGGTTTGCAATTTTGACTCCTCCCTATTTGGGGGAGGGGGGGGGGGGGGGGGGGGGGATGTTGGGGAAATTTCATTCCAATAAAAATGAAACATAAATATGTCTAACTGTACAATATAAGGCATAACTCTCAATAAAAATCAGTTTCATCCGTACAAAAAACATTGCTCATGTCAAAGGGTAAAAATGCACGTCAAAGACCCGAAAATCGGAAGCACTTTGGCATTTACTAAGAACGAGCATACATTGCTCTTGTATTTTGATTCTCAACAAACAAAGGAAACATCCGAATAAGTATGAGGTAGGATGACGCAATTTGTACTTATGTTTTTAATCAGTGGAAGAAAAAAATAAAAATTGTAACTTTTAATGAAGTATTTGGAACCATTTTCCAAAAGAACATAAATAGGTCAAAATAGTCTTAATTTTTTGAACAAGTTACAAAAATGTTATATTTAAATTTGTAATCCATTAGTAAAAATCTGTTACAAGTTTCAAAGTCTACTTCACAAGTACTTTTTAAAAAAGCTCTAACAAATAATCTAAACACTTTTAGAAGCAATTTTTAGATTTAAAAAGCCAAAAGCACCTTACGGAGAACTCTCCCAAATAAACTCTATAGCACAAAGTCAAAAACCAAAATACAGACATATGAGATACCGCAAAGGGCAGGCTCTTGCGGGTCTGTCTATAATTATAATAATAATGTCACTGTCTTTGTTTCAATCAAGCTATTTACTAAATAATATAAAATTAAATGATTCAAACAACTTCTTGTAAATATTTATATTTGGATTGTAGTTTAAGGATCAACCAAAAATGAGTCAGGAGAGTGCTGTCGAATTAATGCGTCTCAAGGTAATCTTATTGGAACTCCAACCTTTAACTACTTTTAAGAAATGATCTTGTACTGTATTATAACATGAAAGGTTATAGATCTAGTTCCAACACATTAAGAAAAGGAATGTGAAAGTTTGCCCATATGGTAGGGTAGGTTCAAATTTAATACTACAGCTTGTGTCATAAACAATTGTTGTGTAACATATAGTTTTTTATTTTTAGTTTTCATCAAATCTCCGTGTACTTTCCCAAAAAAAAAAAAAAATCTCCATGTGATGCTTATTTCTTAATTTCTAATGAATTTGGATAACCCTCTTTAAGGAGGAAAGATGAAATGTTATTAGGTGGTTCCAAACTTTTTGAATATATATGTGTCAACAACCCCTAGGCCGTAGATAGTTACATATAAATTAAATAATGTGAGCTAGAGATATTGATTATAACCCATTATAGGCATACGCATCACGGTGTTTAAGAAGTCAGTTTGAATCAATAATTTGAATCTAAAATATTATTTAAATTTTATGGACACAAATATTGTAACAAAATTGATTTGAAACAAAACATTTTAGCTAAAACTATAAGTTCCCAAATGGCTATAAATCTCCTAATTATACTAAAATGGAAATGAAAGCAACAAAAAAAAAAAAACAAATGGAATTTGAAAATATAATAATGCTAGATGATCATGATCAACGTACACTTATCTTTACTTAACAAATTTTTTAGAGTAAATTATATTGTTGCATGTCAAATTATTCGCTTCTAGTATAATACATCCCAAACTCTAAATTTTGATAAAGGCAACCTTGAACTTAGAAATTATTGGTGATTAAAGTCCAATAGCTATTTTAATTTCTATTCAATACTCGTATTGAGCATCAATTTTTTTTTTTATTTTTAAATGAAGACTTCTACCCTTAAAAAAACTCGTACAAATTTTATGACTCAAACCATCCATGCATTTTAACAACCTTTAGATATTGGATCTCACTTGCTAATGATTTTGAAGTTCATGGTACAATTTGTCAAAATTAAAAGTTCGAAATGCATTATGCAAAAAATGAATTGTTTGAGGTGCAACATTGCAATTTACTCAATTTCTTTCTTTTTTTTTTTTTTGGTTTTATCTTGTTACCGTTTGTCTAGATGTCTGCTAGTACTTACAGTAGTATTCGCTTAATCTTTTTTTCCCCTTTCTTTGGAATGAATCAACTTAAACTTGTTGCCAAAAAAACTAAGTTACAATCACTATATATGGACATAAAATAGCGCAAAAGGATCCCAAAGAGTATAATTTCTCAATCTCTCCTTCAATTAAACTTGACTATACAATTAAGAGTAGTTATAAATATACCTTCTAGTTTCAATTTTTTGAAACTATAAAGATTTCTTTAGATTTGAGGAATATGAATCAATTTTTTTGAGAAAAATGAAACTTTATTAAACTAAAAATAGTACAAATTATAAAGTTGCATATGGCCGCTCGCTATAGGCACAAAAGATCCCGGACAATGACTTATTCCACTAGTAAAAATTCATTAAAGCACGGGGATAAAAGACGGCATTGAGACCAAAAGGAAAAAGACTCGCTTAATAACCAAAATAGAGCTCATCAACGGCTTATTACAAGAAATCACTATAGTTGATGGATGATCCAAATCGACCAAAATTAAATCTATCCTAACAATGGCACATACAACCAGGTATAGATTTAAATCCAACGGGTGTGAAGTACAAACCAAGACCGGAGTTGGGGAAACCACCTCCTTTATTACAAACATAAAGTAAAACACCACAAAAACAAACATGTATAATGTAGGAATGCCTTTATTTTACTAAATAAATAAACCAGCACACTAAGAATATAGGACCTCCTCAGCTTTCCTAGAAGACCCACCAACGATGAGGTTACCATTGCTAAGTTTGGAGACCAAATTCGTGCAGTGCCAACGGATGAGGAGCATATCCATTGAAACTGAAATCCTCCACCAGTAGGGGTGCCACAACCCCCAAGACCGTATCTCACCACTATTGATCTTTCCTCCATCTCCTACCCCTCTCGCTATCAAACATTACCAGCCCTCCCCCTTCCAACCTCAAGAACGACGCTACCCCTACCCCTTAGACCTAGATCTATAACGTCAGAGATTTTGGAATCAAGGTTTGCACAGGCCAAATTTTCGCTCACCCATAGCGGGTAGCTTGAGTTCCAAATCCACAAGACCCACCCCCTCCCCCCTCCCCCCCCAACCCAAACTCCCTTCCTATCGCCTCCAAACACCCAATAAACGTCCCTTCACCTGCCTAAATTCCCTCAGCCGAGTACTCCTCCAACATTGGGCAAAACCAGAGCACCGCCCCCTCCCTTAGGCTAGAACATCGACAGCTAGAGCTAGCAATTTTGGACACGATATAATGGCACAATATGAAAATGACACGAGATAAACTGGTTTAGATTGATCGTTTATTAATAGGGTCGTAAATAGGTTAGCATAAATAATATGAAAATAAACGGGTTGGATTCGTACCAACACGTTTAATACACTTTAACACGTTTAATTAAATGGGTTGTAAACGTGCCAACACGACACGACACGAACCCATCCATTTATGACACATATAAACCAAAAAATAAAAATATTTAAATTTTAAATATGAAAATGTATAACACCCAATCCCACCAATAAGTAGCGCTAATCATGTGAGTTTAGATATTTTTAGTCTTTATTAATTTTTCCCCTTGCTTGTTTTTAATTTTCAGTTAACTGGGCCAAAAACATGTCATATACGTGTTTTTATTACTTAACTTGTCACAGCCTGTTTAATAATTGTGTTAATCATGCCGTGTCGTGTTAAGCATGCCACATGTGGTTCGTGTTCATGTTTGAGCTCTTAGCCCATTTATAAATCGTATCGTGTTTGTATTCAAGTTAACCGTGTCATACTGTAATCGTACTGACCTAAATAGGATATGTAAACACGAATTGCCAACCCTATCAATAGCCAGCCCAAGGCCATAGTCAGACATCAACCTAGGAGAAGAAAAGGGGGTGGTGCACACAAAGAAGCAACGAAACCCTAACAGCAAAGTAGAGAGGGAGAAAACCCTTTAAATATGCATCAATTTAAATAAACATCAAAACCATAAAAGCTAAACATATTTTGTTTTGAAGGAAAGCTATCCATTGCCCATAAATATTTTTTAGGAAAACATAAAAATTTGATTAAAATATTTTTCAGAAAATATGTAAGAGTATTTTTGTCATTAATTCTCCTTGTATTGTTTGGAATTGAAATTCAATTTTCCAATAGGGTGTTTAAAAGAGTGGTTTGAACTCTAAAGTTCCAACCACAAACAATGTAAAGCTCAGAAGAGTGGTTTGAACTCTAAAGTTTCAACCACAAACAGTGTAAAGCTCTCACGTAAAATATATTACAGTATAAAGTTCTTATAAGCTATAGTGTACACTTTGAATGATACATTTATAGTTTCTAAAAACAAATGGATAAATTAAGAAAAAAAATTGGATTTAGATATACATTATCTGAATAACGATCTCTACTACATTAATATAATTCACTTGAGTCTTAAATTATAAGAGCAATGCTCTTCCTTTGCACAATATCTTTAAGTCATTAGACTCGTTACTTACTCTTATAACCCCTTTCAAGTAAAGAAAATGTAACATCTCACTCAAGCAACTACTTAAAAGCACAAATTATCACGCAAACTTTTTACTTACCTAATACTTCTACAGTTATATGCTATAACGCCCCTATGTGAAGGTTAACAGTATTGAATAAATAAAAATAATTTTAAATTTAATATTATTTAAATCAATTAAACAATACCCATGGGTCTTTAAACAAAAATAAAAGTAAATGTTTAAATACAAACCACAGTTTTTAGTGTAGCACCAAATATATATAGTACAGTTATCATCACCATAATACAATTCTCAAATAACTTAACACAGCCATCATAAAAAAATAATACAAATCTTACATGTTCTAGACAAGTTACAAATAAACAAGATCTTCTAACACGAAAACAGCAGGGTTGTTGTTGCCTATTCCTCTTCAGATATGTTGTATTGAGTTCCACCTGAGAGATGAAGATATGATAGGGATGAGCATCGACATGCCCAGTAGGAAAAATCACGACTCACCTTATGGTTTATCCATTACCACATTAAAACTGCATGGTTAGTTAAGTTATGTCATATTCCAGATTATGAGGTTTATTATGATCACATCTCGTGGATACCATAGTTAATCATTACCAAGTTTCATAATTATACATTTATGCAAATATTACCATTCATCATTGTTCCTAGGTATCCATATTAAATATAGTATCACTCAACTCATCGAAACCCAAATGGGCGCGCTTGGCCACCCTCTAAACATTCCAAGGGTATTCCAGTGAGGGGACATTAAGCTCTGAGTCCTCACCAAGTCGATTCTTGTACAGTGTGTTCTGGGATTTTCGACCCAAGGAAGTGTCATCACCTTCCCCCTATTTTATCTTTTAGGGTATTCGTACCCAAAGACGTAACCGCCGGCCTTTTTATATCTTACCATTCCTCTATATTCAATTTTATTTATAGAGTCAATTTTCCTAACCATGCTTCTCAATTTATAACATATATCAAAATCATTATGTTTCTCGCAGTACAATATACATATTTTACAACATAAAACAACCAAATTTTTAATTTACCAAAACCTCATAAAAGATGAGTAATAGAATCCCTACATTCCAAGCTTATCAATAATCTTTTAATCTCGAAATTAATTAACGTTAGCTCCACACATCCTTGACCCTAAGGCGTGCATAAGGACAATTAAAACTAAAGTACAACATATAACCACATCCATAAATGAATTATGTGTAAACCCATCTCACTAGTGTGCCATTCAAGTTTTTACGCAACTCTCTTTTAAATACCAAAGAAAATAATTTTTGTCTTAAACACAATATAAAATATGTGTATAAAATATGTGCAAGTAATTTATATGTTTTAGTCTCTTATAAGATTCATAAATCACTTAGGATAGTGTTGAAAAGGTTGCAAGACATTAAGGAATTAGAAAGTGAGCAAAGTTGGGTTCTTGGTTCAGGTTAGCAGCTGGTATACCATGACAAACTAGCGGTATACTTTTGCAAAAAGGCGGGTTTATTATCTACAATTAACACACGGGTTAACAGGTGGTTTACTTAAGGTAGACGGGTGGTTTACTCCCACTGGCAGGTTTACTAGTTTCCAATCTGAAAATTAAAAAATTCATAGAAAATAAAATACAACTCCGATTTAGGCTCATGATAGCTCGTTGAAAAGCTTAGGATGTCTACTTTTAAAATATACAAACTAATTTATAAAATTCATTTTCATTTAACCCCATAATTTTAAGAAAAAGCCACTGCCCATAGAGGTATTACAAAGTTCATGGAATGTCAAGTTTTTCTTTAACCCAAAGCATATTATCCTTGTGCAAAATCTAAAAAACATTCCAAAATATGCAGCATGCATTATATAATCACAATAAACATATTCTCATGAGTTTTATATGAAAATCATCATCAAACCATATCTCTAACCTTTCTTGCAATTAATGAGGAAAACATGCTTAAGTTTGCTCTACAAGCTCAAAACATTAGAACATCAATCTTAAAGTTATGGAAACCGATTTTAAACATTCCTAGCATGTTTGTAATATTGTTATAAAACCAAAATAAAGGTTGGTTATCGGTTTCAATTCAAGACTCAAGTTTTTGTTCATAATTGCTCAAAGATGCATGCTAACATAACTAGAAATTTGCATGAATTTTGAACACAAAAATTATGCATTAAACATAGAGAAAACACATACTAAAAACCAAGTTTAGATTAAAGATAACCTACCTCAAAACTCCTTTGAAAAACACCAAAGTTCAGGTTAAAAAATCAAGCTTGAATTGACTCTTAAATGGCTTCAAACATGGCTAAGAATTATAGTTGTCTTGGCTACAAAGAGAGCTTTGTGCCTTGTGTCTTTAGATAGAAATTGAAGTGAGAAAGGGAGAGGATGAGAATTTAGAAATGAAGGTGGTGAAGGCTGAATAAAACATACCAAAATAATTGAGAGGAAGGGGGAGTTTACGGGAAAACTTATAAGAAGAAACAATGAGCATTAATAGAAAATATCATCATGTCTCCCACGGAGATTCTTAGCAAGCAATGCCAACATTATAGAGAGGACAAATGGAGTAAGTTGTGGAAGAAAATGAAAGAAGCATTAAAAAGGTGGTTGAAAAAATATATCAATGTCTCCTAGCATTAATTCTATGTCTTCTATTAATTGAGGTGAATTAATTCCATGTCTCCTTCGGAGACTTTGTGAGGAATTGGCAAAGTTGTAATTTTTTTTTTACAATTAAAACAACAAAGACAAACTTGGTAATTTTTAATGCTACAAAATTTTAAATTTTCACTTTTTATTCATTAAATTTTACAAAAATCACACCTATTAAAATAACGGGTGTTACAGCTCTCCCCTCCTATAAAAATTTCATCCCTGAAATTTCGTACACTGATGACAATGTTAAAACAAATATGGATACTTCTCTCTCATTTCAGATTCAAGTTCCCATGTGGCTTCCTCCACATCATGATGTTGCCACATCACTTTCACCAGAGGAATTTCACGACGGCGTAATATTTTTATTTCACGATCCAGTATCTGAACTGGAATTTCTTCATAGGTTGTATCTCATTGAATTGGCACATCTGTCCACATGATCACATGTGAAGGGTCAGGTTCATACTTTCTCAACATCGATACATGGAACACATTATGTACATGAGACAATTGTGGTGGTAGATCTAAACGGTATGCCAGCGTTCCAATGCGTTCTACAATCTCAAACGGTCTTGTATACATTGGTGCTAACTTTCCTTTAACACCAAATCGAGATACACCACGTTTTGGTTTCACCTTCAAGAACACAAACTCTCCGACCATGAACTCTAAAGGTCATCTCCTTTTATCCGCATAACTCTTCTGTCGACTTTGAGTTGTTTGAAGACGTTCGCGAATAATTCGGATCTTGTCTGTTGTTTCTTTGATAAACTGAGGCCCAAGTTCAAGATGCTCTTCCTTTTCAGCCCAACACAATGGAGATCTACAAGGCCTACCATATAAAGCCTCATATGGAGCCATTTCAATACTCGTCTAGTAACTGTTGTTGTATGCGAACTCAACATATGGCAGCTGTGCAACCCAATTGGTTCCAAGGTCTAGTACACAAGCTCCAAGCATATCCTCGAGAATTTGAATGACACGTTTAGACTGTCCATCTGTTTGAGGATGAAAGGCCGTACTGAAATTCAGTTGTGTTCCCAAAGCTTCTACAATCCTCTCTAGAACTTTGATGTAAAACGTGTATCCCTATCAGAGACTATTGATATTGGTACTCCATGTAGTGTCACTATCTTTTCCACATACAATTGATATAATTTTGAGACATTATAGCTAGTTCTGATTAGGATGAAATGGGCTATCTTAGTTAAACGATCCACAATTACCCAAACGGCGTCATGCCCCATTTAGTTCTTAGGAAATCCGGTAACAAAGTCCATTGTCACATGATCCTACTTCCATTCTGGAATAGGTAAGCTCCTCAACTCACCTCTAGGCTTTTGATGTTCTGCTTTAACCTGCTACCACATCATGCACTTAGAGACAAAGGTTGCTACATCTCGTTTTATTCCTCACCACCAGTATTGTCGTTTTAGATCCATATAAATTTTAGTGTTTCCAGGATGAATAGCAAACTTTGAACGGTGAGCCTCATCCAGCACCGTACGCCTGAGATATGGATCATGTGGAACAACTAATCTTCCTTTGTAAAGTAAGAACCCTTCTAGCTCAATCTACCATCCATCCAGTTGTTCTCCATTTTGTATTTGCTCCCAAACCCTACGTAATCCTTCATCGTGCCATTGTCCCTGTTTTACTTGCTGAATTAACGTAGGAGTTGCTATCACATTGAATAGGAAAGCTCTTTCATCATCTTCATAATATTGCAAGTTGAAGTTGGCAATGGTGATAACTCGTCTCCAATCTTCCAATGCTAGATTAGCTATAATTTCGTTGTTCTTATGACTTAGAGCATCTGCCACTGCATTTGCTTTTCCAGGATGGTATTGGATACTAAAGTCGTAGTCCACCATGTACTCAGTCCATCTCTGTTGCCTTAGATTGAGATCCCTTTAAGTAAACAAATATTTCAGACTTTGATGATCTGAATATAGCTCAAACTTTGCACCATATAGATAATATCTCCAAATTTTGAGTACGAAAACCACAACAGCTAACTCAAGATCATGTGTGGGGTAGTTCCTCTCGTGGGGTTTCAACTGGTGTGAGGCGTAGGCAACTACTTATCCATGCTGCATTAACACACAACCCAAACCGTTTCCTGAGGCATCACTGTATATTATGTAAGGCTCCTCGTTGTTGGGTATGATCAGCACAGGTGCACTAGTGAGTCTTCGCTTCAATTCCTTGAATGCTTCTTCACATTTATCGTCCCACACGAACTTGACATTCTTCCTTGTGAGTTTTGTCAATAGAGAAGCAATCTTTGAAAAATTCTCTACGAAGCGTCGATAGTACCCAGCTAGTCCGAGGAAACTTCGGATCTCCGACACGTTCTTTAGTCGTTCCCAATTTAGCACTGCTTTAATTTTAGAGGGGTCCACTGAGATGCCTTCTTTAGAGACAACGTGTCTAAAAAACTTGACCTTCGTCATCCAGAAGTCACATTTCTCTCTCTTTGCATAAAGACCATGTTCTCTCAACGTCTGTAGAGAAATCCTCAAATGCTCAGCACGTTCTTCTTTAGTTTTGGAATAGATCAAGATATCATCTATAAAAACAATGATAAATTGATCTAAGTACGGTCGAAAGACACGGTTCATTAAGTCCATGAAAGCCGCTGGTGCATTGGTCAACCCAAAAGGCATGACAAGAAACTCAAAGTAACCATAGCAAGTCTGGAAAGCCGTCTTTGAAATGTCCTCTTCTCTTATCTTCAGTTGGTGATATCCAGATCGTAAGTCAATCTTTGAGAAATAGCAAGATCCTCTTAACTGATCGAACAACTCATCAATTCAGGGAAGAGGGTACTTGTTCTTGATAGTTAGCCGATTAAGCTGGCGATAATCAACACAGAGCCTCAACGATCCGTCATGTTTCTTCACAAAAAGCACTGGAGCTCCCTAAGGTGATGTACTTGGTCGAATAAATCTTTTTTCCAATAATTCATCCAACTGCTTCCTTAATTCCACTTTCTCAGCAGGTGCCATTCGATACGGAGCAATAGAAACAGACGCTGCTCCTTGAGTTAGGTCGATGACAAACTCAATTTCTCTATCAGGTGGAAGTCCGGGTAATTCATATGAAAAAACATCTAAAAATTCATCCACCATAGGAGTGTGAGAGGATAGGTCACTCCTCTTTAGTTCATCCTTCGAAGCAAAGATTGTCCCAAAATTGGTGAAATTCCTTCGTCCTCCAATACAAGCTTTTAGCATTAGGGCTGGCATCACTGTTCCTGTCTTTAACTGAAATTTGATGTCTTGTCCATTCTTGGTGAATAAAGAGACACGTTTCCTATGACAATCTACTATTACCTGGTATTTAGTTAGCCAATCCATTCCTAGGATTACATCGAACTCCATCATAGTTATTACATATAGGTCAGCCGATAGTTTATGTTCTCCTATAACAATACACACTGATTTACAAATTATGGATACTTTAGCTATCCCGCCCATTGGTGTACTAAGGGTTAATGATGAACTATATGTCTTAGTTTCTAATTGTAGTACGGAAGCAAATAACATAAATATAAATGAATAAGTGGCACCAGTGTCAAACAATACATGAGCCCAAGAATGAGACACGTGAATCATACCGTCTACAACGGAGTGATCAGCCTGCTTTGCTTGTCCAGCTGTAGTCGTAATCGCATAAGCTTGTGCTGGTGCTTTCCCTTTATCACTCTTTCCTCGGTTTCCTTGGCTACTACTAGCCTTATTATTATTTCTCCCAGGAAAATATAGCCTTTGATTCACTAAGCCTTGTGGAGTCGGTTGGAAGTTCTGATTAGCATAGAAATTGGAACCCTGTGGCCGCTACTGATAGTTGTATTGAGGCTGGAACCCTTGAGGTTGAGTTACTGATACTTAGAAAGTTGGAGTGTTTTACTGAGGCGCTCCGCGATTTTGACTCCCTCCCCATACAGTAGAGCCAAAATGACTTCCTTGTGGCGTTGGTGCAAAGGATGATTGTGCAGGGCGATTAGGCAATTCCTCCTCAGATGTCCCACTTGTCCACAGTTATGACAAGCATACGGCTGGAAACGACTGCTGCCAGAAGATCCACCACCAATAGTCACTCCACTATGCTAAATAACCTGCCCTTGTGACTTCTCCTTCTTACTTATCTTCCTTTGACACCCACCAGAACCCTTATACTCTCCATAGGAGTTATTTAGTTCTGTCTCTGCTCGTTGTACCGTCGCTACAAGCTCAAGAAAATCTGTTGATGGGACAACAGCTATCATTTGTCTGATTTTCAGCCTCAGGTTATTTCTAAATTTCTTGCATCTCGCCATTGGATCCGATACAGCCTCGGGATTGTAGCGAGACAATTCTATGAATATAGCATGGTATTCAGCAATTGTTGTATCTCCCTGCACCAGGTTTTTGAATTCTCGTATCATTGCTTGCCTATGGCTCTGAGGAATATAGGTGTTGCGAAATATAGTTTCGAACTGCTCCCATGTGAGATTCGGCACGCCATAGTCATCTTTCTGAAGATCCCACCATTCTTCGGCTTTACCCTCAAATATATATGTTGAAAAGCTAACCAATACTCCTGTGGAATCCTCAAGGTATCCAACTTCTTTTTGATAGCCTTTAGCCATTGTTCTGCTATAATAGCGTTAGGTTCTCCACTAAATGTGGGGGGTTTCTGCTTCATAAACTCCTTCAACAGAGTTAGATGTCGTTGCTCGGGATCACGAACCTCCACATTTTGTAAGGCTTGAAGAATTTATCCTAAATTATTCACTTCCGGTGCAGCTGGTGGGGATTGTGTTGCCTGTCGAAGTTGCTCATCTTCTTGAGCTTGTTCCATCGATTCCGGTTGCTCAACTTCTTGAGCATGTTCGACCGGTTGTGACTGCTCAGACGATTGCATTTGACATCTTGGTGGCATAGTTTCTACTGGCTACGAAAATTTAACCAAGATTAGTACCAAATGATGATGACATTAACACTTAACTTTAAAATCATTTCAACAGATTAATTTTTAAGGTGGTGCTATACCCCCCTGGTTAACGGAACCTAGGCTCTAATACCAAAAATTCTGTAACGCCCTTATGTGAGGGTTAGCAATATTGAATAAATAAAAATAATTTTAAATTTAATATTATTTAAATCAATTAAACGATGCCCATGGGTCTTTAAACAAAAATAAAAATAACGTTTAAATACAAACCACAGTTTTTTGTGTAGCACCAAATATATATAGTACAATCATCATCACCATAGTACAATTCTCAAATAACTTAACACAGCCATCATAAAAAAATAATACAAATCTTACATGTTCTAGACAAGTTACAAATAAACAAGATCTTCTAACATGAAAACAGCAAGGTTGTTGTTGCCTATTTCTCTTCAGATATGTTGCACTGAGTTCCACCTGAGAGATGAAGATATGATAGGGATGAGCATCGACATGCCCAGTAGGGAAAATCACGGCTCACCTTATGGTTTATCCATTACCACATTAAAATTGCATGGTTAGTTAAGTTATGTCATATTGTAGATTATGAGGTTTATTATGATCACATCTCGTGGATACCATAGTTAATCATTACCAAGTTTCATAATTATGCATTTATGCAAATATTACCATTCATCATTATTCCTAGGTATCCATATTAAATAGAGTATCACTCAACTCATCGAAACCCAAATGGGCACGCTTGGCCACCCTCTAAACATTCCAAGGGTGTTCTGGTGAGGGGACATTAAGCTCCGAGTCCTCACCAAGTCGATTCCTGTACAGTGTGTTCTGGGACTTTCGACCCAAGAAAGTGTCATCACCTTCCCCCTATTTTATCTTTTAGGGTATTCGTGCCCAAGGACGTAACCGCCGTCCTTTTCACATCTTACTATTCCTCTATATTCAATTTTATTTATAGAGTCAATTTTCCTAACCATGCTTCTCAATTTATAACATATGTCAAATCATTATCTTTCTCACAGTACAATATACATATTTTACAACATAAAACAACCAAATTTTTAATTTACCAAAACCTCACAAAAGATAAGTAATAGAATCCCTACCTTCCAAGCTTATCAACAATCTTTTAATCTCGAAATTAATTAAAATTAGCTTCACACATCCTTGACCCTAAGGCGTGCATAAGGACAATTAAAACTAAAGTACAACATATGACCACATCCATAAATGAATTATGTGTAAACCCATCTCACTAGTGTGCCATTCAAGTTTTTATGCAACTCTCTTTTAAATACCAAAGTAAACAATTTTTGTCTTAAACACAATATAAAATATATGCAAGTAATTTATATGTTTTAGGCTCTAATAAGATTCATAAATCACTTAGGATAGTGTTGGAAAGGTTGCAAGATATTAAGGAATTAGAAAGTGAGCAAAGTTGGGTTCTTGGTTCAGGTTAGCAGCTGGTATACCATGACAAACTGGCGGTATACTTTTGTAAAAAGGCGGGTTTACTATCTACAATTAACACACGAGTTAACAGGTGGTTTACTTAAGGTAGACGGGTGGTTTACTCCCGCTGGCAGGTTTACTAGTTTCCAATCTGAAAATTAAAAAATTCATAGAAAATAAAATACAATTTTAATTTAGGATCATGATAGCTCGTTGAAAAGCTTAGGATGTCTACTTTTAAAATATGCAAACCAATTTACAAAATTCATTTTCATTTAACCCCAGAATTTTAAGAAAGAGCCACTGCCTATAGAGGTATTACAAAGTTCATGGAATGTCAAGTTTTTCTTTAACCCAAAGCATATTATCCTTGTGCAAAATCTAAAAAACATTCCAAAATATGCAAGATGCATTATATAATCACAATAAACATATTCTCATGAGTTTTATACCAAAATCATCATCAAACCATATCTCCAGCCTTTCTTGCAATTAATGAGGAAAACATGCTTAAGTTTGCTCTTCAAGCTCCAAACATTAGAACATCAATCTTAAAGTTATGGAAACCGGTTTTAAACATTCCTAGCATGTTTGTAATATTGATATCAAACCAAAATAAAGGTTGGTTATCGGTTTTAACTCAAGGCTCAAGTTTTTGTTTATAATTGCTCAAAGATGTATGTTAACATAACTAGAAATTTGCATGAATTTTTAACACGAAAATTATGAATTAAACATAGAGAAAACATATACTAAAAGCCAAGTTTAGATTAAAGATAACCTACCTCAAAACTCCTTTGAAAAGCACCAAAGTTTGGGTTAAAAAAATCAAGCTTGAATTGACTCTTAAATGGCTTCAAACATGGCTAGGAATTATAGTTGTCTTGGCTACAAAGAGAGTTTTGTGCCTTGTGTCTTCAGGTAGAAATTGAAGTGAGAAAGGGAGATGATGAGAATTTAGAAATGAAGGTGGTGAAGGCTGAATAAAACATACCAAAATAATTGAGAGGAAGGGGGAGTTTACGGGGAAACTTGTAAGAATAAACAATGAGCATTAATAGAAAATATCATCATGTCTCCCATGGAGATTTTTAGCAAGCAATGCCAACATTATAGAGAGGACGAGTAAGCTGTGGAAGAAAATGAAGGAAGCATTAAAAAGGTGGTTGAGAAAATATATCAATGTCTCCTAGCATTAATTCTATGTCTTCTATTAATTGAGGTGAATTAATTCCATGTCTCCTTCGAAGACTTTGTGAGGAATTGCCAAAGTTGTAATTTTTTTTTTTTACAATTAAAACAATAAAGAAAAACTTGGTAATTTTCAATGCTACAAAATTTTAAATTTTCACCTTTTATTCATTAAATTTTACAAAAATCACACCCGTTAAAATAACGGTTGTTACGTATGCACTTTAATTTACTACTTTGTTTTCCTGTTTTGTAATTCGCAAAATCGAACATTTGCATTTTTTTAATGTTGAAATGGAAACATTCACAAAATCTGACATTTGGATTATCCTATGAAATTCTTACTCCAAACGACCAACTTTTAAAAAATCACGATAAGGATATTCTTTAAATTCTCCATCGCTTGACCAACAAATTATTAATTAAGTCTATATGTGTATACACATATATACACACACCCCATTGATTTCTTGTGACATATCATATCCTTAACAATATTTAAGGGTATATCTTAAGCAAATTATCGACCTTAATTTGAAAAGATTTAATTTGATGAGATCAAGTTTCAGAACTTCCCAAATAAGCATCATTTATCCATATCTCATGAGCTTTTTTTCCTTTTATTTTGAAGGTACATGTCTCATGAGCTCCAATACATGGTCGAAACTTAAATTATAAGAGTATTAATTGTAGGTATCATTATTATTATTATCATCATCATCATCATCATCATCATATTTTGAGTAAAAAAGCTATTATTAGTTGTAAGTGTACCATCTGACATTTTAAAAAATTAAGCTGCCAAAAAAAAAAAAAAAAAGATAAGCTACATGAGATCAAGGATGATGATGATTTCGTAACTTCATAATTTTTAGTTTTTTTGCTTGTTATTACAATTTATATATATGAATTAGTTAGATTACTAACTGTTCAGGAAATATTCAGGAACGACCAGGGAACAGGAGCTCATGAATAATATCTTAATATTTTGAAATCATACATAAACCAAAAACATTAAATTAAGAGAATCTATTAATAGCTGCGTTCCATGCATGTATCTTGATTACGAAGTTGGGTCAATACAATAACTATTGAAAAAAACTCAATTATCTAATTAATCATACTGCTCAAATATTACCTGATGAAGGCCATTTCAAAAGCTATTAATATTACTTTTTGTTTTGTTAGCCAACACCCTGGTTTTTAGCTGGATTGAGGTTGATTTTGCATTTTCAAAAACAAATGGCAGAAGCTAGATGATGCTCTAGCTGTAGCACACGGTCCTTATCCAAATCTAACGAATGAGCTTTGACGAGTTGTTAATTTATTAATTAATTTAGATTAAGCTAGAATATGACCTAACTTTTCTGATTTTAGTTTGTTTTGTAAAGTCAATGTATTTGCTTTAACTTGTTATTCAGCCTGCACGTTTCCTGGGTTTTTATTATTTCAGGGCAAAGTTAGGATTTTGTACTTAAAATCATACACTACAAATTATAAGAAAATAGCAACTTTCAATTTTATGTTTAAAGACTTTACGGAAAATACTGTGAACATTTTGCACCATTCAACATGTGAGCTGATCACTAAATGCTTTTTAGGGCGTTCGTTAAGCCAGCTTGAAGTAAAACATTTGAAGTTTAAACTTAAAATACTTTAATAGTTTAAATTTTGATTTAAGCTAAGTTCTCTAATATATGGACTCTTTATTATATGTTCAAATTGTTTGCTTATTATCCCTCTTTTTATTTTAAAATTATACACACACATTGAAAAAAAAAAGGAATCATATAAAATGTTTAAATATTAGTCCCTATTAGACCATATTATTTAACTTTCTCTTAGTTGATTATTTTTATCTTTTATTTTTTTATTTTTTTGAGAAAAAAAAGTTCTTTTGAGGTGTAGTTATACCAGCTAGCATGCCCCAATGAACTCAAAATTTGAAGAGGGGGATGGGAGAGTGGACTATGATGTCTCACCTGTTAGGGTTATTAATTGGACCGCTTTCTAAGTGCATTGAGAATATACATTGTATAGCTTTAAATGGATTTCCCATACCTCTTTAAGCTTATTGGTACTTAGTCATGGTTTTTCTTTTATCTTCTTCTCTCCCCACTCTATGTTTGGGATTTAGCTTAGGGTTTTGGTGACACATGCATATAGGCATATAGGGTCATTTTAGGGTGGGGCCAAGGTTATATCTTAGGGTCACAAATCCCTAACAGTGCGCGCGCGTGTATATCATTATATATTCTTACAATATATTGTTTAGGGTCTATACAGTACATTTGCTAGGAAAGAGTGATGTTAAAACACAGATATATATGTATTTACAATATATTGTTTTGAGTCCATACAGTACATTTGCTCTGAAAGAGTTATGTCAAAACACAGATATATATGTGTCGCTGTGTGTGTGTACGTATGCATTTTCTTTCCAAATCCAACAATACTGATTATGGAAGTATCTGCTGTCTTTGAAGCATTTTGTTTTTCTCTTTCCAAAGTTGAAGTTCTTGCTAGTACTGATCCCTCTCTCTCTCTCTCTCTCTACAAGAAACCCACTTCCTATATCCCTAGTCCCTACGCCTTCTTTTCCACTATGAGGCGTGCAAGATTGATCAGTACATATATGACACTAATGGGCATCTGATATAGGAACACATGATACATATTGTTACTATATGACTTGTTAAAAATTGACGGTCATCATATGCCCACATATGTTATTGATCCTAAAATAATTTTGTGATAATCACTTGATTTACACCATCAATTTCATTAACTATAGCCTCTTAATTGTATGGTTAAAAAGTGATAATCGTGTTTTTCCATTGATTATAGTACGTACTAGTATTAAATTTTGCACCCCTATATGTATATCTGAACATGGACCATATATTTAGGGTACTACAAATAAAGCCACACACATAAACACTACAATTCAAAAAATAAAAAATAAACATTATATGTATAGACTTGGTACACGAAGACAATTTTAAGAGATGTAGAGAGTATTTGTTAATCTTGATGGAACTCATAGTTCTAACTGTCTCATGTTATAATGTAAAACAAAAATATATTAGTATAAAACTTTCACATGCTACAATCACAATTCAATCTATATTCCCAAACGCTCTCATAGCAATATCTTATTAAACCATGCCAAAGAAATCATGTTCAAAGACAAATAGGTTATGATGTTTACATCTCTGGTAAGCTTAAACTAAATTACTATAACAATTTAATTATATGAGAAAAAATACTATAACAAAACTGGATCAAATTAAAAATTTTTCTATTTCAACCAAAGAACCAAATATCATAGTAGTTTATAAGATATTTAGATCGCCTGTTTCAAAGTAGAAATATTGTGATAATTTAAATTCTACAATGAAAGAAGACATTACAGTAACACCAATTCGAACCAGAAAACAAATATGTACTAGATTCTGAAAATTAATCAATTGCAGTAAAATGAAATAAGGGAAAGCAAAAGCAAGGAAGTGTGATCAGGCAACTAAATTGGTGCAATATTGAGCTGTAGGTGGACGATAAGTCATATACATAATGTTGTAGCTCTAGGACCACACCCCACCAAAGCCTTGAATGGACCACCATGCACAGTAGTATAGTAATGGTTGTAGTATTAAGAGTATTAGTACTGTTTTACCTTCCAGTTGGCGGCTATCATGTCTTATTCTTTTCAATGTCCCCTTCTTTGATCAGTCTGTGTTTTTGACCTTTCGTGCATGAAGGGAATTAGTAAAGAAATCGCTTGGATATCCGTTCTAGATAATGACCTTCAAGGACATACATGAAGAGAGAGATCATAGAGAGAGAATGGGAAATTTTGAGTCTGTATAGAGCTTTTCAATGAAGGAATGGAAGCAATACACAGATAGCTTTTTCTATACAAGTCCGTAGTGTTTGCACATTTTAATATTGTGTTTACCATATCTTACTTAATAATATTTATTTTCTTTTTTTTAACTTCAAAATGTCATATTGCTATGAAAGAGATGCAAAACTTGACAAAATGTTTCTGAAAACTAGAGGAAAAAAAAAAAAGCATTTAATTACTCTTCGTGCTCGAAGTAGAAAAGGATTTAAGTCAAGTAAATAATTAAGCACTTATTATGATTTATGGTGAGACTCGTCGCCACACGTTTAGTTGTTTTTTCGGAGAGATGATCATATTTAATTCTTTTTTTCTAAGGTAGACTTTTTGGATTTTGCATTTTAAAGATTTTGATGAGGCCTTTTCTGCCTATAGATGTAAGAGTAAATTTATTTAACTTACAAATTTTAACAAGTTTATGCTTTTATTTTCTTTTTAGATTCCGCCTTTTATTTGTGTTGCCTACGGGCTATTCTTCTTTTTTTCTTTTTGTTATTATTATAACTATTGTTTAAAATAAATTGCGTAGGAAAATCTATCACTCTAAGTTCTATATTTATATATATATAATAAATAGCTCGGTTGGTTCTTAACTTTTTTTTATTTAACTGGGCTAACCTTTTAAAAATGGTGCAATTTAGTGCCTAAAATTTACTTTTGTACGAAAAAGTTTGTTAGACTTTATTTTTTTACTAAAAATTACCATACTATCCCTTCAAACTAATTGGTACATTAAAAAATTTTATTTCAATTTATTTTGTTTCTTTTTCTTTCTCCCTCCTTCTCTCACTCATTCACTCCCTCCTTTCTCTCTCTACTGTGAATCAAACACAACACCCAAACCCAGGCCCCCCAGACGACAACCTCCCGACCAGCCCCCCTGGGTGACCTCCCAAACCTAGCCCACCCACCAATGCCAGCGACCTCTCTACCAGCCCCCTCTACCCGTCGGCAACCTCTTGAACATAGCCCCCCAAGAAGAAGAAAAAAGAAAAAAAAAAACAGAAAAAAAAAGAAAAAGATGAGAGATAAAAAAAAACTTTGTTTTGATTTTTTTGTTTAAAAATCAGTTTTTTTTTTTTAATTTGACTTTAATAATATATATTTATTGTTCTTTATTTTTAGTTGTTTTTATATTTTAATTTTAACTTTTTAAAAACAAATTAGATATTTTATCTAAAATACTCTCACTTAAGTAGTCAAAACAAAGTTTTCCGTCCAAAATTAAACAGTAGGAACTAAATTGTACTTTTTAAAAAAGATTAGACCTAGTTAAACAAAAAAAGTTGGAGATCAAATTGTACCTTTTTAAAAAAATTGGGTATTAATCAAGCTATTTACCAATATATATATATATATATATAGAGAGAGAGAGAGAGAGAGAGAGAGAGAGAGAGAGAGAGAGAGAAAGAAAGAGTGGCCACAGATAAAATCAGTCTTGATCATTGGCTAGATGGTCTCCACATTCTATTTATGATGTTACCTGGAGATATGTACAAACATTTCTTTAAGACGCGATTGAGACATATATAATATATGTATATGTCACTTAGCTTCCACTATTAGTGAGTATATATATTAGGAAGTGCCATAAAGAGGTATCAAATCCAATTCTCTCGAACACTATATATCAGTGAGAATTTTATAACTAATGGAAATCTCATGATACCCTAAAAGATCTGAAAGCCCTCTTTATGCTAATTTTATAGCATGAATTTTATAGCAATGTTCGTTATTCCATTTGTAAGTATAAAGCCCCACTTAAATCCCAATATAAAGTGTGGTTGGAATTAAAATTTTTAAACTGAAAATTATAACATGAGAGAGCTTTGTATTGTAACAATTTTTTACTTTTGCTATAATTACTGAGAGTTGTATACGATTTATTAGTTAGAATTAATTAATTATAACTGAGAGCTAAACACTTCAATAGTTTCCACATGATTAAAACCTTCTCCATTAGAGCTTTTACTCTCGGAATCTTCTAGACTACACATCTAGTTAGAAGATTAGTAAACATCAGGGACTGATAGCTCTGTCAAATAGGAAGTAGTGTTTATATAAATTTTTTCAAGTATAGCATGAACAAAAACATTTTTCAAAAGCATGGCTTGACATGTAATTTTCTCTTATAGGTTTGTAATTGGGACAGTTATGGAAATTAGACCAAAACCAATAAAGAAATAAAAATTAATAAGCCAAATAAATGTGCTAAAATATTTATATCTTGAACGGAGTGCTAAATGAGTGTGTATATGTGTGTGTCAAATTAATGTTAAGTTAGAGGAAAAAAAAACTCTTCAAAACAATCTTGTTGTCTTTTGGTTAAATTGACATGTTCACTTAATTATTACAATATTATTATTTTCAAACTAACTTAAATTAAAAGTTTACCAATTTTAAAAATTAATTAATAATTAGTAATTAAGATAAAAAGTAGATATAGTATTTAAAATAACATTATACATAAGAGTACAAAACAATATAACACGTCAAATATGTCATTATCTAAGTTTGGTATTCAATATAGTATTGGCATTTGCATTGGATATATGATCATAGTTTTCTTATGTTTTGTGACCTTCAAAATTAGATCAAAAGTACTTTTCTCTTTTTTAAAAAATTAAAAAAGAGTTGTAGAAACCAATTATAACTACCCACCCAAGAAACGTTTACACGCTAAGAAATGTTAGTATTAAAGCATACTTATAATATCTCACAATGCTAAAGGAGCGTGCCAATCCCTTAAGTGGTAAAGCAAGGGTGTTAAATTTATCATATGCAATGCTTGATAGAAAATTCAGGACCAACTATAACATATGTCAAATATTGGTGTTTGATTATTATTATTTGATATATTTACTTTTTATTTAATTATTACGATATTAAAATCTTTAAATTAGTTTATTTTTACAACTTACAAAGATTAAAAATTTTGATAAAAAATAAATATAACATTATGATATAAAGCATAAATCAAAATAACATAAAAAATGTGCTAATTTTAGACTTTTTGATGTCAAATATAATATTGATATTAACATTTATATCGAAGACAGTCTTACTTATTTAAGAGAAAAAACATGCCATCTAGGTCCACCAAAGCCAAAAGAAGCCCCCTGAGGAATGTCACTATTAAGCCATACCTTAATTGTTTCAACAGTTGAACGGTCTTGAAACTTCAGATTTACAAAACCTCTCGAGACTAATTTGATAGTGTTTGAAAAGGTGGTGGAAACCGTTGATTGGAACCATTTTTACTATAGCATGGGAGAGCTTTACACTGTAGCGTTTTTTTTTAAATATTTTTTATACTGTAGCATGTGAGAACTTTATACTGTTTATAACTGAAAAAGTAGTTCTCATCACTTTTGTCAAACAAGGGTGAGGCTAACATTATTACGTAGAACAAAATTAAAAAAAAAATCGAACTAAATAGTTTGATAATCATAGTTTGTACGTCACTTAAAGGAGAAGCTACCCCCATATCATAGAATATAGCCCCATGCTATAGAATATATGCCTTAGCTTGATTCTGTAGCTTTTTTAACTTTGCAAATATAAAATCTGCTCGTCACTATCATTGTTCTGCTGTAGTGAAACCTTTTACAATATCTTTTTTCTTTCTTGCGCTCTTGAAATTTTCACTTAGAAAATCTACCTTCCTCAAAAAATTACCCTTAGGTTTAATCTTTGAGTACTTATATTTCAACTTAAAGTCTCAAATAAATTAAGAATTAATTTCATAAACACCCTAATATTATATATGTATCCTAACTCAACATACTCTCGAATTTTCAAAAGAATTTATGTCATCTCTCCCCCCTCAATTATACAAATATATCAAAACATCCATTTTTGTCAAGATCCATCTATGATATTAACCAAAGGTTATTGTGGCACTAATTGTAATTTCGATTAGAACTATTGATTAAGTCATTTTCAAAAAAGGGGAAAAAAAAAGGAAAAGAAAAGAACTATTGGCTAAAGTCAAGTTCGCCTCCGTATTGTTGATCTTGTGTCGGCTTGCGTCTCCATCTTGAAAGGTGGTTATTGCACCTCTACAGACTACAACTACATAAAACCAACGAAATGACCCACATGACATGCTGAAAATGCATTAATGAAGATGCAAGTCCCCTCCACTCTCCCGTTTGGAGACCCAAGTAGCCCCCCACCGTGATGCCTTTTGCCCCCTTCTCCCCACCGCAGTCTGGTAAGAGTTGCAAAAATTTTTCTTTTTAGTAGAATTAAAAGTCGTAGCTTTTTAACAAGTGTTTAGAACCATATTTTTAGAAGATTTTTTAATGAGTCAAAATGATTTTAAAAATTTTCCAATAAGTTAAAGAAATGTCTTTAATGAAGTTCATAATGTCTTATATATTGAAAGTTGTCTTTAATCCAAGTTTTACAGTCTATTCAAATAGCTTTTTTTGATAAGTTATATTTTGTGATTTTAACTTGAATCATTTTTAAAAAGTCAAAGCATGCACTTTTGACAGAGCATCACGCACTTAGAGAAACAACTTTTATTCTCATAAAGCCAAAAGCAACAAGAGAAGCTCTACCTGTAATGACCGAGAAAAATGTCATTAATAAAACCAAATATTTAATTAGGTTTAATTAATGAATTTACTTTTAAAAATGTAAATTGTTGTAAAAATTACGATAAAGTAAGAATAAACGGCATTGAATGTAAATAGGACATAGATGTTGTCCAAACCCAAATCAGGGGTAAAAAGGAGGCTGAAGCAGTATAAGTATACTGCTAAATGAAAACACAGATACAAAAAATGTTATGATTGGCCTCCAAAAGTAAACGAAAAGTAAGTCAAATATTTTTATACAGTCTAAGGATAGAAAGTACACCAATTTGACTACAGTAGTATAGAAAAAATACTGTGTGATGAAAAATTACATAGTATAAATTTTTAATTCCACAAAGTGGACACTCCTTGGTTTTCTATTGGGCCACATGTCTAGAAAAGTGGCCCAATCACCTTGTGACATCTAGTGGTATACTCATGGGTTACCATGAGTCACCAAATGTGATAAGGAAGCATTTAATGCATGGTTATCACAAAATTTCATTTCCTTTCTTCTTCTCCAAGTTCCGGCAGCCATTGTTGAGACTTCAAAAAAAATTTTCTCAGCCCCCAAACAAGTTTTACAAGCAAGTAAAGGATTTTCCACAACTTTTAAGGTAAAATCCTAAACTTTTTAATGAGTTTTCATGGGATTTTTCATGGGTTGAAGAGAGAAATTTATCCATGGTATTTTTTTTATGGAAAGGAAGCTTAGGAGGGAGTTCAAAGGGATTTTGAAGGCTTGAAACCAAAATGGTGTTATTTTGGTAAGTTTTAAGTTTTAAAGTTTTGAAATTTTATAGATTTTATTTTGATTTCCATTCTTTCAGACTCATGTGGGTTCTTAAGTATGTATTTGCTAAAATTTCATGCACATGTGAAGTATTGCATGTTTAAGTTGTGAAATTTTGATTTATGATACAAAATGGTAATTTTTGCAAAAAGCGTTATTTTTGTAAATTTAATGTTAGTTTTAGTAAAAGTGATGTTTGAGCATGAGAATGTTTTGATTAAGGCATGAAATGGTTTCTGCAGGGGTAGAATTGCAAGTTTGAAATGGATTTTTGTAAAAATGCCATAGAGACTAAATTGAAAGAAAAAGATTTCTCTTAGCAGAATTAAAAAAGGCCAAAAAACCCTTGTACAGTGAGATTTTGGGAAAAGTTAAAACACAAAAGTTGTAGATCTCGACAAAACTATTAGGCAATATGGACAGTTCGTCAAAAAACTCAGTCGTTTGTGAGATTTTGATTTTTCAAAGAATTTACGAAAAATTGTGAAAATTTTTTAAAAGGATAAAAACGTCATTTCCCAAAGGATTTTGAATACTGTACTTTGAGCAAAAATGATCCTTGAGAAAAATAGGAAATTGTGATGCAAAGAAGTAAATTTTATTCCTGGGGACAAAATCGTCAAAATTTTCAGTTCAGGGACTAAACCGTAAAGTTTTATGAAAATGGAGCATAATTGAGAAATAAAGAGATTAAACCCACTAGGGTGTTATTTTAAAATTAGTATGTGGTTATTTTCATAAGAATAACGAAATCGAGCTTGGGTAGGTTAGTGGACTCACGGAGGGCAAAATTGTCATTTTTGCCCAAATAATCGAACCGCTTTGAAATGTTTCCAATGGGATAAGAAAACGACTAGAAAGGTTCCCGCCATTCGTTAGAAACGATAGGGTAAAGTTAATAGAAATAAGAAAAACCAGTAGTTTTTAGAGTTGTACATAGTAATGCAACTCAATTTATTAACTAACAGATGTTTCGTATCGAAACATAGTGGAATTTGGTTAATGGCTTTGTAATTGGCCAACAAGATCCTAGGAGTCTAGGAGAAGGGAAGTCAAGGTTAAGTTGCCCGACATTTGCATCAAGTAAGTACCTATCCCACCTACAGTATGAAATTGTAGGCTTAAAGTGTAAAATGTGTATATGTATACATGTGTGTATATCAATGTGTATACTTATATGTATGCAATGACATAAGTATTTATAAAAATGAAATGGTATACTTGTGAGTATATGGAATATATATATATATATATATATATATATACCTGAGAGTATATAATGACATATACCTGAGTGTATATGATGATCTGTATCAGTGTGTATATTTTATGTTAAGTGCCTGTGAGTACATTATATTGTATACATGTCCGTATATTAATGTGTACCAGTGTGTATATTTTATGTTAAGTACCTTTGAGTACATTATGCTATATACCTGTCCGTATATTAATGTGTAACAACGTATATATTTTATGTTAAATACCTGTGAGTACATTATGCTATATACCTGTGCATATATTAATGTGTACCAGTGTGTATATAAAGTATGTACCTGTGTGTACTATATCGTGCAAGAACATTTATGTAGATTATGTTATGTATAACATGTAATCATCACTTCATACATGGTATGATAACCATAATAAGTGAATTGGTAAACGAATTACCAAAAGTTAAGAAAAGTGTCGTACTGACTCCTGACTCAATGGGAGTTTAAGGATTACAGGATGGTCATGGTATTACGTAGACCTAAGTGCGCAATGGTACGAACACTTGGGCCCTAGTTAAAGATAAAAAATGATAATGATAAAGAAGGACTATAAGAAAGCATAATGAGATCATGCATTTTATTGAATGTGCATGTCGGTTTATATGGGACTTACTGGGCATTAGCTCATTAAGTATTTCATGCTGTAGATATTCTGACTAAAAGGTCAGAATAAATCGTAATGATGAGCTGGCAGACGGATGATGTGTACAGACTGGTATGATTTCTGCCACAGTATGTTTTCCGTTGTATGGTATTTTAAAATATTTTGAAAGCAGTGTTTGATAAGCTATATTGTAAAAGAAGGATGATTATGTAAACACAAGTATATGTTTGTATTACAAAGTTGTTAAACCAATATATGTACAGTATTTTAAAAAAAAAAATTCCTAAATTTTTGCCCTAAAGTAAGTAAAAAAGAGTTTTATCACAGCTCGAAAAGACGGGTTGTGACAGTTGGTATCAGAGAGGAAATCTTGCCACCCTACTGCACAGTGTCGTCTGCTCCATTGTCATAGCTCAAGTAAGATAGTTTATTTTAAGTATAGGAATGTTTAGTTGCTAATTTTATGTGGCATTGAGATGTTAATTATGACAATAAATATAGCATATGGCAGAACCACATTATGATCGAGATATGGAAGCTGATCGAAGGGCTAATATTGCTTTTCAAGATGCAATGCCACCACGATACTCTGGGAGTCGGCAACCTATGGTGTTGACCGAATGGCTTCATACAGTTGAGGTAATCTTTGATGCTTGTCATACGCCACCACATCTACAGGTTTTATTGGCCTCAGGATTTTTTTTTAGGGAAGCTTTAGCATGGTGGCTGAGGATTGGACCTGATGATCGACCAGGGGACTGGCAAGGCTTCAGACAACAAATTCAAGCTGAATTCACTCCTTTACCTCTAGCAGATGGCATGCACATCCAAATGATTTCGATGCTATAGGCTGATTGGCGACGCAAGTTGTACTTACGTGTGGAACCAATTTGGGGAAGATATGTAGGGGAGCCGGTAGATCACTATATCTTAAGGTTTTGCCGAACCATGATGCCATTGATTCCTCCCGAATTACCTTTACGGCAAATTTGTGATCTGGTTTGGAGAGATCTTCCTGATACAGTCTAGCAGCAATGCAATATCCAAGGAACTACCTTAGCGTCCACGACTTTCTTATGGCGGTACTACACGCTGAGCAGAATATAGTCGCGCCCCTAAAAGATCCCCCAATGGATATGGAAGATGATGATGATGATGATGATGGTGATGATGATGATGATGATAGTGATGAAGAGCCCGTGCCTCCTGAACCCATTATTGCAAGTGATGACGAATCTACTGACTCGGACGAAGAGGAAGAGGAGGATCCTAAGGAGGATTCTGAACATAGTGACATGTCAAGAGTCGAGTCAGACTAAAAAGAATTTATGAAGATTTTTGTAGTCTAACGTATATAGATATGGGATTAGTATAGTTTTAGGCCTGGTTGCCTCTATATATGTATGAGTATGTATGTATGTTCTGGCAAGTGGTATCCTTCCCGGCAATAGGGTATATATAGCCGGAAGTGATAATTGCTCTTGGAAATGATATGAATAGTTATGTATGAAAGGAAAGTATGTATGTATATTAGTTATGCATGTAATGTTACAAAGAATGTAAAAAGGAAATGGAAAAGGTTCATGAAATGAAATGTATGAAGGTTACTGAAATGAAATATATGAACTGAAATGTATGAAATGAAACGTAAGAAATGAGATATTGAGTTATGTTATCGTTTATGTTTGTATGTATTTATATGATTGAAGAATGTTCTTTATAAAATACTATTAAGTTAATAGTATATACTGATGTAACAACGAAATTGTATGATAGGCTTGTAAACCTATTTTATTATCGATGGCTAATACACCCGGAGAACCTGTGAACCCGGATTTGATGGCCATGATTACTGAGTTACAACAGAAACTCCGAACTCAGGAGTTAGAAATGCAAGAGTTAAGAGCACAACTAGCGAATCAGAATCTCGAACCGCAAGCATGTGCGAACTTGCCACCCCTAGTATTACCACCTCAGCAAGTGGAACCGGCTGCTCCAGTTGTTCCAGCTGTTTCGGTAGCATCTGCTACCGAATTCTATGAAAGATTCCAACGGATGAAAGCCCTGGAATTTGACAGATCTACAGATCCATTAGAAGTCGATGATTGGCTTACTGGTATAGAACGAGTTTTGAAATTTATGGGGCTTAGTGATCATGAGAAAGTCTTGTGTGCCTCATTTTCTCTCACCAAGGATGCTAGGAGATGGTGGGAATCAATAGAATGTAGAAGGAATGTAAATGAAATGACATGGCCTGATTTTGTGGAAGAGTTCAGAAGGGCTTATTTCAATGTGGAAACGATGGCAGCCCAACATGAAGAATTCAATAACTTTAAACAAGGCAACATGTCAGTGGCAGATGCTGTGAAGAGGTTTAACCAATTGGCACACTTATGTCCTGAATTAGTACCCATGGATCGGGAACGAATAAGAAGATTGATGAGAATGTTTCGAACTGACATTGCCCTTATAGTCGATAGTGGAGGGCAAGCCCCTATGGATGTAGAGGATTGTATTGAATGGGCTACTAGAGCCGAATTTAGAATCGCTTGTGACAAGGAAGAGAGGGCAAGAATTTTCAAGACTTTAAAGGAGGAGAAGGCTTTAGCTAAGTAGAGCAAAGTGGTACAGGCAAAAGGGCAAGGAAGTGTTCCAAGTTAAGGGCAGTCCCAAAACCATCCAGTTGGACGCAACCGCAATGCTAACAATAAGAGGAAATGGAACGCGATTAGTTCAAAGAATCAAAAAGGACAACCTCAGAAAAGAATCAGTGATGGAGGAAACAATAAGCCTCTCTGCAATCAGTGGGGAAAGAGACATGCTGGAGAGTGTAAAGATGGCACCAACAAGTGCTTCCTCTGTGGCAAAGAAGGGCACTATGCCAGAAACTGTTTCTCCAATCTCCAGAATCGGAATAATCAAAATCAGCAAAGGTCTCAGGGAACCCAGCTTCACGCAGTCCAAGCACAAAATGAAGGCCCTAGTATCAGTCAGGGATGCTTGGAAGCTCTATAACCAAGTGGATGAATTTACGCTTATATGAAGAAGGAGGATGATGCAGGAACATCGTTGGTGGTAACAGGTCAGTTTTCTGTTGCCAATACTGATGCCTATGTTTTATTTGACTCTGGTGCAATGCATTCATTTGCCTCGTTTAAGTTTGCTAAACGGTTAAGGAATGAATGGGATAGAATAGAACAGACTTTTAAAACTGCACTTCCCTCGGGGAGGTATTGAGTTCTGATTATTGGTTACGTCACGTATCGATAATCATTTGTGGAAGGAAATTGTATATTGATTTGATCATAATTGATATACAAGACTACGAAGTTATCCTAGGAATGGATTTCTTGGGAAAGTACATGGCCAAGATTAACTGTAGACACCACAAGGTTACGTTCCGACCTTCTGGAAGTGAAAAGTTTGTGTATTCATGAAAGGTTCCTAAGGCTCCAAAGGCGCTAATTTCGGCGTTAAAAGCAAAGAAGATGTTGGAGAGTGGATGCACCGGCTATTTGGTGAACTTAGTGAGCAAGCCACAAAAGGGTCAGTTAGGACCAGATAAGGTCCCCATAGTAAAAGAATTTGTTGATGTGTTTCCAAATGAGTTACTAGGCTTACCATCGGAACGAGAGATCTCGTTCGAGATTGAGTTGACACCAACTAAAGCCCCGATATCAAAGGCACTGTATCGTCTGGCTCCAGGAGAGCTCAAAGAGCTGCAGGTGCAACTACAAGAGTTGCTGGATAAAGGATTTATTCGACCGAGTCATTCCCCATAGGGAGCGCCTGTATTATTTGTCAAGAAGAAAGATGGAACGTCACGAATGTGCATCGATTATCGAGAGCTAAACAAAGTCACAATTAAGAATAAGTATCCACTTCCAAGGATTGATGACCTATTTGATAAATTGAAAGGAGCGTCAGTATTCTCGAAGATCGATCTACGCTCTAGATATCATCAACTACAAGTTAAAGAGAAGGACATGCCAAAGACGGCGTTTCGAACGCGGTATGGGCATTATGAGTTTTGTGTCATGCCATTTGGACTGACTAATGCCCCGGCAGCATTTATGGATCTTATGAACCGGATTTTCAAGGACTACCTTGACAAGTTTGTCATAGTTTTTATTGACGAAATCCTGATATATTCAAGAACACCAGAGGAACATGCAGAGAACCTGAGGATCGCACTATAATTATTGAGAAGACATCAATTGTACTCCAAGTTCTCAAAATGTGAGTTTTGGCTGGAAAAGGTCCATTTCTTAGGACACGTGGTGACACTGATTTGACCTCCAAAAAATGTGAGTTTCGCAGATACAAAAAATGTTATGATTGGCCTCCAAAAGTAAACGAAAAGTAAGTCAAATATTTTTATACAGTCTAAGGATAAAAAGTACACTGATTTGACCACGACAGTATATGAAAAATACTGTGTGATGAAAATTACACAGTATAAATTTTAAATTCCACGAAGTGGACACTCCTTGGTTTTCTATTGGGCCACATGTCTAGAAAAGTGGCCCAATCACCTTGTGACACCTAGTGGCATACTCATGGGTTACCATGAGTCACCAAATGTGATAAGGAAGCATTTAATGCATGGTTATCACAAAATTTCATTTCCTTTCTTCTTCTCCAAGTTCCGGCAGCCATTGTTGAGACTTCAAAAAAAAATTTCTCAGCCCCCAAACTTTGCAAAAATATCCCCAAACAAGTTTTACAAACAAGTACAAGGATTTTCCACAAGTTTTAAGGTAAAATCCTAAACTTGTTAATTAGTTTTCATGGGATTTTTCATGGGTTAAAGAGAGAAATTTATCCATGGTATTTTTGTATGGAAAGGAAGCTTAGGAGGGAGTTCAAAGGGATTTTGAAGGCTTGAAACCAAAAGGGTGTTATTTTGGTAAGTTTTAAGTTTTAAAGTTTTGAAATTTTATAGATTTTATTTTGATTTCCATTCTTTCAAACCCATGTGGGTTCTTAAGCATGTATTTGCTGAAATTTCATGTATATGTGAAGTATGGCATGTTTAAGTTGTGAAATTTTGATTTATGGTGCAAGATAATAATTTTTGCAAAAAGTGTTATTTTTTAAAATTTAATGTTAGTTTTAGTAAAAGTGATGTTTGAGCATGAGAATGTTTTAATTAATGCATGGAATAGTTTCTGCAGGGGTAGAATTGCAAGTTTGAAACAGATTTTTATAAAAATACCATAAGGACTAAATTGAAAGAAAAAGATTTCTCTCGACAGAATTGAAAAATGGCCAATAACACCCTTGTACAGTGAGATTTTGAGAAAAGTTAAAACATTAAAGTTGTAGATCTCGACGAAACTGTTAGTTATTGCAAATGGTTCGTTGAAAAACTCAGTCATTTGTGAGATTTTGATTTTTCAAAGAATTTACAAAAATTGTGAAAAATTTTAAAAAGGGCAAAATGTCATTTCCTAAAGGATTTTGAATATGGTCCTTTGAGCAAAAAATATCCTTGAGAAAAATAGGAAATTTTGATGCAAAGAAGTAAATTTTAGTCCCGGGGACAAAATCGTTAAAATTTTCAGTTCAGGGACTAAACCGTAATGTTTTATGAAAATGGGACGTAATTGAGAAATAAAGAGATTAAACCCACTAGGGTGTTATTTTAAAATTAGTATGTGGTTATTTTCATAAGAATAACGAAATCGAGCTCGGATAGGTTAGTGGACCCACAGAGGGCAAAGTCGTCATTTTTGCCCAAATAACCCAAACTGCTTTGAAATATTTCCAATGGGATAAGAAAACGATTAGAAAGGTTCCCGCCCTTCGTTAGAAATGATAGGGTAAAGTTAGATAGAAATAAGAAAAACCAGTGGTTTTTAGAGTTGTACATAATAATGCAACTCAATTTATTAACTAACAGATGTTTCGTATCGAAACATAGTGAAATTTGGCTGATGGCTTTGTAATTGGCCAACAGAATCCTAGGAGTCTAGGAGAAGGAAAATCGAGGTTAAGTTACCTAACATTCGCATCAACTAAGTACCTATCCCACTTACAATATGAAATTGTAGGCTTAGAGTGTAAAATGTGTATATGTATACCTGTGTGTATATCAAGATGAATACTTGTATGTATGCAATGACATAAGTATTTATAAAAATGAAATGGTATACTTGTGAGTATATGGAATATATATATATAATGACATATACCTGAGAGTATATAATGACATATACCTGAGTGTATATGATGATCTGTACCAGTATGTATATTTTATGTTAAGTGCATGTGAGTACATTATGCTATATACATGTGCGTATATTAATGTGTACCGGTGTGTACATTTTATGTTAAGTATCTGTAAGTATATTATGCTATATACTTGTGCGTATATTAATGTGTACCAGTGTATATATTTTATGTTAAGTACCTGTGAGTACATTATACTATATACCTGTGCGTATAGTAATGTGTACCAGTGTGTATATAAAGTATGTACATGTGTGTACTATATCGTACAAGAACATTTATGTAGATTATGTTATGTATAACATGTGATCATCACTTCATGCATGGTATGATAACCATAATAAGTGAATTGGTAAACGAATCACCAAAAGTTAAGAAAAGTGTCGTACCGACTCCTGACTCAAGGGGAGTTTAAGGATTATAGGATGGTCACAATGTTACGTAAACTTAAGAGCGCCATGGTACGAACACTTGGGCCCTAGTTAAAGATAAGAAATGATAATGATAAAGAAAGACTATAAGAAAGCATAATAAGATCATGCATTTTATTGAATGTGCATGTCGGTTTATATGGGACTTACTGGGGGTTAGCTCATTAAGTATTTCATGCTGTAGGTATTCCGACGAAAATGTCAGAATAAATCGTAATGATGAGCTGACAGACGGATGATGTGTGTAGACTGGGTATGGTTTCCGCCACAGTATGTTTTCTGTTGTATGATGTTTTAAAATATTTTGAAAGTAGTGTTTGATAAGCTATATTGTAAAAGAAGGATAATTATGTAAACACAAGTATATGTTTGTATTCCAAAGTTGTTAAACCAGTATATGTACAGTATTTAAAAAAATTTCTTAAATCTTTGCCCTAAAGTAAGTAAGAAAGAGTTTTATCACAGCCTGAAAAGGTGGGTTGTGACACTACCAAACAGACCCCATGAGAGAACAATGAAAAGATGATTCGATCTAAATGAGAGGTCATGCATATGCTATAGAATAATGATATTATCATTTTGATACCATATGTTGTAGAGAAATGTCACATTGGTATTCTGTTGTTTGAAAAATATCAAAACAGTACTATATAATTTTTAAAAACATCATTTTGGTACCTTGATTTCGTGTTTTTTGACATAAAATTTCCATTTTACTATTTTATCAATGAATCCTAAATTAATTTTGTAGAACTATAATAGATAATGAAAACAAATGATTAAACAAAACTCATCAAAGAAAAGTATTCGATTTTTTGGCACTATTTGTATTTATTTTCTTTTACCGCTTTCATAGAATAATTTGGGTTCTATTAATGGCAAGTTGAAAATTTTACGTCACAAAACATGGACTCAAGGTATCAAAATAATATTTTCAAAAACTACAAGGTAATATTTTGATATTTTTAAAACAACAAGACACCAATATAATATTTGCCTAAAACATAGATACCAAAAGAATAAAAGCCCTATAGAATATCAAGCACTCACATCCAAACATATAATTAATTTACCACACACATCCCAATTTTGATTGATTTATAAGATATATTTTAATTTTGTGCACCAAAACAAAATTCACAGTTGTTAACAACCTGTAAGTCGCCTTCTTTTTCAACACCCCATGAATTCATTAATGACCAAATGGGAAGGAAAGTGACAGGCAACCATTTGATTCCCAGGGTTCTTCATGCATGCCTAAGGATTTTATTATTTTAGCAGGCCATTTATTGGGTCGGCCAAACTGAGGGCACTTAATAGTATTTTCAAAACGTCAAGTGGCAGATGTAAAAAGTACTATTTGTTTTTATTTGACTCCCTTCAATATATCATCTTATTTCAATACTTGTATTGTCTAACATTACTGTATAACAAGTAACATATTCTTTACCCATAAAAAAGTAGCACACGATCATTAAAACTGTACAATGCGATATGGTTTAAGACTACACTTTCAAGCCGACGGAGAAAAATTACCAGTTAATAATCACGTCAGCAATATCAAATGGGTCACGCCAACCCAATTTTTTTTTTCTTTTTTATGTTTTCTGGCTTAATTATGTTATATCATCCCTCACTCTCACTCTCACTCCTCTTCTTTTTGTTGTACCAAAAAAGAGTGTATTTGGTAGCTTTATTAGAATCAAATGGCTAAAATATTTTCTGCCTTATATGATTATCAATCAAATAAAAAGTTATTCTATATAGCAATCTTTACATGTCCTACCACATACGGGTGACAGCTAGTTTTGGTATATTAGGAGATATCATTATTGTCGAACCTAATGCCTACATTGCATTTGCAGGTAAAAGAGTAATTGAGCAAACATTGAATAAGACAATAAGGTGTTTGACAAAGTTGGTTAGAACCAATATTTTAGTTCAAGATACTGTAACAAGTGAGAACTTTACACTGTAGCAACTATTTTTAATTAAAAAGTTAGTTCTAACTAATTTTGACAAACACTTTATCAATAGTTAAAACGATTTTACTATATTATATAAGAATTTTATATTATAGTAATTAAAACCACGTTTTTCTTAACAGCCAACGCTCTCAAAATATCATTGGCATTTGAACTTTGAGAACCCGTGAAAAAAAAAAGGATGATTCCTCCAAATCAACAAAGTTGTCGGCCGAGGGCAGACAGACATAACAAAATGCTTTTTGGCGGCCTTGAATTTTGTTTTTTCTTTGAAGGCAGGCCTTACTCTCCCGATGAAGATGTCTAGGTCGTATATTAATTAGGTATTGTAGATTTAAGTGGGCTCCATAATTGGAATCTTCATTTTAAATAAGCAAGGCTCCTCCATACGAACTGTTGGTCGCACAAATGGGCCCAAGCCCAATTGGTTTGAGCAATGAAATAAAAAAAATTACACAATATTTTAAAATTTGTATTTATTTATGTCATATTTAAAAAATTTTATATCACATTATTATTTATATTTCATATTAAGTTATGCCATAGATGAAAATATATAGCATTTATAAAAAGTAAATTTTAAAAGATGATATTTATAAAAATTTCTCATAAAATAAATCCATGTCTTGTATTTCTTAAGCCATGATAACAAACAGGAAATTTTTGTAAATGACAGCTTTTAAGATTTACTGTTTATAAATATTATACATGTTTATTTATGACATAACTTAACATGTAATATAAATGATAGTATGATATAAATTTTTTTTAATATGACATAAATTAACGTAAACTTTAAAAATATGACATAATCTCTTACAAGTATTTGGATAACAAATATATACTTGGAAAGAGTTTCATGTCATGTCATGTCATACTATCGTATTTAAAATGGCAAACATACTCGTAAATACAGACCGTTAACCGCCACCACCGTGATGCTTAGTAGTCATCGGCTAGTAACAATCGATATCTATCAAGATAGTCTACAGTCACCTACAGGTAACTATAAATACCCATCGAAAACCTTCTGTGATACTTTACATTCTTTTGTAACCAACCATTGGTCAATGTTGAGATACTTCGTAGTCACGATTGCAATCGCAAAAATCACCTGAAAACCACCATTGCCCATGTAACTAACACCGCCAATTCATATTATTTTTTCTATTTTGATACTAGAAACATAATTACCCATCTTATTGATTCTTGAGAACATTACATGCTATACTATATTTTTAAAAATAAGTCTAATCATGTCACACTCAAAAAAGTTATATTATACTATCATTTATAATACTTGCTTAACAATAGTATTTATAAAAAATAACTTCAAAAGATGGTATAACAAAGGTGTTTAACAAAATTAGTTAAAACCAACTTTTTAATTAGAGAATAATGTAAAGCTTTTACATGTGACAGTAAAAGATAAAAAATTGCTATAATATAAAACTCTCACACAGTATTTTGAACAATGTTATGAAAATTTTCCATGTATTTAAGTTACTTGCCACGGTTGTGTGGATTGATATGTCCCAAACCCAGAAAAACTGTCAATTAAATGCCACGTCTAGGAATGAAGATTAATCTAAAAGGACTACTATACACTTAGGTTTCTTTGTGACTTACGTCTCTCCCTGACTTCCCCTGTTTTTTCTCTCCTTCTGCCTCTTTCTTTTTCTCTTAATGCTCCACGGTTGTTATACTCTCTCTTCCTCGCATGGCTTCGTCACTGTTTTCTTTCTTCTCCTCTCTCCACTATCATCAAACTTCTTTCAAAATTGTCGACGGCTTCTCCAAACATCCATGATCGGACTAGGAATGAATATCCAGGGCAAGATCGCCTTGCTCCTGGGTTGCAAATAAGTTGACATCTGCGCCGGCAAACTCCGTTGGAGAGGAGATCCGGTGCCGCGGTGGCCCTATGGAGGAGATCAACGATCTCCCTTCCCGCCGCACGAGATCGCCGGTGAGAACTCCACGCGACCTCCATCGTAGATATTGTCGTCTCTCGTCCAACCCTCCTTCACGCGACTCCAGCCTCCTTGCGATCTCTCCTTCCGCTCTAGCGCCGCCCATGGTCAGTGCAATTCTGACTTGAAGTCTTTGCAGGCCCATGCTTGGTCGACATGGGGGAGAATAGATTCGTGTTTTTCGTTTTTTATTCCTTCTTTTGACTAGAATATTTTGTTTTGTGGTTTTTGCAAATTTGTGTGATTTTCCGGTGATAGACGGCCTGGTACCGTCGGTCTTCGCGGATATCGCAAATACCAACTAGTACAACCGTAAATACCAAATATCAGTCAGTAACCAGGTGAATATTGTGTGTCAGTTGGCCAAGTAATATAATCACATGACTTGCTTTTCTCTGTAAATATTTTTATTGGCGTTATAAATAAATCTAACCTTTATTTTAGTAGTATTTGGGTAAAAAACCCAAAATTTTTCGGTATTTTTAGTAACATAAGTCAATCCAACCTCTACTTTTAGTGGCATTCGCCGAAAGAACCCAAAATTTTGAGGTTTAAATCAGATTGGGCTTCTCATTTTTTCGAGCCCGCTTGCTCCGAAGAACGGAACGGGCCTGAGCCCAATTGGTGGAAGAGAGCGGTTGGTGGACTTCACTAGGGTTTTGGGTTAGCACAATAAGGAGAATGGCTGAGAGATAATTTTGTGAACAAAAATCACGCTAGTGTGTTTCTGTGAGAGGCTAGGCATTGAAGCTCTCGAGAAGAAGAAAAGAGACAAAAATGGATTCGTTTTCGTCTCCGTCGAGCGGATCTTCGAGCCAATTCAATTCAGATGCTTTCAAGGACCAGCTCAAGGACCAGCTTGCCCAGGCTTACGCCGAGGAGTTTCTTGAGGTACACGACCTTCAATTTCTCTCTCTTCGTGTTTAGGGCTTTTGTCTTAAATTTGCTTCCTTTTTATATTTATCTTTTGTTTCTGTTATTTTTTCCCCTAGGTTTTGGCATAGAATTCTTTTTTTTTTTTTGGTACCCATTTTTTATTTATTATGAAATTGCAAAAAAAAATTGGTGGGCGGTAATTTGCTTACTCATTACCATCGAAGAATGTGGTCTGGTTAGGATTATTCCTTTACCCACGTCGTAGTCTCCCGTAAGGCGCTGCTCCAGCAATGGTTGTAGATGCATTGGGAGGAGACAAACGGAGGCCCTGACTGCTTCTTCTATGGCCTCAGGATTGTCAAAGTGTTGAAGGGATGGGGGAGGGATGTGGACCACCTAATTTTTTTTTTTTTTACCAGCAAAAAGAAAAATTGGATTTTTCATTGAAAAATTCTGTCTTTTTAACACCATGTATCCTTTGTTTGCCTTGTATTAGCGATCTAGGAAAAAAAAATGAAGAAAGAAAGAACGAAAAATCATCATATGATTGTGGAATTTTAAGGGAAAATTTGTGTTTTATTGTTGCTTATAAGCCATAGATGATTATTTTGATCTTGTTGAGAGAATCGTCTTTCATTTATCTTAAATTGTATCAAATTGTATCAATCTTCCTCTTGCTGTTAAACTTTTTATGATGGGTTCCCAAATCGAAAAGAAAAGGAAAAGTTGGGAATTTGATACAAACATCATGCAATGGCGGAGCCAAAAAATAATTTCAGAGACACTACTAAAAAAACCAGAGATGATTCTTCATTAAATATGGGCGTGTTTTAATGTTTCAACTATTAAGTGAGGACACAGTTATAATTTTTCTTACAAAATGGGCTACACTTGAAATCAATAGGGACACAACTAAAATATGGGATAGAAATTGCACTCACTTCTATCTACCTTTGTCCTTTGGGAAGCTCCTTGGGAAATTTTCCTTTGAAATCGACTTTGTTAAATAAGTTTGCAGTAATGTTATTAATTGAAGTTGGCTAAAATTACTATCCTACAAAGTGAAATTAACAAAAATATGTGTATATATATATATATATATATTTTTTTTTTTTTTTTTTTTTTTTTTTTTTTTTTTCCTTTTTACACCGAACAATCACAGTCATGCAGGGCAAAATAAAACTTTTTAATTAGGTCATTTTACAAACAGCCCGAGCAAGCCTCATGAATTTCTTTCACCGTTTTATTCTTTGTGCTTCCATTTAGTAAAATGTGTTTTAATTTTTTGTTTCCTCTGTTTTATTTGGTGTACAGACTCTACGGGCAAAGTGCTTTGACAAGTGCATCACAAAACCAGGATCAAGCCTGAGCTCAAGTGAGAGCAGTTGCATCTCAAGATGTATGGATCGCTATGTTGAGGCCACTGGTATTGTTAGTAGAGCTCTATTTAGTGGGCCACCACAATGAAAAATTTTTGTTCCAACTTTTTCTTTAAGAAACAAAAGTCTCAAAATCACATGAAAAATTAGAGATTTATGTGGTTCAAATTGTTATCCCGGGATTTTGATTCAAGAGTTATATGTGTATTGCTTGCAGTGCGCCTTATGCTGATTTGTGTACTTTAGCTTTGCAAGCCTTTTGTGACTTTTGGTTAAATTAGTTGATCATTTTCATACATGATTTTTGTGTTACTGCAGTGTTCGATTTGGTTCAATTATACGATAAGAGAAATGAGTTAGAAGATGATAAAAACTGTATAAGGATTACACAAAGCCAATGATCCATGTAATTTTTATTTTGATGTAAAATAGTGATTCTCTCTTTTTTTCGGCCTTGCAATTGAAAAATGAGCTCTTGGTATCGAGATACAGAGTTGTTCTATTGATATATCCAAATCATATCCTAGAGTTATAGGGTGTTTAGAACTAAAACTTTTTAAAGTGAAAACTATAGTACGTGAGAATTTTACACTGTAGTTTATTTTTTTTAATCCTCGTAACATGCGAGAGCTTTAACTGTCGCAATCAAAAGTTTTTGTAGAATTGATTTTGCCAAACACCCTTTTAATCATGTGCTTAATTACAACAGATGCTGGAGTATTACGGACTTAATAACTAACTGCCATTACATTACAACAGATCAGAAACCAATCAGTAAATTGGTCACTAATCTAGGAAACTCCGAAGCTGAACACTAAAGCTGAGAATCCAGTAACTTTCTTAACATCCAAGGCTCAAAAGTTCCAGCTTTCCGCTTATCAATAAAAGAGAATCGATGTGGTCTTAACGCCCATAATTCACAATTTATTAGGACCACATGGAGAACGGAAAAAAAAGAATCTGGTTTATGCGTTAGCCAGCTAATATTTTAAGGAGGCTTTGGTATTTGTCTCTCAACAAACATCAGAATTATACATTCCCATTATTTAATAATTATGAGAACACGTTATCTGTCGGCCATAAGATTTTTAAGGTCATGTTTGAGGCAATTTGGAAGAGAGCTTTGTGAATTTAGTTTCTTTTAAATCGGAGGCACAAAAGAGGCATTTGGAATGGGACCATGTGCCTTACAGGCAGTCTGATAACGCCTGTGATACATGATATTGTGATTCATGAACCATGATCGACAAGCAAATACGTGTCATCATATCAAGTACTATATATGCATGTCCTATACATATGTTTCCCCATTAGCTACTTTTTAGGGGGAACTAGTTGAAAAGCACGTGCAGAGCATATTAACAAAAAAAAAAGTAAAAAGATTGAGAAGGAAAAAATAAATATGTATCCAAACAAGATAAGCATGAGGAAAAAAAATGTATCAAAGCAAAAAAATAATAATAAATAGGTAAGAGAAAAAAAAAAGAAGAATATTAAAGAAAATAGGAGGCAAAAGAAAGAAAAAAAAAGAGAAAATTATATGCTATGTTACACTTTTAAAAGTTATGTTTATTTATATCACATTTAGAAAAATTTATGGCACATTATCATTCATGTTACATGTTCAGTTATACCACAAATAAATATGTGTGATATTTATAAAAAATAAATATTAAAATATAGTATTTATGATAATTTCCCAAAGAAAAAATTGAAAAAAATAATTAAAAAAAGCTTTCGGTGTTTCAACCTTGGGGGAGAATCTGTGAAAATGGATCCTCCCTTTATATATATGTAAAAGATTATTGAGGTTATTATTGTTGTTATTGTCACATGTAGATCTAACTCGTTTTGGCAATAAAAATTGCTAAAATATAAAAGAACAATGAAATTATATTTATATGATCGTTGATAACAATTAAGATTATTAGCCCAATCAATTCTTGAATTATGTGTATTGTGTCACTTTGGTTTATTAATTTTAATTTTGATAAATTAGTTTTCAAAATTTTGATTTTTGAACACTTTGGTTCCTACACTAAAATTAACAAATGATTTTTATAATTTCTCAAAAATAATCACGTTCTAATCGCATAGTAACTAAAATTTGAAAAAAGAACTCATGTTGGATGCAAAAATGTTCTATTTTTTAATTAAAATGTTCTATTTTTAAGTGTTTTCTTTTTTACAACAATAAAAAGAATATTTTACATTTAATGTAACTATTGCAGTAAAATTTTAAGTATTATGCATTTAGGATGTGACCATCTCTATAAATTTTAGAAATCATTCATTAATTTTAGTGTTAGGAACCAAAACGATCAAAAATTAAAAGTTTAGGAGCTAATTTATTAAAGTTAATAGTTCATGGACCAAAAGAAACACAATGCATATAATTAAGGTACTAATAATATTAATAATCCTACCAAATTTGACAATAATGTGAATTTTTATCATTTTTTGTCATGTGACGATTTTATTTGTTATCATATGTACCATATATGAATGCTCAACTCAAGCAAATCATTTATGGCGGAAAAAAAAAATCTCAAGCATCATTTTCAAATTTTCATATCTTCTTGCGGATTCATCACGGTAAGACTACGCAAGAGAGAAAAAGTATGTATATATATATATATATATATTCATTTTTGTCGGCTGCTTTATTTTGATTTTTGTCCATGCAGTGATAGGAACAGTTAGACTGGCTTTTGAAAACGATGATTGATGATATTAATTTGAAACAAAATTGGCTTCCTCATCATGTCATTTCTGCATCATCTAATTCTTCATCATCTAACATAATTATATTTTATCTGTCAAAAAATAATAATTATATTTTATTGAATTTTTTTAATAACTAATAGACTGTTTAAAAAAATAGTTAATTTTTTTTTTTTTATAGTAAGACCGTTTTTTGGTTTAAATTTTGTGAAAGATAATAATGAAACTGTAACACCAGCCTATTTTTATGTAATGAATTACGTTAAGTTAGTAACGACGTTAATGATATCTTATTAATAATTTATGATATACGTAATGATATATGATGTTAATGTTACTAACTTTTTATATCAAATTATGTAACGCTCCGAAATTTATTTAATGTTATGGTAATATAAATGATGAATTAGTGTGTCATAATTAATGTCTCAACATTAATTTGATTACTTGGTTGTATTTTGAATTTTTGGTTGTTTTATTAATTTGATGAATTCAAATGATTTCATATTGTTTTAAAATGATGTTTTGAGTTTTAAAACACAACAATTTATAAAATGTTAAAAATATTCCGTTTTACAAAACCGTGGGCGGCACATGGTTTTCGCACAGTAAAACCGCCCACCGTTTATCTCTATTTATTCTCTCTCTCCCTCCTCTCTCCACACTCTCTCAGATCTCTCTCTCTTCTCTCCCGTGACTCTCTCTCGGTCTCTGCTTTCTCTCTCAACTTCTCTCTCAAATTTTTGAATTAAATTTGAGTCCAAGATTCGGGTTAGCAAGGAGGAAGCTCGGGGACGTGAACTGGCAACCGAGAACGCGGATTGAAGCTTCGATTCGAGGTTAGTTTTGAAATTTCTAAACTTTTTCCAAAATTTTCAATTTTGTGCATTTTTGAAATCTAGGTTTGCTTGAGCTTAGAAAACCTTGGATTTGAGTTAAATGAACTTAGAACAACTAGAATCTAAGCTTAGATTGAAGAAAAACATATTGGATTCAAGATTTTTCATTTTTCTCCTCCTTTTCTCATTTTCAGATTTTGAGGTTTTTGAGTTTAAATCTTGTTTAAATGAGTTCAAATGTGTTCTAGTATGTTTTTCTATCAACTATGATTGTTTTCCATGCCTGGGATTTGAGAAAAACAGGTTAAAATCAAGATTTGGATTTTGGGGGAATCGAAAACCCGTGGCTGGATTTCTGGGTTTTCCCAGTTTGGCAGGCCGGACCACGTGTTCGGCAGGCTGGATCAAGGGATCGGCAGGCCGGTGTTCATCTCTCCGGCAGGCCGAACCTGGGAATGTTCGGCCGACCAAACTTGGCTTCCAGCAGGCCGAACTGTGCAGTTCGGCCGGCCAAAGCAGGGAGTCCGACAGGCCGGCCGAAGCATGGAAAATTTTGTGATTTTTCACCCGTTTTCACTGTTTTGAACCCCGATTTAAATTCCAACCTTATAGAATGATTTTAAAGATACAAATGGCACACTAGGACATCATGAAATGGTTTAGCAACATAGAATGTCTCGAACTAGATATTGATCGACTTAGTTTGTATCTAGGATCGTTCGTGGTTTCGCGGAGCTAACGTATAGCGAACCGGGATTACGGTGTGGGGCACCGGCACGAGTATTGAGGTAGGACTTCTACCCTATTCCTTGGTAGCCTAGTTTCAAAATGATTTGGCTTTGAAAAGGATTTCTATTAAAATGTTTTCAACGGTTGTTTGAAAATGAATTTATCGGTTATATTTTAATATACCGTGAACTGAAATGAACTTCATAATGAATGTAAATGACAACACTCGGTAATTGGGTTTTGAATGATGATGATAACAAACATATAGGCATGATGCCATATCAGAGATCGGGTCGTGTAGCGATCGACCTTGGGGGCAGGTCCCGAAACCCAATTGGGCCACTACGGTGGTGATATTATTATGGTTTGCCTAGGAAAGGAAAATGATATTACTGGTTGTATGAGTAAACTGTTCTGGGTAAAAACGGTTTTACTCAAATTTATTTATTTATTTATTTAAGGTTTCTTTTAAATAATTCCTGAATAATGAAATGTTTCTTTAAATTAAATTATTTTATAAAACATAGTCCTACTGAGCCTTTCGCTCACGTTTTATTTGTTTTAAATTTCCCCCTCTAGGTGGTTTTCCATTTAGGTTTGGAGAAGATTCAACGGACAGAACTCAGGAGCAGTAGAGGGACTAGTATGTTAATTTGTATTATTTAAATCAAGGCATGTAAGATTGTAACTTTACTTGTACTTGGACTGTGGTTGTATTTATGATATTGTCAGTACCATGTGTGTGCACAAGTTGTGGGTCTGTGGGACCCATACTCGCGGCTCTTTAATATTTAATATTATTTTTATGTAATGATTTCAATTGCGTAATGTATATGAACTCTTCTATAAGGTGCTATTTTTTTTAAAGAACCTTATATTTTATTACTTAATTCAACCCCTAAACTCTTGATTTTAATTAAATTCTCTTTTAATCAATTTAAATAATCCACCACGTCACCTCTCGTACTTCGGGGTGTGACAAAATGGTATCAGAGCTCAAGGTTATGAACCTTGGGAATTGTGCACACATAGGTTTGAGAATGAAATACCTCTAACAGTCTAAATTTTGTTTTCAGAAGTGAGAAAATGGCACCTAGACGTCGTTCGACAGCTGACGCCGAGTTCGAAAATGATGAGGGCATGATGAGGTCTATGTTTGCGGCTTTCCGGCAGATGGCAACTAGGGCTAGACCGGAAGATTCTGATGTTGGTAGTCGGCATGCGTACTTTAAGGAATTCCAGCGTGCGTCAGTTTCGACTTTTGATGGCAATGGGGATCCGTAGTTAGCAGAATATTGGCTAGATTCGGTTTTGAAGCATTTGGATACCCTTGGTGTGCCTGAGGAGTATCGTGTGGAGTTTGCTGCGTATAAGCTCGAGGGTGGCGCTAACACTTGGTGGAAACAAGCTAAGCGTCTGGAGCGCGGTGGTGATATCAGTTGGGACAGGTTCGAGGAGCTGTTCTATGATCGATATTTTCCGTAGGGGTATAGAGATCAGAAGGCAGCTGAGTTCTACAGGTTGCAGCAGGGTGAGTTGTCAGTCCGGGAATATGAGGCAAGGTTTAATGAGTTGGCTAGGTTTGCTCCATCAGCGGTGGCATCGGAGCGTGAGAAGTGTATTAAGTTTCAGGAAGGGCTCAAGGCTCCTATTCGGCGATAGTTGGTTGCTCTGCGACTTAGGAGTTTTGAAGAGCTTGTGTCATCGACGATATCCGTGGAGAATGATTATGTGCAGTATTGTGAGGACCGAGCCAAGGCTTCAGGAGGACCGCAGAGGAGTGGTAGGAAGAGCACCAGTAGCCGTCCGACTCTGGGGAAGAGCAAGCAAGGTGGCACAAACAATGGTAGCAGCAGTTCGTCTGGCTGCGGGCGCAGCAATCCCTATAGCTTCCATTGTCATTTCTGTCAGCAGCCCAGACACATCAAGAGGAATTGCCCTATCAAGAGCACCCGTCTTGGATCTCAGACTGGGGAGGATGCCAGTCGTCAGTCTCAGCCTCAGACCCTACCTCCGCCTCAGCAGTACCCGCAGTTGCAGTATCCCCAGTTCTCTCCTCAGCAGTTCTCATATCCGGCATGGGGGCAGCAGCCGCAGCATTTCCAGCGCAGTGTCCCTCAGTATCGAGCGTCGAGTGTAGGTAGTGTGCAGTCGTCTCCTTCTCTGCAGCATATGCAGAATAATCCCGGACCCAGCAATGTTGGTAGAGGAAAAGGAAAGGCGTCAGTGCAGGTTCATGCGATGGCATTTGGAGGTTCAGATTCTCAAACTGGTAACGCGGTTGTCGATGGTACGATCTTGGTTTCTAGATCTTTAGCTCGCATTTTATTTGATACTGGTGCCTCTCATTCTCTCATTTCGAATTCTTTTGTACATGCCTTAGGATTAGAGATAGAAGAGTTTAAGGAAACCCTAGTCATAACTTCTCCCTTGGGGCGGGTATGTGTAAATTGTATGTGTAAATCTTGTAAAATAAAGGTTGGGGATGAGATTTTGAAAAGTGATTTGATTATACTCCCCATGAGCTCCTATGATGTAATTCTAGGGATGGAATGGTTGTCCAGGTATAATACAGTTGTAGACTGCCAACTTAGAAAAGTGACCCTAGTGTCTGATAGGGGGACGATGATCACTTACCAGGGTGGTGGTGATTGGTTAATGAGTGAGCGTCTCATGAAGTCGAATCTAGGAGGGCAAAGGAATCTAGGTTGTTGTGTTTTTCTTGCCAATCTAGATTGCGAGCCCTATGCTTTGAGAGACAGTGTAGCAATTTCGATGGTTGATGAGTTCGATGATGTCTTCCCTGACGAGTTGCCAGGATTACCACTGCATTGGAAAATTGAGTTTGGTATCAAGTTGTTTCCAGGAACAGCACCGATTTCTATGGCACCGTATCGGATGGCGTCGGCAGAAATGAAAGAATTGAGGAAGCAACTTCAGGAGCTTGCTGATAAAGGGTATATTCGGAATAGCACATCTCCATGGGGAGCACCAGTTTTGTTTGCTAAGAAGCATGATGGGACTCTCAGGCTGTGTGTGGATTATTGACAGCTGAATCATGTTACGGTGAAGAATAAGTATCCCTTGCCTAGGATTGATGAGTTGTTTGATCAGTTGGGAGGTTCGCGGTACTTCTCAAAGATTGATTTGTGGTCGGGTTATCATCAGCTCAGGATTAAGGAAGAGGATATTCCCAAGACAGCTTTTAGGACTCGGTATGGGCACTTTGAGTTTCTGGTTATGTCGTTTGGGTTGACGAATGCTCCGACAGCTTTCATGGATTTGATGAACAGGATATTTAGGCTGTATTTGGATCAGTTCGTGATCATGTTCATCGATGATATTCTTGTGTATTCTAAGACTTGGGAGGAGCATGAGCAGCATCTTCGGATCGTGCTTCAGACTCTGCGGGAGCACCAGTTGTATGCTAAGAGGGAAAAGTGCAAGTTTTGGTTGACTGAGGTCAAGTTTCTAGGTCATGTCATCTCGGAGCATGGTATTTCGGTGGGTCCGTCCAAGATTGAAGCCATAGTGGAGTGGGAACGACCAAGGAATGTAGTGAAGATTCGCAGCTTCTTAGGTCTTGCTAGTTATTATAGGAAATTTGTAAAGGATTTTTCAAAGATTGCAGCTCCGTTGACGAGATTGATTAAGAAAAATATCAGGTTTGAGTGGAATAAGGATTGTGAGCTTGCTTTTCAGGAATTGAAGAACTAGTTGACTTCAGCTCCAGTGTTAGTAATTCCTAGCAGTGACGAGCCATATGAGGTTTATGCAGATGCTTCAGGGCGCGGACTTGGATGCGTGTTGATGCAGCATGGACATGTGGTTGCGTACGGATCGAGACAGCTACGACCTCATGAGCGAAATTATCCTACTCATAATTTGGAGCTCGCAGCGGTGATTCACGCGCTGAAGATTTGGAGGTGTTACTTGTATGGAGCGTCGTTTCAGGTCTTCTCCGATCACAAGAGTTTGAGGTATTTGTTCACTCAGAGGGATCTTAATTTGAGGCAGCGTAGATGGATAGAGTATATGGAGGATTATGATTTTGCGTTGCAGTATCATCCCGGGAAAGCTAATGTGGTCGCAGACGCACTTAGCAGGAAGTCTTCAGGGATTCTCGCTTGTTTGGCTTTTGAGGACTGGAGCAGGGATGCGACAGTGAGCGAGTATAGGCTACGATATCATGAAGACTGTGATCGAGTTTTGGTATATCATGTGGAAGCGACCCCAACTCTTGTTCGGATGGTGAAGCAAAGTCAGTGGTAGGATCAGCATTTGCAGGGGATTTGGTCGCGGATTCAGAACGGGGAGCAGTTTAAAGAATGGAGCGTGCATGCAGATGGATCGTTGTATTTTCGGGAGCGTCTTGCAGTTCCAGCTATCGCCGAGGTGACGAAAGCCGTTTTAGATGAAGCTCATAGGTCTCAGTTCGCTATTCATCCGGGGAGCACAAAGATGTATCGCGATTTGAAGAGGCAGTATTGGTGGAGAGGCATGAAGAAAGATGTTCGAGAGTACGTGGCCAAGTGTTCGACGTGTCTTCAGGTGAAAGCCGAGCATCAGAAGCCTGCAGGTCAGCTTCAGCCGCTTCCTATTCCAGGGTGGAAATGGGAGCATGTGACGATGGATTTTCTCACAGGTTTGCCGAGGACGGAGCAGCGGCATGATACAGTTTGGGTCGTGGTCGACAGGTTGACAAAATCGATGCATTTTATTCTGTTTAGGTCGACGTGTTCGAGGAAGGTTCTCGGGGATTTGTATTTGCAGAACATTGTGAGGTTGCATGGAGTTTCGTTGTCCATCACCTTTGATCGAGACACCAGGTTTAACGCTAAGTACTAGAGGAGTTTTCAGGAGGCTTTAGGTATGGATTTGAACTTCAGTACGGTGTTTCATCCTCAGACTGATGGGCAGTTTGAGCGGGTTATTTAGATTCTCGAGGATATGTTGCGTGCCTGTGCTTTAGACTTCGGCGGAAATTGGAAGCAATGTTTGCATCTGGCAGAGTTCGCATACAACAATAGCTATCAGGCGAGTATTGGTATGGCACCGTTTGAGGCATTGTATGGGCGACCGTGTCGGTCACTTGTGTGTTGGGCCGAGCCGGAAGATAGGGTTATTCTTGGGCCGGATGAGATCCGTGATAGCAACGAGAAAGTCGCGGTGATTCGAGATCGGTTGAGGGCAGCTCAGAGTCGACAGAAGAGTTACGCAGATAGGAGACGTAGACCCTTAGAGTTTGCGGTTGGAGATTTCGTTCTCTTGAGGGTATCGCCTCGTAAGGGAACTGTGCGGTTCGGAGTGAGTGGGAAGCTCGCGCCGAGGTATATTGGGCCGTTCGAGATCACTTAGCGTGTTGGTGTGGTCGCTTATCGGCTTGATCTTCTGCCCAAACTTTCTCATGTTCACGATGTGTTTCATGTGTCGATGCTTAGGAAGTGTCCACCTGAGCAGGGTAAGACAGTTTCATTTCACGATGTGCAGGTTTGAGAAGATACAACGTATGAAGAAGTGCCGATTCAGATTATCAACCGAAAAGTGATTAGTTTGCGTCGTCGTGAGATACCGTTGGTAAAGGTCGTGTGGCAGCATCATGGGGTTGATGAAGCCACTTGGGAACTAGAGTTGGATATGCGGGAATTGTATCCGCATTTGTTTTGTTTCTGAAATGAGATGTAAATTTCGAGGGCGAAATTTCTTTAGGGGTGGAGAGTTGTAACGCCCCGAAATTTATTTAATGTTAATGTAATATAAATGATGAATTAGTGTGTCATAATTAATGTTTCAACATTAATTTGATTACTTTGTTGGATTTTTGAATTTTTGGTTGTTTTGTTAATTTGATGAATTCAAATGATTTCATATTGTTTTAAAATGATGTTTTGAGTTTTAAAACACAACAATTTGTAAAATGTTAAAACTATTCCGTTTTACAAAACCGTGGGCGGCACATGGTTTTCACACAGTAAAATCACCCACCGTTTCTCTTTATTTATTCTCTCTCTTCCTCCTCTCTCCTCACTCTCTCAAATCTCTCTCTCTCTTCTCTCCTGTGACTCTTTCTCGGTCTCTTCTTTCTCTCTCAACTTCTCTCAAATTTTTGAATCAAATTCGAGTCCAAGCTTCGGGTTAGCAAGGAGAAAGCTTGGGGACATGAATTGACAACCGAGAACGCGGATTGAAGCTTCGATTCGAGGTTAGTTTTGAAATTTCTAAACTTTTTCCAAAATTTTCAATTTTGTGCATTTTTGAAATCTAGGTTTGCTTGAGCTTAGAAAACCTTGGATTTGAGTTAAATGAACTTAGAACAACTAGAATCTAAGCTTAGATTGAAGAAAAACGGATTGGATTCAAGATTTTTCATTTTTCTCCTCATTTTCTCATTTTCAGATTTTTGAGGTTTTTGAGTTTAAATCTTGTTTAAATGAGTTCAAATGTGTTCTAGTATGTTTTTCTATCAACTATGATTGTTTTCCATGCCTGGGATTTGAGAAAAACAGGTTAAAATCAAGATTTAGATTTTGGGGGAATCGAAAACCCGTGGCTGGATTTCTGGGTTTTCCCAGTTCGGCAGGCCGGACCACGTGTTCGGCAGGCCGAATCAAGGGATCGGCAGGCCGGTGTTCATCTCTTCGGCAGGCCGAACCTGGGAATGTTTGGCCGACCGAACTTGGCTTCCAGCAGGCCGAACTGTACAATTCGGCCGGCCGAAGCATGGAAAATTTTGTGATTTTTCACCCGTTTTTACTGTTTTGAACCCCGATTTAAATTCCAACCTTATAGAATGATTTTAAAGATACAAATGGTACACTAGGACATCATGAAATGGTTTAGTAACATAGAATGTCTCGAACTAGATATTGATCGACTTAGTTTGTATCTAGGATTGTTTGTGGTTTCGCGGAGCTAACGTATAGCGGACTGAGATTACGATGTGGGGCACCGGCACGAGTATTGAGGTAGGACTTCTACCCTATTCCTTGGTAGCCTAGTTTCAAAATGATTTGGCTTTGAAAAGGATTTCTATTAAAATGTTTTCAACGGTTGTTTGAAAATAAATTTATCGGTTATATTTTAATATACCGTGAACTGAAATGAACTTCATAATGAATGTAAATGACAACACTCGGTAATTGGGTTTTGAATAATGATGATAACAAACATATAGGCATGATGCCATATCAGAGATCGGGTAGTGTAGCGATCGACCTTGGGGGCAGGTCCCGAAACCCAGCTGGGCCACTACGGTGGTGATATTATTATGGTTTGCCTAGGAAAGGAAAATGATATTACTGGTTGTACGAGTAAACTATTCTAGGTAAGAACGGTTTTACTCAAATTTATTTATTTATTTATTTATTCAAGGTTTCTTTTAAATAATTCATGAATAATGAAATGTTTCTTTAAATTAAATTATTTTATAAAACATAGTCCTACTGAGCCTTTCGCTCATGTTTTTTTTTGTTTTAAATTTCCCCCTCTAGGTGGTTTTTCATTTAGGTTTGGAGAAAATTCAATGGACAGAACTCAGGAGCAGTAGAGGGACTAGTAGGTTAATTTGTATTATTTAAATCCAAGCATGTAAGATTTTAACTTTACTTGTACTTGGACTGTGGTTGTATTTATGATATTATCAGTACCATGTGTGTGCACAAGTTGTGGGTCTGTGGGACTCATACTCGCGGCTTTTTAATATTTAATATTATTTTTATGTAATGATTTCAATTGCGTAATGTATCTGAACTTTTCTCTAAGGTGCTGTTTTTTTAAAGAACCTTTATTTTATTACTTAATTCAACCCCTAAACTCTTGATTTTAATTAAATTCTCTTTTAATCAATTTAAATAATCCGCCACGTCACCTCCCGTACTTCGGGGCATGACAAATTATATAACAGGTGACGACCGCATGGAATCGTTGTGCTCAAGTGTTCATGATTATTTTAATGTATGTTTAATTATGATGTAATGATGACTTGAATGTTTTAATGTTTGGTATTTAAGGACAATTTGGCAGGTCGTACTTTCAAGTTCAGTAGGCCGAACAGTCTGCCAAAGATCGGCAGGCCGAAGGAAACCATCGGCAGGCTGAACTTGGTGGAACCGGCAGGCCGAAAGGGAAAATCGACAGGCCGAACACGGCTGACGAGCAGTCAGCAGAAATCTCTCCAAATTTATGGCTAAGTTAATTACGTTAATTGGGTGATTTATTGTGATTAATTGACATAATAATGGAATAATTTTGTCAGTTAAGGAAATTATAAGGTTGACTTCGCATTGATTTGTCTGATTTTAAATGGTTTCCCATTTTAAGAGGGCAAAACATGGTAAGTAGGGAGTGATTGTTTGACTTTCCTTCTTTCTCTCCTTTTCTCCACGCCAATTAGCACCATTTGAGTCAGAAAATTCTGACTTAATGGAGGGAATTGAATTCCCATCAATTATGCTTATTATGTTAAAATTTTTAAAGCTTCTTTTTCATTATTTTTTTTTCTCATTCTCACGTTTCTCTCTCTCAAACTTTTGAGACATTTGTCTTTTTTTCATTCTTCTTCTCTTCTCCATGAATCCTATCTCCTTCTCTCTCAAAAATTCTCTGCAAGAATATTGAAAGAAAAAGTCATATTTAGTTGGTTGAATTCAAGGATTTTAAGAAGAAACTTTCAAGGTAAGAACTTTTCTGGTAATTTTGAAAAGAATTCTTCTCCTCCAATCGTTTGCAAAAATCTTTCTATAGGTATTGTATTTTTGCCCTGAGTTTTTAATATGATGATCATGTGTGTATTGGGTATTGTTTTTCTAAGTTTCATGTTATTTTGGTGTTTTTATGAAAAATATGAATTTTTTATCTTTTACCCCTCACAGTAAAATATTATTGTTTAACCTTGATGCATGAAAAATGTAATGTTTATTAAAAGGGTTAATGAATGATGTTTTTCATAAAAGTTGTCAAGAATGTACATGTATAATGTATGATGAATGTATTTTATGTTATGAAATGTTTTATATGCTTAAAGGATTTTGATTGATGATGAAATATTTTTATGATGTTGAAATATATGATAATAAGATATTTGTATGAATTTTTAAATGTAGGTATTTTAAATTATTAGAAAACGTTTTCAAAAGATTTTCATGTTTATAATTATGAAATGTTTTGATGATAATATTTAAGGAAGCATGTTATGAATAATGTTTATATGTGATGATAATGTTATGTTTTCACAATAATGATTATGAGTTATGTTTATTATATGAGATGAATGTATATATGAATATATATATATGAATGTTATATGAATGAATGTTTTATGATAAGTATTAATTTTATTGTATTTTTAAATGGATAAATGGCATGAACACTCAAAGAAATAAGCACATCGAGACCACGGCGTCGTCACCAAAAGTATATTAAGGTTAAGTAAGCTAGCGTTAAGGTAAGTACATTCTCACCTGCAACATGACACGTTTTACAAGGTTTGATGATAAATTCACAATGTTATTCATGATGATTTTATGGTTATTTTCCTTAAAGGATTTCTTATGAAAAATTATCATGATTTAAAGTTATGTATGTATAATGATGACATGTTTCAATGTATGAAAATTATGTATATATGTATCACCTAATAAGTGTTGCACACTAATGTTATAAAATGATATGTTATGATGTCATGTTTGGTTTGGGATTAGCTACCCTTCTCCTCTCATGACGGCGCGCCTACGATGATGTTCATGGTGCAACACTTGGGCCCTTAAGATACAATGGAATAAGTTTTAAAATGGTCAATGTAATGAAAGATTTGTTTCTATGAAATTGTGCTTAAGGCACTTTTATGAAATGATGACAATGATGATGATGATGTTTATATAATATTTTAAATTGTGAGAATTATTTGTACTTACTAAGCATTAGCTTAATCATGTTTTATGTCATGTTGCAGATAAATATAAGAAAATCATGGAATGGGTGGAGGACATGGGAAGGCATGTGAGCACGAAGCACGATGAATTGTAACCAAAAGAATGCCAAGAAGAATGATTTTATGTTTTAAATCAAGTTTTATATTTTGAACATTATTTTTATGTTAAGTTTTAAGAATATTTGAACTATGGTTTTATATTCCATTTTATCATTTTAAGGAATTTTGATCTTCCGCATTTTTATGAAAAGTTGGTTTTGTTTTAAAAATTAAGTTTTCTTTAGGAATTTGGCTCGGTCGGCCTGTCGAACATCCTTGGTCGGCCTGCCGATGTCCAAAAGTTCGGCCTGCCGATCACGTTTTCGGCCTGCCAGACGATGATGAGTTTTTAAGTCAGTTTTGCAAAGCCTCTGCTGGCCTGCCGGTTGAGAAGCTTCGGCCTGCCGATCATGTTCGGCCTGCCGAAGTCCCAAGTTCGGCCTGCCGAACTGTGGGAATATGTAACTTTTAAGTGATGTGATGTTTTTATAAAATATGATTTTACAACTTGGTATGTTTATTTAATTAAAATAAGTTTATGATTAATTTAAAGTATAATTGAATAAATTATGATATGGAACAAGTTAAGCAATGTTATTTAACAATGTTAAGTTATAAAAAAAAATGTATGTATATGAATGGATCCTGGTTAAGTATGTTTAATTACTCTTTCAACTAAAAGTATCATTTAAGTTTTGCTTTCATATGCAAGTTTAAGTCCAAGTAAGTACGAATGTAAGAATGTAACGACATTTGTGACATCTAGTAAGGGGCATTTCAGGCTTTGGTATTAGAGCGATTTTTCGATTACAATTCATATCGTCACACGTCAATCCAAGTCCTCCAAGTAAGTATGTTATGAAGTTAGATGTATTGATGCAAGTATGATGATAAGATTAAGGTTTAAATGTTTAATGATTAACGATTTAGTAGTGAAAACCTGTCTCATAAATGGAAGATTATTTCTATGTCCTAATTCTTTTAGGAAATTAACGATGGACGGCCACAGAAGAATGCAGACTCGCACCCAAACCAATGAAAGACTCATGACAATGATTGCTGAACTACAAAAGGCAGTTGGAGGACCAAAGAAAGGAGATTGCTGCTTTAAGGGCCAACGGCCAGAATGACGAACGTCGAGGCAATGATGAGCCTCTTCCTCCTCCGCAGCCACAAGTAAACGAAGTTCCAGCTCTTGCTGCTGAACCAAGAGCAGCCTATCAGGAACCCCTACTGGTCAGATGGAAGAGAGTTAAGCCAATGGATTTCGAAGGTTCTAAGCATCCGCTAGTAGCTCAAGGATGGTTGAAGATGATCGAAGCCACCTTACGACTCATGGATTTCACGAACAATGAAAAGGTCCTCTGTGCCTCGTACTGTCTTACCATGGAGGCCAGGATATGGTGGGATGGCATCAAACAAAGCAGGAATATTGAAGAAATGACATGGGCTGACTTCATTCATGAATTCAACACGAAGTTCTTCCACATGAATGTCACGAGGAAACATTATGAGGAGTTTGAGAGCTTGCGCCAGGGGGATATGTCAGTCACTGATGTGGTGACAAAGTTTGACCAGCTTGCCCGTTTATGTCCAGGGATGGTTATGGATGAAGGTGAAAGGGTCAGAAGGTTGATCAGAGCCCTTAGGCCAGATATTGCTGCGATCGTTGATGGGGCAAGTCCGCCAAGGACTCAAGAGCAGGTTGTTATGAGGGCTCAACGTGCTGAGTTTCATCTGTCCAAGCTAAGAAGGAACCAGCCTCAGCCCAGCCAACAGGCCAACAATGCAAGCAACCAGAACCGCCCTCCCCACAGGAACAACAACACCAACAACAACAACAACCAAAACTAGAGGAATAACAAGAGGAAGGGTAATCCTCAAAACCAGCAGGGTCAAGACAACAAGAGGCATAATGATGGTCAGCCTAACAATAATAATAGGCGATTTCAACCATGTGCCAAATGTGGAAAGAAGCATCCAGGGGAATGCCGCTTGGGAACAAACCAATGTTTTATCTGTGGGCGTGAAGACCACTTTGTAAAGAACTGCCCTAAGCTGATGAATGCCAATGCCCCGCAGAGAGCTCCTCCTCAAGCCCAGCTTCATCAGATGCAAGCCTCCCTTGAAGGGCCACTTATTAGTCAAGGGAGAATTGAAGCCCCACCGACAAATGCCCGAATCTATGCCATGACGAAAGAACAAGTGGCTGCAGAAGCTTCCAATGTGGTCACAGGTCAGATAACAAGCTTATCTAATGATGCTTATGTTCTTTTTGATACGGGTGCCACGCATTCTTTTGTATCTATGTCATATGCTAAGAAATTAGAGGTATGTTTAGAGCCTATGAGACAGGGATTCACTACGACACTACCCTCCAGAGAAGTGTATTATCTACGCACTGTTTGCGTATAGTACCCCTATGGATTTCCGATAGGGAATTGTTCGTCGACCTTATTGTAATCGACATGTATGACTACGACATGATTCTTGGGATGGATTTCCTAAGCAAGTATAATGCCTCTATTGAATGCCAAAAACGAAAGGTGATCTTCCTTCCTGAAGGTGATCAGAAGTTCATTTATTTTGGCGAGTCTAGAAAGAAACCCAGCATGTTTTTATCAGTAATAAAAGCAAGGAAGCTATTAGCAAGTGGCTGCATGGGCTATCTGGCGAACATTGTAGACAAAAGCCAAGAAGGGAAGACAAGAATTGAAGATGTATCAGTTCAAATATGATCGCATATGGAGACAACTTATTGGACTCTTAGTCCAAAAAAATCCTTTAAACACATAAATGTTTTCTCTAAAATTTGAATCAAATAAATCATTGTTGAATGTTATGAATTCAAGTTTTTAAAGTTCTCCTCCCACTAAATTTACTCAACTCGGATCAATATTTTACAGTATAAGTTACTTTTTCTATCTCATATACTTGAGGAAAAAAATTATCATAATTTCTTCATTTGATATCCGATTGAGATGAGGTTTTTTTTTTTTTATTCAGTTCCTAATGAAGAGAGGAATAAATCAAGAACTATGTTGCATATTTTTTAAATATCAGAAACATTAAAATTTTATTAGATTTTTTAATAAATCAAAAACTTTTTCTACTATCTATCTAAACACAAATTTTAATTTTATTCTTTATTTAAATTAACATTTTAAATGCACATCCAAACGTCAATTAGAATTACAATTCAAATCACATAATTCAAATTACGTAACTCAAATTAAATTAATTTAAATCAATACAATTTAAATCTAGCCAAAAACCTTAAGAAATTGATATAATAGTCATGTGCGGTGGATTAATGTTCTCCATTATTTTTTCCCTTGAAAAACCAAATTGAAAAAGAAATGATTGCCCAATGCACTAAAATCATATCTCTTTAACGTGCAAAGAAATCATTTAAAAAAAAAAAACCTCAAATCAAGCACTGACGTTACTTCGAGATTTGACCAGCGATATTAAAAGCGAGTGTGTGCTTACGTAAGTGCAATGACGTTGGTAAAGTGATGTATGAACTGAATATAAAAGTGAGGATTCAACGGTATATTTACAAAAACAAAATTTTTGAAAATATTTTTACACATTTTATGATATAAAAATTTTAAAAATATTTTTAACATAACTTTTAAAAATTTTATTTTTTAAAATAAAAATATTTTTATCTATTTTAAAAATAATACTAAATGTTTCAAAATATTTCTTAAAAGAAAAAAAGAAAAAATAAAGAACTTGCAAGGAATATTATATTTAATTTAGAATATTGCAATTTGCAGGCAAGGAGATGAAGCTCAACCTCAGCTTATAAACATGTCGGCCCGAGTTTGTTTTTGACTATACATCATTAGAAGGGACAGCCAATGTCAAGCGAAAAAAACAAACTCCAATGGCCGACTGGCAATAGTTGCTTTCATGCCAAACTATGTACAACATGACCCGTTTAATTTTCAGTTTTTAAATAATATATAACCAATCGTATTTTACTATATTATTAATAAATAAAGACAAAGAAAACTGATTAAAGAACATTTTAAATTTTTAATAACACAGTGTGATTTGGTTGGATAAATATTATTTTAAACATTAAAATTAGATTGATGATTTGAATCTTTGCATGGTGTCATTTATCACCACAAGGAAAAAAAAAAAAAAAAGAACATAACTGTACTAATTTAAACCAACTTTCCTTAGAACGGTGGCTTTTTTACAGCTAATTAGTGACCACATGTATTTAGTCTGTTTTAGGGAAAAGAAACAAAAAAAGCAAACTGTCCATGCTTATGCTGATAGATGACAAGTCAATTTGACTGGAGGAGTCCCTATGTTATATTAAATCTGTTATTGTATTTTTGTTTTGTACAAGACTGATTGTAACCCTCAACATTTCCCAAAACCCCACCCCACCTAAATCCATGGTGCCACTATACCTAACAGTCTTATTGTAAATGCCTAATTTATACAAAAACAACTTGTATTTTAAAACAAAATAAAACAACACTCACTAGTAATTATAAGATTACTTTGCGATGGTATTTTTACTTGTCATGTTTTTTTAGGAAATGCTTTTTTTTTAATTTAAAGTTGGGGATTCAAACTCTTCATCATGTGTTGGAACTGAGCGTAGATTTACTGCTAAGTTATGATTGCAACCACAGATTGTTTGGTTTTTGATTAGAAACCTTTAGTGCATTTCTAAACATCAAATTACTCCAAAATTATAAATGATATATGTTAGAATCTGCAAATTTTGTAATTTCTTGAAATTAGCTGATTTCATTCTAGGTTAATTGATGGCTAATTGATGGCTGATTATTAGGAGATTGACAGCTTGTTGCTAGGCTAAATGATGGCTGATTTTTAGGTGATTGACAGCTGATTATAGACAGATTTTTAGGTGTTAATATCAGGGATTATTTTCTTTTTTTAGGCAATCCTCAATTGTATAAATTGTAGCCCTTGCAAGAATGTTGATGTACAGTCAATAATAATAATAAAAAAGTTTTTTCTTAACTTCTATATGGTACCAGAGCCTTAAAACTCTGCAACCCAAATTTCTTAGTTCAAATTTTTCAGCAGTCCTGCCTTCTTTTTTTTTTTTTTTTTTGTCTAGCTGACTTCTCAATCCAACAATCATGAGTTCAGAGAAGGAAAATGTTTCGTCATCAGTCACCACCAATCCCTCTGCCCCATCTGTGATCGCGCAATCCTTCGGAGAGGGTTCTTCACTGCAGATCACTAATCACAAGTTGGATGGAAAAAATTTCCTCCAATGGTCGCAGTCCGTTCTGCTCGTAATTAGAGGAAGAGGGAAACTTGGCTACATCAATGGCGAGGTCAAGCATCCGAATGTCTTGGATCCAACCTATGCCAATTGGGAACTCAACAATTCTCTCATCATGGCTTGGCTCATCAATTCGATGGAGCCACACATCAGTCGCACCTATTTATTTCTCCGAACTGCCAAAGCAATTTGGGATGCTGTGAAGGAGAATTATTCTGATCTTGAAAACGCTTCACAAGTTTTTGAAATAAAGAATAAACTCAAGGCATTCCAACAGGGTACTATGGACGTTACAGAGTACTATAACTCTCTACAGACATTATGGCAAGAGTTGGATATGCATTATGAAGCAGATTGGGGAGATCTTGAGGAGAACACAAAGTTTTAGAGGCACCTTGACAAGGAGCGTTTATATGAGTTTCTAGCAGGTCGCAACAAGGAGTTAGATGAAGTTCGTGGCTGAATTCTTGGTCGAAGGCCGCTGCCAACAATTGGAGAAGCCTTTGCAGAGGTCCGACGTGAAGCTAGTCGATGGAGGGTTATGCTTGGAGAAAAGAAGGACCAACCAACCGCACCTTTTAGCGATCGACCTGCAGAAACAACTACTCTTATTGCTCGAAACTTCGCCAACAAATCCACTGATCAAAAACCGAGTCAAAGACCACGTTGCTCGCACTGCAATAAGCTTGGTCATACCCGAGAACGTTGCTGGGATCTTCATGGTAAACCTGCAGATGTGAAACCTCGAAGACAAGGTCAAGGTAAAGTTTTTCAGGCCACAACCGAGGAGAAAAATGAAGGGACTAGTAGCACTGAATCAACCGGGGTTTTTTTAAACAAAGGACAACTGAAAAAGTTGTTAAATCTTCTCAATCAACAATCTGTGACGGACCCCAATACTACCACTAGCAATTATGCTCTTCAAGGTACTGCTTTCCATATACAAAGGCAAAACCCTTAGGTGTTTGATTCTGGTGCGTCTGATCACATGACAGGTAATTCTTCTCTATTTTACTCTTACATGCCATGTCACGGAAATGTGAGAGTAAAAATTGCAGATGGAAATTTTACTTCAGTTGCTGGAAGAGGTTTTATACGCTTGTCAGAAAATCTAGTTCTACATTCCATGCTACATATTCCCAACCTAGCTTGCAATCTTGTGTCAATCAGTAAACTTACTTAGGACCTTAATTGCACTGCTAATTTCTCTAATACTATGTGTCAAATACAGGAACAGGGATCGGAGAAGATGATTGGCATTGCTAGAGAGGAAGGAGGACTTAACTACTTTGAGGATGAAAAATGCGTGAATAAACAAGCAACAAAGGCTAAAGTTGTTCTATCGTCTAATAAAGATGTAATGTTGTGGCATTATAGGTTAGGCCACCCCAAATTTCATTATCTCATACACTTGTTTCCTAATTTATTTATCAATAAAGATCCAAAAAAATTTCATTGTGAAATCTACCAATTAGCTAAACACACATGAACATCTTTTCTAGCTAAACCTTATAGTGAGTCCAGTCCATTTTCTCTTGTTCATAGTGATGTCTGGGGACCATCCCGTATTCACAATGTCACTGGTACAAGATGGTTCATTACATTCATTGATGATCATACAAGAGTGTGTTGGGTTTATCTTTTTAAAGAAAAGACTGAGGGTGCAAGAATTTTTCAAAATTTTCATGCCATGGTAAAAAACCAATTTCAAACCACAATCAAAGTTTTGAGAACTGATAATGGAACTGAATACTTCAAAACATTCTTAGGAGACTTTCTAGCAACTAACGGTATCATCCATCAAAGTTCTTGTACCGATACTCCACAACAAAATGGAGTAACAGAGAGGAAAAATCAACATTTACTTGAAGTTGCTAGAGCCCTAATGTTCACTATGTCAGTTCCAAAGTACCTTTGGGGGGAAGCTATTCTTACTGCCTGTCACCTTATAAATCGCATGCCATCAAAGGTTCTCAGTTTCAAAACACCCTTGTCTGTCATCCTCCAAATTTATCCCTCGTTTCGTTGTTCCGCATCTATTCCTCTAAAGACTTTTGGGTGTGTTGTGTTTGTACATGACCACCGAAAAAATCGTTCAAAACTTGATCCAAAGTCAGTCAAGTGTGTTTTCATTGGGTATTCGTCTACACAGTGAGGGTACAAATGTTATTCACCCACTTTTCATCGAATGTTTGTCTCAATGGATGTCACATTTTTTGAGGATCAATCATACTTTCCTAAGTCCTCACTTCAGGGGGAGATGCGAGATGAAATTGAGTCTTGGGAAAAGTTCAAGCCTGAGGTGTCCAATTCTACATCACCTTCTTCACCACCATGTTCTTTATCCACTCTGGCTGAATCCACCGAACCTGTTGTATCCTTACTACCACTTCCTCTTCCTACTACGTCTGAACCCATCAAACCCGTTGAGCCACAATATGTTGAAACAGGTGAAGGGTGATGGAAAAATATTGTTTATTCACGCAGGAGGCACCCTCGAGGTGGTGACAAGCCTGATTCTCAGCAAGGTCAGGATTCTGAATCAATCCCTGCTCTTGTTCCACGTCCTGAGACCACTGATGGCATTGCGGAAGAAGAACTGAACCTGCAAAGCTACAGTCCACCAAGAAAAAAGGATCTTCATGTTCCTATTGCCATTAGGAAGGGCGTAAGAGCGTGTACTCAACACCCGATCTCCAAATTTGTTTCGTATGAAAAGTTGTCTCCTGTTTTTTCTGCATTTACTACTGCTCTAACAGGTATTGAGATACCAAGAAGTATTGAAGAAGCCCTTGCAGACCCAAAATGGAAGAAAGCCGTACAAGAAGAAATGGAAGCTTTAGAAAAAAAATCATACATGGGAGGTTGTAGAGCTACCAAGAGGAAAAACTACAGTTGGCTGCAAATGGGTTTTCACGGTCAAATTTAATACAGATGGCAGTGTTAGTAGGTACAAAGCAAGACTGGTCGCTAAAGGCTTTACTCAAACATATGGGATAGACTATAAGGAGACATTTGCACCAGTTGCCAAGCTCAACTCTATCAGAGTTCTTCTGTCACTAGCTGCAAATCTCTATTGGCCACTTCAACAGCTAGATGTAAAAAATGCGTTCCTGAATGGAGATCTGCGTGAAGATGTGTATATGGATCCACCACCTGGGTTCAAACTGAAGGAAAACTTGGTTTGCAAGTTGAAAAAATCTCTTTATGGCTTAAAACAGTCTCCTAGAGAGTGGTTTGAGAGATTTACTCAAGCTGTAAAGAGATGGCGTTTCCTACAGGCACAGTCAGATCACACCTTTTTCTATAAGCATTTTGAAAGCAAAAAAAAGGCCATCTTGATTGTGTATGTAGATCATATAATCGTCATAGGAGCTACAGTGAGCTGGAGCAGTTAAAAGAATACTTGGCAGGAGAATTTGAACTAAAAGACCTAGGTACTCTCAAGTATTTCTTGGGAATGGAAGTTACCAGAAGCAGGGATGGTATAGTGGTTTCTTAGAGGAAGTATATTCTGGATCTACTCCAGGATACAGGAATGCTGGGGGTGCAAACCAACTGAAACTCCCATGGAGCCCAACGTAAAACTTGGACTTGAAGGAGGCAAGGGGGTTAACAAAGAGCAATACCAGAGATTGGTAGGCAAACTAATTTATCTGGCACACACTCGTCCAGATATTGCCTTCGTCGTAAGTGTAGTAAGTCAGTTTATGCACTCACTAAAGGAAAGACATCTTGAGGCAGTCTACAGGATACTAAGGTATCTAAAAAGCACTCCTGGAAGAGGGTTATTCTTCAAAAAGGGAGACAACAGGATGGTGAAAGTGTATACAGATGCTGACTGGGTAGGTTCCTCCGTGGATAGAAGATCAACTTCTGGATACTGTACCTATGTTTGGGGTAATCTAGTAACTTGGAGGAGCAAAAAACAACCAGTGGTAGCAAGAAGTAGTGCAGAGGCTGAATTTCGAGCCCTAGCTCATGGCATATGTGAAGGGGTATGGCTCGAAAGATTGCTCCAAGAGCTGAAGATTTCAAGTAATGCTCCAATGAAGCTTTATTGTGATAACAAGGCTGCAGTTAGTATTGCTCATAATCCTGTTCATCATGACAGGATAAAACATGTGGAAGTGGACCGCCATTTTATCAAAGAAAAGATTGACAGTGGAAGTGTTTGCATGACGTATATTCCAACCAAGGAACAGACAGCAAACGTCTTGACGAAGAGTCTTCACAAACCGAGTTTTGAAGATATGGTGAACAAGCTAGGAATGGCAAACATTTACATTCCAGCTTGAGGGGGAGTGTTAGAATCTGTAAATTTTGTAATTTCTTGAAATTAGCTGATTTCATTCTAGGTTAATTGATGGCTGATTATTAGGAGATTGACAGCTTGTTGCTAGGCTAAATGATGGTTGATTTCTAGGTGATTGACAGCTGATTATAGACAGATTTTTAGGTGTTAATATCAGGGATTATTTTTCTTTTTTAGCCAATCCTCAATTGTATAAATTGTAGCCCTGGCAAGAATGTTGATGTACAGTCAATAATAATAAAAAAAAGTTTTTTCTTAACTTCTATAATATCTATAATATTTAAATTATCTGCAGGGTTTTTAAAAACTCATCCTAATTGTTTGAAATCTAGAATGAAGACTTGAAATACGTACTAAATATGTTTTACTTAAAACAGTACTAAATATGTTTTACTTAAAACATTATTTGCCTCCTCTCGGTTGAGATTGATTATGGGAATGTAAATACAAATCACTTCCAAGATATAATAAGCTTTTTGTATTTTTGCATTAAGTAATAATAAAGAAACACAAAGATTATTGAACACTTTGTTTTCTGGGAGAGAGAAGAAAGAAAGTGAGAAAAACACAATTCAATCTCAGATCACGTTTTTCCATTTTCATAAAATAAAAGACAACATTTCATTACACCTTTTAAGAATAATGGTCGCCCATTCAAAACGGATATAACTTAATTAAACCGAATTTATCACTTTTCGGGAGATTAAACCAAATTTAAATTAAATTAATTTAAATTTGAATTTAATTAAATCTCAATTTTATTAATTAAGAAATAATTTTAGACAACAATTCTACATGTGCCATGTATCACACACAAGTGCCAAGTGCCAAGTGCCAAGTGCACCTAATAAGCGCCTACAATTTCACTGCCCACGCCCGGGAGCACACCCCATTAAGCATTAACCCCTTCAAAAGATTAACACTTTACATCTTATAGAATACTATCTCGCTTTATAAGTCTCTAATGTGAAACTTTTGATTGTGTATGTCATTCTTCTTACTAGAACGATTTCAACACTAACATCATTCAATATACGTAAAAGGTTGCGTATGAATAAAGGTTATATCTCTTCGTGGCCACTAACAGAATTCTTATTATTTTTCTTAAATCTGTAATAATAAAAAAAAGACCCTTTTGTGAAGGTTGTGTGTACAACCCCACCGGTGAATCAAATCACACACAAAAGGTTCCGTATGTCTCTTAAATTGATTCTCCACAAAAATATTTAGCATTCAAGGGTATGAGAATATTTCCATTTTGAATTCAAAGAAACAGTTTTTTCCTCGTTAGAAAAAGAGGGCATGGTTGGATCTTATATGACGTCAGATGATGACGTTGTTCTTAAACGTCATAGGCTTTACGTCATCGCTCAAAACTCAAATATATTATAATCTGCCAGCAGCCCACAAACCGTAGTAGTTGTCGGCCTCCTATAAACAGCAAACAAACTATCACATCAAATGGTGACCTTTTAAACTTTCTACTTTTTGAGGTATTGAGACAGTCTATTGGTTAGATTAATGTTTTGATATAATTAAAAAATAATTATTCTGTTCAGATTTAACGAAAACAAAACCCTATTGATAAGGTCTACACTCTACACCGTAGAAGGACCTTTTCTAGGACAAACTCGTTTTCTACAATCCGAGACAGCTTATGCCCACTGAGGTATCACTCAAAAGTTACTCGGTTTGGGCTCCAAACTTAACACGTTTAACTTCTTAATATATGAAAGATACACGTTTTCAATGGATTGCCATATAATATGCATCTATTTAGTATTTACACGTTTTTTTTATATAACATATTATATATATAGTAGTTTTTTTATACAGGATCGCTGTGAGCTCTTTTAGATTAGTTCATTTTTTTTTTTCTCTTTTGTTACATGTAAAGTAGCATAATCAGCTCTTGGAGCTTGTCGGCCACACCAAAAAAAAGGAAAAAAAGTAAGGAAAACATTTTAAGTAGTTGGGGCTTACAGGACTTTTTGGGTGAAAGTTTTCACATTTTGAAGCTGTTAGTTGTTATCAAAATTATTTATTTTTGCAAATCCAACAGTTGAAAAACAATACTTATGGATCAATATCTTTTTTTGTTCTATTAGAGAAATTGCCAATTAGTACTTTCTTTCCATCCTTTTTTTTTTTTTTTGAAATGACTTTCTACTTGTTCCACATTATAAATAACGGAATCAAAGGGTTGCTACTTTGACGTTTCTTTATAAATACCCAAGCTCCAGGCTATCCTAGATTATATATTGATAATTATGTTTTATGAGGTATAAAAAACTTTTTTTTTTTGAAGCGGTCGAGTAAATCACTTTTTTCCTACATCAAATATATATATATATATATTTAAGAGTACTAGAATATTCAACAATAATTCACACGAGTCGGCAACTGGTACTAACATGTTTTGTTGTATTTCTTACACTTTGACAACTATGTATGCTTTTTCTCCTATTGGACAGAGTTTATTTGGACGGAAGATATTCCTGTCATTGTATATGTTCATGATCCCAAAGCATTTATTTTATTTTAATTGTTCAAAACAATTAAAAAATATTAACATTTTTTCCTCATGGGTGCACAACTTGTTTGGTATTTGTTTGCCACCACTGCCACCACTAAAAGTCAGTAACGTGCTGGTTTTTCATCAATGTCCCTTACCCTAAAACTTCTATAAATAAGTGTCACACCACATGACATTCATCACACCAAATCTCAATTGCAGTAGTACTCTTCATTTTCTATACCTGTCCCAGAGCTATAGCTAACGTAACAACAATGGCTGCCGCCACAAAGCTACTGCTCACCGACTTGGCATCCGACGTGAAGTACGTTCCATCTAACTACATCCGTCCCATCTCCGACCGTCCGAATCTCGCCGAAGTCCACACACCAGCCACTTCCATCCCTCTCATTGATCTTCAAGGCCTCCACGGCCCAAACCACCGCGATGTCATCAACCAAATTGGCCAAGCTTGCCAACATGATGGTTTCTTTCAGGCATAAATATATATTCATCTTTTATTTGCATTTTTTATATATATTCTGGAAGACTATGATGCAGTCATTTGACTCTGATATGACTCTGATCTGATTTTGCAGTTATAATAAATCTAACACGGTTTTGTTGTAATTCATTATTGTTTAGGTTAAAAACCATGGGATTCCAGAGGAGACTGTCAACAAGACGCTGAGATTAGCAAGGGATTTTTTCAGGCTGCCGGAGTCCGAGAGGCTAAAGAACTACTCCGACGACCCTTCGAAAACCACTAGGCTTTCCACAAGCTTCAATGTCAAGACTGAGAAAGTGGCAAACTGGAGGGACTTTCTAAGGCTCCACTGCTACCCTGTCGAGGACTTCATTAACGAATGGCCTACAAACCCACCGTCCTTTAGGTCACAACTACTTATATACACACACAAAAGAATACATATGTTTGTAATTGTTATCCGCTGCATGTTTCGAAAAATATGCAAATCTGACAGAATTTGATATCATTTTTCGCAGAGACGACCTGGCTAATTACTGCACGAGCGTAAGAGGATTAGTTCTCCGACTACTGGAGGCGATATCGGAGAGCCTGGGGCTAAAACCGGACTACATTGGGAACTCTTTGGGGAAGCATGGGCAACACATGGCAATGAATTACTACCCACCATGTCCACAGCCAGATCTCACCTATGGATTGCCTGGTCACACTGATCCTAATCTGATTACGGTTCTGCTCCAAGATGATGTTCCTGGACTTCAGGTTCTAAGAAATGGAAAGTGGGTCGCAGTCAATCCTGTTCCCAACACTTTCATTGTCAACATAGGGGATCAGATGCAGGTTTTTATTTATTTGCTCCCACCTTCTCTTGTTTATTTATTTATTTATTTATTTATTTTTTGATCATTTGTTCCTAACTCTATCTTTGCTTTTTGCTACCTTTCCCATTGAACCCAACTCCAGTTTTATTTTTGTTACCCTTTTTCCATTAATTTCTTTTCATTCCCTTTTTATGCTCTGGAAAGTAGGCCAAGATCATGGGACGAGAGAGATGACATCCGTGTGTCATAAAGTTTGGTGGGGTAGAAAGAAAGACCCTTCTCATCCCTTTTTCATCAATCTAATATAATTTTATTATTTATAAAACTATAAGCTCTAATTTAATACACAATATATTTTTTAAATTGAATTTATTTTTTTATTCATAATTAGTTTGTAACTCTACACGGTTAAACTAAGATTTGTTCGGCAGAATATAGTGTTTGTTGGAAGTATTTACATTTTACAGTCTGAAGAATTGATCAACCAGTTCTTGCGTCTCGTCCAAAGAATTGGAATTAAATAACTTAGCGTATAAATTGAGGGAGGTTAATGTTTTTTTTTTGGTTATTTATCCAAAAAAATGTTTTTAAATCTTGTCTGTAAAATCTTTTTTTGAGCGACTCTCCCCTTTCTTACAGTTGGGGGCCCACCCGAGAGATAAAACAATGGCCCCCATCGAGATAAATGCCACTGCTCTATTATTCCGCTGTGCACCAAATTAGGAAGAGGATGAGAAAAATAACAGAGCCAATTCTAAAATTAACGTTCTGTTTGTGCTCCTTTTTCTTAAATTAATAAAAAAAATTCGTACCTTCAAACTTTACACGCCCGTGATGTCTGGTAATTTTAAAAGTTTTTAAAAATATTTTTACACGTTTTTTAATGCAAAAATTTTAAAAGCATACTTAGCACAATTCCTTAAATCTATTTATTTTAAAAAAAAAATTTGTATTTATTTTGAAAACACTGCTGAGCAAGTGCTCTAGATGAAAAGAGAAAGTAGGTGTAGCTGGGTGCTATGTAGCCATATGTTTTTTTTTTTCACCAAAATAGGAAGCACATTTAAAACGTGTGACACGTACTTGGTTGTATTGGTACACATATATTCAAGGTAAATAAAATAAAAAGAAAACAAACGTCTGAATCAGACACTTCTGATGAATAGAACTTTTGGTTTCATTGAAAATCAAATCAATACGTGCCAAACCAAGAAAATTAATGCCAATTTTTTGTTCTTTCTGTTAATTAGGTAATTAGCAATGATCGGTATAAGAGCGTGCTGCACCGAGCCGTGGTTAATTGCGACAAGGAGCGTGTATCTATCCCAACTTTCTACTGCCCATCACCAGATGCAATTGTAGAGCCTGCCAAGGACTTGATCGACGACGACGACGAACCTGCGGTCTATAGGAGCTTCACGTATGCCGAGTTCTACAGGAAATTCTGGGACAGAGGACTCGCAGCAGAGTGCTGCTTGGACATGTTCAAAAACACTTGATGTGTTTGTGCAACATTAAGTCCTAGCTTTTGCTCAGGAACTTGTAGTATTGCATTTAGGCAAACACATGCCCAGTTGATCCTGAATTGGGTAGTGTGATATAATATTTCATAAGTGTATGCTCTATTTTCGTCGTTATAGTTTAACCAATTATATAATGATTTATAATCCTTATGGATATCTTTAATTTCTCCACTTTTGAACCTGGAAAGATGTATGCATTCCAATTCAGCACTTTGGAACCTTGAAATATGTACGCATTCCAATTCAGCTTGATGTTAAGAATAGATCTTATCAAGAGTAAATAGAAATTGTAGGAGAAATGAGTAAACAAGAATACGCAAATTCATAATCATTCATTTACGGAAAAAATTATAGTGATTCACTTTTAAAGTAAGAGTCATATTTACTTTTAGCTGTTAAAGAAGTTTATAGGAGAGAATCACACGTCACTTAACTTTTTTTTTTTTTGTTTTCTCTAACCTTTTAAAATATCTAAGGGTTAACTTTTTAGTTTTAATTATTTTTTAATTTATCCATTTGTTTTTGAAAAATACAAAAGTGTCTTTTGAATTTAAAAAAATTAATTTCAATTTCATTCGTATGAATAGAAAAAATTGTGTAAAATAACATAACTATCCTTAAACAGTAATGAAAATATTCTGTAGATTTAACAACATAAAAAATCTTAAAATAAAATATCTTATTTTTTTAAAAAAAGATCTCAAATTTTATATCTTTCTAAATGTAAGAATATCCTTTAAAAAAATTTGTCAAGAGGAGAAATATATTTCAGAAACAAATTCGATCTAATTAAAGGTATTTTTATCTTGACATGTTTTTTTAGTCAAAAAAATACGTAGAGGCTAAATTAAAACAAGTTTTTCAAATTCTAAAAATACATTTATAGTGTCTAAAAATAAAATAATAAATTAAAATAATTAAAATTATAAAGTATAATTTTGTAAATAAGCCATAACTCTAAAACCAACATCCTTCATATATATATATATATAGAAAAAAAAAAAAAAAGGACAACCGAGTTTATAAAGTTATAATCTTTAGGATAAGGCAATAATTGATCATGGCAATAATTAAGCTGTACAATGCAATTTTTCAAATACTAATACTTAGACCGTACAACTTGACATTTGAAAATGCTAATATAATGCAATTTTCCAAATGGGCATGCTGCATTTTCATTAAACCAAGATACATGGCCAACACTTTTATCTTATAGACCGGTTCAATCTTGTTTTGTACTTTCTAAAAAAGTCAACCATGGTGAACAAAGAAAATAAGAAGATTGCAATTCCGTGACCATTGGTAAAACTGAATTTTCTGGCTGAGCTACGAAGCCGTACAGATCTTTAATTTCTCCACTTACGAACCTTGAAATGTCAATGCCATTCCAATGTCGATGGATAAAAAAAAAGGTTGGGAAAATATGCAAGTGTGTTTTTATAGATTGTAATATCAACACTGACGAAGACAAGATATTTTGTCAGGGGGTTAATACCTACAACAAAACTTTGAACCAAAATCCACAGTCATTAATGTTCTATAATTTTCTGCATCAAATTTCTCATGTCTTTCTAAATATACAGAAATAAAGTCTCAAATTTTTAACCAAAAAAAATATAGTCTCATTAATTAATTGATTTCTCCAATTTACAAAATTTATAGAGTAAAAACCTACTTAACAGTGACAGTACAACCAAAAAAATTAATGCTAATGCAAAAATTCTACCATTATCTACTATAACTTACTCAAATAAAAAAGAAGTATGAAAATAAGTGAGAAAAAAAATAGTTAAAGAAAAAATAAAAAACCAATTAGGACTAAAGATGCTTGTGATTTTTGTTGATTGATGAAGTATTTTTTCTTTGTTTTGGGCGATTACCTGTTAGTAAGAAACTTAATTTGTCGAATAAGACAAGAGATTAGAGTAAAACCATGAACCAGAGAACCATAATGACAATCTTTCTATTTCTTTTCTATGGTTTGCCTTCTTTGTGGTTAATAAAAACTTCAATATTATGGTATCTCGTGTTGAAGGGGTTAGTTTCATTCTTTTCTTGTTCTTTTCCTTGCTAAGCCTGTTGGGAATATGGACAAATTCCAATCCCCCTTCCAAGATCTACTTGATGTGGAATAATAACAGAGAAACGGCAACACAAAGGTTTTTATGTGGAAAATACCAAAATGGGTAAAAACCATGGTGTTGTCTAAAGACTTAGAAAAAATTGTTAATAATTACTTTGAGGAGCCATTTTGAGGCATAATTTTGAGTGGAACCCACTTTACAAAAGTGATGGGTCTTGGCAAATTTGCGTTCTCCGTCACGAGAAGATCGAAATCGTATATTTATATGCTCAAAATGGTAATCGGGTGAATGAGAAATTGATACTCAAAGTGTGCCTATTGACATTTGAATTTGTTAGAAAAAAGGCCTAAATGTGGAGTCCTACATCGGTTAGGCATTAAAACTTGACATCCCCTTATGTGTATAAGTACTAGGAAAGTCCCAGGTTGGTTAGGCACAGAAGTTTGATATCCCTTGACCTGTATAAGTACTAGAGTCTTTCTCCACATCTAGACACACACAAAAAATGTGCACACAAAAATAACACACAGTCTCTTGTTTTCAAGTTTTTGTTCTCTTCTTCTCGAGTCTTTCTTTTGAGTCGGTTTGTTTTCGATTTTTTATTCTTTTCTTCTCAAGTCTTTCTTTTGAGTCGGTTTTTGGCGAGTAGTCGTTTTTGGTGATAGAGGAAGACACTGTTCAAGTTCGTCGAAGGAGGTGTTCGAATGTGCATAGACCATCGTCTGTTGTCGTTGTATCCTGGGGAACAGACGTCCATCGAATCCTCATGCACAACCAGAGAAGACGAATCTGTTTTAAGGAAAGCGTGAGCTACATGTGTCTTGACTATCATTTAACGTGAGCTACACGTGTCTCGATTATCATTTTGCTCCAATTCGGTTTGAAGGTTGAGAATTCTATTGTAATGTTTTATTCCTAATCTACTGTTTCTGTTTACTTTATATTACACCTGTTTGTTGTTTATCTCTATATATTTCTAACAATCTTAAAACAGATTCGAGCTTCCGTTTGATGACAAGCATGTTCATTAGATTTGGAAGGAAATTTTTGACTTCTGCTTTGATTTTACTGTTCTAACATTTTTGTTTTGGTTTATTTATATATATTATTAGTTAAACATATAATATTAAAAAAAGAGTGAATTTATCTTGGGTATAAATTCTAAGAGTTGGATTCTGGTATTTTCAGAAATGGCTGATAACATGAACGTTGTTCCAACTGAGAATGTTCCAATTGGGAGCACTTCCGAGACACCGATGCGGTCTCCTCAGGTTCATGCCTTGATCTTGATGTAGCCTTTGTCGGTTTCGGTTCCCGTGAACCACAATGAGAAACCTGAGAAATTCAGTGGTCTGAATTTCAAGACTTGGCAACAAAAGATGTTCTATTTGACAACACTGAATCTTGCAAGATTCTTGAAAGAGGATCCTCCTACTGTTAGAGAGGATGAAGCAGATGCTCAGACTTTGCTTGCTGTTGAAGCGTGGAATCATTCTGACTTTTTGTGCAAAAATTATATTTTGAATGGCTTGACTGATGCACTTTATAATGTGTATAGTCCAAAGAAAATGGCCAAAGAAGTATGAGAATCTTTGGACCATAAATACAAAATAGAAGATATTGGTGCTAAAAATTTCATATTTGGACGGTTCATAAACTATAGAATGGTGGATTCCAAGACTGTAATTAGTCAAGTTCAAGAACTGCAATTACTCATTTATGAAATTCATGTAGAAAGAATGGTAATTAGTGAGTCTTTCCATGTAGCTGCAATTATAGAGATGCTGCCCTTGCATGGAATGACTTCAAAAACTATCTGAAGCACAAGCGTAAGGAGATGAGCATTGAAGATCTTATTGTTTGACTTTGCATTGAGGAAGACAATCGTGGATCTAAGAAAAAGCTCTCTAGCAAGTTTATTGCCAAAGCAAATATGGCGGAGCATGATAAAAGCTCCAAGAACAATAAGAACAAGTCAAAGTTCAAGCTGAGACCTAAGAGAGGAATTTCAAAGAAGCAGAAATTCTAAGGGAAGTGTTTCAACTGTGACAAGGTGGGTCACAAGTCGGCAGATTGTAGGCTGCCAAAGAGGGACAAGAAGAAAGAGGCCAATGTGGCGAACACCATCACACAAGAAGTGTCAAACATCAGTCTTTCTACCGTGGTCTCTCAAGTCAACATGGTGGACTCCAACCTAAAGGAGTGGTGGCTAGACATTGGGGCCACATGCTATGTTTGCTGTGATAAAGTTACCTTTGCTAAACTCATGCTGTCAGATTCCGGGGAGAAGCTGTATATGGGCAATTTGGCTACATCTGATATCAAGGGCCAAGGGATGGTATTTCTAAAAATAACATCAGGCAAGGAAGTCAAGCTAGAAAATGTGTTGCATGTCCCTGATATCCGGAAGAATCTTATTTCGGGAACTCTGTTGAGTTCACATGGCTTCAATATGGTTTTTGAAGCTGATAAAATAGTTTTGTCTAAACATGGGGTGTATGTGGGAAAGCAATATGTGAAAAATGGAGTGTGAAAAATGAATGTAATGGCTGTTAGGCCCAATTCCATTAATAAAAATAAGAAGTCTTCCGCTTATATGCTTGAGTCTTCTAATTTATGGCATAGAAGACTAGGTCATGTTAATTATAATACTTTGCGTAGATTAATTAACTTGGATCACATATCCACATTTGATATTAATCCCAAACATAAGTGTGAAATATGTGTAAAGGCAAAACTAACGAGATCTTCGTTCCAAACGATTGAGAGAAATACTAAACCACTTGATTTGATACATAGCGATGTTTGTGACTTAAAATTTGTTCAAACTAGAGGTGGGAACAAATATTTTTTTACTTTCATAGATGATAGCACAAAATATTGCTATGTATATTTGCTTAGGAGCAAAGATGAGGTTATAGAGAAGTTTGCTCTCTATAAGCAAGAAGTTGAAAACTAACTTAATAAGAAAATTAAGATGGTAAGAAGTGACCGTGGTGGTGAATATGTTGAACCATTTAGTGAATTTTGTGCACAACATGGTATTATTCACGAGGTTACGCCACCTTATTCACCTCAATCAAATGGTGTAGCTGAACGCAAAAATCCTACCTTAAAGGATATGATGAATGCAATGCTGATAAGTTCTGGATTACCACAAAACATGTGAGGGGAAGCCATTTTGTCTGCTAATTACCTTTTAAATAAGGTACCCCAGAAGAAAGAAGACAATAACCCTTATGAATTGTGGAAAGGTAGAAAGCCTTCCTATAAATACTTGAGAGTGTGGGGGTGTCTTGCAAAGGTAATGGTACCTACACCAAAGAAGATGAGAATAAGTCCAAAAACAGTTGATTGCATCTTCATTGGTTATGCCTACAATAGTAGTGCTTATCGGTTCCTTGTGTATAAATCTAAAAACCCTGAGATTCACAAGAACACAATAATGGAATCTAGGAATGCATCATTTTTTGAACATGTATTTCCTTGTAAATCCAAAGAGGATGGTTTAAGTTCATCTAAACGAATGTTTAAGATTATTGAAGAGAGTAGTCAGGATCATCAAGAAGTTGAAACTGAATATGAAGAGGAAGAGGCTAGACGAAGCAAAAGAGCAAGGACAGAAAAATCATTTGGACCAGACTTTCTGACCTACATGCTAGAGGTTGAACCTCAAACCTTCAAAGAAGCTGTAAGCTCTGAGGGTCCTTTATGGAAAGAAGCCATAAAGAGTGAAATTAATTCATCATGCAGAATCATACTTGGGAATTAGTGGACCTTCCTCCAGAAAGTAAACCGCTAGGTTCTAAGTGGATTTTCAAATGCAAAATGAAAGCAAATGGAATAATTGACAAGTATAAGGCTAGACTTGTTATAAAAGGTTATAGACAAAAAGAAGGCCTTGATTACTTTGATACTTATTCTCTTATAACAAGAATAACCTCCATAAGAATGATTTTAACGATTGCCGCTTTGCGGAATCTTAAAGTACATGAAATGGATGTAAAGACTGCTTTTCTTAATAGAGACCTTGAAGAGGAAATTTATATGGAACAATCAAAAGGTTGTATTGCTCCAGGACAAGAAAAGAAAGTCTGCAAATTGGTGAATTCTTTGTATGGGCTTAAACAAGCACCAAATCAATGGCATGAGAAATTTGACAATGTTATGATGTCAAATGGCTTCAAAATTAATGAGTGTGACAAGTGTGTTTATGTCAAAAGAATAGACAAAGGATATGTTATTCATTGTCTGTATGTAGATGACATGCTAATCGTGGGTAGCAATGATCGGATGATCAAATCTACGAAAGATATGTTGAACTCTAGGTTTGACATGAAAGACATGGGACCTGCCGATGTGATTTTGGGAATCAAAATTAAAAGGACACCTGATAGACTCATCTTGAGCCAGTCACACTATATGGACAAGATATTTGACAAATTTAGTAAAAATGACTCTAGCGTGGCCAGAACACCAATTGATATTAGTCAGCATCTGTCCAAAAATAGAGAAGAAAGTATATCCCAAGTAGAATATGCTAGAGTGATAGGCAGTTTAATGTACTTAATGAATTGTACAAGGCCAGATATTGCCTATGCTATGAGTAGTTTGAGTAGATTCATGAGTAATCCAGGAGATGACCACTGGAAAGCGATTGTTAGAGTACTCAGGTACTTACGATATACTTGTGATTATGGGCTACACTATACAAGAGATCCTGCTGTTCTTGAAGGGTATTCTGACGTAATTTGGATATCTAATGTATAGGATTCTAAAGCTATAAGTGGATATGTATTCACTTTGGGAGGCACAACAGTTTCATGGAAGTCCTCAAAGCATACGGTAATCACTAGATCCACTATGGAATCTGAGTTTATAGCCTTAGATAAAAGTGGTGAAGAGGCTGAAAGGCTAAGGCATTTCTTGGAGGATATTCCTAAATGGCTTAAACCTATGCCTGTAATATGCATACATTGGGCACAGAATGTGATGTACAATGGTAAGTCAAGACATATATGTCGTCGACATAATACTATTAGATAACTGATCTCGACTGGAGTCATGACAATAGATTATGTAAGGTCTAAAGAGAATATTGTGGATCCGTTAACTAAAGGACTGAATAGAGATAAGTTGAGAAAACATCAAGAGGAATGGGACTAAAGCTCATAAAAGAATAGGTCGAAACAGTGGAAACCTAACCTTGTTGACTGGAGATCCTAAGATCTAGGTTCAATGGGATAACTAAACTCAATAGACTGAGTAGGATCACTGTGGGGGTTACCCTAACCCATTCCTAAAATAAAACAGTGATACCCGTAGAGAAAGGTTAAGCAGTTTGCTTTTAATGATTCTTATGCATCGAATACAATGAGAATTCGAGCGGAGTAATGCAGGTTACTCTTAAGTAAGAATCATCTATGTGAGAGAGAAGTGGGGCCACTTTAAAGGAGAATTGCTAGGGCTTAATTCTTTAGAAACTCTTGCAAAACCAAGGAGATATTAATGGCCAAAATGAACATAACCATGAGAATTGAAACTGTGTCAAGAAAATACCTATGTGAGGTATATTATTGTTTACACAAGCGGCAGAACAGTTCAAGGACATCACGTCTACTAGTCAGTTACTAAAGTAAGCATACTTTCATAAGGGAAGGTTCATGGGTTAAAGCCTACCTATCCCATGCAGGTATTAACCGTAGAACTCTATCACCATGTAGTATCTTTGTTTTCTCTTGTCGTTAATCAATTTTATTCATGTGGGGGATTGTTAGAAAAAAATGGTTAATAACCATTTTGAGGTATAATTTTGAATAGCACCCACTTTATAAAAGTGATTGGTCTTGGCGGATTTGCGTTCTCCGTCACGAGAAGATCGAAATCATATATTTATATGCTCAAAATGGTAATCGGGTGAATGAGAAATTGGTGCTCAAAGTGTGCCCATTTTCATTTGAATTTGTTGGAAAAAAAAAAAAAGGCCTAAATGTGGAGTCCTACATAGGTTAGGCATTAAAACTTAACATCCCCTGACATGTATAAGTACTAGAAAAGTCCCACATCGGTTAGGCATAGAAGTTTGATATCCCCTGACCTGTATAAGTACTAGGGTCTTTCTCCACATCTAGACACACAAAAAAAAAATTGCACACAAAAATAACACATAGTTTTCTTTTCTCTTGTTTTCGAGTTTTTGTTCTCTTTTTCTCGAGTCTTTCTTTTGAGTTGGTTTTGGCGAGTAGTCGTTTTTGGTGATAGAGGAAGACGTTGTTCAAGTTCGCTGGAGGCGGTGTTCTAGTGTGCATAGACCATCATCTGTTATCATTGCATCTTGGGAGACAGACGTCCATCGAATCCTCGTGCACAACCAAAGGGGCGAATCTGTTTTAAGAAAAGCATGAGCTACATGTGCCTCAACTATCATTTTGTTCCAATTCAATTTGAAGGTTGAAAATTATATTGTAATGTTTTATTCCTAATTTCATAATAATATTCTTTCTACTATTTCTGTTTACTTTATGTTGCACCTGTTTGTTGTTTATCTCTATATATTTCAAACAAAGACAACTAGAAAATTTCTCCATTATATGAAAAGAATGGGTGCACAATAAACTCTCAAGTTTACAACAACTACTTGAGGTATACTCACAAAATAACTTACACTCACAAAGTGTGGTAATCTCCCAAAAACTCTCTCTATGAGGTATTGTCTTTCTCATAGGAACTCTCTTAATTTTTCTCTCTTCTTTCTCTCTGTTTTTGAGGAATGCTCTTGGGATGATTTCAACTAAAAAGAAGGGGGTGTTTATAGTTGCCAGTTCTTCCCCCTTTCCTTTTAGAATTTACATTAATAGTCCACCATCCTTGATGTTTACATCGGTAGCACAACGTTCTTAATGTTCACATTGGTAGTATTGTTCTTGATGTTCACATTAGTAGCCTACCGTTCTTAACGTTTACACTGGTAGCACACCATTCTTGACTTTACATTGGTAGCCTATCATGATTTTTTGAAGTCAAATTTGGTAGGTTGAAGACATTCACATCAAATCTCACCTTTCAACCCAAGAGAAGAAGAGATGGTTGTAAGTCATCATAAACTTGAACTCATCCCCGTAAGCTTGGAACGTAACTCAAGCTTATGTCGAGAGATCACCTTTGTTAGCATGTATGCTGCATTCTTGTCGGTGTGAATCTTCTGCACATAGAATAACTTCTTCTCAAATGCTTCACGAATCCAGTGATATCTGATGTCAATGTGCTTCGTTCTGTAGTAGTAGATTGCATTCTTGCTTAGATCAATTGCACTCTGACTATTGCAGTAAACCATATACCTATCTTGTTTCAAACCCAGATCTTAAAAAAAATTCTTTAGCCATAACTTCTCTTTTCCTGCTTCTATAAGCACTATATACTCAATTTCTGTTGTAGATAGAGCGACACATTTTGGCAGCTTAGACTGCTATGATACAGCCCCTTGTAAAAGTAAACAAGTACCCAGATGTAGACTTTTTGCCATCAAGATGATCAACCATGTCTGCATCCGCATATCCTTCCAAGATTGGTTTCCTTTCCCCAAAGCTCAAGCACATTTTAGATGTGCCCCTTAGATATCTGAAAATCCACTTAACAACTTCCCAATGCTTTTTCCCTGGATTTGCTAGAAAATGGTCACAACTCCTACTGCATGAACGATATTTGGCCATGTATAAACCATCGCGTACATTAAGCTTCTAACTGCTGAAGACTAAGGAATAGCCAACATCTTCTTCTAAAGAAGGACACATCTTCTTGGTGAGTTTGAACTGACTACCAAGGGGTGAAGAAACTGGCTTTGCTCTTTTTATGTTGAACCTTTCAAGTATCCGTTTAACGTAGTTCTCTTGTGATAGCCATAACCTTCGAGACCTCCTATCTCGAATAATCTCCATTCCCAAAATTTGTTTGGCTGGACCCAAGTCTTTCATATCGAACTCTCCAGACAGTTCTTCTTTAGTTGATTGATCATTTTAGTATCCTGGCCAATTATTAACACGTCATCAACATATAACAACAGGATGACGAATTTCTCACCAAGAAATTGCTTGATGTAGATGCAAGAATCTGCTGCGGTTTCCTTGTACTCTCAATCCATAAATGAATTGAATTCTTGTACCATTATCGTGGAGCCTTTTTTAAACCATACAAACTCTTTTTCAACTTGCAGACTAGATGTTCTTTTCCTTTGACCTCAAAACCTTCAGGCTGTTGAATGTAGATTTCTTCTTCAAAATCTCCATGAAGAACTACAATATTCACATCTATCTATTCATTCTAGAGATCTAGGCTGGCTGCTAATCTTAAGATTATGCTAATCGATGACATTTTCACCACTGGAGAGAAAATTTCATCAAAGTCGATTCCTTTCTTCTGTCCAAAGCCTTTAATGACTAATCAAGCTTTGTACTTCACCAGATTGTCGTGTCCATCATCTTTTAATTTGAACGCTCATTTGCTCCTCAAGGCTTTCCTACCTTTTGGAAGTTTTACCAACTTATAAGTGTTGTTCCTCATGAGAGAATTCATCTCTTCTTGCATGGACTCCATCTACATGTCTTTCTCTTTATGAGCTATTACTTCTTGGAAGTTTTCTGGCTCTCTGCTTTCAGTAAGAAGGATATAATCTGATAGCAGGTATCTTATAGGTGGCATTTGATTTCTGGCCGACCTTCTGAGCAATTGTTCGTCATTCTCAAGTGCTTGATTCTTCTCCCCCTAATTGTTATCCTCTTGTGCTACTATATCTTTTTTGGCATTATTATCATCAAAAGGCAATTCTAAATTTTTAGCTGCTCCTTGCATTTCTTCTCCACCTAATAACTATTGTTGTGGAGGAATTATCCCAACTGTAGCTTTTTCAGGTTGGCTCTCTTCTTTACCTGAATCTTCAATTGTTTGGTCCTCATGGAAGACCACGTTTCTACTTCTTATCATCCTCTTCTTTACTAGATCCCAAAACCTGTATCCAACCTCTTCATCTCTATAATCAATGAATGTACAAGGAAGTGCCTTATCATTGAGCTTTGATCTTTGTTACAGTCCCATTTTACTCATATAGCCAAGCCGCTTATGTCATAGATTTGGTGAAACATTGACTGCTATATTTACTCTGTTCATGCAAGCTTTTTCCTACCAAAAAAAAACTTTTTCTAACGAGCAAAAAAAACTTTTTCTTTGTAATTCAAAATGGAAATATTCTCTTATCCTTGAATGCTAAATATTTTTGTGGAGAATCAAATAAAGAATCCATCTCTTCCCAATCTTCATCCTTAACCATACTAGGCTTATTCTCCGTGCCTAGTAAAGTCTTATGAACCTTTTGTTGAATAAAGAGATCCTTCATTCTCCTCTATTGGAGGGAAAAATTGCCGCTACCGCTGAACTTCTCGATCTCTATTTTGTGGCCCGTCATGGTTGCTACAGTAACCATATTTTGCTACAATGACCGTACTATTGCAGGACCATACTGCTGTATGAACAGTATCTCCCCGCAGGCAAAACCTGCTCTCCTAGGGCTCTAATTGAACTGGCTCTGGTACAAGTTGTTGGGAATATGGACAAATTCCAATTCCCCTTCCAAGATCTACTTTATGCAGAATAATAACAGAGAAATGGTAACAAAAGATTTTTATGTGAGAGAACATAAAATGGGTTAAAAAAAACCATGGCGTTGTCTACCAGAAAATCTCTCCATTATATAAAAATAATGGCTACACAATAAACTCTCAAGTTTAGAACAACTACTGGAGGTATACTCACAAAATAACTGACACACACAAGGTGTGATAATCTCACTATTTTTCGTCACACCTACTAAGTGTGGTAATCTTCCAAAAATGCTTTCTGTGAGGTATTGTCTTTCTCACAGGAACTCTCTTAATTTTTCTCTCTTCTTTTGCTTTGTTTCTGAGGAATGCTCCTGGGATGATTTCAACTAAGGAGGATGGGGTATTATAGTTGCCACTCCTTCCCTCTTCTTTCTAGCATTCACATTGATAGCCCATCATCATTGATGTTCATACCGCTAGCATACCGTTCTTGACGTTTACATTGTTAGCCTACCGTTCTTGACGTTCATACTGATAACACACCATTTTTGACGTTCACACTGTAGCACACCGTTCTTAATGTTCACATTGATAGACTATTATGACTTTTTTGAAGTCAATTTGATGGGTTGAAAACATTCACATCAAAGCCCTCTTTGAGAATTGGGTTAATATTGGATACTAAAGTAAATTTTTAAAATTATATGATATAACACATTTTACATATTCAACTTTTTAAGGGGTTTCGTCCCTGAATATGAAAGTATCTTTTCTGCCCTAATTTGGCTGTCCGTGGGGCTGCTCAACCTTCAACGATACCTAATGTACTTTTTTTATAAAGAAAAAATGAATAAATAAATACAAATGCTAATGTAGACTTGCCCTCCTTAAGAATAATACTGCTACAATTGGGAGGCTCTGAAAAAAAAAATGTTCTAAGAACATGACAAGGACAGAGGAGGAGATGTGGCAAGCCTTTAGAAGATATTTCTTTCTAGCAACTAGAAAAGTCTTCAGACCAGTCATGTTTCAATTCATAAATTTAGATGGCTGCTTTTTTAAGTGGGACCATAACAATAAGAAAAAATTCAATCGTCTAGATTTATGTTGACCATCATCGTTCGATTTAGAAATACCTATACAGTGCGACGAATTGGTCACTCCAATATTTCGATTCCAAAGCTTGACAAGGCAGCTGAAGGAAGGAAAATAGTCTGAAGTAATTGGCTTCTGTTTGACGGAACCAGGATATTGTTCCGGGGCAACACTTATATAACCAACTTTGGTTCATCAAATCCTCAACCAAAACATAACTTCAATGGAAAACCAGATGAGAAAATTCTCAGAAGGAGATGACAACTCTTCCCAATACGCCATGCAGCTTGCAAGCGCTTCTGTGCTTCCTATGGTAATGAAAGCAGCTTTGGAGCTTGGTGTGTTTGAGATCATTGAAAAAGCTGGTCCAGGAGCTCTTCTCTCGGCTTCCCAAGTGGCGTCAGAGCTCAAGGCTCAGAACCCAGATTCCCCTCTAGTTCTTGATCGCCTGCTTCGCCTTCTCTCGGCTTATTCTGTTCTCACTTGTTCTGTTTCCCACAGCCAATCTGATGGGAAGGCTGTTAGGCTTTATGGGTTGGCACCAGTTTCCAAGTACTTTGTTCCAAGCCATGAGGGGCCTTCATTGGCACCTTTACTGTTTTTGATGCAGGACAAGGTCTACATGGATGTCTGGTAGATTCATATCTGCATAATGGCTATAGTAATTCTTTTCTTTTTCATTTTAGTGCTAGATTGACCAATCTAAACTGATATAATCCAAATTGGATTTCGATGGAATTTGATTTTAAGATTATGAAAATTTATTGGGAATGTTTTGGCTTTTGTGTGGAAAAAACCAATACCCAAACTGAACTAATATGATGTCTTAGTTATGAATCGCTTGTATGTATAATAGAGTGTTTGAGGGCATTGGTTAGATCCAATTGATTAAAAACACTATAGTATAATTTTGCTTGACAATATGAGAGCTTTATATTGTAGCAACGAAAAGTTTCAGTTTAAACTGAAAACTTCAAACAAAACCTACGCTTTATTAAGAATAACTGGAATGGGTATGACCAAGCTGTAACAACAAATGATTCCTAATCTCTTAAAGATTTAGGCTCTTTTTGCCTTGCCCTATTTCAGTTTATGAGATGTACACCTTTTTACAAATAAACATAGTAACATTCACAAAAAGTTAGGAAAATCTTAATTTGATATCTTTTTGAACCGTTAGATTGTTATCACATCCTGTCAAATTGCTATATTTTTTTTATGTGAAAAACTAATGAAGTGTACTATTGCTTATGGTTTGTAATTGGACCAAAGCACAACCACCGAATAGTTGCAATGAATAGTTTTGATTTTAGAATTGTAGCATGTGAGAGTTTTATATTATTCACATTTGTAACTGATAGTTAGAACAGCTCTTTCAAACGGCTCATTCGTATTTACTTTGGACTCTTGTGGAAATGTCACAACAGGTACCACGTGAAAGATGCAGTTGCGGAAGGAGGTCATCCATTTGAGAGGGCCCATGGAACGAACGCAGTTGAGTACGTGAGGAAGGATGGTAGATTTGCTGAGCTTTTCAAGCGTTCGATGAAGGAATTTAATCCCATACTCATGACGAGGATTTTGGAGATTTATCAAGGTTTTGAAGGTTTAACTTCTCTAGTGGATGTGGGTGGTGGCGATGGCAGTATCCTTAACATGATCATCTCTAAGTACCCTACAATCAAGGGCATCAACTTTGATTTGGCTTCTGTTCTAGACAAGTCTCCAACCTATACTGGTATGAATCCAAACTTAGAATATGTTTCAATTTCCTAGGAGGAAATAAGATGCTTGTTACTCGAGATTAAACTTCTTGCTTTAATGGGTAAAAGGAAAAGACATTGCTTTGGCACTAGCTTAATCCTACTTGCAAGTAGTGGTTTGCCTATGTACAAATTACATGTTTCTTTCTTTCTTTCTATATAAATACAATATATATATATGTGTGTGTGTGTGTGCGTGTGAACTTGGATGTGAGAAATTTGAACTTTACATATCATGCTAGAGTCAGGTGTGATTTTACTGCTAGACTACTTGCAACCACATATAAATTACAGTTTTGGTGGCCATTCAAGTTCATCATCAGGATTTGAATTACTGTTGACCAACTATAGTGGCTTTTGACATTATGTAGATATAGAATACAGTCTGGTTCATTTTTCACTTTTAATATCTTGGATGATTTTGCTTCAGGTATTGAGCAGTGTGCAGGAGATATGTTTGTGGCCATTCCCAAAGGAGACGCCATTTTCATGAAGGTCAGGAATTTTTTTCTTTCCCCCAATGTGCTGACTCTTATTCCATGTCTAACCAGTAAAATTAATGTCATTTGTATCAGTTATAAGCTAGCAACCTTGTCAGTTTAACAATTTTATCAATCTTTTGATAATCTTTAGACATCAGAAAAATATTGTACGGGTCACTCTATTCTGCACAAACAGATTTCTCTGGACCTGACAAATTTTTTATTTTTTTATTTTTTGATGCGATGATTTACATGGAGCAGTGGATACTACATGCTTGGGATGACGATAACTGCTTAAAGATACTAAAGAATTGCTATGAGGCCTTACCAGAGCATGGAAAAGTGATAGTGGTGGATATGGTGATATTGGAAGCCCCTGACACTAGCATTGCTGCTAGAAGCTTGTTTCAATTTGACATTTTCATGATGAATACCAACATCACAGGAAAGGAGAGAACAGAAAAAGAATTTGAAAGCCTGGCAAAAGAAGCGGGGTTTGCTAGCGTTCATGTGGCATGTTCTGCTTATAATTTTTCAGTCGTTGAGGTCCTTAAAAGGGCATGAAAAGGATTTGGACTTGTTCTGAATATTGTTTTATGTGTTACACTCAACAAAACTTGTTACTTTCTTCCCTAAAAATCCTTCCACTGGCGTTTCGTTGCCCCCCTCAAAACATTCTTATAACATACAATAATATCACCGTCATTGGTAATCATAAGTTTCTATGACCATTTTTTCCCTCGAAAAGTGTTATCTATCATCAATGGTAATCGTCATCACTGGTTTTTCAACTAGTTAAAAGATTGACATGTAAAACTACGCGAGACCTGCGACCTGTATCCTAACTAACAAGTCACAGAGCTACCATGAGAAGTTGTAATTGATTGAAACGGTGCGTGATGATGATCGTTAGTGATGTGTAGCATCGCTCCTTTTTATCAGCTACTCTCCACGATAAAAGGGATTTCGTGTAATATATATATATATATATATATATATAAATGGTCTCCGTAGACCACGCCAAAACAATCAAGACCACGGAAAAGAAACTGCATGTAAATGCAATCGCAGTTAAAGAATGTGCAAACAAAACAGAATGTAGTGTGCATATGCTGAGAAACATAAGCCATCCAAACTAGCTTCACTTGCAACAAAAAGGAGGACATGACCACCAGAAATTGCAATCCCAAAGAAAGAATGAGAAATGCAAGTTATAAATTTAAAAAAAAATATATATATATTAAAGTACTGGAACAGTATCATCTTGAAAATAAGACTGGTGTGAGAGCTTTGCCAGGAGTTGAGGAATTGTAAGTGAGCAAGAAATTTATGCCAACAATATGCACGTTATCTAAAACAGGAGAGGAATTAACGCAACAAAGCTTGCTTAAACAATATTCCGAATAAAAAGAGAAACATCAAGTTTGAGATTGGCTAAACTAAACACAACACTCTACCTAGGCTAATCACCTCCCTCAGATCTACTGACGCTCTATTTGAATCGTAACATGACTGATATTGTACCCTTTCCTTATATAGTCTATGACCTTATCTAGTGCCACGTCAGCATCGGCATCCGGCTTAACTATAACATGGCAGGCCAGCAGGACCTTACCGACAGTGATGGCCCAAATGTGCAGCTCGTGTATGGCAATGACCTCGTCCATCTCACAAAGACCTTTCTCGAGCTTTGTGGCGTCGATCTCTCTAGGCGTGCTCTCCATCAGAACCTCCAGAATGTTCCGCAGCATCCTGATCGTGGTCGCCAGCACAACTGCTGAGAAAATAAGCGTGCATATGAGATCAATGGCCATCCACCCGGTATACCATATTGTTGCCCCGCCAATCATCACCCCAACACTCTGAATAGAGTCCCCGAGTACGTGAAGATAAGCCCCTTGTATGTTGATATTCCATTGCCTTTTTGGTTTAGCTCCACCAGCAGCCTTCGTTTCACCTTCACAGCAATTGTTAAGAAGAGGCTCAGTGACACCTGCTTCATTAGCATTATGCTGCTCGTCATCGTGTTGTGGCGGCTCCTCTTCATGATCGTGATGGTGAGGATGATGATGATGGTGATGTCTGGTAACACTTATCCCATGATGATGTCTCTCATCATGATCCTCATGGCCATGACTATGCCCCCCATGTCCATGATCATGACCGTGGCCGTGATCATGCCCATGGCCGTGATCATGGCCCAACAAGATTGCCATGGCAATATTAACCACCAAGCCAAATGCAGAGACAATAAACATGAGAGAGCCCTTAACTTCACCAGGACCGTTGATAAGTCTAGCAATAGCTTCATAAACAAGGATTCCAGCAAGAAGCCATATCATCTGAATGGAAACAAGAGCGCCCAATATTTCGATCCTAAAGAAACCATAAGATTGCCGAGGAGTCGCCTCCCAACCTGATGCCCAGATTGAGAACAAAGAAATCGCAAATGCCGCAACATCTGACAATAAATGAGCTGCGTCGGTCAAAATCGCAAGACTGTTGGCTTTAATACCTCCAATAACTTCCACAGTCATGAAAATAACACACAGTACAACTGCAATCAAAAGTTTCCGCATGGACGCTGATCGCTCCTGCGCATCTTTAGAGATTGTTTTAGCATCCGAAAATCCGCACGGTGCTTCCCCACAAATCTTAATCCCACGCAAGCTTTTGTCCTCAGGTGGAACCTCTCCGCGCACTTCAATTATATGCCCATGGTCAGAATTTTGCTCTTCCATCTGCAAACAAGCAAAATACGCACCAATATACATTTTTACCTCGAATTTTATCAGTGCATATTCTAGCACATAATTCTCTCACCAATAACGAAAAGATAAAAGCATGCAGCACATTGTAACAAAAAGAAGCTTATAACTGATAACAACAATGCAGATTCCAACAACAGAAGTTCTGAAAATTTTAAATTCCATCTAAACAAGCTCACCAACCGAGGCATAAAGGAAATAAAGATACGAACAAGCTGCTTCCCAAATCTGGGGAATGACCAGAAAATGAACAATCTAAAGGAAAACTTACTTTTCAAGCAAATAAAGAAGAAACAAACTCAGGAACATCAAAAAATTCCTACAAGCAACCGAATTCATAAAACACAACGAATTGAAGCCATCAGTCGCTACTCTATACTAACTAATTCAGTCTCCAAAATTTCAAGAGAACCATATCAACAGAATTCTGGATACTTTACAGTTTTCTCTGCAAAAGAGAATTAATATTTCAGGCTTCTTTTCTGTTTCTGGCACAGCAGTAAATAGTATAGAATACTCAAAATTAAATGTTTATTATTTATGAGAAAAAAAAAAAGGGACTGAAAGTACAAGCCTAAACCTTATGTATAGACCGATCAACCCAAATCTCAGTAGGAATCTTAATTCAAGCAGACTTAAATAAATAAATAAATCCTAATCCTAATCCTAATAAAACTCCATAAAAACAAAATAATAACGCAGAAAATAAAGAATTCCATTTTAAGTTGATCAACAGCTACATAAAACTCCAACAAGACACAAACTCGTCCTACATCAATCCTCTTCATATTTCATATATCTGGTACTTTTATTTATTTTATTATTTATTTTTGCACATCAACTTCTAAACTTACTTGCTGAAGCTTATCCTCTTAAAATGTCTTAGCCACCACAACAATCACAAGCATAAATAGTGTACAACGATGCCGCAGAAAAACCACTCGAGGGAATAAATTTAAAAAAACAAAACAAAACAAAACAAAACAAAACAAAAACAAACAAACAAACAAACTGGATCAATTATATCACAGAAAAGGAACCCCATTTACTCAAAAAAATAAATAAATAACTCAACGCTTTTTTCCTTAGAAGTCCATTTTTATTTTTTACGTGAGAAATTGCAAGAATAATGAAAATAAACAAAGACTATTTTTCAGCCTACATTGGACACTAAAATTTGAAAATAAACTCTCCAAGGAAAATACACACACATAGAAAGGAAATATGGCTCTTCGATCGTGAATGATTTTGCTCAGAAGAAAGGCATTTGAGAGTAATATTAACGAAGAATCCAATTGCCCAGTAATAAAAATAAATCAAAAAACAATACCTTAATCAGTTAACAAGAAGATGACGAAGATATATACATCAATCACACACCAAAAAGACCAACAAGTTCCTGTTTTGAGCCTATGTATACATACATACACACATACATATATATATATATATATAAGAACAAAAGGAAATCACGAGATAAATCCATCTATATCACATCAGAAAGTGCCGTAAAAAAACAAAAGGCAAATGCCCAAAACAAACCCACAACACCGCGTAGATAGAAAATAAAAATAAAAAAGAAGAGTTATTCGAAAAAAAAAAAACAATATCACTAGGAAAAAAAAGATCTGCAAATTCGCAAAAAGGAAAATCAGCCCATTATTTTGCCCAAAAAAAAAACATAAATAAAAAACAAGGGAGAGAAGGAGACCTTAAAAACAGATCGCAGAAGTACGGGTCCGAAGGGGGGGAGATTGAAGCAGAAAAACGAAGGAATATTAGTTATAAATTGAAGCAAGAAGTGGCCCTCAGATACTCCAGAATCGGAGGCTACCAGACTATGCGAAGATACAGTAGCATATATTCAGTCATATAGGGCGCTCAATTAAAAAGACACGTTGAAGCAAATATTTATAAAAAAAAAAAAAAAAAAGAAAAGAAAAGAAAAACAAATTGGTTGTCATTATTTAAATATTTTCTCTCTCTCTTCATTGGCAGTTATCATTGAAAGTGTGCCTCTAATTTTTTTTTTTTAATGAGAATATCTGTTTCATGAATTTTGCAATTTGCTTCGTAGAAGTTCAATGTTTATAAAGAATTTTTTCTGTTTTTACCCTTTTGACCCTTCTATGGCAGCCGTTTATGATTTTTTGCCATCTTAGTAAAAGCGAGTATAGATCCCCTCTAAGTTTATATATTCCACACTTAGTGGATCATTCCTTTTATTAATAATAAAAAGAAAGAAAGAAAAATTGCAAAAACCTATTATAGAAGGAAAAAAATACAAACAAATAAAAAAAAAACAATTCAAAGGATTAAAATTAAAAGAAGCCTAAAGTCAATGGTTCTATCTATTGGATAGAGTCGGAACTCACCCCCATAGAAGAGAAATACAAATATACCTGGTGAAAACCTTCTGACCGAAATCTCGTGGAAAAATCAGAATGGAAAACAAGTACATTTTTACTCCAAGAAATGCTATTTTAAAAAAAAAAAAAATGAAAAGGAGTTAGAATGACTATCAATAGCACCCCTAAGGACTGTTTGGAAGGACTTATTAAAAGCTATTTTTTACTTTTTGAGTCTAAAAGTTAATTTTGAAAGTGTTTAAGTGAACTGTCAGAAGTGTTTTTGCTTTTTATAAGTGCTTCATGTCTAAGCCATAAAATGTAGTTTCACAAAAAAATACTTCTAAAATGGACTTTGAAATTTGTATTAAAGCATTAATGATATATTATAAGCTTAAATATAACATTTTTGTAACTTTTTTTAAAAAAAATTAAAACCTTGTTGATCTATTAAAACTCTTTTAAAAATATGGTTCTAAACACTTACTGAAAAGCTACAACTTTTATTTATCTTTTTCTATTAGCTAAAAGTATAAGCAGAAACTGTACCGGCCCTCGCCACTTTGGCAAGTAATTTGGGGGAAATAGACCACCAATCTACCATTTCACCACATATATATGCGTGAAATCCGTAAGCAGTATGTTTATTTGCAGCCTAATTGCCTTCACTAAAGACATGAAAATATAAAAGGTGATGATGTTTATATAGTGTCGAGATACAATTCATTTACTCCTGAATCAGAAGGCACATTAATTATATTAGAATTCAACAACCTTTTCTTTCAAACCAAATGTTTTAGGAAAATATTATTCATCATGTTAAGGTAAAATTAACATATGCACTCCTTGTATTAGGTAATGCCATTCTTTGAGATCTACTGCCATATAAAACTCTGAAATATCCCATAAAAACTCATAAAATAAATATTATTTATTTTTTGGGAAGATGATATCTAATCATATTAGTAATTTCATAGTGCGCAAAATATTAATTAGTACAAGATTATCAAAAAAAAAATTATTAAACCACTTCACGCCCGCGTCCTCTTGGATGTGGACCACCGTTGTTGGTTATAAAAATGCATGTATATATTTTGTCTCTATTTGAAGACACGATACAATTATATTAAAGCTATAATATATAAATATATATATATGTGTGTGTGTATTAATGGATAAATTTTATTTGTTTTAGAGAAGAATACTGTAGTTTCTTGATTTTTAGCCAGTAAAAGAGGTTATTTAAAATTCTACAGCGAGAGAATTCTTTGAACGTGGGGGTCAGAGTCAGGGCTAAGGGGGAATAAGGATTTGACTAATATTGTTGGTTTATTGTTTTGAGGAGAATCTCGGTTTGCAATTTCTAATTTGATTCGTATCATTTTAATAGTCTTAAAAAAAAAAATTCAGTTTTTACCTTTTTACCGTTTTATGGCAATCATTTATGGATTTTTTGCCATCTTCATTCTAGGGGAATTGTTGTTAAAGGAGAGATAATAAGAATTTAAGGCCGGGAGTGAAAAACAATACGGATTAAACTTTTGTATTTCGTTATTTCTGTATATTGTCTTTCCAATAATGTGATTTAAATCAATTAAAACATTTTGTCGTCCTGGTTAAATAGTGTATATATTGGATCTACAATCAAATATAAAATATATTAATCTAGATTAATGCATTCTTTTTTTTAATATATTGGGCCCTTAAATCGTCGTTATTTGTATCTGTTAGCTTCAAAAAAAACTTGTTAGACTAATTGTAAAAAACAATTAACAAATTGAAACCAAATGAAATAAAAAAAATGCTAAAGAAGTAAAAGATATAATAAGCACAGATTTATAGTGGTTCACTCTATAAAGAAAGCTACATCTATTGTTCTTCACTATGAATGAATTCAAGAAGATACAGATTACAAAGATGAGAGTAAGGAGAAAATTTGATAGAGTTTTACAATTGACGATGATGTCTCCTTATATAAAGGGTAAAAATGAGTCGTGACTTCCAACCAACTGATAGAGTGGGGAGATAATGCTAGAGGTAACCATAATAGTAGGATACATGTCGATCTATGATAGGCCGCATGAGTTGTGCTCTCCTTGCATCTCAGTTTGTGGCTAGACATGCTTATAACTCTCAATTCATGTGAATCAACTCCATCGAACAAATACTTGGAAAACAAACCTGCAACAATGTTATCCGAATTAAACATGTAACAATTTTATATTCGATCGAACCGATTAATCCCATCGAAACCTTAACTCAATTTATATGTATGAAGGGTACTTCTCATGTCGAATAGCTAAGTCGTTTGGTTCTGTTCAACTCACTCTAATCGCAACTCTGAACCATCGTTTTAGGCCTTTAGACAATTTGGGCCATACCAAATTATACCCCAACAAATAGTAGGGTTAGTTAGGGTCATCAACTCTAATTTTAATTTTTTATTAATTTTGATATGTCATCTCTTCATTGGTAAATGTAATATCTTATTATTAACTTGTTGACAATCTTTTATGAATCTGCTAATAGAAAAATGACAGCTCAAAATTAGTATAAAAAACGATAAAATTGGTGTTCCTAATATTATTTAATGTAAGTTAAAATATTTTCATTGATACTACTTGATATTGTTAGGAGAACATAAAAGGAAACATGTGAGCCAAAGTTAAAAAAACACTTTTGGTGTGTCCAGGAGAAGAGTTCAAACCAAGAGTTCGAATTTTAATGCTATAGCATATGAGAGATTTATTATTATTCTATGTTAGAACTAGGTGGTTTGAACTATTCTCACAAGTAGGTAAGATGTTAATATTTTTTTTTTTAATAATTGTTGGATATGTATTGTATTTAAATAAATAGGTGAGAATAGACAAATACTATCAAGGTAAAAATTCATAACCCAACTAAGTTGGCACATAAAAGTATAGGTATCTCTCACTAGATTATATATCCCAGACTAAGCTGATCTTTCCTTTTATTAATAATAAAAAAAAGAAAGAAAAATTACAAAAGCTATTGTAGAGAGAGAAAAAAAAAGAAAAAACTCAAACAATCCAAAAGACTAAAAATAAAAAGAAGCCTAAAGCCAATCGTTTTTTTTCCATTGAATAGAGTCGGAACTCACCCATGGAAAAGAGCTAAAAATGCACCTCCTTGAAAACCTTTTGACCTAAACCAAAGGAAAAATCAAAAGGGAAAACAAGTTCATTTTTATTCAAAGAAATACTATTTAAAAAAAATAAATTAGTTAGGAAGACCATTCATGTGACGACCAACTACTTAAACACGCAATTCAATGCAAGTAGACCACCATTTCACAACATATATATGCGTGAACTCCGTGAGCAATACTTATCTACAACTTAATTATCTTAATGGAAAATTTAAAAATACAAAAAAAAAAAGAGATGATGTTGAGATAATATAGATCGACAATTTATTTACTCTTGAATCACGAAGGTACAAGTTGTCTTTTATA